>QNUK01000205.1:0-600000 GCA_013621035.1 Clarias magur
TGAGCTGGTAAGACAATCTGACCCAGGTCAGGGTCACTCATCACTCACGAGCCCGGGACAGACTGTAATCAATCAGGTACATTAAGAGAGAACATGATGATATGGGGCTTAGATGCTTACAGTACAGTACAGTACACCATAATTAGACAGGCAGACAGAAATCTAAAAACAAAAGCATTTCCCCATGGTGACACAACTCATAAGAAAAGGGAGCAGGCCCACTGGGGTTCAACAGGCGACGGATTTGTGTTACTGACAGATACATCACCTTCTGGTGCTGGAGGAGGTGACAGCTGTGACCTATATTCCGTGTTTAATCTGGGAAGAACAATGCGAGCCTACTTTGCTAAAAGATCTCGTCTCATAATGGGAATAGGGGAAAAGCAGAGGATGCAACATCACTAGGTACAGTTACCCAGGGCTGAAAGGGACGCATCCACCCCAGTGACCTACGTAAAAAGTGATACAGTAATGTACAGCGCACTAAAGTTGCCCACATTTCCACCGTCTGATCAGTTTGCTGCTAGCTAACTTGTTTGATCTGTGACGTAATAGGTCGATCTGGAAAATTTTAATCGGGGCCACTGTCACCTATCGGAGTGGACCATAGATTGGTATATACGATTGGTCAATAAATCGCATCCTCTGCCATGCTTGTATAATGGGACAAGAGCAGTAGTCTAAGTAAATGTCCTAGTCAAGCTACAACCGTACCTCCACTTAACCGTGCATTAAATGTTCTGACTGTTCCCAAAGGGTCCATGTCTCAATGACCTGTAAGAACAGTCATGTCCCAATGAAACCACCAGTTGGTGACCAGAAAAGTCTCTGGATGGATCCGAAAAAGTCATATCACAATGGAACCACAACTTGGTAACCTGAAAAAAGCTACATCTACATCTAGCAGACGCCCTTATCCAGAGCAACTTACATAAAATAAAAAAAAATCTCATTATACATCTGAGCAGTTGGGGTTAAGGGCCTTGCTCAAGCGCCCAACATGGTGGTGGTGGGACTTGAATCTGGGACCTTCCGAACCGTAGTCCAATGCCTTAACCACTGAGCTACCCCTGAGCCCAAAAGTCCACAAATCATGGAAAAAAAAAACAAACAAAAACTGGAACTGGAACTACATGATGGTGACCAAAAGGAGGCTGCGCTAAAAAGTCCTCAACCTATCAGATCTGCAATTCTCCCCAACAAAGCCATATCCCACTGGATCACCAATGGCACTACACAATGGTGACCTGAAAGAGGCTGTCTCAAAAATTATAGATATGTAATTCTCCAAAAAAAAACAAAAACATATCTCAATGAAACCATGACTTTCTGACCAACAAGTCCTGGACCAAGTCATGACCAGGACCAAGGCTGAGCAAGTCATGGAACTGCAAAGCCCAAAGAAACCATGACTTGTTAGCCTCAAAGATGGCTTGACAAGCTTGTAAGCTATTCCAAAAAGCTATAAGCCAATGAAATCATGACTGGATGGCCTGAAAGACCATGACCCAAAAGGTCCTAACAGCCTGCATGATTTCTCAAAAAAAAAACAAAAAAAAAAAAACATTTACCTCAATTCAACCATGACTTCATAGCCTGCAAACCCTTGATGAAATAAAGCTTGAGAGAAGAAAGACAAGTTTAATTTTGTGGCTTGACATCTCCATCAAAGGGTCAACGTGAGGGTTCACCACCAGAGGGCACCATGTTTAGTTTTGTAGTTTTTGTTTGTAGACTCAGTTTCCCAGAAGGCACCTCGGTCAGGTGATAAGGTCTCACCTGAACCGAGGTAGCTAATTAGACATTCTATAAATAGCCGTTTGTTCTGGGAAACTGGGTCAAGCATTATTATTGTCAGTTGGGCTTTCCTTTCCGGTCCTTTAGTTTGGTTATGGTCTGTTTTAGTTAAGTTGGCATATGTTTTGTGGAGCTGTCTTTGTTCAATGTTTTAGTTTGTATTTTAGTCTGTTTGGTTTTCCCTGTGTAAGTACCATTCTTAGTCTGTTTTACTACTAACATGGTGATACTAACCTGCCTAGTTCTTAGTCTGTGTAGTCTCCTAGTTTGTCTAGTCTCCACGTCTGCTTAGATCTTAGTCTGTTTAGATACTAACCTGCTAGTTCTTAGTCTGTCCCCTACCTAGTCTGCTGTGTACCCAGTCTGTTTACCCTTAGACCTCTGGCTACTAGTCTGTTAGCAACTAGTCTGATTAGCTAGCATCCAGCTTAGCAGCTAGTGTGCGTAACAGCTAGTTACAGGGGTGGCCAAGTTCGGTCCTAGAGAGCCGCAATCCTGCAGAGTTCAGCTCCAACCCTAATCAAACACAGCTGAACAAGCTAATCAAGGTCTTGAGGACTACTAAGGCTACTGGCAGGAGAGTTTTTTTTTTCAGGGCTGGAGCTGAACTCTGCAAGATTGCGGCTCTCTAGGACCGAACTTGACCACCCCTGAGCTAGTAGGCTAGGTCTCCATGTTTAGTCAGTCCTCCTGTCTGTGTTAAATATTAGTCCGTCTGTCATTTGTTTAATGTTGTTGTTGTGTTGTACTCCAATCCGTAAGCCAACATCCTTTGTTTGAAGTTTGTTTTTATTCAAATAAAAGGACTTTGTTTCACACTACACCTCTGCGTCTATGCCCGCCTTACTTCAGCCCGATGGCCACCAACACAAGCCATTACCACCAGTTTGTGACAGTCAAAGGCTCATTTTGTTCTTTACCCTTGACTGCTGTCAGTTTCCACACCAATAACCGACCTCCATCCACCCCACACATGGGTAGAAAACCACACAAGTGGGACGATAACAGTTTGCACACGGACCTGTAAAATACCCAGATCTTGAAACCTCCAGGGGGAGACTGATTCTCCAAGACATTCGCAGAGCCATATTATTGTCCTTCTCTTTTCGCGTGCCAACTGCTTACTATCGAATATACAACACATGGATTTTGAAGACGTGCCTGTAGCAGCGTCTACCCGCTCTGGCAGCTGCCTTGATTTACATATAGTGAAGACACTTCAGTAGTGTAGACAACCCTTTTAGATTTCAACTTTACTTGACCCATTTCCCTTCTGCTTGCTCTCTCTGCGTCGTTCTCACATCCTGGGTTGAAGCTGCAATTCTCATGTACTGTAGAACTGCCAGTGGCCCAGATTCCTGCAATTTGCCAGCTTTAAGCATGTTCCGGGTGGCCACTTTGCTTTAATGTTTCATCACTTGTCACATGCTTGTCACAGAAAACGGACGTGTCCTTTTGCAGGAAGACAATTGCTTTTGGCTTGCACGGTCCCCATTTCGTCTTTTAATCCCTTCGTTTGTCACAGGCGTATCTTTTAACTGTTTCTCAAGATACACTCGCATGGGACGGCGTGTCATGTTCGATAATGCCACAGTGAAGTACGAAATCACACGCGCGTATATACGAACACGCTGCTGAGTAAGTGATGTAATTAGAGGAGGTCCCCTTGAGCGGCAGGTGGCCTGCGTTCCTCCTGCCGAGCGATTAGATAATTGGTCTCCAGGAACTCCTTACCGCAGCCTCGGGCCGTCGGCTTAATAATGGAATCTCGGCTCATTATGCCAACGTCCCCGGGCTTTATCGCTCCAAAATCAAACAAACAAATAAACAAAAGGGATTCGGCTTTGGCTACGCTGGAGTAGAAATATCATGCTGAGATTGTAAGGAAAGTAAGATGCGTGCGTGTCTGTGTTTTCTAAACCGTTACTGGTATATGGAGACGCCAACTGTAGGGGTGACTGGGACGAATTTAGGGTCTCTCCTTGATAACTAGCATGACCACTGCAAATTCAAACCAGAACAACACATCCGTTTTCCCCCCTACTGTATGTGTGGTCTGATATGGAGCTGCTTCAAAACCAAAATATTCTCACTGCCTAAAGGGCATTAAAACAGGACACACACGTACAGTACAAGCACACGAAAGGAACTCTATTGTGCTTTCATGCAGACATTTAACGTTTGCAAGTAACTCGACTTGATGAGACGAAGGTAAACGCAGTGACATGCTGTTTTTCAGAGGCCTCCCCGAGTCACGTGTGAGAAACGCAGCTCGCGTGTGACGGACAGCGGGAGGATTAATCTGCCACAGACCTGTCCTGATTATGAATGTGCAAAAGCACATATTTTCAAAATCAGCTAGTCGGTGCGCTGTCTGAACGGCTACTCGACTAATCAGTCTTCAAGAAGCTCTGCATAATAATGTCGAATATATGATTAGGCCGGCTGATATGTTTTTTCTTCTTCTTCCCCCTGACCCCCCCAAGAGACGTGTGACCGCAGCACATTAACATCGTTGTCCTGCATTTATTGTCTTTTCATTCTCTTTTTAGCCCCGAATTCATTTTCGTCTTTCCTCGGGAGACATTTAATTTCATTAGACAAAGTCAATGCACGATTCAAGATTTCATTGACAGCCTGTGAAAACTGATGTGAAACTGATTCCTCATTCTCCTAGAACCTCCCCTTCCCAGTCCGACATCCTGCAATATTCCTGTTCCATCGGGGACGAAAACTACCATATACACCATGTGATAACCTGGTCATTCAGTACATTCAGGTCATCATTGCCACATAACGTTGCTGAGCCTAGACCTGACCAAGTGATCATAACACTGCCTCCAGAGGCTTGTACAGTGGCCGCTATGCATGATGGGTGCATCGCTTTATGCGCTTTTCTTCTTAGGGTCGGCTTGGCTCATCAGGTCACATGGATTTTTCCCTATTACTCCGAAGTCTAATCTTAATGCTTCCTACCAAATTTACCTCTACAGTTAAGGCATTTGGCAGGCGGCCTTTATCATGAGAAAGTTACATTTTATTATCTCACTTTACATCCGAGCAGTTGAAGGTTAAGGGCCATGCTCAACAGTGGCAACTGGGTAGTGCTGGGGGATTGAACCTGGGACCTTCTGTGTTGTCAGGAGACCAACACCTAAACCTTTTTGTTTTTATTTAAAGTGTTTCTATTCCAGATTACTCTCACTAATAAATAGTTTTATTATGGATACACAGCCGTTGAGTCCCAGTCCTCTTATGATTAAGCTTAAGCATAGCTTTGATTTCTACTATTTTACCATGCATCTTTAATACAGTAAGTTCCAGATTTTTTTTCCAGACTGATCTGCACAGTCCTTACAGGTTCCAAATGTGCTGGTGTTGAGAGATTCTTAACTCAGTTAGAGTCATTTGAAATCTTCTTAAATTTCTGTGCTTGATGCACAGCAATAATTTGACTCTCTCTTGAAGTGGTGACTTTTTTTTTGACCGTACGGTACAGGTGCATCTAAATAAATTAGAATATAGTTAAAAAAAAAAAAAAAAGATTATTTATTCCCATAATTAAATTCAAAAAGTGAAACTCATATTTTATAGATTCACTTAGTACAGGCTCATATATTTCAAGTGCATCTCAGAAAATTAGAATATTACTAAAAAAAAACAGAAATGTTGGACTACTGAAATATGAACATGTACAGCTCTCAATACTTGGTCATATATATATATATATATATGTGACGTAGCGTAACAACCGACGTGTCTTTCGCATATTCTCATTCCAAGCACCTCAGGATGGATGTACCACCTAGTCCTAGTGTGCAAGGTACAGTACTGTTGTCCGAAACACTAAAACTCGGGTTGCTAAAAACCTCATGAATATGAACGCTGGTCTTGATGCTGGAAAACGATTTATATTCATCAAGAGAAATTATATCTATTTCTCATTGCCGGCACGGAGAGAAAAAGAGAGGGAGAGATGTTGATTTCACTTGAAATATCAAAATAAAGCTCTCCTATTAGAGAAGTATGTGGAAACACGGCTGGGAAAAAGGCGATTTTTAAGCAGAACCTTAATCAAATTCAGACAGAACACAAAGTGACACGCACCGATTTATCTACAAGGACAGCGTGACTGACTATTTATCTTGCTTAGAGTCTCTGCTCTAATATTATGTTGTCATCGTTCATACTGAAAGTCAAGCTGTGTGGCGGGAAAGAGCTAATCTGTCTTACACGAAGGATAGAGCGGCGCGAGACACTACTGGGCGGGTGTGTGTGTGTGTGTGTGTGTGTGTGAATGAACTGTATATAAAGGTGCAACTTGTGTATTGGATAAAACGCTGCTGTATTAGGGAGAGAATCAACAAGGTCATGGTGATCACTCTGAGGTCGATTATTTTTTAACTGGAGCTAATGAAAATGTCAAAACCAAACAGGATTATTAAGCGTATTTCTAATAAAACTTAGATCAGAAAACTCGGCAGAAAACTCCAAGAAATAAATTCGTCAAACTTAAAGCAAAAGTTTGCGGTTAGCACGACTGTCGCCTTGCACCTCCAGGGTCTGGGTTCGATTCCCGTCTCCGTGTGCACGGAGTTTGCATGTTCTCCCCGTGTTTGGTGCGTTTCCTCCAGGTACTCCGGCTTCCTCCCACAGTCCAACGACATGCAGATTAGACGAATCGGTGCTCCCAAAGTACTCGTAATGAGAGTGTGTGTTCACTGCAATGGATTGGCACCTCGTCCAGGGTGTGCCCGGCTCATGCCCTAAGTCATTGAGGACTGACTCGTGTAGTCCGAACCAACAGAGGCTACTGTGGCTGAACTTCAAATGGCTGGAAAAGATTAATGCTGGTTCCTATAGAAACGTGTCGGTGCGCATGTATATTCTATCTCACTCATCACTCATCATCTATACCGCTTATTCCTGTATTCAGGGTCACGGGGGGCCTGGAGCCTATCCCAGGAGACTTGCGGCACATGGCAGGGTACACCCCGGACAGGGTGCTAATGCATCGCATGGCACAGACACACACACACTCACTCACTCATTCACACACTACGGGCAATTTGGGAACGCCAATTAACCTAACCTGCATGTCTTTGGACTGTGGGAGGAAACCGGAGTACCCGGAGGAAACCCACCAAGCACGGGGAGAACATGCAAACTCCATGCACACAGAGACGGGAATCGAACCCGGACCCTGGCGGTGCAAGGCGACAGTGCTGACCACTACACCACCGTGCCGCCATGTATATTATATATGTATTTGTTTTTAGTTAGCCATAGCGAAGAAACAGGTCCGCCCCAAACCTCCGCCGTGTGATTCTTGGGTGCTCCTGATAGACCTTGTCTGTGAAAAAGGACGACGATGATTCGAAGGCAGCGCAGGCCGGATTAAAAGCTCGATTTCTCATTTTTTTTAATCTCCTCGATACAGGATGAAAATGTCACCAATCTCTGTCTCGCTCGCTCTCTTAAAAGCTATCTCCAGACACAGCCAGGCGGAGGAACTCGCTCTGCCCACACCCCGGTGTCGGGCGCCCTTCGGGGGGGAACGTGCGGCGTCCACCGACGTGCCTGATTCGAACTAATTAATCTCAAATGATTTTACCCCGGAGACCGGTGTGCCAAAGCTGCGCCCCGCTCGCTCGCTATGTGACAGCTCCGATATCAACATTTATGCAGACATGCAACAAATGTCACCTTTGTCCCTTCATGCACGGAGCAGCAGCAACTCTCTGCGTGTTTCTTTCCCCCTCTCTCCCTGTCACACACGCATGCACACACACACACACACACACACATACACACTTGCATTAGTTCTGTTAAGCTGCTTATTCATTTGGCAGACGAGATAAGCTAATCCGAAAACCATATTTACACATATGGGAGAGAGAAAGTAAAGTTAACCAGACACACACACACACACACACACACACACACACACACACACACACACACACACACACAGACGTCTTCTAAAAACTCTCCGAATATCTCAAATCTGTCCTGCTGCGCTGTAACGCTGTCGTATTCATCATCTTCACATCAAAAACTAAAAACTCGCCCAGCTGCCAATCTTGAGAGTGTTCTTAAAAAAAAGAAGAAAAAAAAAAAGAAAACCTAACTTAAATCGTTTTCCATCTCCGCCTTCATGTCTCACTGACTCTGTGAGGAGGGAGGGAGGGAGGATGTAGCACTCGCTGATGTCAGTGTACAATGCTGACAGGATCAGAATTGCATCTCCTATTTTGGGAGGTTGGGTTGTGAACAGGTGCATGGTGGGAAGGCGAGTCCTGTGTGCCAAGGGCAAGCATTAGGCTGATTTCACACTCTTTTTTTTTCCCCCCTTCTTCTTCTAAACCTCCACTTCACATTTTATATGCAATCCTTCGGAAAACGTCCATTTTGCTCCTGATCGTTTCGCTTGTGGTGCAATCAAACGCAAAGAAATCTTTATAAGTATTAGTAATAAAATTGGTGTAAGCTTCTAAAAGCATATGACCCGTAAAAAACCGTTGCTTAAATTAGTTTTTGGTAAAAGCTTGAAAAGCAGAGAATCTGTAGTGTCCGTAACCATGTCAGATTCATGATGCAATATCTTAACGAGCTTGCGTTTTAGAACAATACACTTTTTTCAGGTTCATGCCTTTTCATGCGAAATCTACTCTAAATTGGCCACGTTTCATCTGAATGGCAGTTAAGACCGTTGAAAGATTCAAATTCAAAAAAGTTCCGAACACTAAAACATGAAAGGGTATGAAATGTGTTTCTTTTTTTCTGATAAAAATATAAACGCGTGTGTATATTTACAAAAACCGAAGTATGGATCGGAAGATAAGAAGCATTAAGCATTATGAAAAGTGGTGTCACATGATCCTATCTGAAAATTCTCGTATTCACCGACATAGGTTAGACAACTTTTAGCACCAATACCATGTTTTAGCCGATTGTTAACACTCGAGACGCCTTCAAAAATATATTTATAAATGTTTCCTTTTCATGCAAACGGAACAATTTCCAAGCTTGGAGGTTCGAAACTCCCAACCTTGTGTTCCTGGATTTGGCGTGTTCCCCGTTGTACTCGAGTTTTCTCCCACACTCCAAAGAATTGCATTGAAGCCTGGCTTGCATTTCCAGTTTCTACACCAGTGCTAGCTCAGTGGGATAAGACTCTGGATCTCTTGGATCCAAGATGGCGGCGCGGCAGTAGCACGCAGCGGCCACTCCGGAGCCAAAATGGTGCTACATTGTTTATGTCGTGTCGTAGCGTTTTTATTTTGCAAAGTTTATGGACACCGGCACAAACGGTGCTCATACATACCACCGCCAGAAACTTTTGCAACTCAATAAACCGGCATATTTCATTCAAGATGAGCTGCGGGAGAAGCTACGCGACCTCGGCTTGCTTCGGGAACCAGGCCTCCAGTCCTCGGCGTTGCCTGATGCCCGTGGCGGGAGGAGGGGACATCGCAAGCGGTGCGCGAGGAAGCGGAAGCGCGGCAAGCGGGCGGGAGTCTGTGCTAGGCTAAAAACAAATCCTAGCCGGCCGGCTTTTCCGTCCATCATCTTATCTAACGTCTGCTCCCTGGAAAATAAACTGGACTACATCCGACTGCAACAGGCTACACAGCGTGAGGTTAGGGACTGCTGTGTGTTTGTTTTCACGGAGACATGGCTCAGCGACAGAGTTCCAGACACCGGCATTCAGCTAGACGGACTAGCCTCGTTTCGCGCCGACAGAAACGCAGCTCTGTGCGGTAAGACTCGCGGCGGCGGTTTGTGTGTCTACATCAACACGAAATGGTGTAAGAACTCTGTGCTAGTTTCTAGTTTTTGCTCATCGCTGGTGGAGATTGTGACTGTTAGATGTAGACCTTTTTATTTACCACGGGAATTCACCACTGTTTTCATTATCGGAGTGTACATTCCACCTAGCGCTAATGCTAAGGAAGCGCTATGGGAACTGTATGCTAAGATCAGTAATCTGCAGAACACACACCCGGATGGACTGTTTATTGTTGCTGGAGATTTCAACCATGCAAATCTCAAGTCAGTGCTTCCTAAATTCCATCAGTATGTGGACTTTGCAACGAGAGGGGAAAACACGCTGGATCTTGTTTACACAAACATCCCCGGCGCATATCGGGCAGAGCCCCGCCCCCACCTCGGCTACTCAGACCACATCTCTGTCATGCTAATTCCAGCATATAGACCACTCGTCAGGCGTTCAAAACCGGTTCTGAAGCAGGTGAAAACCTGGCCAGCAGGAGCCATCTCTGCTCTTCAGGACTGTTTCGAGAACACTGACTGGAACATGTTTAGGGAGGCTGCAACTTACGGCGACTACACCGACTTGGAGGAGTACACGTCATCAGTGACCAGCTACATCAACAAGTGCACCGATGACGTCACTGTCTCCAAGAACATCATCTCACGACCCAACCAGAAACCGTGGATTACTGCGGAGGTGCGTGCACTACTGAAAACCAGAGACTCTGCCTTCAAAGCGGGGGACAAGGCGGCCCTAAGAACAGCAAGGGCCAAACTGTCCCGGGCCATCAGAGAGGCGAAGCGCGCACACGCCCAGAGAATCCACAATCACTTCAGGGACAGCGGTGACACACGGCGCATGTGGCAGGGTATACAAGCCATCACTCACTACAGGACTTCATCACCTGCCTGTGACAGTGACGGCTCCCTTCCAGATGCGCTGAATAACTTCTACGCACGGTTCGACATGCAGAACGACGTGACGCCGAGGAAGACTATCCCTCCGCCGAATGACCAGGTGCTGTGTCTCACCACGGCTGATGTGAGGAAAACTCTACGCAGAGTCAACCCACGTAAAGCTGCTGGACCAGACAACATCACAGGCAGAGTGCTCAGAGAATGCGCAGAACAGCTGGCAGGTGTTCTCACCGACATATTCAACATCTCTCTGAGCAGCGCCGTCGTTCCCACATGTTTTAAGTCTACCACCATCGTCCCCGTGCCGAAGAAGTCTTCTGTGTCCTGTCTCAATGACTACCGCCCTGTTGCACTAACACCCATCATCATGAAGTGCTTCGAAAGGCTTGTCATGAGACACATCAAAGCCCTGCTGCCCCCCTCAATGGACCCCCTGCAGTTCGCATATCGTCCAAACCGTTCAACGGACGATGCCATCTCCACCACACTCCACCTGGCACTGTCACATCTTGAAAAGAAAGACACTTACGCCAGAATGCTGTACATAGACTTCAGTTCAGCATTCAATACAATCATCCCCAACACCTGATCGGGAAGCTGAGCTTGTTGGGCCTGAACACCTCCTCTGCAACTGGATTCTGGACTTTCTGACCGAAAGACCTCAAGCAGTGCGGATCGGGAGCTACACCTCCAGCACCACCACACTGAGTACTGGGGCCCCCCAGGGCTGCGTGCTCAGCCCCCTGCTGTTCACACTGCTGACTCATGATTGTGTAGCGACACACAGCTCCAATCATATCATCAAGTTCGCTGATGACACGACCGTGGTGGGTCTCATCAGCAAGAACGACGAGTCGGCGTACAGAGAGGAAGTGCTGAGGCTAACGGACTGGTGTAAAGACAACAACCTGGCTCTGAACGTCGAAAAGACAAAAGAGATGGTTGTTGACTTTAGGAGGACTCGGAGCGAACACTCTCCGCTCAGCATCGACGGCTCTTCTGTGGAGATCGTCAAGAGCACAAAATTCCTGGGCGTCCACCTGGAGGAGAACCTCTCCTGGTCCCTCAACACCAGCTCTCTGCATAAGAAAGCCCAACAACGTCTTTTCTTCCTGAGAAGGCTGAGAAAGGTCACAGCTTCCACCACCGATCCTCACCACCTTCTATAGAGGAACATCGAGAGCATCCTGAGCAGCTGCATCACTGTCTGGTTTGGGAATTGTACCGTGTCAGACCGCAAGACCCTACAGCGGATAGTGAGGACAGCTGAGAAGATCATTGGGGTCTCTCTCCCTTCTATCGAAGACCTTTACACCACACGCTGCATCCGCAAAGCCACCAGCATTGTGGCTGACCGGACACACCCCTCACACACACTCTTCACCCTCCTGCCATCTGGAAAAAGGTACCGAAGCATTCGGGCACTCACATCCAGACTGAGAAACAGTTTTTATCCGCAAGCCATCCGTCTCCTAAACACAAAAGGACTGGACTGATACCTGACACACACACACACACACATACACACACACACACATACACACACACAAATCACTCAGACGAACTAAATCTGGAACATCTGGACTGAACTGATAAACACACATGCACAATCACACTGATGCACACCCATCCCAATCTGCTCATACCTACATACCTGTGCTGCTCCTTGCAATTTTTTGCACAATATTTAAATTGCTATTTATTGCTATTTGCACACAATACTTCTGTCAAAATTGTAAACTGTTTACTGCTGCTCTTCCCACTACCTCAATTCATCCTTCATCAAAAAGTACTGTTATGTCTTACATTGTGTCTGTCATGTACCACTTTGTTTGCACATTTGCACGTGCACTTTTGTCTATTTTTGTATTTTTGTATAGATATTGATAGTTCTTGTTTTAGAGTAACTTAAAAATGTAAAATTTATGTTGTACATTTATGTTGTTACATGTATGTAGCACCCTGGTCCTGGGGGAACGTTGTTTCGTTTCACTGTGTACTAACTGTATATGGTTGGAATGACAATAAAAGCCTACTTGACTTGACTTGACTTGACTTGACTTGACTTGGGTTTCTGATCATAAGGTCTGTGGTTCAAGCCCCAGCTCCACTGTTGAGCCCTTGAGCAAAACTCTCAACTCTTTGATCCCAGCGTTATACCTGGGATACGTGAAGAACTGATTTCACCATACCATGAATAAAGGCTTCTTGTGACCAATCGGATCCAACCATTTGACCCAGCGCGGTCCAAACATTTACTATACTACACCTTCAAGAACAAGACTTTTGGACTGTGAGTATACGCCAAGAATATTTAGTCGGTCATACTTACAGTAGAAGTGTTGTCTAAAGACTACGTGCGAAGACGGCCCTGTGTGAACTGGAGAAGGGTTTTTGCTTGCGTTCCAAACCGCACTAAGAGGACGCGTTCTTCCATAAAGCCGGCCTCCATGCGCCAGTAAACTTGAATATGAAAGATAAAGCACAGTGTTTACTGCAGCTATCAGAACACCAATGCCTGACCACAGGATGTCAACACGAGCCCGAGTTCCATTACCAACGTGAGCGAGAAACTGCTGAGGTCGTCTCTTACACAGCTCAACCCTGCATGGTGTTACTGGAAGATTCATATGTAATCCCATATTTTTTTTTTTATTGACATCATTTGAAAAGCCCACTGTATACTATAGATACCCTGTTAACCAAACTAAACCATACAGGATACTGTAATGTGTCCGAATCTCAAAGACGTGAACAGCTAATAGCTGCAAAGGTCGAGTGGATGATAGAGACTTGAAAATCACTTGAAAGATAAAGTTCATGAATGTCTACACTACATTCGGAGGAGTGTCAAATTAAAGCACGGTGGCTTACTGGTTAGCAATGTCACCTCGGCACGTCCAGGGTTGAGGGTTCAGAACTCATCTCCGGTCTGTGTTTGTGGAATTTGCATTCGCTCCTAGGGGCTTGGTCAATTTCTTTGGTTTCCTCCTGCAGCATGAGTTGCATTCCCAAATTGGCAATAACAATGCAAGATAGTGTGTGCGCTCGTGCCTTGCGATAGGTTGGCACTGCCCTGAGTTTTTCCCGGCATAGCCCCCCCCCCCCTATGACCCTGATCATAAGACGTTTCTCAGACAATGGAATAGATGGTTGAATGGATGGCTGGAACACACCATGTGGCACAAGAGAGAAGGAAAAAGTTTAGGCTTTGATATGGGAGCAGTTTACAGTTGCCCGGGGATGTACAGTACAACCTTGCCCCATACGCTCGCCTTTAAGCATGCTCAAACCGAGCCAGAAGATTTACCGCCGATCCTGCCTCATGTCTTCTGACACGAGCCGCAGGGAAACACCTCTACAATATACAGTACGGTACTGCGGGCATTGAAAGTTCTCAGTGTACTGTAAACACACTTATCAAAAGAGATTTGATCAGAGTAACCGAACGCATTCCACTCCCCTGATCATGTCCTCTCTGACCTCACTTTCTCGCTCTCTTTGAATACAGTGCACAAAGCAAAAAAAGAAAAAAAAAAAGACTGCAAGCTGTTTTACGCCGTCAGATATTTTTTTTTTTTTGAGCGCTAACGTTCAGGGAGCTTTACAGACAGGCTGCTTTTCACCAACTTTTCCTGTGCCTATTCAATCGATGAGGACGAGGCCAGACTTGAACTCAAGTACAGTAACTCTGAAGTTGGGGAAGAGTTGAATAAGGTTTAAAAAGTCGGTTCGAGTTAAAAGGTCGGAGAAGGAACGGGAAGAACGGTATGACGTATGGTTGCGAACCTGCGAGAGAAAACACAGATTTTTTTTTTTTTCTTTCCGAGACACGGATTACATGACGTCTATGTTTTTCGGGTTCGGTCTGGCCTCCGAATCAAACTTCCTTAAAACCGCTTCGCGTGCTGGTGTATTCTTGTTTACCAGATCCAATTCAATGAGCATTAATTGGGCTTCATGCACACGCATCTCTTCTGCTCTCCCCTTACACCTTCTCTCCCTGACTCCTTCTCTCTCTCGGCAACTAATGAGACGGACCAGAATAGCTCGGAATGGTGCATTCTCTCGAGAAAGGCAAACAGGCATGCCTGGGCCGGGGAGACAGGTCCTCTCTCGCTCGCTCCTTAAAGGAGTATTGACATGGGCTCTCACCTCCTGCACCTGTTTTCACTCGACCGCCATGGAGTCTGCGATGGCAGATCGATAGCCTGCCTTCAGCTGCAGACAGGCAGGTTAACAGGCACAGCCGAACAAACAAAGGAAAGCATGGATGAATGAGGGCCGGAAAAAAAAAACAAAAAATAAAAAAACAAGTGGGATGTGGTATAAAAATAATGCAATGGAAAAAAAAAAAAAAGAAAAAAGAAATAGGAATAGGGAAGGGGGGGGGGGGGGGGGGGTGGAGAATACAGATGAGGAGAAGATCTGGAGAGAGCTGTGAAAGTAAACAAAAGTTTCGAGAGAAACTGAAGGTCAGAAGAAAAGGCTGGAGGGAGAAAGTTAAGTGAAAATAATAAGGGAAATAGAAGACAGAAGAAGCAGTTGAGAAAGAATGTGGCCAAGCAGAAGAGAACTAAATCAAAAAGTTTAAGGAAAAAAAAAAAAAAGGTCCCTTGAGGGTATATGCTTGGTTCATCCTGGCTTTAGATCATCCTGCAACACCAAAGAGGAGAGACCGGATGAACAGGAAAACTTTTCTCTTCGTTATACAGACCACCTACTCGGCCAGCTGCGAGACCACCACCAAGTCCCACCAGTGACACCTTAATACGGCTTGACCTTTAGCACGTCAGTGGTCTCCCTGCAGACCCGGCTAATGGACGAGGTGTTGATGGGAAGCTGTAATTCTTCTCCAGCGGTCGAGGTGAGGATGAGAAAGAGACAGGTGTGTGTGTGAAACCTAATCTCGGGGTCCCTCGAGGCGCTGCCCGTCATTTTATTTTTGCTTCGGCTTCCGCGATGGGGTCAGACACCGAATATCACCTCATCCGGCATTCAAAGTGTCCTATTAGCATCGTTCAGAGGCAAGCCTGCCATGTCTGATTAGGCTTCGGCATGCCAGGGCAGGATGTCTTGACAGACGGCTGCCATTTTGGCAGGGTTAGTTGGACATCTAGTCGGATTTGATTCCCAACACGGCGATTTTCAGTCTGATTTGTTTCCAGCTGCTGTATTTCTTACACATTTTCTTGCGTATCTTAAAACGTATCTAATAAACATCGAAAAGCTCTGTAACGTGTGGCGTTGATTATTTTAACGTCATGTCTCGAACAAATAGCATTTTTCTGCGTCTTCTGCGTCACACTCCAGTCCAGTAGGTGGCAATAATGCGACACAAACATAATCATTTGAAATATACCTCAATAGAACAAACGTTTAACGTATGATTTGTTTCGATAGCTACAGTTATTACAAGTTCTTACAGGTTCGGAAGTATTGAAAACTAGTAGTAGGCGGCGATAACTGTGTATAGACTCAAAAGAAGAAGAAGAAGAAGAAGAAGAAGCATACATAAAAAAATTTTTTTTAAAAACTAGATAATTTACAAGCATTTTGCGGAAAATTCTTTAAATTCTTGCAAAATACTCTAAATTATTTTTTTCTTTTATAGATTTAGTTCTTTTAAATTTATACGCAGTACCGCCACCTACTGGACTGGAGTGTGGAGCATGTGATAGAAAAGCTACTGCATGGTGCATTTTCAACTAATTTATCCTTTTAAGACAATTAGGTGGCTATGAATCTAAACATAGTTAAAAAAAATTTATTTGGTTATAAATCAAAAAGTGGCCACGCCGCTTCAATTATTTGTACTGGCATGATGTTAACGCAAATGTTCGTTAACGCTAGCAGCTGGGACAGTCATGGTAAAGGGGAGCAAAGTTTCTTATATTATATCAGCACTTCCTGCTGTGCAGTAGATGTTAAATCAATTAGATCTTATTTCCCACATTAAGTGATGACTGGTTGTTAACCTACCCACCAAGCTGCATCTTGAATGATGAATCTTGATTTTGGGGGGAATCGTTCCTTCTCTCATCAATCTACGGCCAGAACACTGAACGGCAAAACTCTATTGTAACTTCTTTGCTACCTAATATATAACAATAGAGTGCTGTCTTCTCTATGTAATGACTTGTTCTATTGAACGTCAACATTTACGCTAATGTACATTCTTACTGTAATTATCCAAACCGGGACACTTTTCTCCCCACTTCATTGCATGGACGTCTCTTACACTTCTCCACCTGCAATTTTTACATCATGTAGGGGTTACGGTTGGCACCTTATCCAGGTGTCCCTGTTTTGTGTCTTAACTTACCTGAGAAACATTTACCGTGCATTTCGGCATTCGGTCGACGCCTTTATCTGGAGCGACTTACGTTCTTACCTCATCGCACATCTGAGCAGTTCTGGGTTAAGGGCGTTGCTCAGTGGCAACCTGGTGGTCATGGTGTTTGGACTTGGGTCCTTCCGAACCGTAGTCCATTGCCTTAATCTTTTGTAGTGCGTGCAAAGCATGTTCGGGGGGCATACGATCACAACTACCCCATCTAAAACGGTAGAAAGCTATTACTCATCCCATAACCTCTTGCTGCTTAATTAGGTAATGTCTAAAGATAAAGGTTCTGCGTCCGATCCAAACTTCGTACTGAGACACTGAACGACAACAGCCAAGGATGGAGAAGTGCTGCCCCGTGACACATCTATATTCCGTTAAAAGCCTCTTTCTTGACATACGCCACACAATGCATGCGTTTCTTCTGCCACAACTGCCTAGCGGCCAAAATAATGGTGGTGTGTTGCTGGAGTGCTTAATAATGTCAGAAATCAATACGAACCAGCATTCAAGCCACTTGGGGTGGGGTGGGGTGGGGGGGGGGGGGATGAGTAGAGCTTTTCTCCTAGTTATTGACTGGAGGAGCGAGCAAAGGCAAGCAGCCTTCATGTAAGCAAATACCTATCCTACACCGCGGTGGTATGGCAAACTGAGCTGCCATTAAAATACTCCCGAGTTACTGCCTACGGTTCATTTCAGTGCTGTACAGGAATTAAGTGTTAAGTCAGTCAGAGAGGAGAGATACCTCGACCCAGGAACAATTCCAGAAGTGGAGGATTTCACAAAACTAAAAAAAAAAAAAAACAATCTGGGAGAATACTTTTTTTTCTCTCTCGTTTTTTTTTTCTTCTAACCATTTGTGAGCATCCGATTTTGAACGGGTTTATGATCTGATTATGACACCATTTATGACCAGGAGTTCTCTCAAAGCTATTCCACGCTGTCAGCAAGTCTGAACACGAACCGCTGCCAAGCGTTACGTTTATGTCCCTGCATTAACCTTTCAACTGAAAAAAAATAAAATAAAATAAAAATGCCATTAAACTGGAAAAACCACTCCCTTTTTCCGATTGAACAAACAACACGACACGACAAATTGAGCTAAATGGCGTAGCTGCTCGATGATGGACGTCTGATGGAGGATTGAAAAGAAGCAGAGGAAGTGGTTAAGCTTGTCTAAGCCTTTAAACAGGTTCGGAAGTTTTTGTGCGATTATCCTACTATGATGCACTTTAAACAGTGAAGGAAGTGACAACCAGAACATTCCTGGCCTCGATGTGAGACAATGCAAAAGATGGACTCGCTCATGGGCGGTACATGTAAAATACACATGCCAACGCTATTTTCAAACTTCTATAATAATAATATAGTATAGGATAAAATCCTACGGTGCGTTAGTGAACAAGACAGACAAGCAACAATGACAATATAGCAGAGCAAAGTTAACATTAACTCAATTAGCACCAGCCAAATAGACCATCCACTTGGGTCATACTATAACGTGATCAAAGACGTACCCCCTATTATAATGGTGCAAAGGTATCACGTTCCACCCAAACCTCCTGCTTCCCAACTAACAGGAAACATAACCAGAACATTCGCTAACATTCCACACAGCAAGTTTCAAATGCAACGTTAATGTACATGCATAACCTACATTTTAAAAAATGTAAAAAAAAAAAAAAAAAATCTTCTTAAATACTGTTCTTTTCTCTGCTTGGAAACATTTAAAATCTTCGGCCTGGACATATCAGATTAACCATTTTGTTTTAAAAGTTATTTACTAGCTTCTTACCTTGTTTTGGTAAAAAATAAAATAAAATAAAATAAAAAAGACTGAAAAAAATGTAACTTAAAAATGAAGATTTCTTGTAAAGTAAAATTTTCTTGCTGCACGGCTGGATAATTTCATAAATTTAAATTAATTTCAAATGTAATGATTTTACGAAATCTTAAATTATTTTAGTATAAAATTGCATTAGAAGATTTGAAATCTTGGCAGCCAAACTAGAAAATCGTTCACAGTACAAACTGTAACTTTATGTGAACCAAAGTAAAAAAAAAAAAAATTAATAAAATAATAATAATAATAATATAATAATAATAAATAATAAATAAAATAAATAATAAATAAATAAAAAATATGAGAAAGGAAAAAATTTTTTTTTTACAACAAATATTAAACAAATGTTATGGGGGAAAAATGTGATAAAATGTTTTTAAATCAAATTCTAAATAATTTAATTTGAACCTAAATAAATCATTGTTTTATTTGAAACCTAAATAATTAAATACACAGACAGAGTTATGGAACCAAAGTTTAAAAACATTCTTAGAACAAAATGTTAAATAATATTAAGGGAACTTAAATTTGAACAAATATGAAAAAAAAAAAAAACTTGCGCTAAACAAAGCAGTTGCCAGAAATTCATATTTAGTGCGAGCAAAAACGATTCCTTCTCTATGAGACGTGATAAAGACTCGAGTTACACAGGGATCGTTACAGTAGTGACTTTGTGTGGAAGTAGATTGTTAATTAAGGTATGGGGAGGAAAATCGAATCAGGTATGAATTTTGTATCGATATATAGAGATGCACCAGTCGGTCATCCAGTGACCCGTATCGGCTGTTTTTCAGCCGTGACGATCTGCCTTGGACATCCCTGATTTCCCTGATTCTGTGCTGAGTGCAAGAGCTTCTGGGAAGAAAAAAAACGCATTATTATGGCCTCCGATCGGCCTTTTTCTCCACTCAACTCCACTCATTACACACACTTACTGTATGTACACCAGTCTCCAAACACAGCGAGCCTTAATTTGTCTTAAAACCCCGTGCGTTACGCCCACATGCTCACAACCGCTCAAGACGGCGTAAAACGACGCCGTTTTTAATAATCCTATAGGTGGCGCTCTAAATAATAATTATGGTGGATGGCAGCGATACTGTACTGTACATGCTGAGCTACAGTAAATGATGAAGTTTAATGTTAAAAAGTTAGTTTGTATTGTGTAAATGCTGTGCTTGGGTTTTAAGTGAAAAGAAAAAAAAAAAAAATCATGTTTACATTTAAGTACTCGTGTTCAATTCAGTCGTCATGCTGTTGAATAAAGCCAAAGGTTTAAAACATTTACGTTTTGTTTATGATCTTAAGATTCAACTAAGTAAAACTGTAACAAAATCGGAAAAAGAGTGTAATACAGTATTGGGATATTTATATACATTCCCCACCCTTAACACATGTAATTCATAAGCACCAACCATACAGACTTTCCCGCAGTCCCTCCCACACGGTTCCGACTATAGCGTGCAGCTAAAGAAATATACAGCCCAAGTCCAGCGTCTTCGGGTCTCTCTCTCTCATATCGCCGTAGTATGATAAACCTCCACGTCCAGACAGTTAGCGAAACGCTCCGTAAGCCTGACTGTGTCTACAAGGAGAGATTTACAAGACTTTCCTTCAAGCCTTTCATACTGTATTCAACCCGTTACATGACACACAGACCGCCTCGAATTAGCATCAAGACATCGACAAGCGGTATTGTAAGATCTGGGCCCGGGGCGGGATAACATGAGCAGGTTTTTATTTAGTCATCAGTCATTGTAGATATCTGCTTTCTAGACTCTTACCTGGCGGAGAGCAGACGACGGTGTGATTAGAGGAACGGGGTGCGCAGGCAGCAACATGAAAAAGAAGAAAGAGAAAGAGAGGGATTCATTAGGATCACTTAGGAGACGAACAGCATCGCCTTGTGCGCGAGAAAACCGATAGATCGGGACAGAGCAGGAATAATGTCTGCTCGTTATGAGCATTGTTGCTAAGCGCTGAAGCCAGTGCATGGAGAAGTGAAGTGTGCTCAGCCACATTATATAACGCAAACTGAGGTTAGATGGCAACTCTGGTTTGGTCTTATTGACGGAATAATAGGCTTAAGCTAGCGACCCTAAGCACAGGCGCAGTATAGAACGTATGCATTATGTTTAAAGCTCGGGTTAAAGAGAAAAAGACAACTTGTGTTTTAAAGCCCTTGTGCTCCCACTGAGTCAGAGCGCCAGCCCTGGCAGTCGTGAATCAGTGCCAGACACTGCCCTCCCCGGAATGTACAACCTGTTGTCTCTTGCAGTGCACTCTGGCAGCAAACCAGATAACTGTCCGATCTAGGGTGGGGGGGGGAAATAGAAAGACAGTGGCACGGTGATGGATTATGGAATGGAGAAAAGGAGGAAAGGGGAAAGGGATGATAGTGTGTCCCGCGCTTCTGTGAGACCTGTGAAATAAATAATTAATCAGACGGATAAATAGACAGACAGGCAGGAAAACAGACAGTTGGACAGACGGATGAACGGATAAACGGACATCTAGTAAAAACTATATATATATATATATATATATATACACGAAATCAGATACTGTAGGGACAGATTGAAAGAACAGACAAAGAGACGGATGGACAGACAGATGGATGAGAAGACGAACAGATACACGCACAGATACAAAGTAGATACAAGGAGATGGGCAGCCAGACAAAGACAGGGACAAACACAAAGACAGACAGAGGGACAGACATAAAGACAGGCAGGCATGCAGAGAAAAACAAAGACAGACAGAGGGACGGATTAACGGACAGAGTGGACAGAACAAACAGATAAAGAGACAGATAGGTAGACAAAGTGAGAGACAAAGAGACAGATATACACACAGAAGCACAGGGATGGGGATAAACAGACAAGCAGACAGAGAGATAGATAGATAGATAGATAGATAGATAGATAGATAGATAGATAGATGGATAGATAGATAGATAGATGAACAAACGGATAATCAGACAGATAGAGAGACAGACAGATGGATGCATGGGCAAAGGGACAGACTGGTGCAAAGATATACAGACAGGTACATACAGAGAGACAGACAGGCAAACAGACAAAAGAGACAGATATAAATATATATTCAGACCGGCAGACAGACAGACAGACAGGTAGACAATGAAACAGATGAACAGGGAGACGGATAAAGAGGCAGACAGACAGGTAGACAATGAGACAGATATATATAGCCGGATGGACAGGGAGAGGGATAAAGAGGCAGAGAGACAGACAGAGAGACAAGAAGACAATAAAACAGATCACCAGGGAGATGGATAAAGAGTCAGACAGAGACAGACAAACAGACAGACAGACCAGAAGACAATAAACCAGACGAACAGGGAGAAGGATAAAGAGTCAGACAGAGACAGACAGACAAACAGACAGACAGACCAGAAGACAATAAACCGGACGAACAGGGAGAAGGATAAAGAGTCAGACAGAGACAGACAGACAGACAGACAAGAAGACAATACACCAGATGAACATGGAGAAGGATAAAGAGTCAGACAGAGACAGACAGACAGACAGACAAGAAGACAATACACCAGATGAACAGGGAGAAGGATAAAGAGTCAGACAGAGACAGAGACAGATAAGAAGACAATACACCAGATGAACAGGGAGAAGGATAAAGAGTCAGACAGAGACAGACAGACAGACAGACAGACAAGAAGACAATACACCAGATGAACAGGGAGAAGGATTAAAAGGCAAACAGACAGATGTACAGACACACACACAAAGAGATAAATAGAAGTGTGGATGGAGAGATTGACAAATGGGCAAACAGACAGACAGACAAGCAGGTGGACAGTCAGGCAGACTTTTTTCTTGGTGTAGTGGGATCACACGATCCGAGTCAGACTGAGGTCGACTACAGTACAGCGGAGCAGAGCTTCAGAGCAAAGCTTCCCCAAACCTTCCCGAACAAAACAGGACATGCCAACGTTCTCTTTTTCCGACTCGACCCCTGAAGGCTTGCTTTCTCGAAATCGGATTGCACCTAGTCAGTCTGCAGCGCCCATCTGAAGCATCATTCCGCCTTAATGTGAGACTGAGGCACTCTTAACGGGGCCTGAACACACGAGGAAAACACGAACGTGCTCTCCAGACACTTCGATGCAATTTGGTAAATAGACGCCACATCTGTCAGGGCTGGTATGTGGGCTTCGCGTTTGAATGCGCCACCTCCGAAAGGACAACCGCACTCTATGAATAATGGAGCTCGATTTGCATCACACATCCCAGTTAAGTGGTCTTCACCCGCGACGAGGCGGAGGTTGAAGCACGAACACAACTCGAAGGAGACGAGTGGGTGTCGGAAAGGGACGGATGAGGGGAACGCGCGTGCCCACGGTTCCTGGTGGCCTGTGCGAGTCTTGATATTAAGAGGTGCTTAATGATGCTTATCATGAGACAGATGGTGCTGGTTGAGAGTGGGACCAGCGCCGTGGAACCTTCTGACAAGGGCCGGGTTTTTCGAGCCGAAAGCCATAGGCATTTAAGAAACAAATAAAAAAGCGTGCACTCAACCCACCGGAGAGATTTTCTTATTCAATTATTTCTACCTTCTGTTCCAGCAGCGTCAGTGCCATCACGTCTGCACAAATTTTGTCTTGGAGCATTAAAGGGGGGGGGAGGAGGAGAAAGAAATAACACAGGAGCTCTCAATGTACGCAGCGTCGGCTTCAAACGTTTTTTTTTTTTTTCCCCCCAAAAGGCCAGATCCTGCTGGTTTTTATATTGGTTATACATGAATCAAAGAGGTAAACGGTGCAGCTTCTCTGAGTCACGCTGTTGCCGAAGCTGCGGTGTCGCTCCCATCAAGAGACACGCCACCTGAAATTACCTCTCGGGTTGACTCGGAGGACTACATTTTTTTTTCGACAGATCAAAAAAGCACCCAGGGAAAAGAATCAATTTGCTCTATGAAAGCATTCTGTTAAATGGTTTGGTCCTTTAGAGAGCAAGGTAAAATGGAAGGTTTCTTTTCTTTTCCTTTTCCCTCACTCATGTACTCACAGAAAGACTTGCACATACTGTATGAGAAAACCAGACATTTTGGTTACCGCTGGAATTACAAGCAAAGCAGCAGGTGTAAGGAAAGCAGTAGGACGCAACAGCGTTTTTTTTTTTCTTTTTTTTTTCCCCCATTAGAGTAAACTGACATTCATAATCGAGAGGCACCAGTCGATCGGCCGGTGATCAGAATCGGCTGGTTTCCAGTTTGATCCGCCCGTAACTGGTGGAGTCCGAGCGGCGCAACAGGAAGGCGTTTTTATGCCGGAACATTATCAAAAAGTGCGCGTGTTAAAAGCCTCTGATCAGCCTTTTTCTTCGAAACCTTGCGAACAAATTAGACTCAAAACCCACTCATTACGCCAGTCTCAAAACACAGCGAGCGCAAATTAGTCTTGAAAATCTCACACGTTACCAGCCCCGCGCGCCCGCATCAGGAGCCGAGCTCACCCGCGTGCTCGCACTGCCGAGTTGAGTTTTGAGACTTCGGAGAAGTATGAGGCAGTAAAATATTGTCGTTTTTTTTTTTTTTTTTTTAATCCTACAGGTGGTGCTATCTAAACTATACAAACATTTTCATGTCGTACAGTACGAGTGAATTATTTGCTAAGTTTGCTAAGTAGAAATAATAATCATGGCAGATGACACAGATGCATGGTGCTCAGTAAAAAATAGCTTTTTGTTTAATTTAATTTGAAGTTGAATTTGATAAAGTCTTGTATTTTTATGTTAGTGTGCATTGTTTAAAGTGAGAAAACTAAATGCTATAAGGACAGGGCTACAGTTCATTACTCATTTTCAATTCATTTGTCAAGCTGTTGAATATAGAGAAGGTATAAAACTTTTAAGCTATGACAACTTTTTTTTTTTCAAGGTTCAGAGTCTTAAAATTGTAACAAAATTCGAAACAAAATATATTGTCCTATCTTACTGAGCATTTAAAAAAATCAAAAGGTGTATCCATTTTTTACATTACTATGAACATTGTTGTGCCCCTACTTTGCAAGTAAAAAATATATATATATATATTTCCTATAAAGCTGCGAGTCATAGGTTGACTGTTGATTTGAATCGATTTGGTTTGATTGAATCTTCTGTACTGAGATTCTTTTATCGGATTCGATTTAACCTCTTACAGGTCTTGAAGAATAAAAGAAAAAAACCCTAGCATATGTCATTTTGAGTGGTAAAATTACCCAATAGACACTAAAATGCTGTGCAACTTGTGATGTTGATTTGTTAAATGTCACGACTCGGACAAGGCCATCATCTTTCTTTAGCTTGCCGATCTTCTGCACCACTCTCCAATCCAGCAGGTGGCGGTATTGCACAAACCTCGAATAAACACATAAGTTAAAAGGGAGGTACTCTCACAAAATACGAGTATTTGTAGAAGAAAGCTTTATATATTTTTGATGAATTCATTAATTTCAGACCATTTAACATTTATACAGTAAGTGACTCGAAAACCGTCGATTCGATTAACTGAGTTAGCCAACAAAAGACGAAGTTGATTTCGTTGAACATCTCTAGTGTGCGATTGAACAAAAAGTACAAATTGTTACCTAGTGTTTCTCTTCACAGAAACCTTCCCAAAATCGACAATTAACGACGTTTTTTATTTCTTTTTTCATCGCGTCTTATAAAGCGTCCATGATACATAATTACAAGTGAATTAATCGTGTAGTTCATGCATTCTGGCATAAATCCAGCCTGGGCTTAGGCTGTATCATCGTAATAACTGGCAAAATCTGAATGGATGCAGAAGAAGCAGAAGTATGCTACTACAGCAACAGTGTGCGGGCTCGGGAAAGATTCCCATAGCCGTTTCTTGGTGTAATCAATAGCCTAGCTGTTTCCCTTGGGGTCAGTAAACTGGATAGAAACGGGGGGTGGGGTGTTTCCCGCTCTCATCCAAAAATCTCTGCTCCATGCTCAATTAATCCTGAATTGGCAAGGAGGGGCTCCTGCCAAACATGTCTCTGTTGTACAAAAGGGGGCCACTGGGTTAATGAAGAGGGTAAGAATAGCTCAGGAATGGGTAAGATCATTGGGAAAAGAGGGCATGTGGCCTGACCAGAGCCAGCCTGGCTTATTTCCTTTTGCTGGTCCACTCGAGCAGCATTTAGAATCATTTCCTGCAGTGACCAGGCAATCTTCTGGTCACTGACGTCGTCAACGAGCTTTCCATCTGGATTACTGCAGGATTACATCATACGGTAGCCATGACATTAGTTCATCAACATATTACAAACATGTCGCCAACAATTATTACTAACACGGCATATCATTGCTTACAAAGTAATAAAGTTTTCTGGACGCACGATGAATAGTTGGGAATTTCCCTACAATCCAACCAATTTGAACAATAGATACTATTCTACGGTATCGCGCATGGGTAAAGCCTCCGTAATTCCACACTCCCATCTCATTACACGCATGACTGCGTACTAGGCGGTGTGGGACTTGTTCAATCTCTCTTTATTGCTGATTTTTTATTTTTTTTTTTGGGGGGAGGGGGTGTCGGGCGAGGCTGTTTTTTTTTTTGGTGAACGGCGTCCCGTGGTGCAAATTAGCATATGTAATTTTGAGTGGTGAGGAGATCCCGAACCATTGTGAGAAGACAGAGTGGAGAAAGCCTCGTGAATGGGCCACTTTCAAAGTTCCCAGCACCTCACGAGGTTGGCCGGGCTGCAGTTATCATCGGTCAAACGGGACGCAAAGGGAATGCAGACGCACGCCTCCCTCCGTTTTTTTTTTTTTTTTTTTTCTCGATCCCTCCATTCCGAGCCAACATCAGGAAATGTGAAGATACGGGCCAAATATTGTGTAGCCCAGCAACAATGTTGTGAAATACGCCTAACACGTTATTGTGCAGCAGGCCCACCGGGAGTGTGTGAATGTGCTCCCGTAAGGCCATGGGTGAAAAGGGCCTATTGTTGATGAGTTGCAGAAACCCCGAGTGCTGCTCAGCCTGAGGCTGGGAGAACGGAGCCGTCCTCCAGGACCACCGCCTGGGCCCGTGACAGCCCAGTTCCGCTGACCCCTCCGTGGCTCCATTTGACAGACTGCAGTAAAGCCACTAGCTGCTTTGTTTAAAGCCGCCGGCCTTCTTTCTTCTTACAGTCTGCTTTCCCAGCTCACAAATTTACAGTCAATTGCTTTGTGGGAACATCTTGAACATTGGTGCATTTTTGCTTTTGTTTTACAGCAGTCTGTCCATCACTCATGCCATCTCAATAAGATACTGCCCAAAACCCAGTTTGAACTTCCTGGGAGTATGGCGATCCAGTGAATAATGTGATTCTTCGGGGTCAAAATTCCTGAGTTTTAAACAATAACTGGATTCAAGAGTGCTCCATGTTAAGATCCTGACCTTCGGATTACAGACTCTGATGTACTGTAGTTCTTCCCAATCGTGCAGTTAAGGCACTGAAGGACATCACAATTTGACTGAATCCTGTTTTTGTTTTGTTTTTTTAAACCCTCAAAGGCCATGGCTTACAATTTCTTGCTGTATTTTGTATTGTATTGTATTGTATTGTATTTTATGCTGACAAAGCACAGATCATGAAGCTGTCTTGATCGATTTGGTTTGTCGCTCCATTTCCGAGCTAAGGGAAATGACAAAATGACATCTTGACAAATAAACCGTATTGGCGAGGTCAAGAGATCAATTAAGATCTTTGATATACTGTAACAAGATTCCTGCTTTTTAAAAAAATATATATTAAAAAAGACAATACCAGCTTTAGTGTTGAATGTCGACTGTGATGCTTATATAGTACTTGTCAGAAACATAGAAACTCACAGACTCATGGCTATAAATATAGAACTGGCAATGAAATAAAAATAAAAAAAAGCTAATCGACAGAATAACAAATATCCTTATGACATCAAGCTCACGGAGGAATGATTTTGTTGATTATGCAAGCTTGTTTTCTCCCTGAGCCCACCACATATTAATTTGCTTTAATTGCATGTCTATTATTAGAAGAACCTTATCAAATAGTCTGTCATGAGATGGCATCCATCCTCTTGCAGTCTGGTATAGGATTCAGGCAAGATGTACAGTAATTGGAACCGTCTCAAAACACTGTCATGTTAAAAGCCTTAAAGTTAATCGCTCAAGCCGGTCCTGTGACCGTCTACTCAATGTGGTAGTCGGTTCATGTGTGAAAACGATTCCTCATGCTCCCAGAATCACTCTTTCACAAATTGAAAGAATTGAGACATGGCCGTACAATCTGGAAAGAAAAATTCCATAGATGTGGTAACCTGGTCATTCAGGTCGCATAACGTTGCCGAGTCTAGACCTGAGCAACTGAAGCAACCGCAGGCCGTAACACTGTCCCCAGAGGCTCGTACAGTGGACACTATGCGAGACGGGTGCATGGCTTCATGCGCTTCCCTTCTTACCCTGATTCACACATGACTCTGGAATAGCGTCAGTCTGATCACATGACTTTTTTTTATTTTTTATATTGCTCCAATCATCATGCGCATTAGCAAATGTAAGTGTTTTTTTTTTTGTTGTTGTTGCTTTCTTATAGACACAGCTGTTGGAAACGCTCTTACTTTCACTATTAAACATAGCTCAATTTTTACTGTTTTTTTTATTTTTTATTATCATTATCATGCAACTCCACAAAGTGTTTAAGTGATCTACAGTGATTCATTACATTTTTTTTTTTTCTGTTCAGGACTATCCTTCCAGGTTTTGATAACGTCTTGGAGGGTTCTTAACCCAGTTCCAGTGTCTTCAAATCTCTATAGTTGTTGTTGTTGTTTTTTTTTTTTGCTTGATGCAGCCCAATAATTTGACCCTTCTGAAATTTTCGACAGTATATGACTCTGTTGGGACTAATTGTCGTATGAACACAACGCTCTAGGCAACACGTGCATGCCCTGTGCTAATCTAGATCTAGTTTTTTTTTGTTGTTTTGGAGAAAATCGCAAGCAACACTCGACACCATTAACTAACGAAAGCTTAATGTGTAATCAAAGTTTTTATCGTAGTAAAGAAACTAGAACCAGAAGTCCGAGTTGCCGCATACGGACCTGACGTCAGATTAACTGGAAACAGGTCCGTAGAATGAACATGGGATTGCAGGCGGCGCAGTGGAATGCAGAAATGAGAAGTGGATCTGATTAACCGAGAGATTAAGGCCCGGGTGATGAAAGAGCCATGGAGCTTAGGGCAGCAGTGATGACCACAGGGGGGGCGGGGGGAATTGTCCAGATAAGGAAGCTTTTGAATTAAGATGAAAAGGACAAACAGGAAATCATCTCCAGTATAGCTGAACTATTTGACCATAGCAAAATGCTTTTCTTCGGTTCATTGGTACGCGCTTACAAATGCCATTGTAGCCGTTTTTGAGTAGTTGGAGACAGAACTGTTAGGTTTTATTTATAATTTTATTTTATTTTGGTTTTATTATTATTATTTTTTATAAGAAATCAATTTTGAAATTAAATTGTCTGGATATTTTTTTTTCCCAACAAACAGAAGCATCTTTCTCCACCGTCGGAGACAGAGAAGGGAGATAAAAGAGCAGAAATGCCGTCATGACTTGACATGACAATCACCGTGATCTGAGGGAATGTGACAGACAGATTCCCTCCACTGAAACGCAAAATAGCTTAGGGGGCCATTTCCTTTAAACCTCGTAACCCCTATTCTCTAGGATGACAGCAACACACACACACACACACACACACACACACACACACACACACAAGCAGACGTGTCCCTGTGCAGCCCGCCCAATCCCTGTTCAGACGCTGAGGAATTTCAATATGGAATGTGGCTGCTAACTCGGCTCTTTTTCCAAACACACACACACACACACACACACACACACACACACACTCAAGTAAATAAAACCCTTAGATACTACATAAACTCTTATATAGCTGAGATAATGACCGTCCTTAATTGTTTATACAGTAGAACACACTTAAAGGAGTCCTGTTATGTGAAAATAATCATTGACGAGGTGAGATCATGTGATCTGACACAACATGTGGAGTTTCTATTAGACCTAAACATTTCTTTTAGTAAAGAACGGCATTATGCTAATTATGCTAATGCAAAAAAAAAAAAAAAAAAAAAAACCCTGAGTATTATAGCAACCCGATGCTGTTTGGTCAGAATCTGACTAAAGAATTCATCAAGGGTTCCATGTCAGAATCGGATTAAAATGTTATCCACTTATTACTGTGGAATTAGCATTAAATTAGACCTAAAGGGGTGCTATTTGGCTCAATTTAACTCTAATATGGCTTGGCAGCCTCTCAGGGGCTAAATGATGCAAAGCAATGATTTAGCCTACAGTCCCCAGACATCTATATAAAGAAAAGAAAGCATCAGATACCCGAAGCCAGTCTCAGAAATTATCTGACTGTATGTCAGACAGGATTTAACGAAACTTTTGTAGTGCAAAATCTGCACCATAAATCAAATCAAAACGATGAGCAGTTTTGGGCCCGATTAGGAGCTGCAAGTTTTGATAGCATACTGCGCATACGTCAAAGTGTGGGCGCGTCCTAAATCAGCCGCTAGACAGAGTTTGATGAAACTTTTGCACTACTTAGATATCTGCCTGAAGTTTAACCTGCACCATAAGTGAAACCAAAATGTTGCAAAAGCGATGTTATGAACAGATATGTGGCGGATTTAATAATCTACTTTAAAATAAACTGCTAATAAGCTACTTGCTCAATGTAAACATACTTCGATATTATGTTTAGCACCAACAGATATTAATTGGAAAAGCTAAAAAAAATGTTTACTTTATATTTTCACTTACTTTCCATTAGAGAGAAATTGATAGCATATATGCTAATTAGCTAACATAGCTTAGTTACTTTGCGCAAATTAACACAGGTTAAAATCTACATCAGTAAGATAAGTAGCTAGCAGCTAGGAGTGTGCTAGTGTGCTTGCTAGCCAAAAATATTTACCAAATATTTAGCTTGGTACATCAGGAAATTAGCTAGAAAATTAGCAAAGCATCAGTCTACATTAGCTAGCTAAAAACTGTTCTGACTGAGGAGTTGCCTGTAAGCGAAGTCTTCAGCTAGCTCTAACTCTTTTTTCCCTCATGTGTACACAAACGCAGAGTTTTTGCTCAATTAGATTCCAAAACCCTGATTTAATCTAAAAAATAAAATAAAATAAAAGTTAGCTAGCTGAAAAATCCCTTACACGCACTTCCTCAGTCAGAACAAAACTTAGCTAGCTAATTTACTGATGCTTTGCTAATTTTCTAGCTAATTTCCTGATGTACCAAGCTAAATATTTGGTAAATATTTTTGGCTAGCAAGCACACTAGCACACTCCTAGCTGCTAGCTACTTAGCTGAGATGAAACGCACACCACGTGGGAAAAAAAAAAAGAGTCTCGTGACACGTATATGTTTATTTTCCTAAAAGCCAAAAGTGTGAGAACATTTTAACAAGCTAGGCATCCTTTCCTGACAGGATGTGTGTTCGCTCTAAATGTGTGTGTGTGTGTCATGTGTTACCAGTCCCCTACAAGTCTGAAAAATGTAATAGCTGTCTATTGATCTGCTTGAGTCAGCAGTGTGTTGGAGGAAAATTGATTTGATGGCAATCCTCTCAACATTTTTTCCAAAGGAGTTGGCTAATTAGCACTGAGAGCATCAGGTTCAGTGTGTGTGTGTGTGTGTGGACTGTTTAGACGCTCTGGCAAAACTCTGGAGCTGTTGAGCATGGTGCTCTTTCACAGGACAATATTAACATGCAAATGATCGGAAAGTGAGAGGCAGCCAAGCGTGCGGCGCTCGAAATTCCCTATTTTCATGCTAAATTTGCGCCGCTGTGTATACATCTGTTTTAGTCCTGTCTGAGGGGAGAAGTGGAGACGACGAGGGGGAATCATAATATTTTGGGCTTATTTGTATTCGTAGCGAGACGACGCACGGGAGAGGAATGTTTGAAAGAGGCAGGGGGAGAAAAAAAAGGCGCTAAAAGCACAGGATGAATGCAATTCCAACGTGAAATGATCTGCACGCGTGCACTACACCTCCTGAGTGCATATCTTTTGAAAGCCGGAGACGCTTCGCCCCATATAACCTCCCTCCCTCCTTCAATCCCTCAAGAACATGTCTGCTTGATTTATTATCCCAGAAGCATTTCAGCGTGACGTATTTTGGAACAGATGAAGAGGAACGGTGATGCACGTAGCGCTCCGAAATATGTCACGAGTATGCAAATAAATGATTAGCTAAGTAAACAAACAGATGAACAGATACATATACACAAATGAACTGAAAGATCCAATTATAATGAATAAAAAGTATCTAAATATGTGAGTACAGCAAGTAAATGTAAACAAATGAATCAATATATAAATAAATAATCGATTCTTCAATTCTTCTCCAAACTAAAATGAGTAAATAAGCGTGAAAATAAATAATCATGGAGGTAGAATATAGAAATAAAGATATATAAATGAATTGAACAATCAAATTAAAGTGAATAAAAAGTAACTAAATAGGTGAGTAAATTAAGTAAATGTAAATAAATAAACAGACAAATAATTGGTTATTCACTTAACTAAAAAAAATAAATAAATAAATAAATATATATATATATATATATATATATATATATAGTTTTTTTTAGTTAAGTGAATATTAATAAATAAACAGACAAATAATTGGTTATTCACTTAACTAAAAAATATTGATATTAACAAAATATTAATAAATAAACAGACAAAATGTTTATTAATAAATAAACAGACAAATAATTGGTTAAATATTTTATTGTCTGTTTATTAATTAATATTTTGTTAATATCAAAATTTTATTCATTATATTATATTTTGTAACAAAATATGTAAGAAGTAAAAATACAAATAAATAAATAAATAAATAAATAAATAATCAATTCAGTAAAATGAATTAATAACTAAACAGGTATGCAAATAAATAATTGGATAATAAATAGTTAAACTAAATACTAAATGCAAATTAATTAACTAATTAAAAAGTATTGTTGCAATATTAATAATTGTATTAATATTTTTTTATGGGTTTTTTTTTGTCTTTTTTTCCCTTATTATTATTATTATTATTCACAGTAAAACTACAACTATCATCATATACATCAGGGATCACGGGAATATCTTCAAGTATCATGATATATTTTTGTGTTATCGCCCAGCCTTAAGGGATAACGGAGATCAGACAAGAAAAGGGTTCTTTCCATAAAGCAGACTTCAAATGAAATATTATCGTATTTGACAGAAAATTGATTCAGAGAAAGCGAGACCTTTCATGAACTAAGACTTGTTTGTTATGAGAGAAAGTGAGAGAGAAAGTGAGAGCGAGAGGGAAAACACAGGCCTGTTGATTGCCTGTCCTCAGCTGTAGGTTAGTCTCCAACACGGATCGAGTACAAACGGCGACAGAAATCGAGAAGAAATTCATTTAAAATGCATAAAAGCCTCACGATCTGAAAACTTTTAGATCAGTCCAGACAAGACTCGAGATGAAAGTAGGCACCGGGGAGCGTGGTGTAAGCGAAGCCGTCGTGACAGGCAAGGTACACATCACTTCATTCCTCTTAAGACTCTCTCCTGTTCTCTCCTTTTCTCGTTCCAGTTGAGTGCCCAAGCTCCCAATGCGTCCCAAGACAAAAGCTCTCTCAGAGAATGCGAGTCAGTTTCTCTCGGGTTCTTCGGTCTGTCTGCGCCTCAAAAAACAGAGGGTGGCTTTGAGGGGTTAATAAGTACCCCAGGCTGTGGTGTTTGAATTGATCTGTGCTGGACAGCGATCCACAGTTTTTTCCAGTCACTTTCTAATTAGCATCATTAGTAAAACTAGGTTTAGGTTTAAAGGTTGTTTTTTTTTCCTTAATACATGTCTCAGGGCTCCCCAAAGTGTGTCTATTGTGTAAACGAGCCACGCCCCTCCAGAGAACTGAGCAACAAGTAGAGACCCTTTATATGCGGTCACATTTGGGTGGTGAGGGGTCTAATCAGATTAACACAGCACAACAATAAAAAATGCAATTCTGAATATCTAAAAAAAAACAAAAACAGCTAAAATGAAACTTTTTTGTGAAAACCTTTTCGCAAAACAAACATGTAAAAGGTTCAATTGATTTCTAATAAACTATTGCACGATGCACGCAGGTTTAACACTGTGACAGTCACATCACAATCAAGTTTTTTTAAAAACATTTCATGGATCCATGCCGTCGCTTAACGTTCAATTTGCTAAAAGCAATCAAAACGGCATTTAACAAAAACTACCAGGAAAGCAGCAAGAGTCGAATTACACGATAATGAATGTTTGCTGCTTCTCCAAGACAAAAGCAGCCGCGCTCGCTGCACAAGAGGCCGTCATTTATTTATTTTCACCCATTTGCGATGCATAAAAGATCACGTTTTATTCGATTTATTTTTTTTATTACAATTTCAACCGAATGACAGAAAAGGAGAGCGTATGTGGGCAGAGTGAAAAAGCAGGTGTTCTTTATTCCTGGCGTGATCTCACGGCAGATGGCGAGCAAAGGCAAACTTTACCCGTATCAAACGTTAGAGCGTGTACCGGCTGAGGAAATATGTTCGGAACATAAGATACAGGGATTCTCTGGAGGCTCCTCAAAAGACAGGTATAACGTTTAAAAAAATAAAATAAAATAAAAAGAGAGAGAGAGAGAAACCGAGGCGCTGGATTTGTAACACACGACAGGACCGTGCATCCGCGCGCTATGAGTACAGTACACTGCTCTGAGCAGTTTTATTCGTCGAAAGAACGGGGGACACGTTGGACTCTCAGCACCCCGAGACAGGACCCAGGGCGGAGGAAGGCGCTGTGCGAGTCCTGTCTCAAAGCCCTTCTTTAACTTCCCTCGCATCAGAATCCCAAAAATTGTAGAAATGTGGTAAATGCGGGAGCTTTCTTCGGGAATCCCGGCACATTTCAGACAAAAGAGGAGACCGTCAGGACGTACAACAGTTTGAGTGTCTGTTGGCTGCATGGCGCCAGTTGATACACACGCACGCTCACACACGCACACAAAGCAAATGCTAACCTTTGACCTCCTGTCTCGAACCAGGCGACGGTTCTGAGCTTCGGCTACGCGCGGATCAAAGCAGCTCAGTTTCACATTGTTCAAACTGAAAGGGATTTTAAAAGGGAACTCTTACGCAAAGTTGCCTTTTAGTCATTTTTAGGCGTCTCCGGTTGGCATGTACACTCAAAACATGTGAGACATGTAGAACATACCATGGGGTTTATTTATTTTTTTTTTTTTTTGAAACAAGCCAAGATCACTAGTGCTTTCATACTATAAAAGGTAGAACGATGTCTCAGTATGCCGGAGCCACTTCTGAAACACTGGCCTCCCAGGAACTCCCATAATGCCCTTTCAAAGACATGCGGAAATGGCTCGGAGTGAGGTCGGGACAGTCCTCACACCCGAGTTCCTGTATTGTCCTGTAAAGTGGTGTTGGTGAACGATTATGTGTACAGTTCCCGCGGACAGATGCGTCTCATCTTCGCTGAATGTTCTCGGCCAGGATCGTCACGGCTTTCTTCCTGCACGCCTATCTTCACGGGTGTCTTCCTGCAGCTAAGTTACGAAGTCACCAAAGGAACTCGTATCCTCCAGCATGCTCAGTAAAACCTAACGGCGGTTTTATTTACAGTACCGCGCAAAAGTCTTGGGAACATCCAAACCATATCCATATGCAATGATGCGTTTGCAAACATTTCTACATTTAAGGAAACTTCTATAAAAAGCACCAAGTAATAATGAACAATAAACGGTCAATAGTTGGTGTGGAAACTCTTTGCTTGAACATGCAGTAAGCGTCAGTGTCTCGATACAGATGTGTGCAGTATTCTAAATAAAACAGCTGTTAGGTTTTACTGCGCGTGCTGGAGAATATGAGTTCTTTCGCTCCTTTCTATTTTCATGCAAAACCCAGGAGTCGACATTATTGAGTTATTTTTTTCCCCACCTGAAATCTGGTCTGTCATGTAATATGTCGCTTTCTTTACAGGCATGCAAATATTCTGCTGTAAATGTTATTCATTCATTAATTGCAGTGTGTCTTTGTAGGGAATGGTCCTGTACATAATAATGCAGACATAATAAACTTACATAACGAAATATGTACTACAGATAATATGGCGCCTAACACTTTTGCACAGTACTGCATATATATATATATATATATATATATATATATATATATATATATATATAAAAAACAGGGGTGTCAAACTCCGTACCTGAGGGTTTTGTTCCAACCCTCGAGGACCTGCAGAGTTTAGCTTCAACCTAGATCCACCTAATCAAATCATTAAGGCTGATCTGAAAACTCAAGCGGCATACATGTTGGAGCAAGGTTGGAACAAAACCCAGCGGGTCTGCGGCCCTTCGGGAACGGAGTTTGACACCCCTGATATAAAATAAGCAGGAAAAGTAGATTTGAAAATATTTGAAACTTTTAGAATGACATTTTAGGATTTGAGATAAACCGACGTTAAGGACGTGACAATTTCTTGTAAATGTTCATGAATGAAAAAAAAAAAAAAAAAAAAAAAGAAAAAGGCTCAAATAGTGATTTCTACCTGCACTGCGATGGATTGGCGCCTCGTCCAGGGTGTGCCCCGCCCCGTGCCCCGCCCCTCCTGGGATAGACTCATACAGGACAAGAGTTGTAACTTAAAATCTTTGAAACAGTCATTTTGAATAAACCAACTATGAAATTCCAGCTGCCACTTTTTCCTCTCGTCCTTTCATCTCTCTCTCTTTCCTCTTTTTTTCTTTGCAGTTTTTTTAGCGTCTGTGTGCCTTTTTGTGATTTTTCTTCCAACCCTCAGCATTGAATTTGTCTTTACCGTTTAATTTGCAAGTAAGCGGATGTAGGTACCTGGCACTTTTGCGGCGGTTCAGTACGGTACGGTACGAACCCTATGAACTACCGTATGTCTCCTTCATTTTCCCATGATGAGGTCGACCTCGCAGAAGTGAACGAGGAGCGTGGCAGACTCTCAGACACGCTGCCGCGTTTTTTTGATGTACGTCGGTTTAAAATAGAAGCGTGTATATTCTGAGAGACGTGTGCAACGGAGCATTTAAACGCAAGACAAAGCGCTGAGAAACTCATCTGGTGTAAAATGACCTTTAGAGACGGCTACACCTCTTAGCAAATATCACTTTGTGTTTGGAAATCAAACAAAGCTTGCGTTAAAAAAAAAACAACAACAACAACAAAAAAAAACTATTGACATGAGAGCTTGATGCTTTTTGAAATCTAGCTATATTAAATTCATATCAAGAATAAAATGTATGTTGTTTTTTTTTTTTTTTTTTGCTTGGTTTTGTTTTGTTTTGTCGAGTCCTTGGTGATGACTGTTATATAACTAATGAGGGATTTTATAGCTCTGTTCCAAGGGCGTAGTGAGTAATGATCAATCAACAATTTCGCTTCCAGTGAACTCGGTACTAATGAGAAGCTCTCTCCGTCTCTCTCCCCGAGCTAAACGGCAGACTTTGGGTCCTGCTGAGAAATGAACTGTTCGAACGACGCAGACGACGGAGGTCATTTAATAAAATTCCCAGTGGGCAGCCGACATCATCTCGCCACCTGCCCCAATCAACTCCGCTCGCTCCGAGTCCTGCAGTCGGACGCAAACACTTCACAGATCTACAAACGCAGAAATGTTGCCTAGGACGGTCAGAAAGGTCACGAGGCTTTCAGAAAGCAGAACATCCAGTTTTTTGCGTGTGTAAAAAAACAACAGATTTTTATAGTATGTTCCTGAAAAACCAGAATGCAAATGGAGACTCCTTCCATAAACTAACAGAAATCTTTACCTTGTTAACGTGTTTATTGGTAGGCGAATATGTACTGTACATAGTTTTAATAGCCGCTTTTTTTTTTTTTTTTTTTTTTTTTTGTGTTAAAAGTTTTTTACGGCAAAGTTTTCTGCTTCCTTCTGCTATACGGTACGGACCATATGGATGATTAAAAGCTCCGATTTCAACAATGAAATTAGAACACCGTATACACGCAGATATCGAACACAGGACACGGAAACCATGAAACTCAATTTATTGTCAAAATAGAAGCAGGTGCCAGGAAGGCTGTTTTTTTTGTTTGTTTTGTTTTTTACCACAACACGGCGATGAGATCATGATCTGTGATGAACCGTCACTCGTCACTCGTTTGATCGATTCTCCGCCTCTACCCATGGCTATGTTTGGTTGCCAAGTGTTCGGTCTGACAGAAAGATGGAGTTATAAAAAAAAAAATCATAAATAAATCAATGAATTAATTCTGCCAACCACACGGAGCGAGCAGATTCATCAAAGCCTAGTTTCACGACTTTTTGCGAGAATCAGAGAACCCGTCCATCCCTTCAGAAATTAAAGGACAAACACCAGAGGGGGAAAAACCAAGCCGATACATACACGTACACATACACACCCCGTCTTTGAGCAGGAACGGGAATTTATTATCGTCTGCGCCGCAGATACACATCAAATAGCAGCGCGAAAGGATTCACTGCCACTTAAATGAGGGGCCTCGGGGAGGGAAGGAGAAACCTGTGGCTCAATTTCAATTACTGCTCGGAGATCAGAGGAGGGTTTACGGGCTTGTTTAAAAAGCGGCCTAAGAGGCGTCGTCAATAACTACGCCGAGAACACACACACTGCCTTTCTTCCAGACATAATACGATATCAATTGATTCATTTTAAATGCAGATCAACCAACGCAGATGTGTTCCTAATATGAAGCATAGAGAGAGAGGGGGGGGGTTGGTAACACTTTTCATTATTATTATTATTATTATTATTATAATGCAACTCCTCATGCAGGTATTGGAACTTATTCAAAAACGTACATTTATTTATTTATGCGAACATGGCTTAATTGAATTTGGCAACTATATGTTTACACACTTCACTACGGTTTAATCGAGAAAAATTTAAATCTACTGTACAAATGCTGTTGGAATCGATTCCAGTCGTTTCAGTTCATCTGCTGGTTATAAGAATCAATGTAAATAAATTCTACAATCATTCCACCTCTCGTTTTTTTTGAGATCCGGGAGTCTCGGATGGACAGATGTGCTGTATGAAAACAACACGCTTACAGCGTCATATAATCAACATCAACATACGAACATCACAAGCGTTTGCACATGTTCAACAACGCAAGTTAGATTACTGGTCCGGTGTAGAGTACATTGTCACGTACGCGCATCCTCGGCAAGTGCAGTACAAACCCAGGATGTCCGGAAAGCAAGTGAGAAAGCAGCGGCGATGAAGCTGGAACTGCTACGAAGCGACAAGCAATAACGATGGAGACAAAAGTGCAAATAATTCTAACGAGCGCTGTAATACATCAAATGTAAATGTAATACAGTGGAACCTCGGATTGCAAGTAACTTATTTGTACTTTTTTAAAAGGTAAAATGCAGATTAATTTGTTTTATTTCATTTTCATTTTATAGATTGTATTAATTATTTTTATGTGGAACGAATAATTTGAGTTTTCATTATTTCTTATGGAAAAACGATGATTTGGTTTACGAGCATTTTGGAACACGAGCCCACTTCACGGAACATATTATGCTCGTAATCCAAGGTTCCACTGTACCTAAATAATGTTTGTTGGACTTATAAACAAATTGGACTTATGAACGAGCTCTCAGGACGGAACTCGTTTGTATGTAGGGGACTTTCAATCTTATCATTTTGATTCATACACATTGCATACAAACTTACTTCTTTTTATTGTGTAAAGCTGCTTTGCGACAATGTCGACTGTTAAAAGCGCTATATAAATAAAATTGACTTGACTTGACTTTCTGAAATAGGGGATGGGAGGCGGCAAGTCAGTGACATGAACTCATACAGCATACTTCAAGCAAAAAGCACTATTAAAATGATTAAATGTCGTCATTGCTTTATCAAAGAGTTTTGAACCGCCTCACTTCTTCACATTTTGCTTCCAGAGATCGAGACCTTCTTGTATTGTTTATGTAATCATAAGGAGCGGTTGTGGAACCTTTTTGGCGCTCATTTTCAGTCCCTTTCTTGTACCCGAGCAGTTTCAGAGGAATGTTTTTTGTTTGTTAAGCCACACAGTGAACACTTTTAAGCATAAAACCCACCTAACTTAAGGCATTAACCAGTGAGAAATGCTGTTACAGATGCTGTAGTTAATAGCAGAAAAGTTAATTATAATAATATGTTAACATGGGGATTTAGGACCGTTCGAACCCTGCGCATGCAAAAACAAAACCCATTAACAGCTGTAAACAAATTACACCAAAGCAGCGGCGGCTCTGCGACATGCTAAATTAGATATTACAACAAAAGCACCGTCAATAAAAAGAGAGAGGACGCCTAATTTGTGTCGTCTTAATTAGCAGAATTAGGTTCTCATGAAACGCAATCCGCATCGTCCAAAGAGTCTCTGTGCGATTCGTAATGAAGAGCAGTAAACAGAGCGGAGACGAGATTTTGCCCGAGAGCCCCAGCGATGACTCGGCTCGCCTCGAATCTTGTGTTTGCGTACCGCGGCCTGTCGTAGAGCGGTTGATTTGAGAGGACTTGACAGCCACAGCCTCATTTCACGCAAAAGATCACCCAATTCCTTTTATAACTCGGGACACGTAAGCCTCCTGACATTCCGTTCATGCAGTGCACACACACGCACACACACATCAAAATCCTGCCTCACACACACTCTGAATGTGGCACCTGGATAGCCATCGTCCCTTCATCCTTTCATCTTTTCTCATTTCCTGTGTGCCTGTAAGCTTCGGGTTGGATAAGCACGTCCTGAGCGTATATACATTATGGAATCATCATCCAGTGACTTCCTCTAGGCTACATTTGCCAGAAAGCTATTCCACGGCCCATGTGCTTATTTTAAAGCCATTTCAGTGTTTTTTTCTTTTTTTTTCTTTCTTCTTCTTTGTGGCTCTTGCAGGAAGAGATAAATCAAAAGAAGCTTTAAGCAGGCCAAGGTGTGAATAGAAAAGAAATGCTAAATGGGTGTATTTTATTATTATTATTATTACTATTATTATTATTATTATTATTATTATTATTTATGTATTTATTCGTTTGATGTTTCTAAGCCTTAAGAAAAAATTAACCAAAAATTTTCAGACTTCTCAGTTACGGCTTAGATCCAATCACGCAAAAGAAGACGTTTTTTTTTTTCTCAAGAGCAGTCCTTCATGTACCATCACGCTTGCCGCACCTTCGCTCTCGTTTACGGCCTCGTAACGTTCTGGAATAGCACTTCATATGCCCTAATATAGATTCGCTCCCTGCATTAAGCCATCCAAAATGGCCTCTGTGCTGCAATGCACAATGAAACCTGAATAATACATGAGGCTGTAATATATATATAAAATAAGTATGCAAAATCACAAAGGTTGCTGCGATATAGTCACCTACATGCACACGCAAGAGTAATTACACAAGAGTAAAGAAGGCATGACTCGTATAGCAATCCAGGGTTTCGTGAAGTCAGAGAGTGCGAGAATCCTTGAGTCGCTGAGATTCATACACTGCTGCATGAATACACACAGAAACGTGAAAAAAAAAAAAACATTCTCATAGTTGTTGTATATATTGTACTGATGATGGCTAAACCGAACATATTGTGTGTGTGTGTGTGTGTGTGTGTGTGTGTGTGTGTGTGTGTATACAGTACAGACCAAAAGTTTAGACACACCTTCTCATTCAAAGAGGTTGAATTTGTTTTATGCCAAGAAAAAAGCAGCTAAGTGAAGAAAAAAAACAAGTGAAATTAAGAAATGAAGGTCAGTCAGTCTGAAAAATTTGGAAAACTTTGAAAGTGTCCCCGAGTGCAGTCACAAAAACCATCAAGCGCTACAAAGAAACTGGCTGACATGCGGACCGGCCCAGGAAAGGAAGACCGAGAGTCGCCTCTGCTGCGGAGGAGAAGTTCATCCGAGTCACCAGCCTCAGAAATCGCAGGTTAACAGCAGCTCAGATCAGAGAGCAGGTCAATGCCACACAGAGTTCTAGCAGCAGACACATCTCTAGAACAACTGTTAAGAGGAGACTGTGTGAATCAGGCCTTCATGCTAGAAGATCTGCTAGGAAACCACTGCTAAGGACAGGCAACAAGCAGAAGAGACGCGTATAAAGAAAACTCTTTGAATGAGAAGGTGTGTCCAAACTTTTGGTCTGTACTGTATATATATATATATATATATATATATATATATATATATATATATACACACATCACTCCATCAGCTTTATCTATTCCCAGCAGAAAATCTAACATTTGATGAGTGTTTTAATATAGTTTTAATGACATTGCAATAACATCCACCATCAAGACAATGTTGTTTTCGAACGTTTGAATGACGGTTAAGAAAATGATGTTGAGATACAACGTTGATTGAACGACCCAAACACAACGCTGCAAAAACAACCTCAAAACAATGAAATTGTAACCATTTTCTGGCAATTAACATCTATTCAGGGTAATTCTGTAATTCTGGTCCACTGGTAAGCATGCACTGCTGAGTTGATATCGAAGACGCTTTTACAACAACAGCGTGTTTGGAGCTTTTGTTTTTAACGTTATCCCGTTATTCTTAAACGTGATGGACATGTACAGTACTCATAACACTGCTGGGATGAGGGGTAGCTCGGTGGGTAAGGCGTTGGACTACTGATCAAAGGGTCTCTTGCACCACCACTGTTGTGTCCTTGAGCAAGGTCCTTAACCCTCAATTGCTCAGATGTAAAAAAAAATATAAAAAATCAAATAAAAAAATTGATAAAAATCTAAGTCGCTCTAGATAAGGGCGTCTGCCAAATGCTCAAATGTTGCTTCCGATGTCATTTCATTAAAACGTTCAAGAACAACCTGATACCAGCGTTGCCCCAACTGTACCACCCAAAAATTCCTGCTGGTTAGTCCTCCTCAGTAAATTCCATAAATGTCCCACGGAGACTACGTTTACAAATATGGACGTAAAGTAAAGGTGAAAGACGTTATAAAATCTTTGTCCAAATTTCCATTATATTAAAAAAAAAAAATAGAATCTAAAGTAAATACATTAAAATGTCCATAATGTCCTCATTCTATCAACATTTGCATCGCACACAGAGTATCCACTCTTACTACATAAAATTACGACTTCAAAAAAAAAAAGAAGTCTTTGAGTCAAATGCGATGTTCCTCAAGACACTAGAAAGTTCTACCAGTTATTTAAACAAAAGAGAAGGAGAGGCCACTTTCAGGAAAGCTGCAGAATCCTGTAGGACCTTGCTCTGAGAAACAATCTGACCTAAAGGTCACAAAGTCCGGCAAACAACAACAATGACATTTTGCATCCCTTCCCCTGTGAGGAATCCTCAAGGAACCATGCAAACTAAACAATAAGTATCTGAAAAGGTCTTCCAGAAGAAAGAAAGAACAAAAGAAAAAAAAAATTAATCTACTACCACTTCTCCAAGCCCAATATAGCGAAGAGCGTTTGTAAGTGTTCACGTCATAGCCAGTGAAGTGCATTTATTAGCTTAGCTGTCTTGGAGGCTTCCTTAGAGGACGGCCGTTGATTAATTATTAATGAAGGAGCTGACACGGCTGCCAGTGTAGCCACATCTCAGGCTCCGAGGCTCAGAGCTCCTGGTAATTGACGTCATGCCGAGCCTCGTCAAACTGGAAAATGTAAAACGTTCGCTCGTCTAGACAAGAGACTGGTGCTAATCTGAGATTTGGGTCTGGGCTTGGAGCTTGGAGCGGTCTGCTATCTTTTGGTGGAGGATTTACTCTTAGCAAAGTCGGACTTGGATAGAACAGTAGATGATGGGATTAAACAGTGTTTTTTTTTTTTTTTTACGAGCCACTTTCTATACTAAATCACTGATACATATGCAGAAGTTGTTTCAGTAGCGTCTTGGTCTTCCTGATGCTGTTTAGAGCTATGGATCGTGGGTATGCTGTTGATGCAATTCATGCCAATTCAGTTTTAGGCTGTTGAGATTCTCAATTCATTTCGATTCGATTCAACAGCGCTAAAGTTTATCGCCTGATTTGTCTCACACAGCTAAAGTATTAAAAACTACTAAGAGTAACTGCAGCTTTGAGAAGCTGGGTAACGTTTGTTGTTCATTATGTAAATGTCGCGTCTCGTACAAAGCGACAATATTTTTTTCTCTCCTGTCAATCTAGTGCTTCACACTCCAGTCCAGTAAGTGGCGATATCGCACCAACCGCCCATAAACTCAAAAGAAGAAAAAGCAATACTTTGGAAAAATGCGAGTATTTGCAAAGGATTTAAGTTGTTCATAAGGAAATTGTCAATTTTAGACTGTTTAATGTAAAATAATAAAAAAAATTATAAACCCCGAAAAAAAAAACATGATGCAGTTAATTGAATCCACCAACAATGAAAGATAAAAAAACAGAAAAACAATTACATCACACATCTCTTATGATGTTGCAATAGGTTGTCATAAGCCTTTTCAGGAACAGTTATATACATTATATATAACAGGTGACATTTTAACCCCCGCCCTAGATTCCTTTTATTGTGTTGCTTATGAGGCGACTGATTACACCAGAAGGTATTTTTACGGGCTATTACAATTCCATTTCAGTTCCAGGTTATAACAATACAAAATGAACTAGCTCAAATGAGGTGAACACTTCAAAAGCGTATATTCTGATAACTAGGACACTAGGAAAATAAAGTCAGTCATTAGCAGACATGTGGGATTTTTTTTTTTCCCCCACCAAAATATCTGAATTCTTGAGGTAACTAAACAAAAACAAACACATCCCCAAATGTTCAGGGTGAACGAGCAGAATCTACAATCAAAGCTAATATTTAACAGCAAGGTAATTAGCCGCTATCCTTTCAGACTTTCATTAGGGGTCATGTTCAGGTAAGCAGACTCCAGACTCGTTTTAGCCTGCGCTAATCTCATTATCTAAATTCGTAATGACACACCAAACAAAACACTGCAGACTAAAGGAAGCCGGCGCCATAAAGTGAAGTGCTTGAGCACATGTTAGCAAACAAATAGCGCAATGACTGGTAATGATTAACTGGGATTAACATAAAAATAAGGTCTCTGTGGTCATTCTGGGTAAAGTCTTGAGATGTGGAATTCGGCGGCTTGTTGAGCGCAGCCTGTTTCTAGGCAACTATGATGGGTTTTTCGAAAATTTACAAATACCCCATAAAAAAAATAAACAAACAAAAAAAAAACACCCAAAACAAACATGCTAGCAGAAAGATTAGCCTTTGCTAATCTTGCTAATATAGCTAAAAAGATTTAGTTCCAAGTTACATATTATAACAAGTTGGGTAATTAGTTGTAAATGCATTACTAAACAGTTATTTCTCCAATTCAGGTGAACAAAAAATGTCTCCCTAGGTAACAATTTCGACTCTTCCCCACAATTCAGCAAAGTCGCTGTATATTTCAGTCCCTGCAACTGGACAAGCCTGCCTACAAAGACAGAGGAAGGAGGCATCTGTCAAATTAGCGGGTTTCGTTCCATCAGCATTCATCACTTTTTCATATCGTGCTGAATTTTTCATGGAAGGCCCGAGGCGGCGGGAGCATTAAGTATTAACGTCGCCCGGGGGGGCGAGAGGCGACTGTTATGAGGCGCATTGCTCTTCAAGTGCATGGTTTAGCCCCTTTCCAGGACAACTCATGCTGAAAGAAAGTGGAGGTGCTAATGTAACTTAATGTTTTTTTTTTTTTTTTCTCTCTAGCAATACTGGCAAGAATGATAAAGAAACCAAATTTGCTAATAAAATGACCATTTTAGAATATTTTTATTGATACTGGAGAAATATCAAAACAACTCTTACTTAATGCTTTCCGTGGAGATAGACACACACACACACACACACACACACACACACACACACACACACACACTGTATTTATATATAAATATATAATTATATATAAAAAATTTAAATAAAGTTAAAATATAACAAAATATAAAAAACATTAAAGTTTTATCAAAATATTTTCAATATTGGTGTTTATATTAATATTTATATTAATATGAATATACACATATTTATGTTAAAATGTTTTTTGACAATGATAATAAAATGTGCTTATACAATTACAGAAAATGTTTTTTTTAGGTGGAGAAATAAAAAACAACAATGTGTAAAACATATAAAATATTAATATTCATATAAATTAATATTGTATTCACATGTAATTAAATCTAATTTAATTGGTAACTTAATTAGAAAAATAATTATTTACAAAAATTTGCAAAAAAAATATAATTAAATTATAATATAACATTTTATACATATTGAATGTTTTTATTGTTAAATTTGTTTTTTCTCTAGTAAATTTGATTACAAAATAAAGATATATATAAATGTATATTTTTACTTAATGTGCTGGGTTTATGGTTTAGGTATAATTTCAGAAAGAAAAGGAGGATACTTCATATTACATATATAATATAAAGTTTTTAATATTAAACTACAGAGAATTTGTCCATTTTGAGAGCAACCAAGTGAAACAAGTGACAAAAAAACGGCTTGACTTTGTAATTATAATGCTAAGCGACTTCTTGCCTTTCATGCTACCATCATCTCTGATTGACAATCATGGCGAGATGTGTGTATGTGGGTGTGTACAGTAGGTGTGCAAGTCAGTAAATATGATTTCTATTAGTAAGACTTGATATAAAAAGATATTAGTATTATGTTAAATGGAGAAAACATCTGTTGCAAAGCAGTGAAAAGAACATGAAGGTTAAACACACCAACATGCATCGTGTCAACAGACGCAAAGCAGAAACGAGCTCGGGTTTTGTTTTCTGTTTGCCTTCGTGTGAACGGGGGTAAGTACGGCAGGTCGGCGGCGTCTGTTGTCTATTACGTACCAGCGCTCCTCGATCGGGCTTGTTGACTCTCGTCTGAGGTCAGAGGTCAAAAGTGACAGAGTGCCCAAGCGGTCTGTCTGAACCTCATCATTCACCCTAAACTTCCTCATCAATCACCATCCATTCACATGATAATTTAATTTGAACGCGATGTTGCTCTGTGTAACCAAAACTTAACCACCATCTGCTTTCCTCTCACTCGGGCTCAGTCTCTCTCACTATGTTTACATCCCAGTTAAATATAACATGATTAATGGAAAAGAAGATACTCTGCTGTGATTAGATGTGTATACATGAGGATGTACAAGGAGATCAAACTTTTACATGGAAATTCATGCTTTTTATTACTAGTCGAATTGTTCTAACCTTCAGAACAGGCAAAATAAATAATACACCCCAACAGGAATGATTGCGATGATGTCCACTCTTGGAAAAATGTTTTTTTTAAGTTAGAAAGACTTTGATAAAATGACATTGAGATAACATTGAATGACCCTCAAAACCTTAACACAGCCAAATCCGAACCCTTATTTGGTGCATTTATGGTGATTAACATCCATTCACACAACGTCCGACCACATACACAGACCCTTAAGTTTCTAACAGGGTTTAGAATTCAGGTCAGAGATTGGGACAACAGCTTAGTCTCTTGTTCACTCATTCTCGTTCAGAGGTATAGTGTTTGAGTCCCGCTTGGGTCATCGGTTTGTTATTAAATTGGTTTTTGAAGTCGTTTCTACAACCTTGTATTAGGCCGTTCGTTCAACATTATCCCAACCTCATGTAGTTAACGTCATTTCATCAAAGTCATTCTAACTTTCAAGAGCAACCTAATACCAACATTGTCCTGACGTCCATAACGTTGTCACGTTGATGTCACGAAAATGTTTTGCCAACCAAAAAATTCCTACTGGGATGGTCTATGTATTTTAACTCTTCAAACAAACTTTTTTTTAAAATTATTATTACTTTCTCCTTTTTATTTGGGGATCCTACCCAAATCAGCAGAAAACCTTATATATATATATAGTGTAGACTTTTGTGTATATATATACACAAAACTTAATTTGCTTAATTTTAACACAAAAATATATTTTGTATATATACACAATTTATTTTGTGGTATATATATATATATATATATATATACACATATTTTTAGTATATATAAAAAGTTTTGTGTGTATATATATATATATATATATATATATATATATATATATATATATACACACACACACACAAAATATATTTTGTATATATATATATATATATATATATATATATATATATATATATATATATACACACACACACACACACACACACACAAAATATATATTTGTGTGTATATATATATATATATATATATATATATATATCTATATATATATATATATACACAAAAAAAATATATAAGTACAAAATTTGACAATAAATACAGTAGTAACATGCTGTTCTGTGCATTAGTTACTGTTACCTTTCTGACATTGATTATTTTCCTATAACAGCATATATTTTAACCCTCCTATATACCCTCTAGCAAAAAAAAAAAAGAGTAAAGAACAACATACTTTTTTATCATTTACTTTTATAGCTGCAGTAATGTTGTGGAATGTCTACGAAACAAACTAGCTCCTGCTATCACTTTTGACAGCAACAATCAGTAATTTTCTAACCAGTCTCTCTGTATCATATCCTTAGACTTTCCTCGAGATGCCTCGTAGGAAACTTAAAGCATAATCCAGTGAAGCAATAACACTACTTTAAACTTGTGTTCCATCTTCCTACAGTAGAACCGCTATCAAAAATGAACTTATCACCTTTTGACCAATCAGATTTGAGAATTCAACGATGTAATGCTACCTAACAAACGTCTAAAGAAAGAAACTCAGGTATCAGATATCGGTTCAGTTACCATGCTGTTCATGAATGCACCTGCACATTAACATTAAGTATATCACACGTCTTTGTAACAGCTGCTGACCCGAGTGCATGAGCTCTGTTCCCATTCTGTGCAAGCATACACACATGGGTGAAGTGATCATACAAGACACCTACACACCTGAGAGGATAAGTATGTACGTCAGCAAACAACCTTACAAGGTCAATGATCTTGCTTTCTGAATATTAAACACTTATAGTGTGCAGTATAGTATGCAGTAGATAATACCAACGTACAAGCTGAAGTATAAACGTCTTAGTGTAGTACCTCTATTTATCAATGGATAAAACAAACAAAAAATTTTAAAAACCTGGATTTATTCAGTTAAAGGCGTAGGTTGCATCTATGACCAATAACAATGTATTGCTTTTATTTGTACAATTCTACCATCCTTTTTTTTTTTTTAAAGGCTGCATCTATAACCACTATTAATTTCCAATGTAGAATTTAAGTGTACTACTGTGGTTTTTTAACAATTAAGGGCACATTTTTATATTCTGCTAAATGTGGAATTTGCATCTATAACCAATATCAATGTACTGCTAAATTTCCAACATAAAATGTAGCAAATATTAATGCAGTGTAGACTACCATCAATTTTTTAAATGATTAAAGGCACCTGTTTTACAGAGTAGCATCTATTTTTGCACCTATAACCAATATTAATCCATTGCTGAATTTTTAACATAAAATGTAGCAGTACATTGCACAATTCTAAGAGAATTAAAATAACTTTTCAAAGAGAAGGGGCACAATTTTTATTCAGATGAAAGAGGAACTTATATCTATAACCAAGATTAATCTATTGATAAAACACTGCACATATAAAAGTGTACTAGAATATATATTTTAACTATGAATATAACTATTTTTATTTAGGGAAAGGTGAAATTCATATCGAAATATATGAAAACATTCACCATCAAATTAAGCAATATGTTGCATAATCTTGCATGTATTACCATAATTTTTAACTAATTAGGCCACAATCTTTACTTGGACATAAGAACATTTTTGCATCTATAATATAATCTATAATATATATATATACATTTCCACCATAGAATTTAGCAACAGACTGTACAAATTTAAGTGTACTACTTAAATCTTTTAACAATTAAGGCTCTATATATATATTTGGCTGAAGGTGGAATTTGTATATCTAATCAATGTCAATATATAGCTAAATGTCCACTATAGAATTAAGCAAAACTTAATTAATTTGTGTACCACAAATTTAAATGATTAAGACAACATTGGAATTTCCATCTATAACCAATATCAATGTTTTTCAACTTAAAACATAGCAATACATTGCACAATTCTTAGAGCATTGGAACCAATTTTATTCAGATGAAAGAGGAACTTGTATCTATAACCAAGATTAATCTATGGATAAAACACTGCACATATAAAAGTGTACTAGAATATATATTTTAACTATGAATATAACTATTTTTATTTAGGGAAAGGTGAAATTCATATCGACAAACAATATTAAGTGTATTGCTAAACATTCACCATCAAATTAAGCAATATGTTGCATAATCTTGCATGTATTACCATCATTTTTAACTAATTAGGCCACAATCTTTACTTAGACATAAGAACATTTTTGCATCTATAATATAATCTATAATATATAGACTATATATAATGTATAATATATATACATTTCCACCATAGAATTTAGCAATAGACTGTACAAATTTAAGTGTACTACTTAAATCTTTTAACAATTAAGGCTCTATATATATATATTTGGCTGAAGGTGGAATTTGTATATCTATGTCAATCAATGTCAATATATAGCTAAATGTCCACTATAGAATTAAGCAAAACTTAATTAATTTGTGTACCACAAATTTAAATGATTAAGACAACATTGGAATTTCCATCTATAACCAATATCAATGTTTTTCAACTTAAAACATAGCAATACATTGCACAATTCTTAGAGCATTGGAACCAATTTTATTCAGATGAAAGAGGAATTTGTATCTATAACCAAGATTAATCTATCTTAAACAATGTTTTGTTCAATCATACAATTAAACAAAAGACTGCACAAATTTTATGATTAACGCCACACATGGAATTTGAATCTTTAACCAATATCACTAAATCACAATCATAAAAGTTAACAATACACTGCACCATTCTAAGTGTATGACCATCATTTCACAATGATTAAAGCCAAGCTTTTTATTCAGCTCAAGCCGGAATTTGTATCTATGTCCTAGTTTTAATCTAGTACTACATTTCAATCATGGAACTTAGCAGTAGACAAGCGCAGACATTACGAACCTTAAAGCTTCTGATGCTTTTAAATCACTTAAAAGAAGTAACAGTTGCCGATGTGAGAGGAGAGGATTACTCCATTTCAAGCGTAAAATAGTGATACAGAATCCATAAGTTAACCTTAAAAGAGGATTACTTACGACTTTGGGAGCATAATAAGTTGCTTGCCAGTTTATTAGGTATACTAATTTACTAGGACAATTGACAGTTAGCTCACTCGCTAAGCACAGTTAGCATATTAAACTGATCGCATTCATTCCCACTCCGAGAGCAGAACATTAGCGATACATGTGCAGCAAGGTTCATATCAATATCATCAGGGAAATAACATGAAAAAATTTTATGATGCTTCCTGTATTTTGATATATATGATCTTGTTAATTAACTAGCTTTACATTGTGTTGAAAAAAAAGAAGAAGATGGAGGTGTTTAATGGAGGAGTTCCTGAGCAAAGCGATAGTTCATGGTGTTGTTTATTTCAAAAATGGGTCCTCTTCTGCACGGGTGAGATAAGCAAGGAAAAAAAGGGGGGGAAGGGGAAGAAAAAGCAGAAAATGAAAAAAAAAAAAAAAATTCGAAACAGCAAGTGAGGGAACACTGGCAGGCAGAAACACGGGAGGAAGAGAGATACCAGCGGTATCACCAAAATACTGACAATGCAATGATGCAATGTTTGTACGAACACACACACACACACACACACACACACACACACACACACAGAAACTCACAAGTAGAAGATGATTTGGGAGCAGTAGGTTGGTTTTCTCTTCCTCTCCCACTCCAGTCCTTTTCCCCATTTCCTTCCATTTTCACCCCACACACAGCGTTTACTCCTTACACAATCACACACACAGGCCCCGCTGTTTCTCATCCAGCCTTATCAGAGAGCCGGCCAAGGATGACTCAGTCTCATCCTCCTTTTCGCTCAGTGAGAATGACAGATCAAAGGCGGCGTTAATGAAACCCACTAACAGTAACAGCAGACAGTAAGCGCAACAATTAAAACACACCATCAAACGGCGTAAAGCCTCCGAACCTGCCGAGATATTTGACATCCGAGTTACTTATTAGCTTTTGTGACTTTGGAACTTGAGAGTGGAAAAGGAGAATGCAGAGATTGACAGTAAAATGGCAGGCGAAACATCGAATTTAATCATGTTGGGGGTTGGGGAGCCTATCCCAGGAGACTTAGGGCATATGAGGCGGGATACTCCCTGGACACACCCATCCATAGGAGGGCACACACATACACACTCATTTACACACTACAGGTCATTTGGGAACACCAGTTAGTATAATCTTTGAACTGTGGGAGGAAACCGGAGAACCCAGAGGAAACCCACCAAGCCCAGGGGAGAACATTCATGCACACAGAGACAGGAATTGAACCTGGATGGGAATCGAACCCGGACCCTAGAGGTGCCAGTCGACAGTGCTAACCACTAAGCCACCGTGCCACCTTTAGTTGGTTGCTACTGAAGTTCAAGTTGGAAAAAACAATATATAATACAGAACAAAAGTTTGGACACACCTTCTCATTCAGCGAGTTTTCTTTATCGTGTTCTTTAGCCCAAACGCGTCTCTTCTGCTTGTTGCCTGTCCTTAGCAGTGGTTTCCTAGCAGATCTTCTAGCATGAAGGCCTGATTCACACAGTCTCCTCTTAACAGTTGTTCTAGAGACGTGTCTGCTGCTAGAACTCTGTGTGGCATTGACCTGCTCTCTGATCTGAGCTGCTGTTAACCTGCGATTTCTGAGGCTGGTGACTCGGATGAGCTTCTCCTCCGCAGCAGAGGTGACTCTCGGTCTTCCTTTCCTGGGACGGTCATGTCGCATGTCAGCCAGTTTCTTTGTGGCGCTTGATGGGTTTTGTGACTGCACTCGGGGACACTTTCAAAGTTTTCCCAATTTTTCAGACTGACTGACCTTCATTTCTTAAAGTCATGATGGCCGCTCATTTTTTTTTTCTTCACTTCACGCTGCTTTTTTCTTGCCATAATACAAATTCAACCTCTTTGAATTAAAAGGTGTGTCCAAACTTTTGGTCTGTACTGTAAATGCCTATAATGTCCCCCCAAAAAGTGTGATTATTGCTATTAGTATTAATAATAATGAGATGTATTTCAGCCTGAAAATTAACAGCTACGTTTTTGAAAGCTTTGGGGACCGTTCCGGATTCATACTGCGAAACTCATTTCCCCATAGGAAATAATGTAAATGTAGATAATCCGTTCCAGCCACAAAAAAAATTTTTTTTATAATATTACTAATTTTCCAGCACTATAATCATATTTTTGCATATAAAAACAATGAAACTATTTAGAAAAGGCATGTAAATTAAGTAAACTATGAAATAATTAGTTATTAAACTTCACTTAACCTTAATTTATGACTCACTGACACAAGCAAGTTTTGAACGGATCCCAGACAAACTGTACAAACCATTTAGCTGGCGTTTGGTTCAGTTGTATGCAGAGGCAATTTTCTTTCAAAATTAAGTCCTTAAAATGAAAATTAGAGGCCAAGATCCCACTGTATTAACTTATCTTAAAAAGAGTATAATTGGTGAGCTTTAACACAGCGACTACACTCACACCTACAGCAACAAACACAGGGGCTCCAGTAGGTGTGTATTACTGTAGCTCCGTGCTTTCTGTTCACCAGAAAGAGTTTGAATTGAATGAACTATCAGCCTCTCAGCACAATACTACAGTGAGATATCTGATCATTGGATTCGTTAAATTATTCAACTGCAGCCAAAGGGATGAATAATATAGACGTCGGCTAACTGGAACATAGAGTCGCTCTGTTTTGTCGAAAGCCGCTGCTAGTGGAGAATATTCGGGACGGCGTAGAAACAACCATCCTTTACCATTTCGGTCCGCGCAGATCATTTCTTTACGAACACACATCCTCACAGGCTTCCTTTCAAGGCTTAGGATGTGCAGCCACCGCCATTAACATGCAGCGAGAGCCAAACATGTCGACACACTGACGCGCACAAAAGCTACGACACTTCAAACATCTCCTGATAAAAGGGCGAAGGCAAAATGTTCACACTTCAAAGCGATCTCTTTAAGACACCCTGCCCTTGTTCGGCAGTCGGAATTTCATTTTTTTTTTTTTCTAAAGTGGATGAAAAGGCTAATTATACCATAGACTTTTGAAGTGTCAAAAATATCTATGACTATAAACTTAATTTTTCAACAGTGGCCAACTTTAGACGGATTTATTGACCAAATTATTCCGCCGGTTTTGCAGCGGTGTGTTCACTAATGTGAGGACACGGGCGAAGGCTTCGAGTCCATTATACTGACCAGTCCATTAATTATTTACGGGCTTTTAGTCTCACACACCTGATCAAGTTAATCAAAGATCACAAGAGCTTCTGAATGTTATATCTGGCCATAGCAAGGGGGGGGGGGAGGGAGGGAGGAAGGAAGAAAGAAAGAAAGAAAGAAAGAAAGAAAGAAAGAAAGAAAGAAAGAAGGGGAGTAAAAGGAAATTAATGAAGGTGGGAAGAGGAAACAATATAGGGATGAAAACAGGAGCAAAGGGATAAAGAGAGTGAAGATGGAGGATGGTAGGTACTTTACTAAGCAGAAGGAAGGATGGAAGGAAGAAAGGATAAAAGGAAAGAGCAAAAGCTTTAAGAGAGCAAAGAAAGAAAGAAAGTACAAGGAAGGAAAGAAGGAAGGAAGCAAGCATAAGACATCATGGCAGGAAAAAAGGAAGGAAGGATAAAAGGAACAATAATATTATGGAAGACAGGAAGGAAGGAACAATAAGCACAAAACAGAAAGAAAGGATGGAACAAAAATATCAAGGCAGGAAAAAACGAATGATTGAACAAAAACATTAAGGAAGGAAGGGAATTTATAGGGAAAAGATTCAAGGAAAGAAAGAAAAAAAAGAAAGGAACAGAAAACATCAAGGCAAGAAAAAAGGAAAGAATGGGGGAAAAAATGGATGATAGGAAGGAATGAAGAAAAGACCAGAGGAAGGAATAAATAAAGGAATAAAGATAGTGAAAAACATGAAGGAAGGAAGGAAGGAAGGAAGGAAAATGAAACAAAGGAAGAGAGGGAGGAAAGACAAAAGGAATGAAGATGGAAAAATCGACGGTAGGAAGGAAGAGAGGGGCAAGTCGATGAAAGAAAGGAAGAAAAGAACGAATAAACAAGTCAACAACTGAAGGAAGAAAGTGAGTTAAGATGGAAGGCAGAAAGAAAAGAAGGGAGACGATACGTCGAAGGGAATTGGGGAAGGAACAGAAAGGATGGGAGGAAAGTTGGTAAGCATAAATGAAAGTACATAAACATACTATATATAAACGAGTCTTACCTGTGAGCGTGAACAGGAATCAGGACCAGGTGATGTTCAGACCGACGGAGAGAAAGAGAGGAGAGAGAGTTAGATAGTGGTGCAATCACATACAGTAGTACCTACACACATGTCCTCCTTCTTTCCCTACTCATGTGCGGTGGAGCTGAATGTGGATTAGATCCTGAAACTGTGCTGCTGAGGAACGAGGCGTGTACCACAATGCATCTGTATCTTAATTTGGATGGAAACTGGAAGTGGAACCAGATGTTTTTCATCTCGCTACTTTTATGTACTGCATATAAATCAGCAATAAACGATAAGAACGACTATGATATCTTAATCTTTTCAGTTGTCTGGGTTTTTTTTTTTTTCTTTCAGTTTCAGACCCACACACTCTGCTGAGCTGAGCTGCGCTGTCTGCCCACTGAGATATCACAAATATCAGCTCAGACACTCACCCTGTCACCACCTCAAAAAATCCACCACACACACACACACACACACACACACACCGCCTCTCTCCACTCCATGATTGCGACCATAACCTTGTCTCTTGTGTCTGTGCATCCAATCAACTCTGGTGAATTAGCATTCGCCTCCATCTCAGGCCAGAATTCAGGCCGCGCGCTCGACTGCCAATAACACTGAAAGGTTTTTGTAGGAACAATCGAAACTTGGAAGATCAATTCTGCAGAGGCGGCAGCTTGCTGTCTGCTCGCGGATCAAGCGTTCTCCTGCTGCCGAGTCAATGTGGCACTGTCCGGGTGTAATCTACACAAGGTTAAAAAGTAAATATGGCTACAGATTCCCAATCCGGTATGTGACGGGGAGCACAAAAATAATGCGTACAATGCAGTTTTACACCACAATTAATATACAGCCTTAAACAGTAACCCTGTACAACATTAAGGCATTCACATTGATTGTCAATTTTATACCGGTCGCGTTCAGTTCGATCCCACAGCACAAATCCCTGAGGAACTCGATGTCTCACAATGATAGAAAGGCGCCAGAACAACAAGTACACCACAGCCTGCCGCGCACAGACCCACCGAACTCCCCTGATCTGATCATCTGATCCCACTTGATGCGCCAAACAACTACAGCATACGAACGGCCCTCGCCTTAATATCTGAAATCTGCATGCGGGGCTACATTTCGCGGACGTCCGGGAGGCGGTCAAACCTTGTTTGAGTCAGTGGAAACCCAAGAGACGTGAGCTTACGGATTTTTTTGCAGGGTTTTTTGCATTTTGTACAAGAAGCAAGGACGGTAACAAGAAAAAAACAAAGTCACTTTCAGCTTGGTTTTGAAAGCAGCCGGTGCCAAGAGGAATCATAAAATAAGATTAAGTCAGGATTAATGTCTATTTTGTCAGATTTTACTTCATTTTCATGTCTTTTCTGAATGTTCCGATTGTTTCTATATGACTCTAGTGTTAGAAATTGGTAATAATGGTAATGTTTTTGGGGCAGTCGGAGCAGATCATCCGCATTTACATTACTTCCTATGGGAAAATGCGTTTCTCATTACGAAATTTCCGGACCACACTGTACCACAATTATCAACAGTGACGTGAAAGTGTCATAACGGTATGCGGTGACAACCCACGGCAAAAACCGTGTCTCTTCGGGAAAAGCGCCATGCATGTGCTTACATTACACGGCGGCCTAATTACCTCATAAATAAAGAGACGGGACTGTTGGCGGAGGAGATGACGACTGACGCAGAAAGGAAGAAGGAAAAGACGCGGAGAGAAAGGGGCGACGTGACATGGATCATTTAAAGATCAACAGTGCGACAGGGGTTGAGTGGAAACCCATGATGGCATGCTAATGTTCTGCACTTATACAACCCAGACCCGCTATAATCCACAGTCCCCTGCAGTGTTCCTTTTTCGCTTTGTCTCATTCTCATTTACTTTGGAATGTCACCCTGGACGATTGTTTTATGAGAAATGGGGGACCCGTTTAATGGTCTCACACTTCCTTCATTTCAGAGCAAATAAAACCCACACATCTTCAGCATTAGCTGCGGCCTGGGATTTACACTCATCAGCCATAGCATGAAAACCACCTGGCTGATATTGTCTAGGCTCCCTCGTGCCACCCAAACAGCTCTGATCTGTCGAGGCGTGGACTAAGCAAGACCTCTGAAGGTGTCCTGTGATATTCGGTACCAAGGTGTTAAAAGCAGAACCTTCCAGGACTGTCATTTAAGAGGTGGCAAATCCATGGATGAGACTTGGTGGAGATGGTTCGACAGATGATCGATCAGATTGAGATCTGGAGTGTTTTGGAGGCCAAGTTGGAAAACTCTTTGGCACGGTAGTTTAAGTTAGGTTAAGCTTTTATTTGTCATATATACATTACTGCATAGTGAAATTCTTTCTTCGCATATCCCAACATAACTGAGGTCAGAGCAAAAGGTCAGCCATGATACAACCCTCATGGAGCAGATAGGGTTAAGGGCCTTGCTCAAAAGCCCAACAATGGCAACTGGGTGGAGCTGGGACTCAAACCGCTGACGTTGCGTTCAGTAACTCAGTGTCTTAGCCCTCTGAGCTACCACTGCCCCATTAGGGAATACTGACGGGGTGTACTCAGTCTGTAACAGTTTTTAGGTAGGTGGTACATCCCTATGAACGGCAGGACCCATGGTTTCCCTAGGGCAAAGAAAACATGATTTCTCAGTACGTTTTTCAATGGCTCCATGGTGCAATTATGACGTTGCCCATTGTAGGCGTTTTCTGTGGTGCACGGGGGTCAGATTTAATCCCTGTGTTCTGACTGATCTAGCATTAACCTTGCCTGTCTGCGCTGTCTGCCCACTAAGATCAATCCATGCTACAGTAGCTCGTCGGTAGACCAGTCAGACTAGTCTTCGCTCTCCAAATGCTTCTAAGAGTCTAATTTGCCCATGACCCTGTCAAGGGTTCACCTGTTGTCCTTCCTTGGAGCACTTTCGGTATCAGAACACCACATAAGACCTGCCATTTTGCAAACGCACCAACCGCAGCGGTCTAGCCTTCGCTACCGGCCTTCATCGAGGTCGCTCAGATCCTTACGCTTGGCCATTTTTCCTGCATCCATCACATCAACTTCTAGAAGTGACTGTTTACATGCTGCCTAATATACAGTACGCCACCCCTGACAGGTGACACTATAATGAGAAAATCAATGTCCGCCTGTCAGTGGTTTTTAATGCTATTGCTGATTGGTGTACTGATAAGAAGACAATGTGCAAAATTTTCCAATTACACTCATTCTTATTTCCTTTGTTACAAGAGCTAACGACTGTGATTGTTGATGACTGTTTGCAAGATTTTTTTTTTAAGCTTCATGGCATTATCAAGCTATTATCTTTAAATAAAAAAAAATATTTCAATGCAAGATGCTCTCTCATGAAGAAAAAAAAAAAAAAAAAAAGACACCATTTTGATTTCTGGGGCTCGTTTTTTTCTGTCATGTTTGCCGACAGCTGTAGGGGAAACAGGTGGAACACGTTCAAGGGTAGACGTGACCGTTCTCGGTCTCATTCATCTGTTCTTTGCTTCACTAAATAAACCAACAGTGCAGCCAACACATCCTGTTGTATTCCTTTCTCTTTGATCGCTGCTGTGTTGATTTCTTCTCCGTTGAACAGGGTTGCCATGTGCATTGAAGAAAGAAAAAAAAAAAAAACTTTTAAACCCTATAAAGTTAATCCACAATTTAATCATTAATAAGCCACAGAGCATCACATACACACACTCGCACCTTAAGAGCAAATGAGCATTTTCAAATTCAGTGACGAGCACAATTTCAGTAGGTGGAAAGAAACCTATTATTAATTCAATTAAAAACTATTTTTAATTTACATCCAGTACGCTTGCGTACAAGACGGCAATATGTTGCTGTTCCTCTGTAGTCCTACAGGTGGTGCTCTCAACTGTTCACAGGAACAAATAATTTGCGAAGTTTGTTTATACCCCTATCTAACCTACGCAGTTTGACTCACAGTAAGACGGGGTGTTGGGCACCACGAGGCACGTGAGCGACCTCCCGACGTGAGCTTCCGCGAGGACCGCCAAAACAATACAGCATGCTTAAGCTTTTGTGTGGAAAGATTGGAAACGTAATCGCTACGCCAAAACGCGCGGTGAACCGTGCTTACGGCCGCCGCACCAAACAGCGCTGACTCCACGTAGGTGAGATTGCGGCATGAGAATTGTAACAACATCTGAAAAATAAAAATCTAACTGGGATATTTATTAAATTGTGATACTGACAGAATCGCGATACAAATCGAATCGGCGTCTACATATCATGATAATATCGCATCGTGTCGGGTCGGGTGATCTTAGATAGCAACTTCAAACTATTCTCCTTCAAACTGTTCCAGGAAAGACGTACAAGCCCTTCTGGAGTACATCAGTGACTGTGTGGCAGTAGTCCTTTCCCTCGAGTTGTTTGAAGTAGACTGCCAGCTAAAGCGTGAGACAATGTATAAGTGAGTCGACGTGAGAAGAATGAGCCACTGACTCCATGGAGGAGTCAGTCAGTCAGTCGGAAACACAATCATGACCCAAGGCCAAGCGGACAGCCAAGGTTACAGTGACTGAGAGACTGAGAAAAGGTCCATTACCAGCATGATGGTCTCAATGGATGGCAATGGAGTGAAGAAAAACAGAATGGATGTCAACTCTGGCTGCATCACTCATCATGAGATTGGTCCAGGTTTAAATAAAGATGGATACAAATATTTTACACACCGAATCCGAGTAAAGGACAGGTAAAAATAAACACAATTTTTTCTGTTACTGTACTTCCTACTTTTTATCTACAAATCGTCATTCCTTCAACAGCTTCTATTTTTCTTTATTTTTGAAGTTAATAAAGATTAATCACAGAAACACAAAGCCTCCTGTATGGACGCCTTTTAGCCTTTTTTTTTTCCTTCTGTTTTTTGAATCTTTAAAGGTCCCGTATGTTTTCTGTTTGTCTAACAAGTTAAAAGGTCTTGGGGCTCCAACAAAATTTGTGTTAATAAGCTAATATACACCTGAGAGAAAACTTATCCGTACACTACCTAGCCCTGTCCCAACCCACTCACAAGATGGGGGAGGAGCTATCCTTATATGAGGTAACAATAGACGGGAAATCTAGCTGGTTCTTTTTTTTTTTTTTTCAAATTTTCTCCCTAATTTAGTCGTGTCCAAATCCTCCCCGTCACTAGGGGGCTCCACATTAAAGCTACTACTACCACTCAGCCGGAAGGTCGAAGACCACCTCCGAACCACGTGATGCCAGCCGATCTTTTCGGACCGCTCGCTCACGCACCGTTGGGGGGCGGCATAACACACTCGGAGGACAGCGCTATCCGCTCCTTCTGAGAGAGCTCGGCCAATCAGCTCTCTCTAGACCGCCTGCTGCGAGAGGTTACAGCATCACCCGGGAATCGAACTCGCGATCGGGCGATGATAGGGCGAGCGGTTTACCACTGCGCCACTCGGAGGCCCTCTAGCTGGTTCTTTTAAACCCTGGCCCAGTCTGAAAATTGAAAAGAAAAAAAAATGGTCAAAAAGCAGGAAATTGTTATTGATTTGATTAATAAAAACCTGCAGTCAAAACTCCTTGAATGTACTAAGCTGCTTTTAGGGGAAAAGGACCACCTTGTGACTAATCAGGTTGAAGATTTCAGCAGCGTCAAATATAGTAAAAGCACCAGGACAATAATAAGCCCTCATGTGCTAAAGTTGGAACAGAGGCCTGGGGGGGCACAAACAACACCGTGCAAGTCGAAACATGTTGTGAACTCCGAACAACACGGCAGCGCGAGGTGAAAACGACCGATGAGGCTCCCACAAGGAACACGTCTTATCTTGCTTCCCCCGATGCCCTGTTTTACAAGTAACTATGACCTAAAAAATAAAAAATAACACAGCCGGCCTGTTTGTCTCGCACAGGATATGGAGTCATTTAGTGACTGTGAGATTTTTTTGTTGAAAAGTCTTTTTTAGTGTGTCCTGAAAACTGGGCCCCAGAGTGTTCCCTTGAAATTGATGAACAAAAAGGCTTTGGTTTTGGCGTATACATGTGGATCGGCACTAACCTTTTAGTGGCATGTCCTTGTATTGAAGATAAAGCGTCTTCCTGCGATCATGCTTTTAATGCAGTTCACTTCCCCGTAGGTGATTTTGTTTCCCACTAAGCGATTAGCCAAACCAGTTCACCACCCTACACTGATCTCCATCTTAACAAGACTTAACCGGACAAGACTTAGGAAGACATGTCAAGACTCATCATGTCTCACCTACTAAAAAAGACACAAGACTCATTCAGTTCCAGCTCAAAACGACTTAATGAGACTAAACAGTCAGACTAAAAAGGACAATTTGATGAGACTTTACAAGACATAATTTGACAAGATCACTCAGTAGGACTCAGACTTGACAAGTCCTATTGAAAAGGTGACTTGACACATCTCATGCTGGGCTGAGTAGACTCAATCAGACTCAACTAGACCTGACAAGACAACTGAACAAGACATGAATTATGATGTCACGCCAAGGCTCAACCAGACTTGAATCTAAACGACTCTAGATGCAAACCGTCTTGAATAGACTTGATTGCTTTTAAACTAGACTCAATTAGGCCTAACAAGTCAACTCAACCGGTAGTGACTTACAACATGTCAGGACTCAAAACCCACTCAAAAAGACTTGGGACTCAACAGGACAGTTTGATGAGACCCTCAATTTGTCACTATGACTTGACAAGACTTATCCGGACACACATGGGCCTGAGAAGACTCGATCAGATTCAACTAGATCTGACAAGGCAACTCAACAAGGGACAACCAGTAAGGAAGTAGGTGGACATGTCAACACTCAACCAGACTTATCGTTATGGAAAGAACTCCAGACTTGACCAGGCTCGACTCAAAAAACATCAAAACTCAACAAGACGCAAGACTGACAACTCGACTAACTTAAACAGACTTGCGAAGACTTGATTAGACCTTAAGACACAACTCAATTAGACGCGACCAGACACGACTCAGGATCTTGACCAGATTCCAATTTTGACTAGATAACTCAAGAAGACTCGGCCACGCTCGGCTCGAAATAGACGCAAGATTTAATCAGGCTCGACTCCGAGTCACTTCGAGTTCCCAAAGGGGCACGATTGAAAAACATTCTCTCTATTATCCATAAATTGCAATGTGACTTGGATAAAGCGAATGATTCACACCTTAACACGCTCTGGTTGGTACCGTAGCTGTCACTTGAAGGACTAGTGCCCTGAAAAGGGGAGGAACTAGACGCAAATAAATCTTGGGGGAAAACTTTCTAAAATGACAAGATGGCACAAGACAAGACAACTCGAACAACCTCAACCAGTCAACGCAACGAGACTCAACTCAAGATAACGTGACAGAACTCAACTATGATGGCCTCGTGCAAGTCAACAATGACGAGACATTGAACTTGCCAAGACAAGACACAATTGTGATCCAAATGCTTCTGAAGGGAACTGTATAATTGGAATATCCTTTTTTCTTTTTTGGTTCAAAGTCATATTCCTGCAAGTATTTTTGTATTTTTTCTTGGAGAAGCATACTTTTTTTTTTTTCATTTAGTAACATATTAATGTATTAAAGCGCACACATTCCGAGTATTAAAAAAAAAAAAAAAAAGTAGATAGTTTTGTCTGCCTCCATGCAAATAAGCAGAGGCCTCATTAAAATGTGGAACAGACCAGAGCTTATTTTTAAATCCTTTTGTTGCTTTCCAGAAAGCGTTTCCCGACCCCAGCGGATATCGGTTTTGTGAAGGCATGCCAGCTCTCAGACGGCCAGCTAAGATGGCAGATGGAGAAGAAAAAAATAGTGAGCAAGCGGGAGCAATAAAAGACAGGCCTACGAAAATATATTGCTGGAGACAGGGAGCAAAAGAGAAAGATGGAGAAATACAGAAAGACAAGCGTGGGAGAGAATCAGAAGCCAGAGCTGGGAAACGTGTACGTGGAAAAGGGTGATCGCCACATCAGCCTCACACTGATCGTCCTCAAATTGTCTTGAACAACAAGTCATACGTTAAGATCATTTATGTTATAGCAGCTTCTCTTCTATAGTCTTTTCTTAGCAGTCCATGTTTCTGTGGATTTTCATATCATGGAGAAATGGAAAGCACATGGAGGCATCCTGAGGAGCTGACGCTGGAGACTCCTTACATAAATGTCCATGAACGAGACACCACATGAATGATGGTAATGTTTCAATAATATGTTACTATGCCAAATAAGTGGTCTTATTGTAGATTAAACATGAATATTTTTGCATTTGATCATTTTGCCTAGATTCCTCAGAGAAGTCAATTTTGTGTCTGAGGTACAGTACAGAGCAAAAGTTTGGACACACCTTCTCATTCAAAGCGTTTTCTTTATTGCGTTCTTTAGCCCAAACGCGTCTCTTCTGCTTGTTGCCTGTCCTTAGCAGTGGTTTCCTAGCAGATATTCTACCATGAAGGCCTGATTGAGAACTCTGTGTGGCATTGACCTGCTCTCTGATCTGAGCTGCTGTTAACCTGCGATTTCTGAGGCTGGTGACTCGGATGAACTTCTCCTCCGCAGCAGAGGCGACTCTCGGTCTTCCTTTCCTGGGCCGGTCCGCATGTCAGCCAGTTTCTTTGTAGCGCTTGATGGTTTTCGTGACTGCACTCGGGGACACTTTCAAAGTTTTCCCAATTTTTCCGACTGACTGACCTTCATTTCTTAAAGTAATGACGGCCGCTCGTTTTTTTCTTCACTTAGCTGCTTTTTTCTTGCCATAATACAAATTCAACCTCTTTGAATGAGAAGGTGTGTCCAGACTTTTGGTCTGTACTGTATATTTAGGACTTTTATTTTATTATTGCTTTTATTCCCCCCCCCCAAAGTACATGTGCGGTGTACATGTTTAAACCCAATGCACGGAACTAGCTAACAAGCTCACACTATGCTATCAGTTATTACTTTTCCAGGTTCCCAAGACATGGAACTGGGCAGCGCCTCGGAGCTTCCACATTCCTGGTGGGCGATTTTGAGCCGATTTTGACACACCGTGCGATCAGGAGGATCATTTTTGCCCGTTATCGTGCATCGTGCATACAGACCGAGGTCAAAACCGGAGGCAGCCGGAAACGATCCATCCTGATTCAGCTTTAGAGCGGAGGAAGCCTCAGCTCTCAAAGGACGAGAGAGCCCACAGTCTCATGCGGCGCATGCTGGACAGGAAGAGAGCAAAAGAGCGAGAAAAGATCATAATTACAATCTCGGCCTCATGCATCAGCGCGGAAACAGGCGAGGAGTAAGCGCAGACATGCTTTTCCTTAGATAGCTTCTGTGCACGTGCGAGTCCATGTGTGTGTGTGAAATAATAGATCTGTTAGCATTCTGTGTGGAATACAGCACTGAATTTCCAAAAACATTCATGAATTTCTCAATAATGAGTTACCGGCTTCACAAACATCTCATTGCCGGATTAATTAGTCCACGTGATATTGTACGCAGCGTTCTTCGACAGTGGCGCACAGTTACATAATTTACACGTTCGGGCCAAAGTGACAGGATGTGGTTCGTTTGAATTAAACAGTAATTACATTTAAACTCCAAAGGAGAAGCAAGAGCGAACACTAAACACTAATAAGCCTGGTGGGGAAAAAAAAAAAAAAAAAAAAAGCATGACCGCGCGCTTCATTTCATTCTGCATTTACGCACGTGGACTGTATCATTCTCGGAAGTGAGCTACAAAATATGAAGAAAACTGTGATCGTGTTTTTCTGTTACTATCTAAAGTTAATGACGCTTTCCTAAAACGAATTGATCAACCGGTGATAACGGTTTATCCCTGTGATACTGCAGTAATTTAACAATGAATAACGTGCTGTACTTTCACGTGCTGGACATTTTAATCTTTTCGATTATTGATCTTGTGCAAACATTCTATTACCATGACGTCAGTAGATGGCGGACGTACCGTTAACCAACATAAGGCGACTATTTACGTGAAACCTTGGATTACGAGCATAATTCGTTCCGCAAGTGGGCTTGTGTTCCTGAACACTCGTAAACCAAATCATCTTTTCCCATAAGAAATAATGAAAACACAAATTATTCATTCCACAGCCCCCAAAAATAAATACATAAAAATAATTAATACAATCTATGAAATGAAAATAAAACAAATTAATCTGCACTTTACCTTTAAAAAAAAGTACAAATAAATCTTGACAGATAAGTGTTTCCGTTGGTGCGCGCAGACGTGTGTGTGTGTGTGTGTGTGTGTGTGTGTGTGTGTGTGTGTGTGTGTGTGTGTGTGGAATTAGCCCCTTCCCTCGCCTCGTTTTACACAGTAACACTCCTCCCGCTCCCCACCTCGCTTTTTAAGTTTCACAACATACACACACACACACACACACACACACACACACACACACACCGCGGAAACACCGTTTTAACAGGGAAAAGATAAATCTTTTTATGCGTACGAAAGGGAATCACTGCTGTAAAGTGTAAAACAAAAAAGGTTGTGTTTGTTTGTGAAGGCGAGAGAGTGTCTGTGCGTGTGTGTGTGTTTGTGTGTGTGTGTGTGAGTCGAGTAGAGTTTCTGTGTATTTGCCGTGAGAGGGGTGGGGTTGGGTTAGGGGTTTGCTCTTTTTGCGGAACACTCGTAAACCATGTTACTCGCAATCCGAGGTTCCACTGTATAACACAAAGTTTACCTGATGCTTTGTCACAAATATAAAAGATGCTTCTGCTCTGATTGTTTCCATATGCAGTATGATGTAGTGGACTAGGGAGATTAATTTTGCAAGTTGACTCCTCCTGGATTTGGCGGCGGTTTGCTAGCGTTATTGTTACCTCATTCTTTGGAGTTTGCTGTCGGTCTATCATTGTTAAACTGTCTATTCCTGAGTGATCCCAAATGTATACTAATGACAATAATGATTCTATCCCTCATGCATTCCCGCGTCTGTACAGCAGGTAGCACTTTACTTGACAGACTCTGAGGAATCCTCAGGAAATCCAAGGCATGTCCTACTGAAACGAATACCGCATCGCATTCGACACGTCTAATTTGATCTACTTCACAGAATCCAACTGAAGTGCTTAGTATTATACGAACAGATGCAAAGGTGATAACACTGCAAACAGGAAACTCCCAGCAGGCAGTGAGAGAAAGGAAAAAATTATAAATAAATGGAACGAAACCCAGAAGATTTGCACGTGCAGTACTGTATCTGTGGAATTTTAATACGATATCATAATCAGAATTAATCATAATAAGCAGCTCCTTCATTCCATTAAGAAGTCCCGCCTACTTATTTTCTATTGGTTCACACCCTTTGCCCTTCAGTGAACAGCATTTTCTGTGAAAATAATAAAATTCCGGATGCTGTTTTCTTTCTTTCTTTTTCCCCGGGTCACCATCTTGGATCATTTGATCGTTCAAATGTATTGGCACTGGTTTGACACTGGATTCCCTTCTTGCCCCTTTACCTCCAGTGGCCGTGTATCGTATTAGGCATTGGGGTAAGCTCCGACCCCCTCAACCCTCCAATCGGCAATCAAACCCCTTACCAACCACTCCACCACAAAATCTAATTGCTATGGCAAAATCATAAATATTGGCACCTCTGCATCAGGAAAGAACCAGCTGAAAGAAATCGGATAATCTATACTACTGATCTTCAAAGGTTGTACCTCAATCTCAGATCCTTAAATCCACCTTCAAAATCGACAGCATTCGCTTCGAGGGGTGCCGAAGAAACCCAAGAATAAATAATCACACTTCTGGCCAAGGACATAGACCGAGAAGGTGACCATTTATTTTTAAAGATACCCTGCAGCTCTTTTCTTAAGACTCTCGAACAATCAGACTGATGTGCTTTTAGGGCGACGAGGACGGATGTTAGCCTGAAGCGAGTTGCTAGGAGAGCCTCTGGCGTCGGTTTCCGCATGTGCGCCTATAGGAATCCGTCTGAAGGTGCTTTAAAGAGTAAAACGGCTAGGCGCGCACGGATTTCGCTCATCTTTCGTGGTAGACGCCTTTCTGATGAACCCTGCCGCGCGCCTCTCACTTCCTCTTTAAACTGCGCTCGAGACATTTCGGGAGATTACACAATTTGTGAATTAGTCTAAATGTAAGGAAGTGCAGCAAATTGGCGCTTGAATAAGATTCAATAAGACAGCTTACAACAGGTTTTGTCTTAAAAGGAAATCACATCAAATTAGCAACAACAAAAAAAAAAAAAACCTCAGCTCTATTTTATTTAATTTACCAACTTTCAACAGTGAACTAAAAGTGTATAATATAATTGCCTACTGTACATTGCATCCACGGATCATTGTATAACCTTAAAATAGACTCTCGTGTGTTGTGTGCGAAAGTCATGGGCAGTGCAAGACTAAGGAAATAAAAAAAGAGCAATATTATAAACAAATTATTTCAGAAATAGCAGATGAATCTTTAAACCTTTAAATTAAACCAGAGTTGTAGTGATGAATGTAATAATTGTGCAGTAACTATGCCTATTCAAGCAACAATATATACTGTAGAGAATAATAGTCTGCTTACTGTATTCATATGTCAGTATTGTTTGAAAGCCTGAGCTGCAGTACATACAGATAATTCTGTAAAGCCCAGAGACTCAGCTTAAGCCCGACTCTCTGCTTTGCCCGGCATAAATAGTTCCACACGGACCATAAAGAAAACACAATTATAAACTCAAGGCAAGGTTTCCTTGTTGAAAAAAATAAATAAATAAATAAATAAATAAAATAAATTATTCCACGACAACTACTCAATTTCTGTACAGACTTTTAAACCACCTCCCCGAAAGCCTTCCTTATCTCCTCTCGGAACACTTTCAGCTCCCTTCGGGAACGCGTAAGTGACCGAGTGCCCTTTTCTTCGTGACTAGCGGAAGGGAAGGATTGTGATGCATCCGCAGTAATGCATTATGTTATTAAATTTTCCATTTCGCGAACGGCTGCATCAAAGCTGTCAGAAACCGCAGCATCTGCTCAGTAGTCAAGTCCTCATTCTGGTTCAGAGGAAAGCAAAGAAGAAGAAAAAAAAAAATTCAAGATAAGAAGAGGAGGGCAAGAACTTCTGGAGCATCTGGGAGAGAATATGAGGGAATGTAAGAAAAGCTGTTACGTATGGGTTATTTATTTTAGTTTATTTTATTTCGTGTTTGTCGAATGCGCTTTCACAAAGACAGATGTTGCACAATCCTCGTTCAACTGTACAGCTGGAAAAGCCTTCACACACGCAAACGTTGACGTTTTCTCTTAGACGTACTGCACAGTACTGAAGGGGAAAAAAAACTACCTGTAACATCTTTCTCTTTTACCCGAATTAAAGTTTTTAAAGTTACTTCCAAAAGTCAAGAGGACTTTGGAAGTAACTTTAGATTTTTAGATTTTTTTGATTTTATAGATTTTTATTCCAGTTCTACATTTATATCACAACCTACTTATAAAAATAAATAAATAAATAAATAAACACCTTAAAAAAAAAAAAAAACTTAATACTTCTTATCTCCTGATCCATGCTTCATTTTTTTGTAATTACGCTACACATTCATATTTTTATATCAGATATAAAGACAACTTCACGCCCTTTTACGTAGCGGCCGTAATTTTTTGGTAGTAGCCTTAATGTGGGAGCCCCCTAGTGACGGGGAGGAATTGGACACGACTAAATTAGGGAGAAAATCGGGGAAAAATCCCCCCCCCCCCCCCAAAATAAATAAATAAATAATTCAATTATCTTAATTGTCATTCAGGTGAAACTTGGCCATTTTAAATTTCACATGAAAAAGTGCATTATTCTAAAATGCTAAATTTGTAACGTATTGCAACATGAAAATGACATGGTTACGGACACTACACTACAACTGTTTTGGAAAAAAAAAAAAAAAGAAATTTTGCTTGGAATGCTTTCATTTAAGCAAAAAAACAAAGAAAAAAGTTACAGGTCATATGCTTCTAAAAGTGTACACCAATTTTAGTATCAATACTCATAAATACATTTTTTAATTAGCATCTGATTGCCATGATTATTGTTTGAAGTGAGACGGTGTAACACAGGGCGGCACGGTATAACACGGTGATCACTCGGAGGTTGATTATTTTTTACACTGCAAAAACATTAACATGACATCTTACTGTAGCTAGAGAAAATGTCTTGAATCTAGTTAAATGCATCTACAGTTTATTAAAATAAGATTACAACAAAACCAAAACACTGTCTAGGATCATCAAGCTTATTTCTAATCAAACTTCTGCTAAGATTTTAAGGAAAAATATTCGAATGGCGGAAACTCTGGTTTCTTTCAAGAAATAAATTCGTAAAACTTCAAGCAAAAAAATTTAGTGGTTAGCACTACTGTCGCCTTGCACCGCCAGGGTCCGGGTTCGATTCCCGTCTCTGTGTGCATGGAGTTCGCATGTTCTCCCCGTGCTTGGTGGGTTTCCTCCGGGTACTCCGGTTTCCTCCCACAGTCCAAAGACATGCAGATTAGACTAACTGGCCTTCCCAAATTGCCCGTAGTGTGTGAATGAGTGCGTGTGTGTGTGTGCTCTGTGATGGATTGGCACCCTGTCCAAGATGTACCCTGCCATGTGCCCTATGTCTCCTGGGATCGGCTCCATGTCGCATGAACTTGAGAAGTCGTTTCGTTATCGCACACATTCTCTGTATTATATGTATAACATGGAAAATATTAAATCAGCACCAATACTGAGATTTGGCCGTAAGCTTTATTCGCATGGCCGTTAACCCGCGTCAGGACAGTCTAGTTAACTAGCGCGACAGTAGACTAAACACACAAACAAGTCCATGTCATTTGGGTTAAAACAGATTTCAAACTGCGTCACTGGCAGAAAGAATAAACACAGAGCCATAAAACATTTCTGTTCAGACATAACAACGACTAATTGAGTTTTCTACATGTAAACGGCTTTCCCGCCCCTCCCCCATAAAATATATATATACAGTACAGACCAAAAGTCTGGACACACCTTCTCATTCAAAGAGGTTGAATTTGTATTATGGCAAGAAAAAAGCAGCTAAGTGAAGAAAAAAAACGAGCGGCCGTCATGACTTTAAGAAATGAAGGTCAGTCAGTCGGAAAAATTGGGAAAACTTTGAAAGTGTCCCCGAGTGCAGTCACGAAAACCATCAAGCGCTACAAAGAAACTGGCTGACATGCGACATGACCGGCCCAGGAAAGGAAGACCGAGAGTCGCCTCTGCTGCGGAGGAGAAGCTCATCCGAGTCACCAGCCTCAGAAATCGCAGGTTAACAGCAGCTCAGATCAGAGAGCAGGTCAATGCCACACAGAGTTCTAGCAGCAGACACGTCTCTAGAACAACTGTTAAGAGGAGACTGTGTGAATCAGGCCTTCATGCTAGAAGATCTGCTAGGAAACCACTGCTAAGGACAGGCAACAAGCAGAAGAGACGCGTTTGGGATTCGGACTAAACCGCTGTGCCACCACTAGTGACTATTAGTGAGACTAATCAGGAAAAAAAAAAAAGGCTTACGATTTTTAGGGATCATAAACATTTGAATTTGGAACGATGGGAAACGGTCACGTGATCTGATGAGTCCAGACTGAGGCTATTCCAGACTGATGGGCGTGTCAGGGTGAGAAGGGAAGCGCACGAAATGAAATGATCAATGCATAGCGTGTCCACTGTACAAGCGTCTGGAGGCAGAGTTACTGTATGATCTGGGGTTGCGTCCGGACTCAGCGACGTTACGTGGCAAAGAAAATGAAGTCAGCTGACCACCTGAATATACTGACTGACCCGGTTATCACATGTAGGGAGTTATTTCTTTTTTTCTTCCCTGAACTGGACACCACATAATCAATGTGATAATAATAAACGAGGCTGAAAGAAATCGTAAAGTGTTTTTTTTCTGGCCTGGCAGTGTTCGAAAAACAATTCGACAGTATAAAAGACTCGTTTGGTCATAGATTGAGACTGGCGGATTATTTAGTGCCAACAGACGACAGCAAAGTTCTGTAAGTTTGTATTAATATCTCAGGAGTGTGACAGCACCGGATGATGCAAAAGTGACGAGACAGCTACTAATACGACAGTGACGCTGGGGAGATCGAATCAAAACATCGTGATGGATGGAGAAAGCGTGCGAATTACCTGTTATATGTATTCCCATATTCTGAGCAGAACAAAGTACTTCTATAATTTATGACTTCAGGCCTATTGTGAGAGGATCTTGATAGCTTTATACTGTCAAACAGCTCTCATTTTTAGTAATAACCCCTGAAATCACACACTGTAAACCCGGTTTTAGACATCAAAAACACGCATCTACTGTATGCACATGTGTGTGTGTGTGTGTGTGTGTGTGTGTGTGTGTGTGTGTGTTATTCAATGTGTGTGGTATTTAAACAAAGTGACAGACTCTCAACAGATGCAATGCAGCCAAGTCCTTAACACAACAATCCTTCTCTTCCCATCCTTTTCACACACACACACACACACACACACACACACGCACACACACACACACACACACACACACTTCTACAGGCATGCACATGAATTAACAAACCGTTTCATTCGATCTCTCCATCGCTTCCCTGACATGTACACGTGTGGGGTGCGGGTGGGCGGTTTGTCACTCCTTTTGAAAGCGCGTGTGGGTGTATACCCACTCGTCACCCTCATCCATCATCTCACAAGGCTCTTTTAGCATAAGAGGAAGATGAAGAGAGAGAGAGAGGAGAAAGAAAAGGAAAAGATGAAAGGACGACGGCGAAGCTTCGCATGGCGTCGGCCCTGACCCTAGGATCACTCTCACACACCCTATCAAATTAGCACTTTCGTGCTGCTGCTCTTTGTTCAGTCAAGTGTCTGTTATGCTCGTTTTCATTCATTCTTTCATGTTTCTCCGTGAAAAACTGAAATTCGATTATACGATATTTTATTTCACAAGTACTGTAGATTGACGATGTGGTTACTGAACTTGGATAAATGAATAAAATGTACAGTGTATTTCCTATAGTATGTGATATATAACACTTTAAAGGTTTCCATTAACCAACAAGAGACATTAATACCTTCTTCTTTTTTTTTTTTTCCCCTACGAGCCAATTAAAATCCATCTTCTACAGAGATGACTGAAGAGATTAGGACACTTATCTCACTGACGTATGAGGATGTTTCCATTATGTTGTTCGTTACCAATTTCTAACAATGCTAGTATTGTTAGACACCTTCCTTGTTTGGGAGTTTGACTGAAAAGAGAAGACAAAACTTAAAAACATAAAAAAAAAATAAAAAAAAAATACACAGATTTCAGTATTAAAACCACCTGTTCTTGGAAGGAGACCAAGTTTGTCAGGCTTTGTAATTGCTCAGTATGATGCTACCACCCCCATGCTTCACTGTCGGAATGATGTTTGTAGCAGCGTTGGGATTGTGCCAGAAACTATAATCGATAACTTTTCTCTAAGGTTGCCAGATTGGCAAAATCAACGCAGTGTTCATTCTTAATTGTACTAATATAAAATGTGGAAAATGTTGTTTAGGGGTATGAATACTTATGCTAATCGCTGGACATAATAGTTTTCGCCATTTGGATATTGGTTTGGTTAAAAGCGAAAAGCCTCCCGTCATTGTTAGAGACTTCAAAGTTTTCAGTTAAAAAAAAAAATAGTAATAAAATGGCGGGAAATACCGGTGCAAAAAGAGAGAAAAAAAAAGTGATAGAAGGAAAAATGATGCTTTAAGATGGCCCTCTTAATAGATTGTCGGCCCTATTATATATACACAAGAACACACACAGACTTATTCAAGTTTGGAGAGCCTAATCATCATGTCTTTGGACAGTGAGAGGGAACCGGAACCGTTTTTTTCCAGAGGAAACCCACCAAGCACGAAAAGTCCACGCATACAGACCCAAGGCGAGAATCGAACTCGGACCCTGGAGGTGCGAAGCCACAGTGTTCACCACTTCGACACTCTGTTTTAGTTCAGTGTTTATTTAGTTTGTCATTTAGGCTTATGGAATATGAAATATATATATATATATATCTTCAGTTTTTGTTTGCTAGTAGGGGGACTTTGTGGGTGTGATCTGGCAACCCAAATAAGAGTCAATCAAGGAGACGCTAGTGTAACGAACAAATAACATTTAACCACCATCGTGCAAGATTGCTAAAAAGGTTTACTCTGTCTACAGGCCGACATTTTCTACCTCTCCTTGATTGACTCTTATTTGGGTTGCCAGATCACACCGTCAAAGTCCCCCTAGGCCATGCTGAAACCCCGTCCACTCCATTAAAAAATGGAAAAATGTCAATACTATAGCTCGTAATGTAGCGCAGTATATAACCACATAGTTTCACAGTATAGCTTCAACAATAAAATTGTCCTTTTTCATACTTTTCATGCCAAGAAGATAAAAAAAAAATAACCTGATGCTTTTAGTGTATTGAAAATAGTGACTGGATTTTTATTTAACATTAGCTTATATAAACGTTATTTATAATCTATAATTATAATCAAAGTATAAAAGAATTACGGATTACAGTAAAAAAAAATTTAAATGACATATAATTGCATGTAGCAAAATCTTAGGTTGGAAGCCTTTTGGGGGAAATGATAGCATGAAACCTCATTTAAGGCTGTTAGAAAAGTTCACAATAACCGTCACAACATCATTATTATAACGTCACTGACACCCTGTGATACACAGAACGACTGCTGAGCGACCGATACAACCTCTACTATTAACTTCATAAAAAGCCAATCATTTCTGTAGGTAGATTATGAATTGGACCTGATAGAGAGACTTGGCAGAATAAACACTGAAAAGACTTCGGGGCCATTTTCAAACCCCGGCCAAGTTTTCCTGAGTAGAGCTAAGATAAAGCTTGAAGCGCACATCGACTTAGCCACGCTTCATCTCCCAGGATATGAAGTGCTGAGTGGCACTTTTTAGCTTGTGAACTGCTTCAAGCAGAGACCATCTCTCTCTCTCTCTCTCTCTCTCTCTCTCTCTTTCAAACAATCACAATCACAATCACACACACACACACACACACACACACACACACACACACACACACACACACACACAGGTCTTCAGCTCCACTGAAGCATAATCCCTTCTGACATTTCCAAGACCCAAAACTCAACTAACTGTCAGTCCCTGTCACCTGCTGGCGTTACAATAAGGCCCCTCCTCGCCCACCCGGACGCTCACCCATACACGCTCTGTCTCTCTGTCTACATCTGAGAACTTCAAATTATTATGATTTATATCTATTTCTTCAGGCAGCTCACTTTTAAAAACGGCACAACCTGAAGTGGTTATTCCTTTTACATTACGGCAAGATTACTGACAAATCCTAAAGACTTTCCGATGATGGAAAACGTGCTTTTACAAAGAACTGACACTGGAGACTCCTTCCATTAAATGTTAATTAAACTACGATTGGTCGTTCAAGTCAAACCGGGACTGTCTTGTGACATTTACAGAAGACTTCAGGTACAATACAGAAAGCATGACGATCCAGGCCGAGGGAACAGCCTAAAGATTCAGTCATAAAGTGTCGTCAACTCGTGGGAGAGACGCATCCGTCTGTGAGAACGGCATTCACCGAAACCACTTGCACGTTACGGAAACCCGGCTGTGAGTTATGGCTTAATCTCGCGTACAGTCTTAATCTCGCTCTGAGCCATTTCCACATGCTTTAAAGGGGCTCCTGGGAGGCTCCTGGAATTTGTGATATGAAGCATTGACATGACAGTCCGGTCACGGCTCGTACTGAGAAAACTTTCTACCTTGATAGTATCCGAGCACTAGTGAAAAACTAGGATACGTACTGTAGATTAGGGTAGCAGAGGATTATATAGATAAATAAAAGGAGTTTTTCCTCTCATAACTGTGTTCTGGTATTCCGCACCAAAGTCCCAGTTTGACTCGAACACTCAGATTAAAGAATGGCAGACATTTAAGTCTATAAGATGAGTCTAACGTGAGTTTTTACCATTATGTGACCTCATATAAGAAGAGACTCCTCCCACAGCTCATTTTACATAAACACCGAAACAGCACACTCGGAGGAGGGGTGAAATAAAAAAATTAATGAATTCAATTAAGGTAGAACATAAAGCATTATCTCAGGGCGTATTTCATCTAAGGAAAAAAAATTAACAGAGACCCAAAGCATTGATTATTATATATACAGTGGAGCCTTGGATTACGAGCATAATTCGTTCCGGAAGTGGGCTCGTATTCCAAAACACTCATAAACCAAATCATCATTTCCCATAAGAAATAATGAAAACTCAAACTATTCGTTCCACAGCCCCAAAAATAAATACATAAAAATAATTAATACAATCTATAAAATTAAAGTAAAACAAATTAATCTGCACTTTACCTTTAAAAAAAGTACAAATAAATCTTGACAGCTAAGTGTTTCCGTTGGTGCACGCAGTGTCTGTGCGTGTGTGTGTGTGTGTGTGTGTGTGTGTGTGGAATTAGCCCCTTCCCTCGCCTCGTTTTACACAGAACACTCCTCCTCCCTCTCCCCACCTCGCTTTTTAAGATTCACAACAAACACACACACACACACACACACAACGGAAACACCGTTTTAACAGGAAAAAAAGAAATCTCTCTGAGACTGGCATGAGCGTATATTAACGGACTCACTTTTTAAGTTTCACAACAAACGCATAAAAACAGCGGAAACACCGTTTTAACGGAAAAAAGGGGGGGCGGGTGTGAGAGAGTGACGCTCTGTGTCAAAATAAGAGTTGCATGCGTGATACATGATACTCGCCGCTCGTAAACTAATACTTGCTCGGTTTCCGAATAAAAATTTATTAAAAATCTTTGCTCGGTTTGCGGAACACTCGTTAACCACGTTACTCGCAATCCGAGGTTCCACTGTAGTCCAAGTCCGAGGTTGTTGTTCCAGATAATGAATCAATGTACTGTAAAACTACTAAAGCATTAGTCCCCTCCAAAAAGAAAAAAACAACACTAAATCATTTCCAATGACACAATACACACCATTTAATATGTCACACGAACCAGAACTCATTACGACAGCTCGGGTTCTCGTTAAAACCTGCATCTCCAAGTAACGAAATCCTCTTTAATTGGAACAACCATTTTATTGTCCTTATTTTTAAACAAGTTTCCTGGTCCGTGTTTGTCTGAAAGGGTCATCGGTGCTCCGTAACGGCTCCCCGCGTAAGGTTAATGAGGCTATAACCCCAGGCTGGAATGCCTACCACGGGGCCTGTTCCCGGTGTTAATGAAGGTCTTGCACCAAACGATCTCCTATTGGTCACTGCCGGTCGACTAACGAGCGCCAAAGTACCAGGAAAATCATTAATCAAAATATCATACGTCCTATCATACACTGTAGGTTTAGTGAGCTTTACGTCCTTTAAGTGTTCTTGGTATTTAGGAGGCGATCATGCTCCGAGTTTCTCATTCCCACACACATGCACACCACCACCACCACCATGACAACAAAGCGTTTTTATTCCCTATACATTTACTACGTGTTGTATTTGTTCTATCGCGTATTAAGCACTGCACCTTGTATTTGCTTTGGCAAGACTGCAAAGAAACGCAGTCTGAATAGCTCGTGCTCGAAACTAAGCCGGACGGAATTGAAGCCTTTATCTCGTGCGCGATTAACAGCGAGCGTTTACACGACTCGGGCACAAAGAGAGACTCGCATGTACACCCGGAGACACAATGGAGGAATTAAAGGCGAAGGGGAGGAGACTGGATGAGGTTGGAGCGACGGTGGTGTTTATGATGTCGGTGGGAAACACACACATATACAGTACACGGAGACACGCACAAAGAGTTTTGTTTATCGAGCTGACAGCAGGCTTTTGTGAGCGGAGCAATGAAACTGCACACACCTGGACGGAGTGGAGGACGTGTTCCTGGAGGACGTGAGAACCGTCATGATGCTCGGTGCTTATCTGAACAACTGATTTTCTTCCATTTAAGTGGTTTTTTTTATACAGCTCTTGGTCTCTATTTCACTTTTCTTTCTTTCCACATCTTTCTCTGTCTCACTGTCTCTTTCAATCTCTCACGTCTCTCTCTCTCTCTCTTTCTCGGTCTGTCTGCGTCTGTCTCAGCCCACTGTTTTCATGTCTCCATCCCTGTCTTTGTCTGTCTATTTCTCCCTCTCTTCTCTGTCTCCCAAAATCTCTTCGTCCATCTCAGTCCCTGACTTGTCTGTCTCTTAGCCCTTCACCACACGTCCTCATCTCTCCCCCATGTCCGTATGTCCCTCTGATTTTCTGTCTGTCTCTGTCTACCTTCTCTGTCTTCTCTCTTCTTCCTCCCCCCCCCCTATAGTAGGTGTCTCTCTTCCATTCAATGTCTCTCTCTCTCTCTTTCCATCTCTGTGTTTTTCTGAGTCTCTCTCATTCTTGGTCTCTCTCTGTCTCTAAGGACCTTTAATCGAAACCAAAATCATGTGACAACAGCCTGGCTCTGGCACAAGAGAAACAGCATCCCAGATGGCAGCTCGATGCAATATAGGAAGAAAGCTTTTATTAATATTTCAAACAAGGCCATGTACCCGTCACAAGACTCTCTCTCACACACACACACACACACACACACACACACACGTACAGTTACAGAATTCGATTCGCAGAAGAATTGTACAGGTTACACTGGCTGTGAAAGATTTACGCCCGGTGCTTTTAATCCCTAAAATTGAAAGCATCCGTTGGCTTTTCACACTTTTTTTTTTTTTTTATATTTCAGGTCGAACTGGTTTAAATACCAGACTGGTGACATTTTCTATAGCCAATGTGTTTGTACCCTGACCTGAAAGAGGAAGGGGCGGAGCTTTCTGTAATTTCCAGTTTAAACTGGAATTCATTCAAGGTGAATGAAAATATAAGGCAAAAGGCAAGAATCTTACAAAGGCGAACAAGAGAAAGACGTCTGACTTTAATGTGGTTTAATGTAATAAATGTATGTAGCTTTAATTACAGAATGACAAAGGTTTTTCGGATTCGCCAAGCGCAATGCATTTTGAGATGCTTTTCTGCTCACCACGGTTGTAAAGAGTGATGCGTCAACTTTCTGGTTTAAATCCAAACACACGGAAAAATATAGAAATTAGTGATGGGAAGTTCGAATCATTTTAGTGACTCGGTTCTTTGAATCTCGTTCATCAAAATGAACGAATCTTTTTTTTGTTTGTTTGTTCTTTTGATCAGAAATAAAATAAAATGTTACATTTTCAATAAACGAACTCCCAACACGTCTACATACACAACGTCTGGCTATAGTTCCAGTAATGAAAATATTACAGTATAGCTAAGGACACATTATTATAAACAGAATGAGCAGCTCACCGTCATATCTTCTAGTCTGAGTTGTTCGTTCTTTCGAATCTATTGCACTTCATAGCGTCTATTTGAGTCACGTGACAAAAGAACGAACGACTCGGACTTGGAAGACTCATTGAGGAGAACCGTTCAATTCTGTTTCCTGTACATAACCTTGCGGAGGTTTCTCGTAGGAAAAACCCAGTAGTTGCCTGGTAGAAAATGAAGGAATCACTCTCCGAGACGACTCGTTCTTCTGAGTCACGTTCGAAAAGATTCGTTCGAAAAGGATGAATCGTTCATGAACGACCCATCACTAATAGAAATGTGCGTAGAAAGAGTTCGTAACAGATCCAGAATACATAGACACCCTGTGTTTTTTAAGACCAAACTGCAAAATTTCAAAATAAAAATGTATTTTTTTAATTATTATTATTATTTTAAGAATGTATTATGTGAGTCCGTACAGAAATGTTTCTGAAGTTCAAAAACGTCTGTATTCTAAAAGAAAATGAAAAATATTGTGCGCCAGAAAAGAAAGCAGCGCGTTATACAGTATACTGTAAGTGACCACTTTTTTTTAAAAACAAAGAACAAAAGAAGCAAAAAGGAAGCTGCAACAACAACAACAACAACAACAAAAAAGAATTAGGTGCAACATCAAAGTCCTCAGGAGTCCTGTGTTTGGTTCTGCAGGGTGCTGAGTAAAACTTAGCAACTCATTTAAATATAAAACTGCACAAACTGCATCATTAATGTTTACTCGGCTTTATACCCTTTTTCCCCCCTTTTTTTAAAGACATTCTTTGCATGTGCAAGACTTTTTCACAGTACTGTATAAAATATAAAATGTATTTATTATTATTATTATTATTATTATTATTATTATTTTCATTTAAAAAAAATTTAAAGAGCTAATTTTTGTATTGGAAACTTTTCTTACTAGTGAGGACTCGATACAGTATATTCCAGTCAGAACACTGAAAGTGCGCCCTACGGCCATCGAAACATGGAAGCGGGTCAAGTGCTTGAACAGTGCTAGTCGTTCATGTGTAGTGGGATTGGGGAGGTTTGAGAGAGGGGGCGAGTGGATTTGGAGAATGGCTCCAGGGTCAGAGCATCAGCATTACAGCAGCGCTTACAGCCCAGAGGATTAACACATGCCTACCTACACTCTCTGTCTCTTTCTCTCTCTCTCACACACACACACACAGGTTTACACAAGAGATAAGAATAAGTACATATACTCTTAGACAGCTCTTAGACACATTATGGTAATGGTTTAGGGATGGGTTTAGGTTGTTAATGGTTATTAAAGATATGTGCGTATGGAGGAGTAGAAACAGCTGAGGACACACCAGGGATGGGGGAAAGGGGAATAGATTAACCAAAAACAGCCCTAATTATCCCTCATGGGTAGGAGAAAACCGAAGGACAAAACGGAGAGACAAAAAAAAAAAAGGCTGTGCTGTACCAAGGAGCAATTTTTATCTATTTTAATTATAAAGTTAATTGCTCCGTATACTCTGGTGTCTATATTATTATTTTATAGCTATTGCTACGGCAGAGCCCAGCTCACCGACCCCGGGAGAGTTGACAATACCGCCGAAGCGGAGTCCATGCATCGCTGAGCGTCAATAAGCCCGAATCATACCACGCATACCAGGACTCCATCTGGGCATCGGGGTTCGAACAAGTCTGAATGAATAAAAGGGAACAGGACAAAAGTGCCGACTCGCTCGAGCGACATGGGTGCACTTTGGGCCGCGTTAATGCGGAGATCGCTTCCTGTGAGGAGCTGCATCAATCAGCCAGCCATGGTCATAGCACGAATGGCGAGGCCATATGGAGCTATCTGCTCGAGTTATGTTACACAATCTGCCGCGGATGTGCCAGACAAATTCTAGCCTTTTCACACAACAGCATGGGTGATGGAGGAGAGAACGTGTTAGAGAGAGGTGGGAGGAAAAGAGAAAAAAGAGAGAGAGAGAGAGAGAGAGAGAGAGAGAGAGAGAGAGAGAGAGAGAGAGAGAAGACTGCCAGTAGATGCACCAATAACAGACTAGTATTATTTAGGATCTATTGTTTACACTGGAATTAAGGGACAGTCTCACTTGCCCTGGTTCGATTCCTAGCCAACACCACAAACTGGATGAGGGGTGACGGTCCCAAGCCCGGATAAAAATTAGAAGGTTGTGGCAGGAAGCGCAAAACGTGTGAGATGTTTATTGGTCCATCATGGCAAAGCTTTAACCGGAGCAGTTAAAAGAACAGAAACTCAGTTCACTATGGAATTTAGAACATAATGTTCCCCTTCATTTGTTGTAATCAAACCTTAAAATGACACGGACCTAATTGGGATTCTTAACCATTTAATGGTCCCATTCATCCAAGGGTCATTGGTGAGTCTCCTTCTACATGTCTTTACCAGCTGTACATGTCAGGATAAACAATTCTCCTTGGCAGAATTGCTTGAGCTTTGTCAGGATGCATGAAAAAGAAAAACAATTTGAAGATTCTCAATCAGCTTAGGGTTTTGTTTAGGCTGTTCTAAAGCGTTCAGGTTCTTGATTTTGGACGGCGTGTGGTCCTGTTGAACGACGGACTTCAACCCTTGGATGAACTTCCTCATATTTCCTTCCATCTATCTTTTCCTTATCCTCAAACAATGTCGCAGTTCCATAACCTTGGATGGAGTTTTCAGAGTGATCGCCAAGGTTTCGTTTCCACCGGCTCGTCAGCTTTTCCGCAACTCTTCGACAAAACCCAAAAATAGCTTCTCTAATCTGAGGGACAGATCTCTCCAACTCCTTCAGAGGTAACCTTGGCCTCTTGGTCGCGTCTCAGACATTTAGGTTTACAGCATTCCGAAGTGACTTGCATTCGTCCCGTGATACATCTGAAAAAAAAATTCAAGTTCAGAAGTTCAGGGACCCAACAGCGGCAGCTTGGCGGAGACGAGGGGATGGTGGTGGTGGTGCCATGTGATTCTCGATTCTTGATCAGTAGTCCAACTTTTCCACCAAAGATGAATTCACGCTTTACCCAGACACTGAATTTTGGCAAGCATTCATCTTTAAATTAAATTGGAGTTGTACCGCCTGATTTCCATTTCATAAGCAATGGATTTAATGTTGCTCCGTTACATAAACAAATCCCGACATTGTCTCGCACTACCTGACCTATCACTGTTTATTTTAATATTATCGTGAGGTCTCTTTTTATTTGTGCTTTTTAAAACAGGTTTAAAAGTTTGTCTTTTTGTAAATAAAATGCTGCCCCAATGTATTTCGCTCCTGCTCTTACCCTAGGTCAGTGAAAGTTCACTTGCTTTAAGGAAATATTGATTTACAGCATGTCTGGTTGAACATGACAAACAAGTCATGCAAAAAAAAAAAAAAAAAAGCCAGACAGAAGGAGAGCTAGCCATCCTTGAAAACAATGAAAGAGAAAAACAAGAGAATTCCGTTTCTGTAAAAAAGCAAGGAGGGGAGGAAATCCAAATTGCTTCTAGCAAGATCTCATAAACAAGAAGGGAGGAAGGAGGGTCCTTAAATCATTTGGAAGCGCTTCCTTTTGTTAGGTTATTTAAGGTAAACCTTTCCTGATAAAGCATTGCCACATACACCCAAAGAGAAAGTCTGAAAAGGGAGGAGACAAGGAAGAAAGAAAGAAAAAAAAACAACAACAACAATGACAACGACTCAGCTCTGCATGAATGAACAGCCAGGACTCATATTTGCATTTGTGCTCCAACCCTTTAAGAAACACTCCTTTCACAGCTCTCGCTCCTGATCACGTCCGGCCGACCTCGAGCGAAGGTCGGACAGATTTTGAAGCGCAGGACCGTCACGGAGAAGCTAATTAAGAGTGATCACATGACACAATCCGAGCCTTGTATCACCAAGAGAGATCTGATCCGTTTCTGATAGACGTTACGCGACTTCCTAGTGGTTCTCATCCCCCGAGCAGCCTCAGGAAGCACGGCGACTTCGACACAGCTGAGAAAGGGAGAAGGACAGACAAATGAAGGAGGGGGAGGGAAAAAATGTCTGTGGCCTTCCCAGCATGAAAAAAGATAGCACACACACACACACACAAAGCAAACTGATTGGTGCTTAGGGCAGCTGAGGGACTGCGGCAATTTTTAACTTGCGTGATTTACACGTCAAATTTTCAAATATTATATAAAGGAAGAATGTAGGGCATTGGTGGCTCAGTGGTAGATTTCTCGCCTGCCATGCGGAAGGCCGAGGTCCAAGGCTCACCCAATGCCCAGACCCCAGCCACTGGATGCAGCACCGGCCCAGAGCCCAGATAAAATGGGAGGGTTGAGTCAGGAAAGACATCTGGCTAAAAACCGTGGCCATGTTGTTGTGTGGATCGGATGGCCGATCCGAATGAAACACCAGCATGAAAAGGAAGAATGTCAAAAAGAGCATCATATCAATTTACTGTAGCATCCATATCTATTTGTCTAACTGTGACTACCTTTAGTAAGAAAATCCCTTGCATGGTACAAACTCCCTACCATTACTACAGAAACAATATAAAAAACAAACCTACACCGACCGAACGTCGAGAATTAAGCATTCAAAAGCCTAAGAAGGAAGTGGCTAAGTGGCATTACTGGCGAATTTATCGTTTAGTTGTTTTCAGCTCTCTGACTTTGAAATGATCTACAAAAACATAAAAATTATTGGACTACTAATCAGAAGGTTGTGAGTTCAAATCCCAACACCCATCTGGTGCTCTGGATAAGAACGTCTCGGGCAAATTCTGTAAATGAAACTGCGTGCCTTGCTTCGGAAAGTCCAATAAAAAAATTTAAAAAACGGAGATCCTTCATCTTGTATCTGAATAATCCATAGACGGTATTTCCATAAACCCTCTCTGGCCACTCATGTCAATATGGAACAAAATATCTAAGAAATTTTCAAGTTTCTAGCACCATGGTGAAGCTACAGTATGCCATGAAGAATAAAGACAGCTCTGAGGGCAAAATCGGCGTCCAACCCAGTACTACTGTAGCGTGGTGTACCCAATGAATTGGCAAGTGAGAGTAGATTGACGATACCCAGTGTTGATGGCTCACGCAATCTTCAGCCACTACTGTCGGATTAACATTTCCCAACGATTCAATTAGCTCGCTTGTCAAGTCCAGGAATCCGTGTTTCATTACTTGATTCGCGAGAGCGCACTTAACAAAAGTCAGCCACTATTCCAGCGATGGCTAGGCGCCGGGACAACTGCAGACGATGAGGAAACGTACGTGCAAAGTAGTGATGAGTGGCTTGGAGAGTGATACGGACACAGGTGAACCGCAGGGGTCAGACTTGTGAGGCGAACTGACAAATCTGTTCGATATTATATCGTCCGAAAGATGAGGAGGAAAAAAAAAAAAAGAATCACGTCTGCTCCTTCGCCAAGAAACGAAGAGCTCGAGTTCTACTGCTCGTTCATCTCTCTCTCGCATATACTTCAGATTTTTCACGGTCAGTAATATTTCACTCACAAAATCCCTCATCTCATTGCACCATCTTATATCTTTACATCTCTCTCTCTCTCACGGTAGGAGATCATATTCATTAATGAGGGCTCAACATGCTGACAGCCATAACTCTCAGAGTCCCTCTCGTTGGGTCATCCTTGAATCTTGCTGAGCTTTGCTGATGGAATATTTACCACCAGGCCACAAGTAAATGCTCTCTTTATGCCTCCCCCTCTTATTTTCCACCAGAAGAGGCACGAAGGTGATTGAAAAGGCGCTTTTCTCTTGCAATTATGCATGCTTGAGAGTCAATTTGTTTCCCTCGCAGCCGGGAAGTTAAATAAGAGGCACTGCAACAAAGAAAGGTGAGTTCTTCTGCGTAAGAAACCAACGTCCGTCGGAGGACGAGGAGTTTTCTTAATCGATCAAACAACTAGCGATGCTTTTACGGTACCGCTAATAGTCGAGGCTGTATTGTAATATGGTTTTGCGGACAAGGCTGCATCCTTAAGCCAATTACTCTAATCAGATTTGTCACGTTCTAGTCGATATTAAAGCTCGCCTTACGGAAGCATCTTCCCGTGGAGTTATAGATAGAGTGATGAAAGAGCAATCCAGCCTGCCTAGAAGTTCTCGCAGAAATTCAGGCCAGGTGGCTGCACGAAAAAGTGTCAGCAAGACTGGGTTTTGAATGTCCTCTCTGGGGACACTCCAAGGCTCCGCACTGCAGATTAATCTAGCTTAACATGACTGCGCCGTTTGAGGGAGTCCTAATGGCTGGAAATCCTCCGTCCTAGAGGAATTGGAATTGGTATCTTTTTCGGTCATTGAGAAACAACCGAAAAGCAGGTGACAGTTCGGGCTCTGAGCAACTGCCGAGTTGGACTAAAGACAGAAAAGTGGCCACTTTTGTCATTCTGGTCAGGTTTGACTTGAAAGAATGCCCAAATAAGAACACGTGAGGAAATGACAGAAAATCCAGTTCTTTTTATCCTATGGCTTACATCAAAGCTCAACCCTTAAATACACACACTGAAAGATTTCTGGCTTGTTTAGCAATTCCTAGTGCATTTCCAATAATCTCACTTATAAAAAGAATAAAGGTCAGGTTGACACAGTTTTTTGATTCCTAGGATGTTAAACTATCTAGACTTCTGAGAGTTCCCTGTAATGTTTTGGACAATGTTCTGGATACCATTTGTTCTGGATTGGCTGGATAGCATTGTAGGAACGTTTTGGGATTGTCTGGATAACGTTCTGGGAACTTTTTGGTTAACGTTTTGGGATTGTCTGGATAACATTCTGGGAACATTTTGGTTAACGTTTTGGGATTGTCTAGATAACATTCTGGGAACATTTTGGTTAACGTTTTGGGATTGTCTAGATAACATTCTGGGAACATTTTGGTTAACGTTTTGGGATTGTCTAGGTAATGTCCTGGGAACATTTCGGTTAACGTTTTGGGATTGTCTGGATAACATTCTGGGAACATTTTAGACAACATTCTATGCTTGTTTCATTGTGTATTGTGTAATGATTTAAGAACTATACTTATACTGTAGGTTCTGGAAACTTTCTGGAAAGGTTCAGATAGCATTCTGGGAATGTTTCAGCAATGTTCGATCCTAAAGATCCTAAGGAAATAACAAAAACTTCTCAACTTACTCTCCATTTTTCTGATTATTTGTCACAGTATCTAATGAGAATACAGACACAGAAATATTGGGGACCTTGGTATAAATGTTGAACAGAACGTTCAACATTTGGAGATTCAACTTGGCTACAAGATGATTAGAACAATGATGTTGGCTGGCAGTAGCTCAAAGCTTGAAGCTTTGGACACTGTTCTCTTTGAGCACAAAGAGTTGGTCACAAAGAACAAGACAGCACTCTTTAAGAACAGAGGAGTCAAGTGCCACATCCTACTGGCACCATTGTGGATAATGTAGGAAAGATTTAACCAAAGTGATGGGTGGGGTGAAACCGGACAATCTCTGAAAATTCCTAACATTTCTTAGAAATTCTTTGGACACTAGTTTAAAACTGGGCTTTAACATGACATTCAGTTTCATTTGTTCTTTGTTGTGATTATTAAAAAACGAGCAATGACACCCCAATTAGTGATCCCAATACTACCATGTCCAAGACATAGAAGTCTCATGTGGGGATCACAATGCATCAGCACACAAATGAAGCAGAACAACTGATAAGCGTAGAAAGGAATGCAGCCGTCCGCCACGGAACCAAAAGTAAAGATCCCTCAAGCGTTCGCTTAAACAACGCCCTTAGGGACCACCTTCTTCAGGTGTCCCGTGTGACAGCACCCCACTTCGAGCGCCACCTGAATTTACAAACATCTAGATTTTCATTACGGGTCACGCTCCAGCTTGCGAAAGCAGAAATTCCACGGACGAACAGAAAAGGATTTCCACGGCCGACTGTGGCCTCTTGCAAGAAAAGCTCAGTGGGGGCTCTAGTGATGAGCGACAGTTGTGTGCCTGACTACCACTCGTTCACTGCTTTTTTCCCTCCCCTCTATCTCTGCCTTTCCCTTTCTCTTCGAGGTGCACCATCAGCACAGCCTCATGGGGAGAAGAGCTGACAGACTGAGTGGCACTCTGGGTAATTCCCAGGGGCCTCTTGCAGGCAATGAAGAAAAAAATAAAAGTTCGAAAGTGGACACAAAGAAAAGGAAAGGCAGGGTAAACTGAACAAGCGTTCGGAAAAGCTATGTAGAAGAAAGCAAGAAAAATAGGGATGGAAGGAATCCTCCGAGAGGCTTATAAATGTCAGTCCCCTTCTTTCTTTCTGACTCTCAAAACAGAAAAAAAAAAAAAAACTTGCTTTCAAATATCTTCGGCCCTTTTCTCAACACCGGAAAGCTTCCCTTTCTCTTTTCTCGCTCCCCTCCCCTCGTCTTTGCTCTGCAGAGGCAATAAATCAAGAACTGGTGCTTTCTCCTCCCTCCCTCCCTTCGACCCTCCTTTCAGGAGATAATACGGCAAAAGCTGCATCGACGGGAAAAACACGGACGCTGTTTGAAGACTGAACGTGGTTGATTCTGTACGTCGGCATCGTCTTAAGTATGTCGGGCCAGGGTTGCAGAAATGGTTGCTCTATCTATCGATCTCAACCGGTACACCTGCATTACACCTTTCTTTAAAAGACAGACTACTGGACGTCTTTCTGAGCTCCACGCAGTGACTTGAAAGAATCATTTAGGCTAGACCTGGGACTAGACTGGAAATATAATTAAAAAGGGTTCATCATTTGTTATACCACTGCCCTCGATTGTTGTAGTTCTTGCTGCAAAGCATTGTTTCCCCTCCGAATACGATGTCATAGGGAAAACAAAAACAATCCGCTTCCATTCTGACACTTAAAGATACTAGAACAGGTCCAGGACTTTCCCAGAGGTTCTGCCTAGATGAGGAATAACCTCCTCGTGAAAGCAATTTGGAAAAGCCTGTCATTATCCTTTCATACATTCAATACCATCGCTTGCAAAGCTGCCAATGATTCTTTACCACATGACATAATGGACCAAAGAGAGGCACTAAAACTGAGAGCGTTCTCAAGTCCGGGCTCGCCCTTTGTGTCCGCATTCCCTCAGTGTGAGGCGGGCCTCTTAGGCTTTGTTATTAGCTTCGCCACTGCAATTGTTGGCGCGTCACCTTACAAATGGTGAAATTCAGCCAATGCATAGTGGGGGACATTCAAAATATGTGAAGCGCTTTTATTCATTCGTTCATTTATTGATTTCTGGCCAGTTTTGACGTAAAGTAACTATGCGGTTCCCTCAATCCTCACCTGTTTCTGGTTTCAACGGTCACCGTTGAGTTCACTGCTAAATGACATAAAGCGTCCAAATGACACATTATTCTTTGCGAGGAAAGCAGAAAACAGTTTCCATCGCTTTACGGTCGCACCTGTTTGGCTAGGAGAGGAGAGGAGAGGAGAGGACTCGGGAACTTTTCCCAATTAAGGCTCGGCTAAGGTCCAACTCCCATCGAGAGCACGGAGGCCCTAATTATGAATAATAAATATGTTTGTTAAATCAGTCAATGCGTGGCAATTTGTTCTCGGCACAGGAAATCAATCTCATGCAGTCGTCAGGGGGCTTCTACCTGGCACAGGGCTGCCTGAAAGGACCTTTTTAGTAAAATCTCTGTTTAAGCAAAGTCAATGAAGTGCCTTTCCAAACAACAGTAAATAATCTTTCAAAGTGGTATAGGAGGTCAGTGCAACATAAGTGATGAAAAGAAAAAAAGATAAAAGGATAGAGGTTACTTTAGGTTAAGCACAAGCAAGGATTAAAATATCACGGGCTCTTATTTCAAATGCATCGGATGGATGAATTGGAAGCGCCTGACGTTTTTGATGTTCTGAAAAATTGGACCTGAAAGGCGTTCCAATACTATAAGAACGGATCCGAGTACGAGCCAACAGTCAGAATACTCAATCGACTTTTAGCAGTGCCAGGGATTGCTGCGGCACGGAGATCCAGAAAGACACACGCTGCCACAAACATGGCTGCCATCTGACCTGCTGATCTCTCGCAGTTAAGTCCAGCTATTGTGCCAGCAGCGGAACGGGAAAAGACGGAAGTGCTTTGTGGAGGGGTTTCTTAAAGGATCCACTTAACGGTTCCAAGCCCATTCATATAAAACCTCTGTAAAGCTACTGTAGAGTTACTGTATGTTAGTAGCGGTGTTGGCATTTGCTTTGACGTTGTATTGACGTTCTACCATCACTGTATTCAAAGTATCAGTATTCAGACCTCGAGCGTAAACATAACAGTGATTCCCACAGGTCTGAGATATACTATATATATATATATATATATATATATATATATATATATATATATATATTTTTTTTTTTTTAGTAAAGAAATGGGTCACATAGGCAAAGAAACATCACTGATTCATAAGATCACATTTTTCTATGGTTGTTCTTTTTTTTTTATTTATTGTTTCTGTGACTACTAATTATAATGAAAATAATTCATATGTAATTAATAATAATATGCATATTTTGCCATTACCATATTCCTGTAGCAGTAACATTTTAAAACTAATAATAACTTTGCTTCTACATGACATACCAGACACCCCAACTTTAGGTCTTATCTTCTAAGATAAGTTTTTCTATGTTTTATTCTTATTTTATTCCATAATATATTTCTTTTTGATAATCTTGTGTTTTAAGGTCACGGGCGGTAAAAGCCTTTCACTGCGTATCGTACTTTGTATGTGACAAATAAAATGTTTATTTGAAATACACACTTTGATGTCTCACCACCAGGACTTCCGCATAAGCATTTGTTTTTTTGTTTGTTTTTGTTCGTTTTTTATTTAAATCGGTCATTGAACAAGGCTTAAAGGGTTAACACTTTGAGGGTTAAGGGTTATTGCTCCTGCGGATTTTTATTTATTTATTTTAAGTCCCCCTCATGCTACCGCTAGCGAACTGTGTGCTACCGATCAACTGATCGAGGATGGCCAAAAATGCTCGACAAATATACTTGGGTGGCCATCGATACACTTGTGGCCCGCCCGGGTGTGGGAAACACTGCATTACTACAGATTTAATTTCAACGCGATGTGCAGGGAGAAGTTGAAGTAAAACTGAGGTTTAATTACGATTTTTTAAAATAAAATGTTCGAACGGATGATGTGCTGGATCATGTGCTATTTTATAACCTTCTGAATAAATTAAACGACACAGCAATGCATCCGAGTATTGTAGTGCATCATCATATTCATCTGAACACAGATTTCACAGCCCCTGTTTATATTAATTTATATTAAATGATCAACTTTTGGACTTCATTCAGCATTGCTATATAACACGTAGAAATCTAATCGAGGAACATTTCTCCAGTCTGCACAGCCAGAAAAAAAAAAAAAAAAAAAGTTAAACGCTTTTTATGTATAAAAAATAAAGATGTTCACAATGTTTTGACTGTTCCTACTCACATCACTTGGCCGTTTGCCAATCTGGCTCTTACACATTATTCCATTGTTTCCCCGTGTAGCGGGATTACAATGGATGCACGCAGCAAGCATAACATTGTATTTAAAAAAAAAAAAAAAAGGAAAGAAAGAAAGAAAGAAAGAAAAGAAAAAAGTTTGAGGAAGATGCTCTACAGTGTTGAGGTCTCCAGTGCAGCAGATGGGCGTAGGATCTGAATTAGTTTTGGATGGGGCTGTGCATAATCCACGCTGATCTGATGGGATTAACACGAGAGCACCGGGCTACATCTCCAGAGGCCGAGCTTCGAATTCAAAGTCACTATGTCATGAAGGCCTTGATGAGGGAGACTGGATCAGCCGAGGGCTGGCAGCGAGAAACTGGCAAAGAGAGCCCGGCCATCTGGTGCACTCTTGAACCCAGAGAACAAAGCGACACTTTTACAGGGCTCGGTAATGCTGGGCACTTGTTACATTAGAGGAATATTTCGCGCGAAACTGATTTAAAAACCACCAATGCGTGGAAAAGAAATCCTTCCTGGGAGACAAACGAAGCATCTAAACTTCACGGAACATGAATGAACCTATGACCGGACACACACGTCAGGTGAGGCTCAGACGTCCAAGGACTCGTAACCAGAAGATTAAAGCTTAAAGCCTGTCTGCCCCTGCCGGGAGGTTATGAAGTTATGATCATAGACAATTTCTAGTTTTTCTTCAACACGAGATTGACAAAATTACAAGGGCATCAAAGTTATAAAATAAAGAAATAAAAATTCTTTTCACATTGTGTAGAAAAAAAAATGGCTTCCAGGTATTTCAAACTGAACTTTAGTTGAGATGCTCCAAGTTTATAACCAGTAATGTAGACAAGACCAAATTTTTGTAACCAATCACAATGCAGAAGGCGGGATTTCTTAACCTTACACAATCCTTCTAAAAACAAACAAACAAAAAAAAAAACAACTAGACGTTTTGCAATCGTTATTTTTTATTATTGAAATAATAATAATTATTATAATTTTACATAAATAATATTAATATTCACTTTTATATTCTGCCTAATTATACATGAATTTGGTTTATGCTGACATTAAGTTCTCATAATTAACAAATACTCTGCTAAACGGCGCTAAAAACACAATGATTTCATGAAGTCCCGCCTTTGTGCTCTAGGTTTCTAACCAATCACGGGACGAGACAGAATTCTTGCAACCAATCATAACTCAGGAGGCGGGGTTTTATTGTATGTTTCTTCCTCCTAAGGCGAAAAAAATGTCTTTCAATAACTGTCCCTGTTTGTGAATTTGAAATCACTATGTACGAATATAAAGACCAGAAATGTTGTGCATGGTACACTGTAGGTTGTAGGTGTCACTAATGTTGACTTCAGGTCGAAAAAAACTTAGGAAATACTTAGGAAAGAAAAAAAAACAACAACCTAGAACTGTCGCATCGCTCGTTAATATACTGTACATAACTGCTAATATTTCCTGAGTGGAGAGTCATTGAGCAGCCACGGTAGAGCAGTTTCCCGTAATTCCTCCTCAGCGGAGGCCATCTCTCCTTTCTGCCGTATCAAGCACTTCTGAAGAGCTCTTGAACAATATCAGTCAGTGACCCTGGTGGTTTGTAATTTTTTTTTTTCCCCTCACTGTATCGACTACTGGCCTCGTTTTTAACCATCAATCATGTCTGGCATTCTGGAGTTATGCATATATCATTAGTATATATGCATAACATCCATTAGTTATGCATATAGATGAACATGCTAATTAAAATCTGTCGAGTCGCCTTAATTACTGCCTACAGCACTGCAGCTTTTTCATACTACCTGGACCTCTGTCGAAACCATATAATACACTGGACCTTCTAATAATATGAACTGTACGTTATTGCAGCAACAAAAAAAAAAAAAAAAATCAGGGAAAATATGTTCAACTGGAACGTCGGATCTGCCGTGTCGCTCGTCTCCACGAAGCTGCGATGCGTGTGGAAAATGACCTAGACTGTTTCATTGGAAAAGAGGGAGACAGACAGAAAGAGACAGACAGAGAGAGAGAGAGAAATGCGGATAGAGCGAGAGCATCTTAAAATTAAAACGAATGACAGAAGTGTTGCGGCAGTTTTCTCTCCCAGTTTATTGGCCTGGGAGTCGAAATCTGCTGCAATATCTTTAAATAGGAAAGACGAGACGAGTGTGAAGGATCAGAAATAACTCCTACCACCACACACACACACACACACACACACCAATGTAAGCATTAATTACACCACATCATATGAGTGCTTAATCTGTTTGTTTGTTTGTTGTTTACGCCACCTAGCCCTGCTGTCTTACATATTGATGATTTTAAATTGATATTATGTCGTTAGCAAACTTTTACAATCACACTGCTAAACTCTAAAGTAAAGTAAAGCCTTTATTTTGTCACATATACATTACAGCACAGTGAAATTCCTTCTTCGCATATCCCAGCGTGACTGGGGTCAGAGCGCAGGGTCAGCCACGGTACAGCGCTCCTGGATTAGCAGTTAGGGTTAAGGGCCTTGCTCAAGGGCCCAACAATGGCAACCTGGCTGAGCTGGGAATCGAACCGCCGATCTTCCGATCAGTAACTCAGTGTAACTCAAACACGGGGGGCCTGGAGCTTATCCCAGGAGACTTAGGGCACAAGGCGGGGTACACCCTGGGCGCACACACTCATCCACACACTATGACCTATTTGGGAACGGCAATTACTGTGGGAGGAAACCGGAGTACCCGGAGGAAACCTATCAAGCACAGGGAGAACATGCTCACAGAGACGGGAATCGAACCTGGCCGGGGATTGAACCCGGACCCTGGAGATGCAAGGCGACAGTGCTAACCACTACACCACCGTGCCGCCACTAAACTCCACACAACATTGTTAAACCATTGAAACTACATAAATTTTACCTGGAACACATCTCACACTCCATAAATATATACTGTATATATCCAAATCTACAGCTACAGCTATATATATTTATGTGGATATATGTGCAATTTATGCAAAAGGTACTTTTTAAACCTTTTTTTATGAGTTTTACGTTATGAGTTCAGATATATAGTATAACTTAAAACATTAGTACAACTTCAAAAATTATATTAATTTTAAAATAAAATCAGAATCCCGTACTTGACACCTCTTGTTCCACAAGTTCCATGAGTTGTGAGTTATATTCGTTTAAAAATTACACAATAACTTTCACATTAAACGTTATACAAATGAGCAATTCATCTGAACACAGACTGAAAGTCAACTGGAAAAAGAAAATCATTAAATCGTTAGAGCTTTACATCATCAGCAGGGATGCTAGTTAGCCAAACACACTAATTAAAGCTTTTCCAGAAATGAATTCACAGCTAGAAAAAAAATGAATCACTCTGACTGACACTTTAAGGTGTTCTTCACCGTTTGGTCATGTGTGAAAAGGTGAAAATAAATCTGACGTGACAGCAAAAGACAGGACACGACCACGTCCTTCAACTCGCTGGGCGTTCAAGCATGCGTTGGAGTTTAGATGTACGGTAAATGAAAATTAAACGTTTACTTCACGGCACTGAAAAAAAAAGACTACTGTGTCTATTATATATTCCGTTTAATTACATGGATATTGTACACAAACATTGCTAACGAAAAAATTCTTGGCAGGGAGAATAAAAATCGAGAATTTTACCACAAAAAAAGCAAAGAACTGTAGGACATGCGTCACTAAATGAGGAACCTTCCACCTAAATGTTCGCTAAGCAACGATTACAATCATTATCACCATTTTGTAACAACCAGGCAGACCTACAGTAAGCCACGCCCACTCGCTTTATATTAGCCGTTTCTAAAAAATGTCCGAAAAATCACGCATATGCAGCTGTAAATGTAAACGTTAGATCAAGTCTTTTTTTTTCCTTTCACACAGCTTTTTCAGCTAGGCGTATTTGATTTTTGATTAGCGCGCTAACTTGGCGGAGAAAGCCGAACAGTTAAGCTAGCTTTTAGCTAAAAAAAAAAAAAAATGCATCGGCTACACGCTAACTGTTCGTACATGAAGTCTGTGCGAAAGCTTTTGCTAAAACATAAAAGCTGAACTTACAAAGAGTTCTTTATATTTACAAATTCTACAATTACAAATATCGGTCAGAAAAGTTCTTTTTTCTTAACTTTTCTCCTTAAATTTTTTTACTATAAATTTTAATACAGTAAAATTAAATTTAAGCATTAAATGTATCTAAAATTCCTCAATATGACATTTTGATAAAATAATAATAATACATATATACACACACACACACACATATATATATATATATATATATATATATATATATATATATATATATATATATATACACACACACACACACACACACACACACACACACATACACTGTAGGCTGTGTTTAGCATGATATTTATTTCATTAAAAGTTTTCATCATTTTGGTTATTTCAAGCACTATTTCTAAGAACCTTAAATTTAATGATCTTTATAAAAATAAAAAATTAATTTAATAATGATACATTTAGAAAAGAAAATACAATATACTTTAAATTTTATATTGTATTTTATTTTAGATTAATCTGTAATCCTAATGAGAAATATTCAATAAACATGCCTTGAATAAAGTTTTTCTTTTTTTTTTTTCAGTGTGAATTTGGTCTCCTAATCCTTATACATCCTTTTGATATGTGTGAATAGAACTGCGCATTAAATGTCAAGCTCTGTATAAAATCCAGCTGTTATCTAAATACTGTATCTCAGTGTAATCATGTGTTTATTTATTTAATTTTTTTGTGGGAGGGACGACACCAAGCACAGAAATATGATGGACGGGAATATTAAACAGATTTACGCGTCCGGTTGACTCAAGGCCTGTTTTGAATCCCCCCTGTCCACGCCGCTGGAATGTCTCCTGTGTTTACAAGAAGGCCGTTTTACTACGCAGTAATTTTCCGCTCCTACTACACGTCAGGGACGTTCCTGCAACAAACTGATCCTGCTTACAAACACAGGGAGCTTAAGGCCATTTAAGTAAGCTTCAATAGGAGTTAATGTAATTTAGGTGAGATTTACAACCTCCCTGTGTGTACACATCGAAATCAAAATGTTGACTTTACTGTTTTAATGTGTGTGTGTGTGTGTGTGTGTGTGTGTGTGTGTGTGTGTGTGTGTGTGTGTGTGTTCAGCTTGATATGAGGTACAGGATGGATTATTTCATCACTGAGCCTAAACCAAAAATAAATGAATAACTAAAAACCACAAGCACCTAAAAAAAAAAAAGATAGAAAAAAGTGAAGAAAAAAAAGTGTGGAAAATGAATGAATGATAAGGTGTCACAAATAATTAATTAAAAGCAATAAAAACACTGTCATTCTAATGCAACTTCATATTTTTATGACAGCGGTGCGACTGATACCAGAGCCAAATATGTAACACATAAACATACGTATAAATAAAGTAGATATAGAGTGCACATTGCGCTAAAGCTATTACTCGTGGTGGTGAAAATTGATTCAGTTAATTATCATTATTCTTTTGTGTGGAAATTCATGTATCACCATAATGCCTCAAAAATATTTTTTTTTTATTACAAATTTTTTATTTATGTATGTTTGCATTTCAGATGGAAAACATGTTGCAGTTCCTCTATCATCCTACAGGTGGTGCACTCTAAAATATTCCCACATTGGCAGGCAGCACAAACATTCTGGGTGGCAGGAGTGAAATATCTGCTTTAGAACATAAATTATATCGAATTGGGACATTTATAAAATCGTAAGATACTAACAGAATCGCGATAAAAAATCAAATCAGCACCTGAGTATAATGATAATGTTGTATTGCAAGGTCCATGGTGATGCCCATCCCTTTCAATTATGGTCCATTCATGCGGCTTGAATAATTCTTAAAGACTCATTATACAGTATCGACATTTCCAGTTGAAAGACATTTCTTAACAGTGCTAAAACTTTCAGCCTGGGGCAAAGCATAGAAAACCGTATCCCATGGAAAGGCACAAACTTTGCCAGTCTCTCCCTTATACCTTGCCTCTTTCTCGTGCACCTGATTTACTCAGCCCCAAACTCGACCACTTCACTTATGAGAAAAATTCATGAGGGAATAAAACACAGATGTGGACAGGGAAGCTTAGCCTGAACGCATGAGATAAAAAAAGAAACAAAGCAAACAACAACAAAAAAAAGATTGCATCAGAGAGCATCAGACTCTTTTACTCCGGATCAGAAAACCAGCTTGGACACGGGACGGTTTCCTTGATTTAACACAAAAAAAAAGACAGAGCTAAGTGGTGTTCTTCTGTGGAAACATCTAGATTTCATCAATTTTGCATCTCTGCTTGGGAGCACTTTAATTCTGAAGCTCATGCAAAGCATCCTGTTTCTCTGGAAACTTGGTGCACTAAGGAGATGTATAACTAATAGAATAGAATAGAATAGATCCACATTTAGACATTTTGCAGACACTCTTATCCAGGGTGACTTAAAAAGTGCTTTAAAGTTTCCTTCATTGGATAGATCCTTACAGTGCGGTACTAGTTTACTAACTAAGTGTCATCAGTCAAACACTGCTGGAGAGGTTTTTTTAAATTAATTCTCTTATCCAAGTATCTAAGAAACAGGCAGGTCTGTAGTGGTTGCTTAAAGATTGCCAGCGACTCGGCTATACAGACGTCTAGAGGAAGTTAATTCCACCACCTAGGTGTCTAAAGAACAGAAACCAATATAGAATAGAAAAAAAACTATAAAAGAACAAAATAAGAAATAAATTAATAGAATTGAATAGAATAGAATATGTGCATTTTAATTAAATTGCACATGAAACAAAAAACTAGTGATGTATCTTTGTGTGTGTGTGTGTGTGTGTGTGTGTGTGTGTGTGTGTGTGTGTGTGTGTGTGTGTGTGTGTGGAGAATATAATAGAACAGAAAAGAATACGACAGAAAAGAAAAAGAACAGAACAGAAAAGAATAGAACAGTTAGATAGATTGATAGATATTTTATTGAAGGAAAATCCAGAACAGAATAAAATAAAATAGAATAGTGCATTCTAATTAAATTGCACATATAAACTATTGATGTATCCAGAGACGAGTCACAGTGTGTGTGTGTGTGTGTGTGTGTGTGTGTGTGTGTGTGTGTGTGTGTGTGAGTGAGTGAGTGACTAAGTGAATGTCACACACACCTTTGGTTCTTCACTTTGCTCTCCTTCTTATTGATCACTCCGGGCACGCAGTTGGTGAGCTCGGTCCAGTCCGCGTGCAGCCCGCAGCTCCAGCCCGTGGAGAAGCGCGAGAACAGCCAGGTCTCCTTGCGGTTGGGCCGGTAGCACGTGCACTTCTTCTGTCCGGGTCGGCAGTCGCAGGGCAGCTCGAGCCGCACGTTCTGCACGAGGTGTCGGCCGAAGGTGGTGCCGCCGGTCTTCTGGATGTGCAGGAACACGAGCACGTCGTCGCCCTTGATCTGGAAGTCCACGGCGCGCTCGAGGTCGCGCGCGGGGAAGTAGTACTTCTTGACGTAGTGCGGGTCGGGCGTCGGGAACGCGTCGGCGTCGTCGGCGTCCTCGGGCGCGTAGGCGCGCGGCAAGCCGAAGCCGGCCGTCACGGCGCCGGGAGCCGCGTACTGGTAGAGGATGAGCATGAAGAGCGCCGAGCCGACGACGGCGAACAGGAACTTGCCGCTCCTCTCCACCATGGTCCCGTGCGGCGCGGTGCGCGCGCGCTACCATCGGCCCGCCTGGCGGAGCGCAGCGCGGCGGCTCGCGAGCCCCATCCGCGGAGCACGCGGCGCGCACCGGCAAACAAACAAACAAAACAAAAAAACAAACAAACAACAACAAATCTACAAGGAGAGACGCACGAGCCCTCACAATCCGACCGCGTGTGTGCGTACGGTCTCGCGCCTCCTCTCCTCTCTCGAGCTCTCTCTCTCTCTCTCTCCCCCGCGCGCGCGCGCCACCGGAAAGCAACACGGCGCGTGTGATCGCCGGGATTTAAAGTCCTCTCTCTTTATCGACTCGGAGCTCCTCGCGCGCCAGCTGCGTGCACGGACGCGCGCACCACCACCCCCCACCCCCCCCAAACACACACACACACAGAGTGAACAGCAAATGCGCGCTCCCGACTAAACACCAAAAGAGACAAGAGTTACATTGTTCATATGATAATATTTTTTAAGAAAATGTCAATAATAATAATAATAATTTCTATTTGAGAATAGTACCTACCTACCTACCTACCTGTGCTGCTCCTCGCAATTTTTTTGCACAATATTTATTTGACTGCTATTTGCACACAATATTCTTGTCAAAATGTAAACTGTTTACTGCTGCTCTTCCCACTACCTCAATTCATACTTCATCAAAAAGGACTGTTATGTGTTACATTGTCGTGTCTGTCATGTACCTCTTTGCTTGCACTATTTGCACGTGCACTTTGTCTATTGTGTATTTTTGTATAGATATTTGATAGTTCTTCTTTTAGATTAACTTAAAAATGTAAAAATGTGTGTTGTAAATTTATGTTGTTGCATCTATGTAGTACCCTGGTCCTGGAGGAACGTTGTTTTGTTTCACTGTGTACTAACTGTATATGGTTGGAATGACAATAAAAAAGCCTACGTACTTACTTACTTACTTACTTACTTAATTTAGAAACTGAATTTAAACAGTATTGTAATAGTAATACTCATAGATAGATAGTTAAATGCTGGCTTTATTCATTACATTGATTTTTTTTTTTTTTTCATTCTTCATATCCCAGCTTTTTGTTAGTAAACTGGATTCAGACTTACCAAGGGCCTTGCTCAGCAGCAACCTAGCAGAGATGGGGCTCGAACCGCCAACCTTCTGATCAATAACAGCCACCAGCGCCTCTATCTATAGATATAATGTGATAATTACTTGTCAATCATATATTCACCAATGTTATTCACCAAACACTAATTTGTATTAACATACATTTCCTTTTTCAATGAATTATGCCATTAGATAGATAGATAGATAGATAGATAGATAGATAGATAGATAGATAGATAGATAGATAGATATAATAACATGATAATTACATGTTTTCATAAATTCACTAAAGTGCCACCTTTGTACTAACATACGTTTCTTTTAAATGCATAATGCAATATTTTACAACTACTTACATGCCTTGCAAGCTTGAATGAGTTACAATAATTGGCAATTAATTTAAATAAGTGAATATTATGCATGGCCATTATAATGTGTACTATTATAATCAGGTGTCCCTCTGCACTACACATTCGGTGTATTTATTAATACACCTCTGTGGTGTATATTTCAGTGTTTTTTGCCCCACTGGCACTGCCATTTATGAAGTGTATGCTAATGAGCTGATGAGTCAGGAGTTTTCTGGCAAAGAAAGCACTGAAATGTGCAGGGACCGAAAGAGAAGAGGGTGGGAAACACTGACTCAGCTCATGAAGGACCTCATGATTTGCTGATGAGATGAACCGTGGAGAAAAAACACACATGCAGGGGGTGAATGTGTATGAGTGTGTGGGAAAGCAAGAGCAATAGAGATACTAATATGTGGTTTTGATCTGTCCTTAAGAAGTTCATTGGGATGTTTTTTTTTTTTATGTTGGAATACTGTACACATGAAATGATGTACATACTTTTTAATCCAGTCAATTATCCATTAGCCCTGATCATTTTTGAGCTGAATGTAACTCCACAGCTAGGGGGCGGTGTTCGGAGAACATGCTAGCATGCTCGTGCTGTTAAAGTTCACTAACATAGGGAAGAAAATACGGGATATTGTTAAATGTGGGTGGTGACGTCGAATTAGAGTGAAAGATGAAGACGATGAGAGATCTCTTGCATAGTTATGAGCAGCTTTTGTTCGGATGGAACAATTGACCTTTCTGTCACTCTTGGACATTTTGTTCAAGTAGTCCTACTCATGTTTTTGCACTTATTTCTGTTTGTTTTGCATTGTAAAACAAACACATTTAACTAAGTGAATACATAAATACAAATGTTAGATCCCGTTTGCACGGAGCGACGCCCACAAAACTCCATAAAAGGTAAAGCTCAGAGTGAGCTGCGAACATAAATTGAGGATTAAAAGAAACATAATTTCTCAGGGTTGGAAATGCGAGCTATTTTAAGCATCCTATTAACATCACTGGCAAATTACAAAAAGGTGAAAGTGTAAATTACGTGAGGTGAAAACAAACAAACAAACAAACCCTGAAAGAAAAACGGCATCCATCATAACATTATTTTTATTTCCTGAACTCTGAACGACTGTGAAGTTATGTTTCTGATGTTGACACTTAACTAAATAAACATTTTGGCTTAGGCTGGAATTTATTTCTATTAAATTTACTTGATTTTACTAAAGACACATTATTTAAATGAACACAGCGCCCCCTAGCATGAAAAGCATCACCCCGGATGAGTTTTACCTGCTTCTGAAGCTTTAACCCGACTAGAAACGGAAGCCTTACTTCCCATGCTGCTGGTTTGCTGCTGGTTCTCTCATTCGGCTTCAGTCATTACCAAGCTCATTAAACCGTATCAATTATTCATGTTCTCCATCTGCAACAAGCGAGAGAAGGTGAGAAGGAGCGAGCGGCAGAGATGGAGAAGAAACCAGAAACTGGCGGGAAAAGTTGGATGGAAAACTGGAAAACGCCACAAATAAACCAGTCAGGTATGCTCGCTTGGTCATATTTATTCAGTCATTATATAAAAAAAATTGTCACATTATGAGCTTTACATTGGGTTTTATTACTGGGTAGCGAGAGCTCCGAGCCCGGCAGCTTCTGACAGCCGAGTGACTCACGGCTCAACTGTCCAATTTATATAAGGACACTTTTCTGTCTGGCTGACTCACCGCTCAGAAAGGTACACTAAAAAACTCGAAAAAAAAAAAAAAAAGAAAAGATCAACATAAAACAGTCTGAGTTATTTAAAGGCCAGTTTCATAAAGGCTAAGCCGGTACTAAGACGCTCACTCAACCGTTTAACAATGATAAGTTATGAAACGTAACAGAATGCACTTCAGCCTCATTCATTTCCACGTTTCAGTTTGAACTCCGTATACAGTACGTAACATCCAATAACAGAGCTAGTTGACTATTTCTTTTTTTGGTATGAACATCAAAATAGGTCAGAGATCACTGGCGGGGATAAAAATATACTTCCTGAACATGGGGATAATATTAGGTGCTTCCATTCCTGAACAGGAAACTCCATAAGAAGAACTCTCAACCACACTTTCATCCACTGGGTCTTTGGCAGAGGAAAGGGCACTGATTGGCTCGTGTGTTATAGATATTAAAGCATGCAACCAATCATAGATGGGACTGCATTCTAATCTATTATTATTATTATTATTATTATTATTATTATTATTATATTTCCAGCAGATTTTAGTGTTCACAGTGGGCAGGACAACTTTGCTCATGTCAAAAAACGTTACGTATATTCGGATTACACATGTAAACTCGCATCTTATTGGGTCAGCCTCCACGTACACAGTTAGACTGAAATCTCTAATCCAGAGGATTCCAGTTAGATTGAAGAATTATATGTAAAAACAGCTACAGATTCTTAGCTCATACAGATTTTATTTATTTATTTATTTATTTATTTATTTATTCTCAAAAAGGAGTCAGTTATCAATAGAGCTGTCAAAAGATGGTCCAAGACCAGGATTAGCCAAGATCAAGTCAACACGAGGCGTCAAGGGGTGATGGTGGTGGTGGTGGCTCAAGATCATGACCAAAAACCATTGAAAAGCCTATTTGAGAACAAACCCTTATTTTAAACTTGGCATCATGTGGGTATTGTATTTAACAAGACGTATCTCTTGTTAAACAATGGAAGACCACATTAAACCAGACCCACGTCCTGGACCGGGACATGTGCAAATAAAAAAGGCAATACTGTAAATGTGAGAGTCCGGATCGAAAAACCAGACTCCTAGTCCTCCAGACCTGGAAAAAAAAAAAAAAAAAAGAAGTAATTTATGGAACGAACAAGGTTCTCGTACAAAAGGGACAAACACTACGCTGTTTATTCGCTGTATTTTCACCAATATATTTGCTACAGCCTTTATAAAGAATCCATCCAGCATCCTAAAAGGTTCTTCAGCTTGTCTCTTTGAGGAAATTGATCTTTGCCAGGTGATTACACTTTATGAGAAGACAGGTCCTAATAATGGTGTATCCAAATGGGCTGAAAAATGATTGACCAAAATTGCTGTCTGTTCCTGGATAGTGGTTCTGTCTATAATCTTACAAAAGACGACTTCTATTTCAGTGAGGCTTTCAAGCGGCACCTGAAAAGCCGATAACTGTCCAAGAAGGCCTCGAGGAACCTTTATCTACTAACTTAATTTTGCTCTAATTACTGCTTAATCCCGGTCTAGATAATGAACGCCGCTATAAACCGTCATGGAAGACGTCATTGTCAATGGCCTGGAGCAGGAAAAGGGAAGCGGTCAGACCATAAGGCATGACGCGGTACTCATAATGCTGGTCGTCTTGTGTATCAGATTGTACTCACTTCTCAAACCTAATTAAGTATGTCTGTCTTTGCTGCACAGTTAATCAAATCTTGACAGTCAGAACATGGTTTGAGGCAACAGTTTAAGGTATTACAGTGAAACGGACTAAGCATTTCTCAAAAAATACTGTAGCAGAACCAATCAATATTGGACAAAACAGCCATTCTTTAGCAATTCCAGGTTTCTCGGCAGCTTTTGTAGCAAACCCTCTTCTGCAGTTTCATATACAGTAATTATCTCCAGAGACTTTTTTTTTCTTCCTTCAGGTGATAGATCTTGAGGGCCTACTGTATACTATGAACCTCGGACGCAAGCAGGAATAAAATAATTATCATGTCTTAGACATGGCCATGAACTTATTTACTAATTTGCTATTAATTGTGAAGCAATAAAACGTCAATCAAGTTATCTTACTAATCTGGGTCTTAGTAGCTGACCCAGAATTTGTTCTGTCCATGCTGTTGAGTCGGACTTGATCTTGCTACCTGGTTAGAAGTGAGCCAACGTTCCAGGGGGTAGCGTCAACTTTGTGCATTTCAAGCAGGGAATAGGTTTGTTTCATGTTGTATAGTGTTGTGTGGGTCAGCGTTTGGAGTCAGAGACAGGCGTACATGAGGAGTTGGATTAGAACTGTAGAAAGAAAGAAAAAATTCTCATAAAATTCCCGGGATCAGTGCAAATCCAGGGAATCTGTGGGTTCGTGCCCACAGACAAAGTGGTAAGGAGAACTGATGACTCTCTGGGCAATTTATTTATTTGCACTTGTATTAGGTGGGCACTTTCCAGAATCGTCTCTAAGCCAAGCAGTCTGGTTTGCCTCGCTCCCACTGGGATATAACAGGTGTAGATGTCTGAAGCTCGCTGCCAGCATTGTATGATTAGCATTCTACTGGAATTGCACAAATCATTGTATGTTATTTTCTAGTCCTGGGGAACTTAATAGTCTGCATCCATGTAGCCAAAGCTCAAATCAACAGCCCTAGCTGCTTATTGCTTTTTTTTTTTAATCTATTTTTTGTTGTAACCTATTATAGATTGGATGTTACAATGAAAACTAATGACACATAAAGGGGTCACCGATTCCCTGCGAGTTCACAAGACTACCATGACCTGTATAAGCAAGTAGCATCCCAGTTACCAAGGTGGCAGAGCTGACTCATGAGAAGGTAGCCTCGATTCTTGTTTAACATGCCGCTGAAAGAGAAGAATACTTGCTAGATGAATTTGGACACATGCACGGAATCTAAAGTATCCGGGAGCATCTTTTGGGTTGATCGTGACATATACTGTACAAGTGGTTTTCAAGTCAAACCGGGACTTCAAGCATGCTAGTGTGATGAGAGAGGTGGCTCGGAGCGCACTGAAGTCGTTCCTGTGGACACCCAGTGAGTGGAACGTGGGACTCTCTAGGTTGATGGTTCCAAGCACTAGTGAAACGCTAGCGATAAGTGCATTAGAGGATTTAGGGAATATATAATATATATAAATATATTTAGGGATATATAGGGAATATATAAAAAGGTTGTTTTACTTTATTCTGCAAAATCAAAAAGTCGCAGTAATCAAAAGTCAACTGGAAGTGAGGATAGATACAGAGTGTTATAAAGTGGATCCCAATGTGGTTTTCTACCATTGGAGCCGATCCACCTTAAGGTTCAACGTGTGTTTTGAGATGCTTTTCTCCTCCACTGTTGCACACGGTAGTTATCTGAGATGCTTCTAGTCAGCTAAAAAAAAAATTGTAAACTCTGTAGACTGTAATGCATCAAACCTCAAAAGCCTAGCCATTCATGAAATACTCAAGTACTCGGGCTAATTGATACCAACAACCACGCCAGGTAAAAGCCACCGAGATCACTTTCCCCTCCTATTTCTGCAAATTCTTCCAAACGTCGACTAAACCAAATGTTCATTTAGTTAGCTGTGGTGTTCACGTTGTGTTACAGAATCACGTATTCAACATTCAAAGATTATGACTGACCTTTTTTTTTTTTTTTTTTAAATACATGTGATATTTCATGAGTAGGTGATTACAGGATTAGTTCAATGGCACACATAAAAGATTAATGACGGGCAATTAGATGTTTAGCAACGTAATAGGGAACGTATGAGGGTGGTATTTTAATCAAGCCGCTCTGTAAGGAAATAAAAAAATAATAATAAAAAAAAAAACGCATGATTACCGTTTCATCATGAACGTAATAGAGATATTACTGTAGAGACTAATCTGGAAAGCAACATCAAGGCCCACAGTGACATTTCATAGTTTCCATCCTGTTAAAAATGTAACTAAACACTGTTCTATATACTGTAATGCCTGACATCCTGAAAGACACACACACACACACACAAAATAAAGAAATGACACCGCTTTTCCTGACCACCGAGGTGTGAGATTCTATAATCAACCCAGTTTACCCAACACTTTCTTGGAGTTGAACAGTTGCAGCATTTTATTTAATACTTCACTTAATACTAGGCTGCTTAAAGCACTAATTGAGGGTTTCACCTTCTGAAAGGGAAACAAGCAAATAAGTAACACTTAGCCCCCAGTGAAATAGGTGCGCATGACAGAGGTAAGGCTGCAATTACCACCAGAGCAACATATCAAAACATTTCTTCTCGCAGGAAAACACTGTTTGTAATGATGTTATATATCTTTCTTTTTTTTTTTTTTTGCATTTAGAAAACTGCTAATACAACGAAATGGCTTTGTAAGGACCTTCATTTCCTTTTACATTTTATTAAATATGAGGTAAGGCAGAATCCTTGCTTCTGATCGGGCAGAATATGTTGAGTATGATTGTTACAGAGCAGAATCTCAGATTAAAATGTCCTGTGCAGGACGGTACAGTAAGTCCCCAACATACGAACAAGTTCCGTTCCGAGAGCTCGTTTGTAAGTCCAATTCGTCCGTAAAATCCAACACACGTTGTCTAGGTACTAGGATACGACCACAATTGGCTGTACAGAGTATATTACAGAACTACAGTGTTTCAATGATTCATGTTAAAAGAATGAGCAACGTCTGCCGGCTTTTTTCTTTTTTTTCCTTTTTTTTTTTTACCTCGGCTTGGCGCTTCTTATCAGTACCAGCTTTATCGCTGCTGCTTTTACGCTCCAGGGATGCACGCTGCATGTACGTGACAAAGTATGCTAACTTTCGCTACTGAACATGTGTGAATGCATGTTCGTCATGTTCGCAAGTTTGTCATTCGAATGTTCGTACGTACAGTAGGGGACAGGGAGTTGAACAGTGTATGCTCTATGCAAATCTTGAAACGTTTTGTTACCACGTCATACGAATTTGATAAATGCACTTTCTTCTATATTGACCCACTGCGTTCTTTGATACTTTTAGGATGAAGAGCATGAGATTGGTGATGATTGGTGAGAACAATCCCATACGTACATAGTGGGTGGAATGTCAGCAGATTGTCAGAAATGTCCATTCACACATCAGGGGCAATATAGATATAGACCAGACCACCCAGAACGTGAAGCGTTAACAGTACAGTACCATCTATGCCACTATGTGTATTCAATGTGGGAACTAAAATAATAAAAAGAATAATAATAATAATAATAATATGGAATTATAATCAATGAAACCGTGATCAATTCTATGAAACCTTGACACCTTGTTCATTTCTAACTTCTTTGTTCATTTCTACCTTCGTTTTTTTTTTTCCCTCGGACTGAGAAACTAATTAAGCCGAGTAAATATTGAGCGTGTACAGATGCATCAGTAATTAGAATCAAAAGCGACAATGTTTGTTAAGTAAACGGAACAAGCCCGAGGAGCTTTGACAAACCGTCCTTTAACTAGAAAAAGACGACGAGGTTAAAAGGTGCAATAAAAGGCGCGGCGTGAAGTTTCACCTGGTTTGGAATGTCGCTCTCTTGTTCAGGGCCGCCGAGATCCGCGCGCGTTTAATCCGCACGTGATGACCGAGGCTGTCTCGGCTTGACCTTCTCACCGCCGGATCAAAGACAAGAAGTACACGCCTCAAGGATGTGAGCGAATTTCCTCCTGAACCGAAGCCCTGTGGCCTGGGGAGAAGGTTAGAACCTTATATTTCAAAGCTTGACACGTTTATTGTAAAAAGATAGCTACTCGTGACATATAGCGCAATTAGCATTCTTGCCCCGGGAAAAAAAATATATGGCTGTTTCTGCTTACCGGTGCGTCTTCGCTTTATGGTCACTAAATTAAGTTCGGCTTAGTAGGAAAAGGTCCTTCATTTTTAGTAGCGAGTGTTCTTACTGTAGTCGCTGAAATGCTTCTGCCCTGGTGGGAGGGGATGAAACTATTTTGCCATGACAAAATAATCAACAATGGCGTGGAGCCTGTTTTATTCCAGTGTGCAAATTTTGTATTTATTAAAGAAAAACACTTTTTAACTCCTGTATACTGTAGTGCTCATCATCTCCACCGCTTTATCCTGTATACAGGGTCGCATGGGGCCTAGAGCCTATCCTTAGGGCACGAGAAAGGGTGACCCCCTGGATGAGGCGCCAGTCTATCACAGGGTACCTGTACACACGTACAGTACAGTATACCGTGCCACCCCATGTACTGTATAGTTGCAGTATGTGTACATTGATGTGGTTACTGTAGAAATGATAGCATATTAGAATCAGTGCATTAATATAAAGCTCGCCTGTGAACAACTTCCGACCAATCAGAATCAAGGCCGTGGTTTAACAGGCTATGACTGTATTTTTCATTTTTCAATTGAATTATCATACAGGCTGATTTTCCTTCTAACACCAGGCTTAGTTAGTACTGTACGTATACCCATAGTTATAGTTATCATCCAATCTGATTTATTATTTTTTTTAAATAAAAAAAAAATATCAAGGCTTTCTTGTACTCCATAGATCTCCAGTGATCTGTAAAACACTGACGTTAAGTTTGTGGCTCTTCAAAAAAGACCTTCAGGTTTCTCAAAGACTCCCTGTTGTTTGAAGTCTCTCTGGAAAGAAGCAAAGGTAAAGCTTTTATTACTACGATTACTTGAGCTGTTATTTGATTTTGCTGCAAAGATTTATTTATTTTTTTTCCCTTTCTTGTCTGGATCCAAACTATAAAGAAAAAAAAAAAAATAAAGAAAAACCTTAAGCTCCTAGCAGTCAGTCAGCCAGGTTATGAGTTTCTTGCTTCCTTTCTTTTCTTACTTCATTTCTGAACTTTGGATATTGAAAAGTAACGGTCACAAAATTCGTTCTGCAATACCGTGTAATTTTCTCAATAGACTTTAACTTAAGTGCAAAACTAGATCATTAATTTACTGTATAAAAAGTCACTTCTTAATGCCTGGCTATGATTTCTAAAGCAATTACTGTACGCATGTGTATGATATTTTATTACTGCTAAAAGATTGTTTTTTTTTTTTGTTTTTTTTTTCAACTTGGCAAAACCTGTCACAGCAGATTTTACTGGTGTTCGTCTGCAGTCCAACGGTAAAAACCTTAACTACAGTAAAGTAAAAGTTATTACACTGAGCTTTATATACAAGGAACAAGATGTAGCTATCAAGATACACTACATGAACAAAAGTATTTGGACAAACCTGTTTTAATATTGAATTCGGGTGTTTTATCCATCAGGACCCTTATCTCCAGTGAGGTACAATGCTATGCTTCCAACAGGTTGGGGAAGGCGCTTTTCTATTCCAACATGACTGTGGACCCAGTGCACAAAGCAAGGACTATAAAACGACATGGTTTGATGAGTTCGGTGTGGAAGAACTCGCCTGGCCCGAACACCTTTGGGATGAACTGGAACGAAGATTACGAGCCAGGAGCCTTCTCGTCCAGCATCAATGCCTGACCTCATAAATGCTCTACAGAATGAACGGGCACCGAAACTCTCCACAACCGTGTGAACAGCCTTCCAAGAAGACTGGAAGCTATTATAGTCGCAAAAGGGGGACCAACTCCATATTCATATATTTGGATAGAATATTGACCAAATACTTGTCCATATAGTGTTCCTTACACAGGTTCCAAATTATGAATTCCTTGGGGGGTATTTCATTAGTGTTTACTTCAGGTGGAATGTATCGCCACACTGATTCCTCCTCCTCCTTCTTCTTCTTCTTCTTATTAATATCATCAATTAATTAATTTTTTTGTTTGTTTAAGATTCATACACGTTTTCATTTGAGGCGGTAGAATGTTGCAATTCCTCTATAATCCTACAGGTGGTGCACTGACAGGCAGCACCAAATCCTGTGTGGTGGGAGCCAATTATTTGCTAAATTTGTTTAGATTGTAACAAAATACTAATAAACATTTTTTGAAATATATAAAATCAGGATATTTATAAAAGTGTGATACTAACAGAATTGCAATACAAATAAAATTGGCACCTACTGTAGGTATCATGATAATATCATATTGTCCCCTATTGGACCCTGGAGATTCCCATCCCTAGTATTTGCTACATACTGTAGATCTTAACACTTGGGATTAATTTAAAACTCATTCTTAAATGTTAAAATGACAAATTCAAGTGCATTAAGCTTGCTCAACGTGTCTGGATGTTGAAGACGCAGAACACTTCTCTTCGATCGAGTTCTGCCATTCTAAACTCACTGAGGAAGCACAGCCCACTAGCAACTGTGCTACAGTCAAGAGCTACAATCATCAGTAAGTACTTGGGAGCAACAGCAGATTTCACTGATGAAAACTGGTGGATTCCTAAAAATGGAAGAAACCAATGTGTGCAATAAGAGGTTAAGTTTACAACAAGCCAAAGTCCACTGCAGAACTTCTCCAGATTGTCATTGGACATTTCACTCGAGACTAGTCTGGGCCTGATTGCTGGAGGATAGTGAGAAAGTTGCACCTTTTTCTTATTTTCACAGAGTAAATTTGGTCTTTTCTGCAATTCGCCTGGGATTTATCTACAATAACATGCAGCTGGCAAAAAAAAAAAAAGAAGAAAAAAAAAAAAAAAAAGACCAGACTATGGTAATCTGCAGCCGTCTGCAGTAAACCGGATGCTATTTTCTTTGTAGATCAGAGAAAATGACCACTGTGTCAAAAAGTAATAATATACTATGATAAGTGATGGCAAAAAAAAAAAAAAAAACAGGTTTTGTTGCTTTGTTGTGTGTTTCAATAAATTACAACAATTATGCACAGTAATCATTAAAAGAAAAATACATTTGCATGAATTTGGAAGATTCTTATCCCAATTGTTTTAGTACAAATACTATGGTTTCAAGTGTTCTTCACTTAAAATATTAACCCTTAATTGGTTAAAGCACCACATTTGGTAGCTGATTTTTGGTGAAATTATTTTATAAAATATTTGTTTGTTTGTTTTTTGCATTTTTGAAAAATTTTTATGCCTAAATAAATTTGCATTTAATGTTATCTGTTGGTTTTTAATAAAAAAATTTTTTTTATATACCGATTTTTGGAAAATGCTGAACGCACAGTCAGAGGGAGTGCCGACCTTCATAAGTCAGTGTACGTCGGATATTTCAGCAACTTGTGCCTGATGACGGACGGAGAACCATCCATAACATTGCTTCTGTTGTTGGTGTGTCAAACACCAAAAAACGTGTCAAGCTTTACGGAACAGTCCAGGCGATCTTCTCGTGTGATTTGAACATGCACCATCCCCAGGCTGCTGACCCAGGAGCTGAAGGAACATCGCGTTAAACTCTGTCTGCGTGCCGTGGATGACCCATCTTTCATGTCGAGGATAAATACCTGTGATAAAACCTGGGTGTATGTGTAGGACCCTGAGATGAAGCAACAGTCTTCACAGTGGTACTGTAGAGCCCATCATCTCCATGAGCAAAAAAGGTGAGGCGGGTCCGCAGCTCGACCGAGCGCATGCTCGTCGCATTGAGAATTCGTCCCAGAGGACGCAGTGATGCAAGCAGTAGATAATGCACAGATACAGATAAGTACACAAGTTTAGCTCTAAGAAAGTCCTACAAAATGAAAAAAAAAACCTAAGAATTACTGAGATGTTAGACTGCTTGACAAGCCTCACCGAGAACACAATAATACCATTATATTGTATATATTGAGAGTCTTGGGACATTTAATAGATTATTATTTTTCTTTTTTTTTACAGTTTTGTTAGAAAAATGTATTGAATAGCGGCTTGTGAATACCGTCTCTGATTGCCTATACATATTAGTCTGCTGGTAGTATAAATAACAGCAGTGTTCCTTTATGTCTCTGCATTGTATATTACAAACGTAACGTTAGCTGGGATGGTAATGGTAAGAGCCAATCAGGATCGAGCATTCGGCAGCGTGCTGTGGTATAAAGTGGCGTTTTTTTTTTTTTTCTTTCTTTTTTCTTTGAGTTTCTCTCACTTTTATGTTCGAAGAAGTTCTTCACATCTATAATCATCTTAATGGATAGTTTTCAACAAATACGTCTGGGTTTGGTGTCTTTTACATCACGCTGCCTCTGCTGCATATTAATTACCAAATCTGGCACATGCATGAGCGCACAATCATCAAACGTTTATTACCGCTTCATGGAAAGTATTATTCATGTCTGTAATTTTAAAACGTATTAATATCTCCGTAACACATCAGGCAACGAAGGTCTCTCGATATAGCCAGGGATATTTCTCACAGCAGCAATTTTCCTCCCTCCTTTTTTCCGCTCCACTAACACAGCAGGTGACCTTATGATTGTACATTATACAACCGGGGCCCTGATTTTAACACACCTCAAGTAGCAGTGGTATAATAACACGTCGAAATGCTGCACTAAATGTCTTCTGTTGCACATTAGAGCTGAAATGCTACCGCAAGACTGTTTTAGGCAGCGCGCTATAGCTGAGGTGAGCAAATACACAGAAATGAAACAGGAAGAAGAAAAGAAAAGAAAAAGCATTTACATCATACCTAGAATAACCAGCCTGTTGGCATATTAGTGCTGGAGAAATCAGGCATCTGGGTGGCTGTGTTTCAGCCATCTCATTACCGCCCCTGACAGCAGCATAACAGCAGCTGCACGAGTCAACATTAATGAGATTTTATGAGCTCAGGACGAAAAAACGAAATCGGAAGGTAGGTGATGGGAAGGGGAGGTAATAAGTAATAAACAATGACAAGAATAATGCACAAACTGAGGGTACTGGGTTGGTTATAGATTGCTGGAAAAATTAAACCCAGAAAATGTCTAATAAGTTAATAAATAAATAGGCTCATTTTAATCCACTGCCATTTCTATAATATGACAGATGCAATGTTTCCTTGTTCATTTTTGTTGAATCTTTTTTGTTATTAAGTGGTTTCCTCCGGGGTCTCCTGGTTTCCTTCCACAGTCCATAGACATGCGGGTTGGGCTAACTGGTGTCCCAAATTGTTGTAGTTTGTGCCCTGCGATGGATTGTCACCCCCGGTCCAGGGTGCACCCCACCTTGTGCCCCAAGTCCCCTGGGATAGGCTCTAGAGGCCATGGCAGTCGTTCCTATGAACATTCAGAGAGTGGAACTCCTGGGCTGGGAGTTGTTGCCAGATCCGCCGTACAGTCCCGATGATTGGGCAATTAAAGAAGTTTCTGGGAGGCCAGTGTTTCAGATATGAAAGTGTGCTGCCCTCTGTATACGTCCTGAATATAACTTGACAGCCAGAAAACACTTCCCTAACATCAAGGCTCCGAAGACGATAATCTCCTTGTCCACAGGTTTATTGACGTTAACAAGGAAGGTGAAACTGAAATGTTGAACTAAGCTTCTGTTGTAAAATGTACAGATATGCATACTGTATGCTCAAAAGAATCAATTAAATGCTCTCTTTTTAACTGCAGCAAGACTGCATAATCAGTAGACCTTTCTAAATGTAACATATTTAATTACATTTAACAGACAATTAACAAAACCTTATTTCCTGCACTGTTATCCAATTAGTGTTAGCGGTCTATGAGCAGCAAAAATGCTAATGCAGCGATATGTTAGCATAGCAACATAGTCGGTAAAATTATTTCTAAGAAAAAACTTACATTAAATAAATGAACAGTGCTGTCAATAATTACAACCACATGTAGGTATCTACTGTATAAAACAATCAATACATACCCATGAGACTACTACAAAGCAAGACGTACCCGAATATCAATGATTTCTGCTGTAAGGAATGCTGAACAGGCTACCATTTTTGTGCTTGCTTAATTGCTTCCTGAATACAGATCACATGACACAACTCCTTAAGTACACTTTTCTTAAAGGGGCCACAACCCAATTATATACAACAGTAACAAAAAAAAACTCCCCGCCTGATGTGAGTTACACTCACTCATCATCATTACCGCTTAATCCTGTATTCAAGGTCACAGGGGGCCTGGAGCCTATCCCAGGAGACTTAGAGCACATGGCAGTGTATACCCTGGACAGGGTGCCAATCCATCGCAGGGCACAAACACACTCTACGGGCAATTTGGAAACACCAATTAGCCTAACCTACTAGTCTTTGGACTGTGGGAGGAAACCCACCAAGAATGGGGAAAAGATGCAAACTCCATGCCCACAGAGACGGGAATCGAGCCTGGCAGGGGATCAAACACGGACCCTGGTGGTGCAAAGCGACAGTGCTAACCACTACACAACCGTGCCGCCCTTTGTGAGTTACACATCACTCAAATATTAAGATTCATTAATAGAGTATTAGAATCTGGAGAAATTAGAAGCACTATCTCTGTAACAGGTCTAAGGAAAAGTGCAGAACCACCGCGTTTGATGACCTTGACCTTGACCTGCCGCACCTTCCCATCTTGACTAGGAAAAGTCTGTGTTACCAGTGCAAGAGGCCATTCATTTCGTGGTACTTAACTGTTCTTAAGGAGAACAACACTTCCTTGTTCGACATTTGTGTGAACAGACTGCCATTTCTTGCATGCTTGTAGGGTTGGCAAAAACTGTTTCCGCCATCTATCCCAAAACGTATTGGAAAGATGTGAACTTGCCGCCACTGATCTGAAGCTCCAAACTCTCCTGCTGGTGCAGTAACAGAATTCACCTTTTGTGTGAGATGAGCTGCTGGGGTAAGTATAAACGACTCATCAGGGTTCGTTGTCAAGGGAACAAGAGGCCTGGCATTGATAATAGCTGCTACCTCTGCCATGAAGGTCACTAGCACTTCGTGAGTAAGCTTGTCTTTCAACTGGAGAAACAGTTGACTTTCAAGTTGAGAATCTTTCTTGCAAGCCCGATCGTTCTGTCCCATGATCTGAACGGATATATTTAACAGGTCCAGGGACAGCAATAAACCGTCATTAAAAGACATTGATGAAGCTGGATGTGTCAAGGGATTCTATGACTTCAATATGAACAGCTCTCATGCTCCTACATGTGAAAATTACAACCCACCTCTTGCTGTGCAAAAACCCTCCTCTTGTCCCCCGTGAGGAGACACTTCAAGGACCAAACGCGTCCAGTCCAACATTGGTAAAGTGAGGATCTGTTGAAAGATGGTCTGCTGGAATGCTTTTTTAAACACTGAATGGAGCTCTGAGTCGCCTACAAGTTACACACTGGTGAATCATGCTGCTCACTCTTTGCTTCCCACCAACTATCCAGAAACCGGCTAACCGGACAGCTCCAATAAAGTGACTTCCTTGATGGTGAACATGATCGTGGTAGTGAGTAACAATAAAGATGGCTATGTGATGCTTGCCAGGAATTAACTTGCCAGGAGTATTCTAGCTTCCCGTAAGGTTTAACTTGTGAAGACGCCCTCCAACTCTCAGAAGTCCTTGTGCATCAATGAAAGGATCCAGAGAACAAAGCGGACTACTCTTTGGAATCCTCTCTTGCTTTTGTACGCATTTGATCTCTTAGCTGTAAACTTCTTCTTGTACTGCTCGAATTAAGGTGGCTGAAGCTTTATAGCATTCATCCACTGTGAATTCTGCCTTGCAGTAATGCCAGCCTTTACAAGAACTGCTTCTCTTGACTCTTCTTTGGAAGCTATGAGCCACATGAATAAGACAAGTAACTGCACCAGTTAAAGACTTCCAGGATGAGAATTTGGTGAATCCTTTGGAACCAAACTGTTTAGATGATGTCGTAGTGCTTAAAGTGGACACTAGAGGACACAGGTTTGGGTCTGAGCTGGGATCAAAAAAAGTCATAACAGCTTTGGGAGGTACTTGGTTCTGACTTAAGCAGAAATTAGGGTGCACTTAGCCAATTACTCACTCACTCATCATCTATACCGCTTAATCCTGTATTCAGGGTCACGGGGAGCCTGGAGCCTATCCCAGGAGACTTAGGACACATGGCAGGGTACAGCCTGGACAGGGTGCCAATCCATCGCAGGGCACACAGACATACACACATACACTCACTCATTCACACACTACGGGCAATTTGGGAATGTCAATTAGCCTAACCTACATGTCTTTGGACTGTGGGAGGAAACCGGGGTACCCAGAGGAAACCCACCAAGCACAGGGAGAACATGCAAACTCCATGCACACAGAGACGGGAATCAAGCCTGGCCAGGGATCGAACCCAGACCCTGGCGGTGCAAGGCGACAGTGCTAACCACTACACCACCGTGCCGCCCTTAGCCAATTAGTGTTCTGTAAACATGATGCAGAATCAAAACGTGTTGCGTGATCTGCTGGATTCTGGTCTGTTGGCACATAGTGCCATTGGTCTGGATGGGAAGACCTTCGAATATGTTGTACTCGGTTGCTTACATGCACATACAATTGCCTGGTTTCATTATAAATGAAGCCCAGAATCACTTTACTATCTGAGTAGTAGGTCATTGCATGAAGCTGGGGGTCCAAGTCTGCTGAAATCAAGTCTGTTAGTTTCCACAGCAAGCACTGCTGCACAAAGTTCAAGCCTTGGCACTGTGTGCTCAGGACAGGGGGCAAGTTTGGCTTTCCCCATCACAAACCCAATGTCATTGTTCTTTGTAGCATCTGTGACTTTTAGATATGCCACTGCAGCGATGACCTTGGTTGATGCATCTGAAAGGACACACAATTCCTTTCTAACAGCTGCTGATGGAGAAATCTTAGTATAAGGTCTGGACAGCTGGAAAAACTGGACAGCTCTGACAAAGATACTCTCCAAGAGTTCCAAGCTACCTCCATCTCTGTGGGTAGTGGAGAATCCCAATCGCTGTTCTCAGATGTGAGTTCTCTCAGAATAGCTTTGCCTTTGATTGTGACTGGTGCTACAAACGCAAGAGGGTCAAAGAGGCTGTTGATCGTGGATAAGACACCTCGTCGTGTGTAAGATTTTATCTCATTGCCGACACTATAGAGGAAGCAGTCTGTGTCCAAGACTATGTTGTATTGGTAACGTGTCTGCATCTAGATCTAGACCTTTGAAGTCACCTACATGATCACTGGATGGAAAGGCTTCCATTACCTCTTTGTTATTTGCTGTGTTATTTTGTGCAGTCTCAGATTTGTCTTCAGAAAGAACATCCTACGTCCTTTTCAACAAACTGATAGCACTTTCGACCGTGGGAAGAGACTTCAAGCCATCATCTACAGTACACAGAAGTCACGCATGACAAAATGTTTTACATCAGGATGTGGAACTGGTCACTATGAACAGACTGGTGGAGACAATGTACAGTATCGCTACTGCGGGTGAGGCGCTGTTACCAAATACATGGACCCACATGCGATAATCCACAACATCTTTGGAAATAACAAAACAGAAAGGGTACAGAATACTCAGAAAATGTTCTCTCTTGGCGGTATCAAAGCACTAGTGAAACACTGGGATAAGTGCATTATTGTACTAGTTTACTCTCATAAGTGTGTTCTGTTGTTCTGCGAAAGCAAAAGTCCCACTTTGACTTGGAAGTTAATGTGTGTATATATACTGTATGTGTGTGTATATGTTGTTTTTCTCAAGACTTGTACCACATCCTTCCCCAGCTCTCTGGAACAATGTGTGTCATCTCCTACTGTAATATTTTATTCCTAAAACATATGCAATGCATTTCCCCTACATCCTGTTCAACAAGCCTGTTCTGACACTCGCTGACCCACTTTCCTCCCTCCGATGCATCTGCCGTATCTGTCCTTATCTGTACTGGTGTTATCAAATCGAATCTCTCCACATGGTAGCTCAACCATTTCCTCACCTTCCTTCTTTATATTTGTTCAGTGATTAGCTCACGTCTCATCTCTAAACCTGTCCCTTGGGCCTGTTTGCATTCTTTTTCCCTTTGCTTGAAATGTTTACAGCCACACAGACAACATGCAGATTAACCCACTGGGAAGTACCTGGCAATTCTGGCATCGCTAGCAGAAAAATATGCAACATTCCATTTTCCATTTTATTCTCAGACAGATAGCAATGTAACTATGAAACGTGAACGTTATCACCTGCCGCAGAACATCTATTATAGAAAGCACAATGACTCATGGTTGAAAAATCCCTATAGTCTCTAGAGTCAGCATGACAGTCAGATTTTCTCCCTTATGTTTCCATTTACGGTGGTGGTATAGTGTTTAGCCTCTTTGTACCTCCAGGAGTCCAGGTTCGATTCCTTCCTCGGGTCTGTGCGCATGGAGTTTGCATGCTCTCCCCGTGCTTGGTGGGTTTCCTCCGGGTACTCCGGTTTCCTCCCACAGTCCAAAGACATGCAGATTAGGCTAATTGGTGTCCCAAATTGCCCGTATACAAGATGAAGTATTATAAGTGAGTAAGTGAGAGATGTTCCTAGATACAGTATGTATAGCTCACAGTTCAGAAGTAGGACTGGAAATCTGATTAGTGAAGCAAATCATTTGACTCATCTCACCAGTCAGAGGCGACTATTTTTCAGCTCTCAAGTGACTCACTGCTGTTTTGTTTTTCTCCTAATCCAGACAAATCTTTTGGTTGTTGATCATACTTCTCATCTAAATCTAGTTGAAACTATGTCTAGTTGACATTCCTTTGCCTTGCTTCTTAGAAAATCTATTTAAACAATTCCAATAACGTGCATCACTGCATAAATGTTATTCCACCGCCTTGTTTGTGCTTCATTAACATGACTCCTTTCCATTTATCCTGATTACTCACTGCCTCCCCTAATACGCCGACAACGTCTTCGCCAAGCAGCGGTGCAGTCAGATCCTCCCTGCCATGCCGCTTCACACACAGAGCTGAGAGTCGAAACACACCTCTCGCTATTCACACTAACAAACGGCACAGATGTTGAAAAAGAGGTTTCCATGGAAGCATTTTGGTTTGAACTACACTGCAAGAGAAATAGCACTGGCTGCAGAGCTTACATATTCGAGTCAGCATGTTCCACCAACTTTCAGCTAAGACTTATCGACAAGTGGCACAGCACTGCCCCGGAGAAGAGTTTGAAGATCAAAAGACTTCGCAGCCAAGCTGGCAGCCATTTTGCTGTACGATTTCATCAGTGGAGGAAAGTCGTTAGTCACCGAAATCTTCCACACCACCTTCTGGATCCTTAATGCGGATGAAATGACTAGCAAATGAAGAAACCCATTCTAATTTTTGGTATTATTTCCAATGCCAGTGCAAAAAATAAATAAATAAATAAAACAAAAAAAGAACTGAATCTGTTTCAAATGGACACATCAAATTAGTAGGACGACAGAGACTGGATTGCTGATTGTAATTTAGCGATATTGACTCATTTAATCCCAGTGGAGCTGGGAGATTGGATGGAGATCAATATTAATTTAAAACCTAGAAACAACACAAACAAGTAAATGGGACAGACATGGAGAGAGAGAGTATTTGTCTTTGGGTAGATCTTGCATAAAAATAAGACCAGAAAGTAAAACATCGTGCATCACTAAAAGTCTTATTTTAGGTTAATTTAAACATACACCAAATGAGCCTAACATTAACAGTACTGCCATGCAAATGGAAAAACATTTGATTATTAACTATTTACCGCTAAACCGATGACAGGATCATGGTCACCCAAGGCTCACCCATGCCTGCAGGGACCAAAGGCCAGTCCATCTGGTCTGATCCCACTGAGAAGGATGGTTTTGATGTTAATGGTTTTTTAAGTTGGGGGCACGGTGGCTTAGTGGTTAGCAATGTCACCTTGCACCTCCAAGTCCTGGGTTCAATTCTCACGTCGGGACTGTGTGTATGGAGTTAGCATGTTCTCAGGGTTTTGCAGGGGTTTCCACCCACAGTCCAAAGGCATGCAGATTAGGCTACCTGACGTCCCAAAATTACCCATAGTGTGTGTGAAGGTTGACTGCAGTTTCTATCATGGTTGTACAAGATGGGAATAAACACAATGATCACCATTTGCGGGTCCCTGACGGTCCCTAGTCGGACTACAGAGGTTCCTGGATGGATAGATGGTTTTAATGTTATGCTTGATTGGAGTCTAGGCTACACACAATATATTTGTTAATACCCTTAAATGTCACAGACTGACAAAGGTTGGTTAGGGACCACAAATATATCTTTCGTGGCTGCTTCATCTGACCTGAATGGGCTCGTTAATGGAAAGTAGAGAAGAGCGAGATTCATTATGTTTCGACTCAAGAAAGGAAGTCCAGTTACTGTGACTCAACTTCACCTGGACAACTGATAATCTTCATCGACATCCTCAATGAGAACTGTAATGGCTTTTGCAACTGGCTAGATAAGAGCACTTTATGCTTTTATACCAAGCGTTAGATTTCAGAAAATCATTAAGCACCAGAATGAAACATGGTGGCGGGTGGAAGCACTAATAATGGTGGGGTTTGGGAAGTTTTCCCATACAGTAGCATCGTATACTCGATGTGTGAAGAGGTAAACTAGAACTCAGGTGAGGGAGACCTCTACTGGCAAGGAGGTGTGATGCCCCCAGGCTGGGGTAATGAATTTCTACAGTACTGCTGCTGATCTGACGAATCAGACTTAATCAGATGAATCTGACTAATCACACCTAAATGGTCTGTTGAAGAGTTCCATCAACCTGAGCTCAAGATTTGTATGAAATTAGCTTTTTTTTTTTTTTTTTAATTAGTTTTGCTGAGTGGAATTAGTAGAGGTGGCCTTTCTAATGATTTCCTAAATCTTTCAAACAATATTACACAGACTTGGTTCCTCTACAATCACCAGGATGTCGTTATCATTGTCAGATTAACTATTGAAGGATGCAACAGATCGTTAGCCCTGTGAAGACAGCAAGAGGGTGCCTCCATGAGCACTTCTGTCGCTCCACTGAAATGCCCTTGTCGCCCAAGCGTGCACTCTATCCCTCATCCCCCTGGACTCAGTGCTTATTAGCCATCTGGCATCAGAGTAAAATGAGTTCTTCAGGCAGAAGACACTTTAAAACACACTAGTTTCCCTATTGTCATTATGTGGAATCACGTTTTTCCTCATTATTGCCCTAGGACGATAAGGATCTGCGGATAACGACAGATATTAGAAACTCCACATGAAAAGTGTGTGATCCATCCACCAGCAAGGATTCCACATCAACAAGGATTGTGAGCTTCTGCTTCTTCTGCAATTAATACTATGATGATTTTTATATGTACAATTTTTTTTAACCTGATTCATTTTCTTTTATTTCTTGTTTGTTTGTGTGTGTGTGTGGAGAGGTGGGGGTGGGGACGGGGGTTGGCGGCGGTGTTGTTTTTGTTGTTATGGTTATTTTTTTTTTTTTTATGTCTTCAGAGTTTAGTTTTTTTTTTTCTTTCTTTCTTGTTTTGCTTTGTTGTGGTGGCCTCCGTTTGGCTGTTGCGTTTTTGTTGTTGTTTTGCATTCCCTAATCCCCCCCCTCCTTTAATTGCCTGTTGCTGTTTTGTTGTTTGGTGTCGTTATGGTTTAGTTGTCTTTGGTTCGAGTCTTCAGATTTGACGTTGGCTGTTTGTCTTTTTTCTGATTCGCTGTTGCTTTGTTTAATTTGATGTTTGTGGCTTTTCTGTCTTTACATCGACCATAATTTTTCATTTTCCCTTTTGTGTTTTGTTTTGATATGGACTATTTTGTTTTGTTGTTGTGTCTTCTGATTTGCTGCTGAGTTTTGCTTTGCTGTTCTGTTTGTAATTTGATCGTGTTTCCTGTTGAGCTTTGCCTTTGATGTTGTTGCTGGTGCGTTGTGTTTTTCCTGTGTCTTTATTTTGTTTTGCTTGAAGTTTTCTGTCGTTTATATGATTTGCTTTCTGCACTTTGGATTCGCTGTTTTGTTTCCTGATTTTACTGTTGCCCTTTTTGTGTTGTTGTATTGTTGTTATGCTTTCTGAATTGCTCTTGTGATTTTCAAATTGATTATTGCATTTTTTTTTTTTTTGGTAATGTGTTTCGCACTTAAGGGACACAATATTTAAACACAGCACGGTAAGGGATCAGATTTATGCAGTATCTACGGGTAACAACACTGATACACAAATTTCCTTGCTTAGATAAAGTACGTGACGCTTCTTTTCCAGGTGGCTAATGTGCAGTGCTCATGAAGAAATATGTCTTTTGCTAGAGATGAGCCTGCAGATGTCTGATGGGAAGAGAGAAAGAGGGCAAGCCAGGACGGTTAATGTCACTGAGCTTGCTACTAAAATATTGGCTAGATGCAAGCGAGTGACCTGAATGGCCAGGTCACTAATCCTCCGCTTCGTAAGTAGAGAGAGAGGAGAGTTAGCGAGAAAGACTGTAATTCATTTTATTGGACTTTCTTTTAAAATACTGTCAGGGGCAGTAGACACGTTACACTAAAATAGTCTGGAGCCTGACAAAACACAGAGAGAGAGAGAGAGAGAGAGAGAGAGAGAGAGAGAGAGAGAGAGAGAGAGAGATAAGGATGTTTTTCCCCTCTCTTTCGTTGTGTCCTACCCCATCTGCAGACAGCAGCTTCCTCCAAACCCACCTTCATTCTAAGTAATAGCCAGTGGATTTTATGTATGCTTCAATCGTGCATCACAAGATTTCTGCCGGACATGGAGACATGGCCACGGCTGTGTTCCAGCCACAAATATATTACTCCAACCCCTCTGCAGGATAGTCTTTGTAAATCCCCCAACACTAGCCCCCTGTTACTTCCCGCCCACACACACATATGTATACAAAGACAAGGCATGTTTATTCAAAATGTAAAGAATCATTTTTTTTCTGTGTGCTTCACACGGTGAAAAAAGTCATATTTGCATACCACTGATTATATATTAGATTACATGCCTGTGATGTGGCCTGGGAAATCACACGGCTGTTACCGTGGCGGTATTCTGAAAAACAGCTATTTTTGCTTACAATAAACCCTGATGTGACCAGTTTGCAGGAAAGCATGACAATATTTAAGCAATAAAAAAATGTTTATTTTAGTCTAGTTCTAGTCTACCTAAGGGTGTCCAAAGCATTTATAGCAATGTTTCTACTACTTTCTACCTCATTACCAAAACTTGGGACTTCGTGATGCTAGAACTTTGATTACAAGAGAACTATATGGCAGTAGAGAAAATATGTAGTATACAATTAAAAACAAATTTTTAAAAACTAATTTTCCACTGGCCAGCACTATTAACTAAATACTCACTTTTTTTTTCTTCTTTTTTTTAAAAATATGAATGCTGAAAATGTTTTCACCTTCCCTGGAAATGATCACATGACTGTTGCTGTGAGCTCAAAGCAGCGTTAAAAACATCTGTCTCATTTCTATGAAAGCGAAGACAGTACGGCTTTAGCGCACTTGACATGCATCAGCTGCATCACGCCATATAAATGCCACGTGTACAGAATGATGGATGTTGTACGGCATGCATGATTTAATTACAGGGACCTTTACATTGTCGGTTTTATTACAGTGCTTTAAAACCTTATGCTTTCTTTCTCCTTTGTCATTTGCATCCTTCCTATAAGAAATGTTACTATGGTACACTATAGTACAGTACATAACATAATATATCATATAGTGTTACGGTGATACTTCAGACATTTCCGTAGGATTTTATAGAATAGTAGTACTTTGGTCCATACTTTGGTGAATACCAAAATATCCTGAACACGCCATATAAAAAAAACATTATCAGTATTGTACAAAAGCATATATATGCATAGCATGCTGTATGTTGACAGTATCCTGATATGTGTTTCATAGTTCCATGATATAGTACATTGTAGAACATTTAAGTTCATAGTACAGGGCCGTGTACTATAGTACTTATATATTTATACCTATACAGTACTATGAGAAAATACTTGCTCCCTTCCTGATTTTTTTTTTTGTTTTTTTTTGCACATTTGTCGCAGTTTAATGATGAAATCATCAAACAAATTCCAATATTACACAAAGATTACCTGAGTAAATACCAAACACAGTTTTGAAATGGGTGGCATGGTGGTGTAGTGGTTAACGCTGCAGCCTTTCACTGCCAGGGTCCGGGTTCGTTTCCCGGCTCTGTGTGTATGGAGTTTGCATGTTCTCCTTGTGCTTGGTGGGTTTCCTCCCACAGTCCAAAGACATGTAGTTTAGGTTAATTGGCATTCCCAAATTGACCATAGTGTGTGTGCTCACCTTGTGCCCTAAGTCTCCTGGGAAAGGCTCCAGGCCCCCTGTGTCCCTGAATAGAGTATTAAGTGGTATAAATGATCAGTGAGTGAGTTTTTAAATGATGATTTTATTTATTAATTGTTTATATAATTAATTATTTATTCCTATGTGAAAAAGTAATTGTCCACTAAACCTAATAACGGATTGTGCCACCCTTGGCGGCAACAACTGCAGTCAAGCGTTTGCGCTGACAGGTCACAAAGTTATGGAACTTCTTCAAGTTAACTCACAAACCGGAAATGGCCGAAAAATTCTTCCAACAATTCAGTTCCATGCTTTTGCCTTGGAACTCCCCCATTGATTCCATTTTTGCCCAGTCTCTTTCTTATAGTTGAATCATGCACAATGACCTTAACTGAGGAACGTTCAATGATTCAAAGATTCAAAGTTCAAAGATTGTCCCTGATGAGCAAGGAAAGGAGGACAGCGAGAGTGGCATGGAAAAACTCCCTGAGATGGAAGTGAGAAAAAACCTTGAGAGGAACCAGACTCAACAGGGAACCCATCCTCATTTGGGTGATCACGGATAGCAGGGATTGATCTGCATCATGCTGTGTGAGACCGGAAGTGCGGTATAACGGCAGATGTGTTTAAGTTAACTTGGCAAGTGAGGCCTGCAGTTTTTTAGATGTTGTTCTTGGTTCTTTCATGAGCTCTTGGATGAGTTGCATGCTTCACTTTGTCAACGCAGGTTATTTTAAAGTGATGTATTGATTAAACAGGTCTGGCAGTAATCAGGCTTGGGTGTGACAAGTGAAATTTAACTTGCCTTTCCAGAAATCACAGTTCGTTCATGATTTATCAAGGGGGCAATTAATTTTTCACATAAGGCCATGTAGGTTTGGATAGCTTTTTTCCCTTAATAAATGAAATCCTTTAAAAACTGCAATTAATATTTACTCAGGTAATCTCTGTGTAATATTAAAATTAGTTTGGTGATCGCAATCATTCCATTGTCACAAATAAGCTAAAAAGTCCTGTTTATATGTATAAATATGTGTATATATGTGTATATATGTGTACACACAGTATATACGCATTGTCTCTTCTTCTCATGATGATCAAGAAATTCAGATAAATCCACTATTATTCCAACTCGCTGATGTGGAATATTCCAAATATTTAGCACACTTATACCTTTACTTAAAATGTCTCTAAGCTTACTCAACAAATATATTTTTTAAAATCTGCATCAGTGCAACACATTGAAAGTGGCACCCCAACCATAAAATCATCCCGCTAATGGATGGAATAACACAGATAACAGGCATCTGGTTTGCTGTCATATAATTTACATTAAAAAATATGTTATTACCCCCACTCACTGTCAGAAATGACTGTAACTCATACGCTTCAATGAGCTAGCAGGCGGTGGACTGGCCACATGCAGTCTTTCTCAATCTGCCTGACATATGATACTGTACTTGCGGCATGGGAGGTGTTATTTTATAATACAAGCATGCTAATTTGATGCCTTGCCAGATGCCTTTGTCTCGTGCCGAAAAACAAGTGGGGAAAAAACACAGCAGGAAACACATGACTAACAACAGCTTGTCAAAGACTGGGACGCACTTTAGTTGTAAATAAAAACATTCCTGAGAAATGTTAATATAGATAATGGCAAATTATTACTAGGAAATAGTGGCACTTCTTTTTCTCATAAAAATCTCTAAGCATTATTGACGCTACGTTTAATATGAGTAATTGTTAGTAAAAGCTGATGTAACTAAAGTGATGGAGAACAAAACCTTTGTCAGAAAGGTAACATAACTGAAAACATGTTAACTAGAATATGTGGAAATGTGGTGAGGCTGAGAAGTTTCCTAAAAATTATATAAGATATAAATAAATTAAAGCTAAGATAAACTGAGGCAACTAAGGCGATGCAAAAAAAATAAATAAAATCCTATGAAATGCCAACATAGCTTAAAACAAATAAATATGATAACAAGTCTTGTCATAAAAACAAATTATAGCCAGGAGAAAGTGACTCAGCCAAGGTGATGCTAACTTGGTCGCCAAAATCTTTCCTTCATTCCTGTGAGATGTTAACATAGCTAAAGCCTAACTATACAGTGCATGTGGATTGCATGGACTGGTATGCCTGACAGGATGGTAACTACATTCACCAGAATATTTCTGAAAATGTTATACAGTGGTACTTCAGTATAAGAACGCCTCACCTCACAAATTTTCACCTTAAGAACTGAAATTTTGCAGCAACGGCATATAAACTGAGCGTTTTTAGATCTTTCGGCATATGAGCGACCAAACTAATCAACCGCTGGCTATGTTGTGTGTGCATCCGGGAGCCGCTTAAAACTTGTTTGCTTCATTGGAAAGCCAAGCAAAGCAAGTTTATGTATGTTTGTGGTTTTTTTAGGGGGGGGGGGATTTTAATTTTTTTTATTTTTTGGATATTTCCCCGATTTTCTCCCTAATTTAGTCGTGTCCAAATCCTCCCCGTCACTAGGGGGCTCCCACATTAAGGCTACTACTACCACTCAGCCGGGAGGACCGAAGACTATCACGTGTTTCCTCCGAACCACGTGACGCCAGCCGAACTGCTCGCTCGCGCACCGTTGGGGGCGGCGTAACACACTCGGAGGACAGCGCTATCCGCTCCCTCCGCTGCGCGAGCTCACAGACGCCCCTGATTGGCTGTAGAGTCGTGATTAATGTGGGAGCACGATGTACCTCTCATCCCGCCCCTCTGAGAGAGCTCGGCCAATCAGCTCTCTCTAGACCTCCGGCTGCGAGAAGTTACAGCACCACCCGGGATTCGAACTAGCGATCTCCGGATGATAGGGCGAGCGCTTTTTTTTTTTTTTTTTCACCACTGCGCCACTCGGAGGCAGAGGGGGAGGAATTTTGTGCAAGATTTAATTTAATACATAGCACCATGGGTCCCAAGAATTTTTTTTTTTTTTTAAAGCAGCCAGTGCCAATTGGAATCATATATTAAGGTTAAGTGAGGTTTAATCTCTACTTATTTGACATTTTACCTTATGTACAATTCTTTTCTAAATTTGTTTTCATATGCAAAAATATGATTATAGTGTTGGTAATTGGTAATAGCGGCAATATTCTTGGGTGGCTGGAATAAATTGTCTGTATTTATTATTCACGATGGAAAAAATGCTTTTCGCAATACACATTTTTACATTAAGAACTCGCCTCCGGAATGGATTAAATTCATATGTCGAGGTATCGCTATATAGCAAAAAAAAAAAAAAAAAGAATTATAGCCAGGAGGTCTGCACAGTAATTAGCATCAAAACGTTCTTAACGTAACAGACAACACTGAGGTGAAACAGTTCCTGTGAAATGTAGATAAAAATCTAATTACAGCTAGCAAGAACCGGTGCAACTGAGGTGATGCTAACTTGCCATTAAAACCTTCCTGGAAAATGTTTAAACAGCTAAAACCTAATTATAGCTAGCAAGCACTGTACTAACTGAAGTAGCAGCTGCCAAAGCTTTCTTTAAAAAATGGTAACAGTTAAAAACTAATTAGGGCTAGCAAGGTCTCGTTCCTGTAGAAAATGTTAGCATAGCGGAGCTGAGGTATGATATCTTACTGTATCACTACCTTTAATTTGTTACCAATCCTTCATAACCGTTCAGAGAGATTTGTGGTTGTAAGGGTCAGTGATTGATGGCAGTCAAATCTTTTTCTTTCTTTTTTTTTTTAACAATGAGAAGCAGGGAAAGTGATTTTGTGTGTGTGTGTGAATCAGGACCATCTGGCATTTTCGCTCTACATTTACAGAGCTTAGAAAATGCTTTGGGTAAGGTCATAGAACACTGGTATTTCTAGGGAAAAAAAATATTTGATGTAGCAGAAAATGCTTTGTTTTTACTGTAGAGATTTTAGAATGTTTTTACAAATTATAACAGTATACGGTCTAGACGATTAACACCTACACCTTTCTGCTATGTAATTGAATGAATGGTAATATCCTGGTGGCCTCAGTAAAATTATTATAATTGGCTTACCATAACATGGTGGGGCTTGCTTTAGCGGCTGGTGTACTGCTCCCCAGACCTGGAGTATGTGGCTGTTAAATGCAGGCCCATTTACTTACCGAGAGAGTTTAATGTGGTCATGATAACTGCTGGTTATATTCCACCGGATGCTAACGCTAGCTCGGCTATAAGACATTTACAGTACATGGTAGCATTAGCAGATGGCAGAGCATGTATCCTGATGCTGTACACATCGTAGCAGGGGACTTTAATCAAGCAGAAATAAAGTCAGTGCTCCCCAAATTTCACAAGCATGTAAAATGTGCTACTAACGGAGCAAACACACTGGACAAGGTCTACTCAAACATCAAGCTACATAGGCTACAGGGCAAGACCACTACCACACCTGGGCCAGTCTGACCACATGTCCTTACTTTAAATTTTTGCATATGCCCCCCCCCCTCCCCCCACCCCTAAGGAAAACTGCACTTATAATCACAAAGACTGTAACAACATGGCCTCCTGGAGCCTCTCAGCAGCTACAGGACTGTTTTGACAGGATGTATTTGAAAATCCAGATCTGGAGGTGTTCACGGACAGTGTTCTCTGTTACATTAAGAACTGCATAGACACTGTCACAGTGGACACAGTGGACTGTTTTTTATCTATCCCAACCAAAAGCCCTGGATGAACAAGGAGGTCCGGCAGCTTCTGAAGCAGTAATTTGGGTAATTTGGAGCACCCGGGAAGATACCCCCCCCCCACCCACAAACTGATAGACAAACTAGTGGACCTGGGACTTCCATATTCCATCTGCGTGTGGATTAGGAGCTTTCTGTGTGGTCGCAGTCAGAGGGTGCGAGTGGGCCCACATACAGTACATCGCCAGCCAATTTGCAAATGACACAATAGTTGGGCTCATCTTTGGGGGGGGATGAGTCTGCCTACACGTATGAGGTGGAACATCTAACAGCCTGGTGTGGAGAAACACCTCTAAGACCAAGGAGGTCATCACAGCTTCGGCCGGCTGCCCTTTCAGCAACTTGGAAAACTTACACCGTTCCCGCTGCCTTAAACTAGCCAATAAAATTGTAAAGGTCATCAACTGTTTGATTTACTGCCGTCGGGCAGACGTTATAGAACATTTAAAAACTAGAACCAGTAGATATGAAAGTTTTTATCCTATTGCAATAAGTCTTAGTGAATTGCAAATCTGCAATTAATGCAATTTATGCAATTAAAGCAAAAGAAAAAATATCACTATGCATCGCGCAATAATGGAATGTATGCTTTCTATTCTAAGACTATTCTATTCTATCAATACGTACCGTAAGCCCATCTTTCATTAAACAGTGCTATATACAGTAAGTGTAACATTTGGACCAGATTAGAAAAAAAAGGTCCAAACCTACCATCTAAAATCTATATGAATAAAACGAAGGTTTTCAAAAAAACATTTTTTTTTAATGGGACACTATGAAAACTGAACTATGCACCATAAATTAAATGAAAGTATTGAGTAGAATGGAAGTTATGAGCAATTATGTGCCAGATGTTGATCAGCTTATTTTTAGCTCTAACCTTTTAAGTATTTCTACAAACTCTTTATCCGTTAACGACAGGTACTTCCGCTAGTCTGTCATATAAAAGAATAAAATGTCCCAACATGCCAAACAGCAGAAAGCCCCATAGAGTTCCAATCCAAGAGGTCAACCAAGAACAGGAAACTGGGGCCCCAGTGGACACCAAAACTGCAGAGTTTTGGACGAAATTTTAAAAAACTGGAGGATCCAAAGAAAACCTATATGGACGATATGAGTACTTGCACAAAAACCCAACACGGAAATGAATTCGACTCCAATATCGAACCATGGACCTTGGAGTCGTTATCTGTAAAGAAGGAATTCATAGACTATGCTACAAATGTAAGCCATTAAATAATAATAAAACCTTCTAGGGAAGATCGGTGACATTTTCACTTTTTCTTTCTTTTCGAAGGGTGGTGTTCAGATTCAATTTCAGTTAAATGTCATTAATCAACTAAGCAGTAAATGTCAGGGCTTTTCTACAGAACACAGTAGAAAACTTGATGTACATGTCACTTTGGCATGATATTTCTTTTAATAATCATCTCCATACTGTATGCTTTAATTTTTATGTTCCGAAGGTTTCCATCATAGCACGCTATCCTTCTTTCCAGCTCGGGTCAGATTAGGCTGAACCTGAGATTCCTCATTTTCATAGCTGTCCATGGCTTTTTTTACTCAAAGTAAAAGCAATCCCACCAAAAAAGTCCCATTCCCTGGAGCATGAAATTGAATTATTCGAACAATGCTCATCTGAGTTCATAAAAATCAATTCCACTCTACCTGCTTGTCCTTTCTGAATACAGAATAGTGAGGTTTTGATAAGATATGACAAAGACTCCCGTCTGTCTCAATTGGAACAAATTGAACATTGTCTGCGCGATACTACAATATTACAATATATATTTTAGGGTGATGTGTGTAAGAAAATAATCAATGATGTGTTGCTCTGGCCGTGAAGTTGATTTTGTTCTTCCCTCAATATAACTTGTAGTTTGACTTATATGCAGTAGTCGAATAGGGGGCTGGTTGGGGGGGGGGGGGCTGTTAACGCAATTGGGTAATAACGTGACTTTAATAATCATTAAAGCATGCTGTCAGTCATTTTGAAAACTCCCGTATTAAACTGAATCTTTCGTTTTCAGAGGATTTGTGCATATGTAAGTTGTGCTTGAACTGTTCTCTTGGCAATTATGAAAATGCGAACAGTGCGAAAAATGTAGCAAACTTGCGTGGTTTTGTGAGCAGCGTGTTACGATACTGAATTCTGATTGGCTAATCAGCGTTATTAGTTAAAAAATGATCATACATCCTGTAGAAAGTTTCATGTTCATGACAAATATCCCATAATACACAGCATTATTAATCTACAGGGGATGGTAAGGGGGATGGTGGTTTTACAGAGGTGATGGGTTTTGTCATTTTTTTTCAACTGGGGGTGAAAGCCATCCCCCAGCATCCCCCATCAGATCGAGCCCTGCAGGAGACTAATTCCGTAAATGCATGTACTATCCTTATACCGTTCTGTGCTTTTTTTTTTTTGACTGTGTTACAGTAAATCCTGAGCGTTTGTCATTAATTCGCCATAATGTTTAAAACATTTCTCTGGTGTAAAAGCTAAATTATTCTTAACAATTCTTAAACAATTCTTTACTTATCTAACAAAACATACCACACCTGGCCAAAAAAAAAGTCACCAACGGGTAAATTTTTGTTTTGCATCAAGCAAAGACAACAAATAATGGTATTTGAAATGACAAGAATTAAGTTAAAAACCCTGTAACGGTGTGTTAAAACAATAGTGTGCATCGTAAAAAAAAAAAAAAGAAGGATAATAGACATCACGGTTGTGGTTAATAATGAAAGTAAGAGCACTTCCACACACAATGTGATGAGAGGCTTCAGTTTGGTAGTGAACATAAAGGTTGTACTTTAGAGCAATAGAAAAAGGTCATGTGACCTGATGAGTCCAGACTGACTCTATTCCAGACGGATGAGCTCTTTAGGCTAAGAACGGAAGCGCATGAAGCGATGCACAGATCATGCATAGTGGCCACCGTACAAGCATTACGGTTACAGTATATGGCGATACAGTATAATGAATTCAGATGACGACCTGAAGGTTCTGAAAGACCAGGATATCACATCTATGGAGTTTTTCTTCCCTGATGGAACCGGACTTAAATTATGAAAGAGTGGTTCTGGAAACATGAGGAATCACTTTGCTTATGAAATGGCCTCCACATTGGGCACCGTAATCAAACCTAAAGGCAGTCTAACAAAATCTTAGAGCGTTTGCCAGGTAGTGTATGTTGTGATCATAGACCCATAGATCAAGCATTAATGCAATGCATTTTTTTTTTTCCAAAGGCAAACCTATAAATATATGCAAACACTTTGATTGGCATTTCTTTCCACTTTATTGTGCTGGGTTAGCTGTCTTAAATGTTATGGCAAAATAATACGTGACCCATCATCCTGCAGAAAGCAACACATCATTACAGGCAGTTCATGTACACTGGATGACAGTTTGCAAAGAGCGAAGCCCTATGCATGTGCAAAGGTTGAAATTATCATCGTTTATAAGTCAGGTTTTAGTGAACTCTTGATCTCCCAATTTGTCAGAGTGGATTCTTCAAACTCCTGGGAAATTAAGACAAGAGAAAAAGAGAGAGAGAGAGAGAGAGAGAGAGAGAGAGAAGAATTTGATTGTTGTGATAAAGGAGAACAGGGCGTTAATTTGCTCTTAATCATAGCTATTTGCGTTCACTTAAAACTGGACAAATGGGAAAATTACATGTGTATATATCTTAAGTGAAGGAAATGAATAGCTATTACAGATATAGCGCTGAATGTTCTCGCATCTATAAGCCAGGCGAACGTTTTCACAAGACAAGCACACGTTGCACCCACATTTTAAAGTGCATTTGTTTAATGTCTCTCGGCTGCTGAAGGGAACACGCATTTGTTGGTTGATTTCCTTCGTGTTTCGACAGAGTTGACATGTTGACCTTTAGGTTCAGCTGCTGTAACATTAGCTAAAACATTGATTCAGACGCCCTTCTATTTTTCCTCAGGCTAACACGCAGATGGAATATACAAACATCTCAGACTCAGCTTTCAATCCACTGGAATTTATTTTACTTGTAAAATAATTTTTTACTGTAACAATCCATCCATTGAATATGAGGACAGAATTTGGGTGCGTCGCTACTGTAACTTGAACTATGCTGTTCTGTAGCTTGAGCGCTACTCAGACTTTTGCTAAAACTTGAGGTGTCTCATTTGTGTGAGAATGAATATCGCAAAAAAATCAGTCATAAGCACTGGATTAGGTGCTGAATAATAAAGTGGAAGCCATTGTTTTTAGAATTATTATTGAGCAATACAGTAGGTTCACAATACACAGTGCACCCGGAAAGGATTCACAGCGCTTCACTTTTTCAAAAAAAGGATTAAATTCATTATTTTCCTCAAAATTCTACAAAAAAAAAAAAAAGACCACGGAATGGTGTTGGATTTAATCGAATAAATTTAATCCATTCTGGAATAAGGCTGTAAATTAAAATGCGGAAAAAGTGAAGCGCTGTGACTACTTTCCGGATGCACTCTGCTTCACTTGTATTAGACGTATTAGAGGTTTATTGTTAATTTAATGCTTTATATTTGCTTTTTCAATTTGCCCCTTAAATGTTTGGCCTTGTATTATCCTCAAACTTTCAAGCCAGTGACCCCTTATTGAAGATCGACAAGATCTCGCGACCCCCACTATCAAAAACAAGCAATAAACATAACAAGCTGTTCACAGTATTTTAACTGCATTTACTATACATCAAAATAGGTTTCACCTTTCAATGGGAAGGGTGTACTTGTTTTTGTCAGCACAAAAGCCTTCGACAGTAGAGCAACTGAATCTATACTTTATGAATTCCTCCTGATATTTCCGACGTTTCCTGACGGGGTCTTGTTCTTATGCTTGGTTCCGATGACTCAGGCAAACTGTCCACATTTTCCTCAACATTTTTAGATTTGTCGAACAGGGCTGTAGCTATCGAATATTTTATTAATTGAGTATTCTAGCAAAAATGTAATCGAGTAATCGGTTTTCTTTTTAGAAAAATCTACCTTTATTTTTTAAATGCATACAGCATTTTATCAAAAACAAACATTGTCATTATTCACAATATAAGGAAGAGCTTCAAGTTGACTCAGACGAATGAAGTGGATTACAGTGCCAAACATTCTTATTTTAAAGCCTTTTCTCAGATGCAAAAACTAAAAGAAAAAGGTATTTCAAATGACTTTAAATATTTTAAAAAAACTAAGGCACAATTTAAAATACATTTTTATATATTTTTATCGCTCTCTTCCATGTTGCAGCACGCAACAGAGCGCTCCCTCAAATCAATACCGCGCTAACTGTTTGCGTCTCCTTCCGGGTTTGTGTGTGACGTAAAAGCGCTTCTTCTTCTTCTTCGGTGTTTACTGGCGGTTTGCATCCGGAAGCGCGCTGAGTCACGCCAAACAAATAATTGCGCGAAAACCTAACGCAAGCTTTAGAAATTAATTAAAAGAAGCTGCGAGGCAGAAGATTTTCTGCCTCTTCTCATTTTTTTTGTAATCGAATTACTCGAGGAATTACTCGTTTCAGCCCGAATTGCGAATAACAAATGTATCCATCTCGGCAGTTTCGGTTTTCACGTGCAGTTGTGCGCTGTAGCAATAACCAGTGAGCCAGTCGCTGCACAGTGATGTCATTTCTTTGAGTCGCAATTTTTTTTTAAAACACTCAATTTAAACACTCACACTCAATCAGTAATATCTTTACAAATCAGAAAATATTTATTTATAGCATTTACTTGTAATACTGAAAAGTGTGTATTATAATCACAAAAAAAAAGACATAATTTTTAAATCTCTCGCGCGACCCCTTGAAATTATTCCGTGACCCCCAGTTTGAGAACCACTGTCCTAACACACTATGACTGCGGATCAATCTCCCTGTTGAATTTGGTTCCTCTCAAGGTGTCTTCCTACTGCCATCTCAGGAAGTTTTTACTTGCCACCGTCACTGGCATCCTTGGCTTGCTCATCAGGGACAATCTTATCATTTTGATTCATTCACATTGCATACAAACGTAAATGATTCTTTTGACAGATCGTGTAAAGCTGCTTTGCGACAGTGTCAATTGTTAAACGTGCTATACAAATCGAATTGAACTGAATTCGATTGGATATTATTGATTAAAGGTGGGTTCCTAGATGGTATTAAAAAGGCCTTTTACTTTAAGAAAATCTGGCATTCTCTTAGTCGTGATCTACGAGTGATGTTTAGTTTTAACCAATACTTGCGAATGAAGGTGTAAGATTTGTTTGAAATTTACAGAAGACTTTATTACAGTATGGTGATGAGACTCCCGCAGTAAAACATTTGAATGCTGCAAATGTTTTAAAGAAGGCAACGGAGAGTGTGTCTGCCAAATGCCTAGATGTAGAGTGTGGAAAGGAGGCGAAGAGGTGTGTGAAAGGAAAGGTGTTCAAGACAATGGTGAGACCAGCGATGCTCTACAGAGACAGCAGAGACAGAGGCACTGAAGAAAAGACAGGAAGCAACCCTAGGTTCTCTTTGGGAGTGACAAGGATGGATAGGATCAAGAATGAGATCCATCAGAGGGACAACCCATGTTAGAAGTTTTGGAGATAAAGTCAGAGAGGCCAGATTGAGGTGGTTTGGACATGTTCAGAGGAGAGATTGTGAGCATATTGGTAGAAGGATGCTGAGATTGGAACTGCCAGGCAGCAGGTCTAGAGGAAGACCAAAGAGGAGATTTATGGATGCAGTGAGAGAGGACATGAAGTTAATTGGTGTGAGAGAAGAGGATGCAGAGGACAGGGTTAGACCGTGGCAGATGATTCACTGAAGGGAACAGACGAAAGACAAAGAAAAAGAACTTGCCAGAAACCTGTAAAATAGACGCATCGTTCTGTGGGAACTGTACGCCCAATCACTCACCAACACCACTTGCATGTTACAGAAACGTGGCTGGGAGGTTACTATACAGTCCTGATTTCGCTCCAAGCCACATGTTTATGCGATTTTAGGTGTTCCTGGGAGGCCAGCATTTCAGACACGAAGCAGGGAGTTGAATCATGGCTCAGGTTTACTGAGAAACCTTTCTACCTTGATGGTGTCCAAACACTAGTGAAACACTGGGATAAGTGCATTAGTGTAGCCGGGGATTATATAGAGAAATAAATGGAGTCTTTACTCTCATAACTGTGTGCCTTTATTCTGCACAATAAAAAGTCCCCATGTACAAGCAGGTGATTATAATAATCTGAAAATCAATTCCAGTAAATCAACCTTAGTAGCTTCACAACTAACTTGATTCTCAATACGAGAACCTTTCCTACAGTACATAAATTTTGCTACTTTGATCATACGTGAGGAAATGGCTTAAATTATCGTCACTTAACTATAAAAAAAATAATAATAATACTGCCTTCCCATATAGCACACACGTACACATTGTATGCTAATAAATCACGCCAACGTACAGGGAGCAAATTCAGATATTAACGACGCTGAGCCGGCTGTCGACTCACAGGCGTAGAAAGCTTTATGACAAACGCAAGCATTCACATGGCGATTCCTGTGAACACAAACTCTTACCATACATCATTCAAAAATCATACTGTTTATTTTGCAGCTAATTACGCAGCTCGACGAAGACGCTTCAGCATTAGTCATAATAGATGCTTGAAAGTAATGACAAATCGGAGGCAATGAAAAATGACCCGACGTGTTATGGATTTAGCACGTAAATCAGGACGCGCTTCTGTGAGTTCCTCGCCTCGAGTGTGCGTGCAGAAAAGCCATTTCCCTCTTAGCAGATTAATTGATGCCGCGATGACATGCATCATTAGTCTGATGTAGATAGCAGATCAGACACGCCAGTGGCCATAGGGAGACAAAGCCTCTTTCCCTCTGTGATCTTAACACGGATTTTTGTTCGTCACTGCAACGAAATGCTTTGTTCCAAGACATGCTTGGGTTGAAAATCTTATCAAAGTTAAGAGGTATTCAGGACCTTAAATGGGTCTGGATTTACATTTAGTGGTCACAGTTTCAACAGACAGTTCCACCCCACACCACCAGAGGTCCCCATCACCATGAATTCCTGATTCTTTTTATTAGTGGTGCTTGCGAAGTCAAGCACTACTATTATAACCTGTGGGAAAAAATCCCATAGACTTAACATTGAGAAAAACTTTGACGGATTGAAGTGCTGAGTGAGAATTTGGTAGAAATCTCAAATTCACCACATTCGAAGAGGGTCGCAAGCTGTGTCAGAACATACACCACAGGAGGGTATAAGTTTTGCCCCCGGGGCAGAAAAGGTGCCCAAATTTGCCCCATTGACTTATAATGGGGACTTTGGTGCATGACTCATCACTTTCCCTTTGTCGTACACCCATGAAACAGGTGGCAAATTGTGTGGTTCATTCGGGAATGTATTTTAGTTGAGTTAATTCGGGGGAAAGGGGGCTTGACATGACTTTTCTAAAGGGCAAGTGGTAAACTGCCCCAGCAGGGGGCAATTAATATACAATAGAAATTTCCACAGGAACTTTTAAACTGACTTTAACTGTGAATCGACTGTCATAGAGACATGGGGCTGGGCTCATTTTACTCAGGCAATCAATCAGACTTTTGCATAAATAAATGTATGAAGATAAATGTATGCAGGTTTTTTCATCTCTTTATGATTATTATAATATTATGTATGTAGTAAAGTGGGCTAGTACAACACTTATGTTTAACCTGCCTTGCTGTGTTGCTAGCTTACATAACATTGGATGTTATTTAAATTTGAAGTGGAGATCGCCCAGGGCGCCATACACACCACAGCCACTGCCTGAGGGAAGAGAAATTTCAGCAAAAGTTAAAACACAGAACAGAAGTTAACACTGTGCAATCTTTCACATCAAAATGCAACAATCGATAGATACACTGTGATTATTTTTTACTACAAAACTTAACTGGCAAAATACTTGACAGGAAACCATTGTGTTATTACCAAGGTAGGATATTACAAAAATACAAACTTACAAAAAGTTGTTTTTTTTTCTATGTAAATTTGTGTTTAATGTTTAAAAGTATCCATGGGTTGTCCTCTCTTTAATTTGGATAATTTCTAAACATAAGAAATACTTCATCCCGACATACTGTACAAGGAGTGCAGTAAGAGGAAACTATATTGTTCCACTCACTGGAGACTTGTGAACATTAACACAATTAATGAGATGCCCGCTGTACCCCGATCTTACTTTCTCTGTGTCTCTGCCATGTTATACTGGTGTTTTAAAAGCTTGTTTTGTATCATTTATTGTTTGTATAAATGTACTGTGTATATTTTGTAGTTTTATGATTTGATTATTATAATCTGACGCTGTTGTTACGCATTGTTAATGTTAACGGCTTTCAGGGTGACATTTTATTGTCCAGGGACGTGCAGCTGTTTGGCTGATTCTTGTACATTTTCAGATCTGTGAATTAATGTACAATGTCCCTGGCAAATAAATGAACAGATAAATATTGAGTATCAAATAATTTAAACTATTATAACTATTATAAATATAACTATTTGATTTAGAATAATACATACATTCTATAGACAACTTTTACAAATATATTTCAAGTCCAAACAGCTTATGTACACACTATAGATGGAGAAAATAACATATGAGGGGTGTGACGAAATTTCTCATGAATTAGCTCATCAAACCCATTGTAACACTCCTGACCCCAAATCCACCCCATTCCCTTATTTCTGTTTCTGGGAGTTACCAACCCAGTTCCAGATATTGTACAGTGGAACCTTGGATTACGAGCATAATTCGTTCCGGAAATGGGCTCGTGTTCCCAAACATTCGTAAACCAAATCATCATTTCCCATACGAAATAATGAAAACTCAAATTATTCGTTCCACAGCCCCAAAAAATAAATACATAAAAATAATTAATACAATCTATAAAATGAAAATAAAACAAATTAATCTGCACCTTTACCTTAAAAAGTACAAATAAATCCCGACAGATAAGTGTTTCGGTTGGTGCACGCAGGCGCAGTGTGTGTGTGTGTGTGTGTGTGTGTCTCCCCACCTCGCTTTTTAAGTTTCACAACAAACACACACACATACACACACACACAGAACAGAAACACCGTTTTAACGGAATCTTGTACACACTGTATCTTCTAATGTTATTTTCTGCTGAGTCATTTGCAGGGCAACTGAATATACAGTATATCTTACACAGGAAATAGTCTACACTGTTCAAACATACATACAGTACCTACAGTAGAGATTTATTTCAAAAGCTTTATATTGTTCTTAATACTTAATTTGCTATTTTGTTAAAGATGTTCAGTTTTATCCATTTATTTTATTAAATGTATTTAATTAATTGTATTATTTCGAAATGTCAGAATTTGTACATTATTTCATCATTGTGTTTGGATGCTTACATAATTAAAAAAAAATAAATAAAATAAAAATAAAAAATAAATCGGACATTACGATTGAAACAGTTACTCAGTACTGTACTTGAGTAGTCTTTTCACCGAATACTTTTTTACTTCTACTTGAGTAATACTATGTTGAAGTACAGCTACTTTATTGAGTACAATTTCTGCTACTCTACCCACCTCTGCCGAGTGAGGAATGATTTTTTTTTTTATTCCAACCTTTATAATACAAGTAAATCTGACTAGTTAAAATTGATTAACTAGATTTTTTTTTTATCAGTTGACAGCAATTTGAACTAGTCAGTCATTTACTTGTGCAGTGGAACCTCGGATTGCGAGTAACGTGGTTTACCGAGCAAGTATTGGTTTACGAGCGACGAGTATCATGTATTACGCATGCGACTCTTATTTTGACACCGAGTGGCAAGTGATCACAACTGAGCCAATGATTTTTCTCTCTCTTGCGTTGCCGGAATTATGGGTAATCGTCTCCCCTGCTGCATCCCCTCTGTCAAAATAAGAGTCCCCTGCTGCGTCTTAGTGCTCGTCTCTTACAATCATCATCTCCCTCTCTCTTCTGTGTGTGCGCGCGTAATTTGACACTGTTCCCCCCCCCACACACACACACACACACACACTTTTCTCATGTGTACTTTGTGGGTGCGTGTGCGTGCGCATAGTTTGACATCGACACACACACACACTCACACACACAGATCTCCCCGGCTGCAACCGCGCTTTATTTACACAGAAAACTCTGCTCTGTCACGATTCTTTTCAAAGATAAGGTGCTGGTTCATTTGTTATTTTTAATTTTTTACTTTACAGCAGTGATTCCGTTAGTATGCTCACGCGAGTATCATTGGAGAGATTTCTTTTTTTTCCTGTTAAAACACTGTTTGCATTGTGTATGTTAGTTGTGAAACTTAAAAAGTGAGTTGTGGGAGGGATGAGGAGTTTTACTGTTTAAGACGAGACGATGGGCTAATTCCACACACACACACACATACAAATACACGGCGTCTGCGCGCACAAACGGAAACACTTAACTGTCTGGATTTATTTTTACTTTTTAAAAAAAAAAATGTTAAGTGCAGGTTAATTTGTTTTATTTTTACTTCATATGTTGTATTAATTCTTTTTATGTATGCATTGTTATGGGCTGTAGAACGAATAATTTGAGTTTTCATTATTTCTTATGGGAAAAGTCTATTTGGTTTACGAGTGTTTTTGGAATACGAGCCCGCTTCCAGAACGAATTATGCTCGTAATCCAATGTTCCACTGTATACTGTGGAACCAGTGGACCAGCACCTTACATTTGAAAAGAATCGTGACAGAACAGAGTTTCTGTGTGTTTGTGAAGCCGGGGAGGGGGTGAAAAGGCGAAAGAGCGTCTGTGTGTGTGTTTGTGTGTGTGTACGTGTCAAATTACGCGCGCACACGCGCTTATACTCGACATTATACTCGGCGCTCGTAAACTAATCGTAAACTAGTACTTGCTCGGTTTCCGATTAAAAATGTATTAAAAATCTTTGCTCGGTTTGCGGAACACTCGTAAACCATGTTACTCGCAATCCGAGGTTCCACTGTATTGGAATAAAAAAGGTTGTGACAAACGGCTTAAAGGAAACATAATGTGCAGTTTTATAATATCTCAAAAATTAACATTTAACAAATGTTAACTTAAACTCTCTCGAATGTTAACCTCCTTGCAGCAGCAATCACACCGTGAACCATTGTGTCTTTTCTTATTTGAGTGACCATGTCTCGTTTGCAACTTGGCTAGCGCAATTGGCTAGCACATGCTTCATTCAGCATGACGTCTTTTTTTCAACACGCCCAGAGTGAATTAATGCAGTTACCATGTGTCACTGATTAGTTGTGCTGTTACACCGACGTAGTTATCGTGACTTACTGATGTCCAGTGGCCTCCAGTAAGTGCAATAAAAGTAGCTTCTGTCAACTGCCTCACTTTTGTAGGCTTTACAGTGTCTTACATTTAATGTATTCTTGTAAAATCTGTTCCCCTTGAGGGTAGCTCGAGCACAAAACTTAGTTTTTTATCCAAACTTCTAACTAGAAGGTTTTTATTTTTATGAAACTTGCATTTCAGCACACAGTGTGTGTGTGTGAGTGGCCTTCTTGTCCTTGCTAGTTTAAGCATACTGTATATTTTGTCTGTATGGTAAATCATAACATGTAACTAGAGATAAAGTTTGTGGTGGTCTTTATTTAAGACAAAATTATGTACAGTGGAACCTTGGATTACGAGCATAATTTGTTCCGAAACTGGGCTTGTATTCCAAAACACCCGTAAACCAAATCATCATTTCCCATAAGAAATAATGAAAACTCAAATCATTTGTTCCACAGCCCCAAAAAATAAATACATAAAAATAATTAATACAATCTATAAAATGAAAATTAATCTGCACTTTACCTTGTACTTTAAAAAAAGTACAAATAAATCCTGACAGATAAGTGTTTCTGTTGGTGTGCGCAGGCGCCGTGTGTGTTTGTGTGTTTGTGTGTGTGTGTGTGTGTGTGTGTATGTGTGTGTGTGTGTGTGTGGAATTAGCCCCTTCCCTCGCCTTGTTTTACACAGTAGCACTCCTCCTGCCTCTCCCCACCTCGCTTTTTAAGATTCACAACAAACACACACACAACAGAAACACCGTTTTAACAGGAAAAAAAGAAATCTTTCTGAGACTGGCATGAGCGTATATTAACGGACTCACTTTTTAAGTTTCACAACAAACGCATAAACACAGCGGATGGAAAAAAGCGAGACTGGCATGAGCGCATACTAACAATCACTTAAGTTTCACAACAAACGGACACACACATAAACACGGAAACACCGTTTTGACAAGGAAAAAATTTATTTCTCTGACCTGGCGTGAGCGCATACTAAGGGCAATTACTGTATTAAAAATCTTTGCTCAGTTTGCGGAACACTCGTAAACCATGTAACTCGCAATCCGAGGTTCCACTGTAATCGTTGGCAAGTTGGTGTGGAATGAGAGAAATGAAACACTTCAGGGTTTGATGATATTTTTTAAAAACTACTTTGCAGGTTAACAACAACTCTACTTCTCATTACATTGATTATTTTCCTCCAACTGTGTTTTAGATCTTAATGTACAGATTTCAAACAAGAAGTTTATAACCTGAGAGAGATTTGCACAACACATCTATGCAAAACATCTGAGATGAGAACATTGCTTACCCTCGATGGCTTCGGGAATTTATTATGGCTGTTTTAATCTCTTGACTCTTTTTCTTCTTTAATGCGTATGCAATTCCTCGCCATCTCATTTTCCTTGATAAAGAGAGAATGCCAGAGAGAGACGCGGCCCATCATGCCCTCCAGAGGTAAAATGGAGTCATCCTTCAATCTGAAAAGGTCATTGCCATAGTGCTTTCCTGGATCATCCATTAATCTGCAAATTCAAATTGTCAGTCTTCATCCTTATTACAGCCTGCCGAGGTCTCTTCTTCCCGACCTCCCTCATTTTCATAACTACGGGAAAGCAAGGGATGATAAAGAATAGGAAATCGCAGACTGTGTATGATTAGCCATGAACAGGGACTTAGGAAGATTTCTTACCATGATGAAATTCGTTAGAGGAATGACGAGGCAAGAAAACTGCTTTAAATATTGATAAGACCAGCGTAAGTACCCGTCGTTGACTGTAAAATGTTTGTAGAAATAATTAAAAAGTTTAAAAGGGTTAAAGCTAAACATAATCTGATGAGCTTTAATGTAATGTGTGATATTATTATTATTATTATTATTATTATTTCAGGTTGAAGGCCAAATACATGCCTGTTTGTATAGCAGAATTCTCTGTCTAACTTATTAACACAAAGCAATAAAATTTTGTACGATTATCTTACACCTTGTTTGCAATAAGTTGGAATTCTTTCATTATCAGCCAAATACACTCCCTCTGAGAGTGAATCACAGATAAAGATGGAGTTTTGTCTTAAAAAGACTCCAGCGCGTTCAAATTAACTTGTATCACTTCAGCGCTGTTATTTCAGCCAAAATATGAACGAATCCAGTAAAAATATTGAGTTTAGCTTTTCTAGTGTGTTTTTTTTTTTTTTTTTTTTTTTTTACGTCGAGCGAGTAGCGTATTAGCAGCTTATTTTAAAGTAGATTATTATCATAACTGTTCATAACATCGCTTTTACTCAACATTTAGATTTCACTTATGGTGCAGGTTAAACGTCAGGCAGAGATCTAAGTACTGCAAAAGTTTCATTTGTCGAAAAACTTGCGGTTCATAATCTGGCACAAAACTGTCAAATTGTCATAACTGCCAAAGTTTCATTAAATTCTGTCCAGCTTGTTTTGCGTGATGCTGTGACAAAATCTGGCTGGACAGACAGACAGACAGACAGACAGAAAATCCTCTGAGACTGGTTTCGGATCGTCCAGTGTAGGAAAAGTTAAGATATCATTGAGAGAGCGAGTTCTGACCCATGTACAGACAAAAGCCTTTGTCACAAATCGCACTACATAATCGTAAAAGCATGCAACACACCGTTCCTCGGGGTGTTCTGTCATGTCTCTCCTCAGCCACTCTGAAGTAAGCATCAGTCCCAAATGAACGCATAATGTTCCCCCATGCCATTGGCTGTACATCCCATTACCGATCTGTGTGTGAGCTTAACAGAGAAAAGCTGCGCTTGCCTTTAGCCAACTGTTTCATTCCAAACCCCACGAAAGCAAAGATTTGCGACACAAGAAACGGTGCTTACCTGCGGGTAAAGAAAGCCAAAAAAGAGAGAGCCTGTATTATTAGCATAAAATCTTATTTATCACGCTATACTAGTACGAGGCATTAACGGTACATCCTGCCCTCTCCGGATTTTGCATTCCATCATTCACGTTTAAAGCCTAATTCATGGAAGATCAATCGTGTTTACACTGTACAATAGCAGACACATTTTAATTATAATATCCGTACATTATTAATGATAGCATCAAGATCTGTAATTGGAAAGTGGAAAAGGGCGGCGCACGATTAAATACATCACTCAGCCGAGGCGGCAGCGAAAGAGAAAAAGAGCTACGAAAGAGAAAGAAGAGAAAAAGAGAGAGAGAGAGAGAGGCTTAAACGAAATGGACAGTCTTAAACGAAATCAAACAGAATTCACATTTTCTAATTACTTCAAATTGATTCATCTCACCCAACGAGGGATGTTTAATTGTGAGAGATGGAGATTAAAAGGAGTTTTTAATGACTGTGACTCAGCGCCTCAGACTTAATTGAAGCAAAGCCTGTTCTGTATTGTTTTAATTATCAGGGTTGACAAGTTGGTCATCATCGCTATTACAAAGCATATTATTTGTGCAGTCACTGGGGAAATCAGTGCAGTCAGGTTTGTAGCCCTCGAAAGCTTCTGTAGTCTGGAACAGAAGTGGGAGAAATTATCGTTGAAGTTTCTAAAGGGTCGCGATGACCTGTCCGGGGTTATGATGCGTATGAGCTGTGTGTGTGTGTGTGTGTGTGTGCTGTAGGTCTGTTTTGCATCTGTTTTGTACAGTACTATGCAAACATATTGAGCTGCCTCTCATATTGAATTAAATAAATGATATGGATTAAATGAAAGAATTCGAAACAAATGTTTTAAAAAAATTTTTTTTTAATGTTTTTGTTTTTTGTAACAACCTCATTTCCCCTCATCGTCTGTTCCAACCACTCCGCATTTACAGTACAGTAGCATCACCAGTATACTAATCAACCCTGATCATCTGTCATCATCTGCACCTGTTTCTCACTGGATCATGGCTTACAGTAAGTTAGATGTTTGTTTTTTTTCTGCTTAAATGATTTATAGGTAATTTTCTAGTCCAACTTGGGGGACTGTGGTGACCAATGGTTTTTGTTCCCATGTTCACGATCATAGTAGGACCTCCAGTCAACATTCGCATACTATGTTCAATAAGTCTAATCTGCATGTCTTTGGACTGTGGGAGGAAACCGGAGAACCCGGAGGAAAGCCACCAAGCAACCAGTAGGAAGAACCTACTGTACAAAACTCCATGCACCAAGACCCGAGGTGGGAATTGAACCCAGAACCTGAAGGTGCAAGGTGACCGTGCTAACCACTGCTCCACCATGCCACAATGTAGGTGCGAAAACATTCATCTGAAACAGCTCAGGTACAGAAATGAGAGACAAAAAACTCCTTTAGACTTTTTTTTTTATTATTGATTAATAATCTTGTTTTTTAAGGTCACGGGCGCTCGTTTAAGCATTTCCTATGTTCCTAAAACAGTTCCTATGTTTTTTTCTTTTTCTTCCTGAAAACAATCAACCCTATGATTGTAACCGGAACATGATCGTACGATCCTGTAACAGCTCACCTCAGGGTGTATTGTTCCTGATTTTCACGTACAGTATGACTCCGCTCCCAGATTAAGAAAAAGCAAAGCACAAGCTCTTCTTTTCTAAATCAGTGTTCAGCAGGCATCTCAAAATCTTGTGCTTCTCACTACATGTGTTAAATTGTTTCCCTCAGCAAAGGCGAAGAGCTTATTTTATTACATCTATCTCGTATAACATAGAGACAGAGAGAGAGACAGAGAGAGAGAGAGAGAGAGAGAGAGAGAGACTCATTAGCCATATCATGGTTTAACACTTGATCACACAGCTTGACTGCTCCTTTGCCCAGGAAAATCATTTTACATAGCATGCGCTGCATTTCAGGTCAAAAGGGATTTTCTTTAAAAATGTAAGAAGGATGAATTTTTGTGAATGGTTAGCTCAAGGGCCTGGGCTTAGCCATCTAATTTTATTAAATCCGATCCTTACTTGTTAGAACTGTTGTAAATGCTGAGGATTAGGGCGAGATTGGACATCCTGTTAGAAGATAAAAGGCTCTAATTTCACCCAGCTTTATACTTTCACAGTTAGAAAGTGTTTACGTCTTATAGATTTAAACCCAGGCCCTTTTTTTTTTTTTTTTTTTTTTTACAATGATGCTGATATTTTTCAGCCTCCCATGCCATCTGCATCCAGATATCCCCATGCATGAAATAATATACTGTAGTACACGTTATAACCACCCACCTACTGTAATGTTGAGCAGGTCTTTCCCACCAAAACAGAAATGACCTAGTGCTCTGAAACTTTTATCTAAATTTGAGCGTCTATTGGATCGGACCACACGGGCCAGCCATCGCTCTCCATGTGCATCAGTGAGCCTTGGCCTCCCATATCGCATTACAGTGGTGGCTGGAAGTGGGTGGGATATACTGTACTAGGCACCAAATCAACCTTTTTTTTTTTTTCCTGAATTTGATGTGTTGAAAGAAGAAAAAATGGCCAAACACGTGTGTCGCCTAGAGGACTGGGTCAGAGAAACCCTAAAACTACAGCTCTTGTTGGATGTTCCTGGTCTGCAGTGGTCCAAGGAAGGGGAAAAAAAAAGGTGAACTGGAAACTGGGTCAGGGGTGGCCAAGACTAGATGCGCACTAGACGTGCTAGTGTAGATCAAATTGAGAAAAAGGTTAATGCTGGTTGTGATAGAAAGATGTCAGGACACACAGTGCATCACTGTTATGGTGGCAAAAGGGGGACCTACAGTATTCAATATTACACATAATGAAATTTATGGCTGATATTTATGGTGCATATTTAATATTATATTAGAGCAATTTTTCAAGAAGAGCATATTTCTTAATTGGTTAATAACACGTTATGCTTTAATTCATTTACTGTTAATGTTACATGGAACTAGTTAATCATACTATACAGTACTGTCACGTCCTGAGCCAACCCTCATTTCTTTATATTAAATTTTATTTAATTAAATTATGTAGATTAAATGAAAGAAATGGGCACAAATGTTTTATTGCAAAAAAATTCCTAAAGATACAATAAATTTTTTTATGTAACAGCTTTTATGCTTGAATGATGCATACAGTACTGTAGGTCAGTGTATGGCTTAACAAAAATTTCTCTGAAATTTCACATGAGGTAAAGCGTCTAATCATAGATCAGATTGATTTCACTGATATGAGTGATATGAGATATGTCCAATCATATTGCAGAAGGTAGGAATTATTATTATTTTTTTTTTCAGAAAAGATGGCATGTCTAAAACAACCTCAACATTGGAGAAAGAAAGCAACTTATTCAACTTTTTCTTATGTTACCTTTCCTGTCATTTCAGATGACTCACTTTCATCTTAGGTATTGATTATTTTCCTATATCTGATATCCATCCATCTATCTAGGAACCTCTGTAGTCCAACTATGGAGCACTGAGGCCAAAAGTGTCATTTAAGGTCATTGTAATTATTTTCAGGACCTTTGGTCAACATTCCCACACTGGTCACCATTGGGAGCGCCAATGTCTTTGGACTCTGGGAGGAAACACCGGAGTACCAGGAGGAAACCCATCAAGCATGGCAAGAACATGCAAATTCCATGCACACAAACTCTGAGACGGGAATCGAGCCCAGACCCTGAAGGTGCGAGGCAACAGTGTTAACCACTATGCCATAATGTCGCCATACCTGCTATTAGTTGTTATATACTGTAACAAGATTTTTAATCATTCCTGCCTGGGCTACATAAACAGAGGCAAGCAAAAATGAGCCTTGTGTAATTTTTAAATGCAGTTTGGCAGACATTTTTTATTTTTTTATTTTTTTTTATTTTCTCTCCACAGCTTTCAAACCTGAAATTTAATCCAGACATTGTTTCTGGGATTATCCAGTAATTAAACCCCATCTCTCCACCAGCAGCACCACTCATTCCCAGGGCTTTCCGGGTGTAACGCAACTCAACGGCCGGTGTTCTTAATGGTTGTGATAAGGTTTCCGCCCTGGTTTTATCATCGCCAGGTCACCTCTGGATCAATTTCTGTGCTCCCTCTGATGTTGACTAAGCACTGGCAATTTTTATACATTTTTGTATCCAAAAGGGAGAAGGAAAAAAAAAATTGCTGACGAGAGTCATGTTACAGTGATGGAGAGGAGGGAGATGAGAGAGGTAAGGGAGTCAGACATCCTTTCCACCCACACTGGCTCCAGGTTTCCTATGTTATTTCCTAAAGACTGATTAGAGATAAAGCAGAGCAAGCTAATGCTACAACACAAATAAATTTGATATACAGTACACCGATATTAAGGTTTGGGGAATGTCTTATGAAATATATACGCTTGTAGGATGTGATATGGTCAGCGTCAAGGGAATACTCACACCATCATTTCTGCAACTCGCAACGCGCATTAGGCAGAAACCACAGCTCCGGTATAATAAGGATATTTATTTCCCATGTTTAGCAGTGTACACTAACACAGCTTTAAAACTCGCATTAAACACTTAAACACACAAGTATGCATTAGATGTCATTGCCCAGAGCTAGTCAGGTTAGGAAACTGATGAGGCATAAATGTGAAAGTGGTTAAAACAGAAATAGAAACCACCCACAGCCTCGCTTCCCAACACGGCGTTCGTTATTACCACCACTGTGCGGCTGATATGGACGGAATAAAACACTTTCGGTGCATGGTCTTCTAGCAAAATAATTTAGAAAATTCCACAGATTTTTTATCATTTTCCTATAACAGCACATCTTGAAAAGTATTGTATTAATTAAATAACCAATTAAAGAATAACAAAATCTTTTCTTAGTTTCATATAACGTTGAGTTCTCTCTCTCTCTCTCTCTCTCTTTCTTTCTCTCGCTCTCTCTCTCTCTCTCTCTCTCTCAACAAAAGCCCTATTCGCACGGGATTAGTATTATCTGGGGACCTTGTTTGATTTGTAGTAATTGCGGAGGTTATCTGTGATTTTTAATCCCGTTGCAAATCAAAACCATGTCTGTAATTTGTAAAGTAAAAATTCCTCCACAAATGACCCGCCATTTTTCGTCGAACACCAAATTATCACGTCTGGGATTTGACCAGGATTCGGGCGAAGTATATCAAAATTTTTCAAGTTTTTTATTTCCTGAATGCCTTTTTGTCCTATCTTCCGCGGAGAATGGAGGCTGCGTTGGAGTGCTTTGAGAGTATTTTGGGTTCTGGGTCACATCGTTATACACCGTACAACAATACAATGTACAGAAAGAGAAAGCTGAAAACCATCAGAAGAGCGAAAGCGAAAAGAATAATTAGATGGAGATGGATGACGTACAGTACAGCGGCATCATATCCGTACGACATCTGGGATATAAGTCAGTAAATTTGTGATTAAAAATCACATTTTTACTATTAAAAAAAAAACCAAAACTATTATTATTTGTCTAAAAACAACTCATGTGTGGAAATATAGATATTGTCTATCGTTATTATATCTATCGATATTATATCGTATAAAAGTTCCTGCGTAAGTTGTTACCCTACTGTATAAACACGATACTGCGGCTGCTGTAAAAGAAAATGAATCAACACCTTCTGACCCTTTTAGCAACCAGACCCTCAACTTTAGCTAACTATATGCATGAAATCTAACACGTGCTTGCATTAAAATGAACAACATTATATTATTATTATTATTATTATTATTATTATTATTATTTTTACATCTGACTTGACTTTGTCACTCTAGCTGAGAACTGGGTAGTCTCTCAGCCATTTCAGTCCATCACCTTCTCCTGGGTGTCGAGATTGAGTTTTTAGGACTGAGCCAGACTTCCTGATTGAGTCTGCTTGTGTCCTTTGTGTGTCCCAGCGCACACATACAGAAATGACACTCGCCACCACTGACCCATAAAATGTACCTAGTGGTGTACCGGGTACTCAGAAAATAAAGATGGCTCTTTCCCTCGCTCTAGCTTGCTACTTTGGCTTCCCAAATCTTCATTTAAAATGCAGAGTAATGTATCGTCAAAACAATGCGTTTGCTCAGGGATTAATTATGTTTGTCTTACACTTTTTATGGCTTCAACAAAATCAGCGACACAAACGACATTTAAGTCATTTGAATACGAATGGGTTTAATCTTTATAGCTTGTCATGAATATATTTATATACAGTAAATGATCTATTTATAAAAATCTCTAATATTTTTGTACACGATTCAGGTTAATGCAAATGCCCATAATGTTACTTAAACCACTTCATTAGGAGTGCAAGGTAGAGTTTATTTTTTTCCTATTTTATTATTTAAAAATATAAATGTGCAATGTATATAATTTCCCAGAACAAATTAATATTAAAATTTATAAGCATACTGGCTTCTCAAAGTTATTTTATTAGGAGGACAGTACATTGTGCATAGTGAGTATAGTCTAATGTCTTAATCTGTACATACTGCATCATACACTCACTCACTCACTCACTGTTTAGGTTATGTGAATAAGCCTAATCTGCATGTCTTTGAACTGTGGGAGGAAACTGAAGCACCAAAAGGAAACCCAGTAATCATAGGAAGAACATGAAAACTCCATGTTAATAGGTCACTTATGTCCTTCTGGTTAGATGCTAACTGCATTTCATTGTATTTGTACATGTACAATTCAACTTTGCACAGTGACAATAAAGTTATAATAAATAACTTAATAAAGTGTAATATAATTTAACCTAACCTAAACTTCTTTAATCTAATCTAATCTAATTTAATCAAACGTAAGATTATCTAACCTAATTTTATCTAGCCTAATCTTATCAATTTTAATCTAATCTAATCCAAGATAATTGAATATACTATAATGTAATATTATCTAATCTAATCTAATCTATTCAAACCTAAGATTATCTAACCTAATTTTATCTAGCCTAATCTTATTGATTCTAATCTAATCTAATCCAAGATAATTGAATATACTATAATGTAATATTATATAATCTAATCTATTCAAACCTAAGATTATCTAACCTAATTTTATCTAGCCTAATCTTATCGATTCCAATCCAATCTAATCTAATCCAAGATAATTGAATATACTATAATGTAATATTATATAATCTAATCTATTCAAACCTAAGATTATCTAACCTAATTTTATCTAGCCTAATCTTATCAATTTTAATCTAATCTAATCCAAGATAATTGAATATACTATAATGTAATATTATATAATCTAATCTAAACTAATCTAATCAAACCTAAGATTATCTAACCTAATTTTATCTAGCCTAATCTTATCGAATCTAATCCAAGATAATTGAATATACTATAATGTAATATTATATAATCTAATCTGTTCAAACCTAAGATTATCTAACCTAATTTTATCTAGCCTAATCTTATCGAATCTAATCCAAGATAATTGAATATACTATAATGTAATATTATATAATCTAATCTGTAATCAAACCTAAGATTATCTAACCTAATTTTATCTAGCCTAATCTTATCGATTCTAATCTAATCTAATCCGAGATATTTGAATATATTATAATGTAATATTATATAATCTAATCTATTCAAACCTAAGATTATCTAACCTAATTTTATCTAGCCTAATCTTATCAATTATAATATAATATAATCCAAGATAATTGAATATACTATAATGTAATATTATCTAATCTAATCTAATCTAATCTAATCTATTCAAACCTAAGATTATCTAACCTAATTTTATCTAGCCTAATTTTATCGATTCTAATCTAATCTAATTCAAGATAATTGAATATATTATAATGTAATATTATATAATCTAATCTATTCAAACCTAAGATTATCTAACCTAATTTTATCTAGCCTAATTTTATCAATTATAATATAATATAATCTAATCCAAGATAATTGAATATACTATAATGTAATATTATATTATATAACCTAATCTAATCTAAACTAACCGGGTCTAATCTAATCTAATACTGTGTGTATTGTACTGTACTTATTGCTATAACATTGTGTTTTTGTAATGTTACTGGACCATGATGGTGAACAAGGATAGTGAGTGTGGACAACCTTATCTGGTCCTTCTGTGTACTGTAAAAAAACATGATCTCTGCCCAATGTTTTAATCCAAAGCATTTTTTCAGATTGGATCATTTTCTCATTTATCCATTTCCTAACCAGGCTTGGGACTGGAATTGCATACAGTCACTGGGTTGTATGGGGCACAAGGTTAAAAGTCTTGCCCAAGGACGAAACAGTGGCGAACTGGCAGTGGCAGAATTTGAATCCTCTTTGAGCAACCGTCAGAGAGCCTCAGTTACATGCTCCACCACTGCCCTGGGTTTTCTGACCTTTCATTTAAATGTACTTACAATGTGATGGTTTAACCTCAAATTCCATTTAGAAGTATTTCCTATACAAACGCAGCTATAGAAGGCAGTGGAGTTACTCACTCATTCTTCTACATTCAGACCAAGAGGTGTGTCGTGACTAATATCCAGGAAGCGTTTACCCAGCGAAGATGGAACAGATGAGGGTTTCAAGGTCATTAGAAGCCATGAGGGAAAAGCATGGTCTGATTAGAGCGATTCAATTGCACCCGAGGGAACCTTACAAGACTTTAGTGTCCTCTGCAATGTTAACAAGACAAAGTATCATTACGAAGCAGCTTCACTACAGTATGTACATACACCACGAGACTGCCCTTGAAAAAAAACATCAGCCTGTTGTTGATCATGTTATGCTTATGTGAGATGATAAGCTGCTTAGGAAAAGGGTGTGTAATAAGAAGGAGCATGCTGCTTGATGTGGAATCTCAGATGAGGGTTTAAGACTAGGAGGTAGACTCAGTCTGGGTTTTTCAAAGGCACTGCTTCAGCAAAACGATTGTAGTATACAAGTATATAAGATCCGAGAATATGTGTTTAAATCACTTGGCACAAAACTATGCGGGAGTAAAGAAAATGTGTAACAGGGACGTGGGAAGTGCTGTGTTTGTCCCTAAATCTCACCTAATATTTAAGAGAATTTGTGATTTGAGCTGCATATGTTCGTTCTCAGGGGAATACGGCGAAAGCAGCTGCTCAAATTGCACACCTGTGACTCCCGTATTTATTCTTGAACAATTTAACCTTTGTAAATGGAAAATGTCCCTCTCTGGCATGGAACAATACAGACAAATGTAGCACACATCATAACGTCCTTGACAGATGTTCCTGCAATCAGTAGGAATGGTTATGTCGCCATATCTGAACTTCCCCTGTTGAATACAAGCCTTTAATTTCACAAATTGCACAGCAACAATTCGAGGACGTGTCCCAACCATACAATTCATACAAGTGTTATACCCAAATACTAATGACCTGCTGGGTTAGCGCTTGCCTTATCTCTAGCTAGAGAGCGATGCAGCGGAGCTTTATTGCCCTAGACCCGCCTGGATCTCTCATTTCCAATCTCACTACAATTTTGCTGGATTAGTAATTGGAAGTGAACTCTTGGAACGATTATACTAGACATTCCTCATCCTACCAGAATTAGCAGGCAAAAATGAAAGCTAGTGCAGATCTTTATTAATCATATTATTGATTGAGGGGTTTGGGTTCCCCTTGAAGCATTTGGGTGGCCTCTCGGGGCATGGCTCCATAGGGCCTCTGAGGTGTGCTGTGGTGTCTGGTACCAGGATGTTGGCAGAGGATCGTTTCAGTGCTATGGATTGTCAGTGGTCATGATGATTTGGGTGACTGGTGTATGTCTGGTGGATACATTGCCACACCATTCCAACCATTGCTGCTAGATTTTCTCCACAATCATGGGTTCATAATGGTCTTGAAGAAAACTCAAAATGTGATGCTAACATCGAATTTGGAAGACCAGATGACCAAAGGACAATTTGAGCTATGTTGTAACACATCTCCAATTCTTGCAGGTGCCTCTGAATTTGAAAGAATTCCCCATGCTCAATGATTAAGAGCAATATTCTTGGCTTCTTTGAGGTTCATTGTCAGATCACTCAGGTCATTGTCTATTTGCTTGGTCCATGACGTCTTCAGTCCTCCACTTCACTTCCACCAGAGAAGGTGAATGATGTCATGGTGGTCATTGGTGCAACCATTGCCTCTGGATTTTCTACTTGATTGCTGTTTATATCTGTACTTAATTGTCTTGCAACCATGCATAACCTTGAGCATCCATGTATCTGAGCCATAAAGCAGTACTAGCAGGATTAGTGTACAAAAGAGGTGCTTATCGACCTTGATGGAATAGACATGTTCGTTTTCTTTCACTCGAGCCACAGTAGTTTGATCAGTCCTGCTGTGAATCCATGCTGTCGATGCCATTTTCTCCCTTGTCTCCGGTTTCACTTTCTTCTCCAACTCTCCAGCACACATGTGAAAACAAAACACCAAAAAAAAAAAAAAAAACGGTCTCCAACGTATAGGTTATCGAAGCGTGATTATGTGATTCTTTGAAATGCTTTCATCTGCAGAACAAAGATGTCACTGCCATATATCATCAAATCAACCCGCCACATGCTAAACCTGCATCTGGTTGCAATCAAGCCAAATGTAATACTGAGCTGTGCCATCCATTATTCATAATGTCATTAACGGCTTGGGCAACTGTGCTGCGGAGCAGCATATCAATGAATCACACGGGAACGGAGGAAGACATATTAATTCTTGACTCCTGACTGCCGCAAAAGGGTGACTTAATCTCATTAGATCCAAGGGCTGATTAGCAAAGGCAAACTTTGCTCTATGATGCTCTATGAAAGCCATACGAACGAGGCAGGTTTCCTCCGCAGCAGTATTCTCTAACACCCTGCGCTCTGTATGGCCATGAGAGAGACGAGAAGATACAGAACAACGCTAACCCTAACAATAACCTTTTGTTCCTTTGCACAGAAAGTGGATTTTATCTACTTTTACCTTATATTGAGTAAGACAAAATCACTTGATATCATGCTGTTATGGGAAAATGCTCAATGACAGGTTGGTATGACAAAATGTTGCCCTACAGTACTTTTTGTTTGATTTCTCCTGTACCATACCCAATGATTCCTGTACATTTGTTTTATTAGTGAATGACACGTTATGCTTTTTATCCATTTATAGTTACAAGTGACCTTGTAAACATATAGTACTTGTAAACATCATTTCTTAGCAGTCTCTCTGTTTGCTTGAAATCTCTGAAAAATTTACCAAAAAACGGCAAATATTATATTCATTTGTATCTCTTTATAAGGCGGTATAGCGGTTAGACTATTGCCTTGCACCTCCAGGTTCCGGATTCGATTTCTGGCGAGGCTCGAGTCCCGCCTCTGTGTGCATGGAGTTTGCATGTTCTCCTCGTGCTTGGTGGGTTTCCTCTGGGTACTCCGGTTTCCTCCCACAGCCCAAAGACATGCAGATTAGGCTAATTGGCGTAAATTGCCCGTAGTATGTGTGTGTGCCCTGTGATGGAGTGGCACCCTGTCCAGGGTGTACCCCGCCTCATGCCCTAAGTATCCTGGGATAAGCTCCAAGCCCTCCGCGACCCTGAATACATGTGGATAAAGTGGTACAGTATAGATGATGAGTTGGTGAGTATCTCTTTATCACTGAACTGGCATCTCCTCCTCGCTCCTCCTTTTCACATCAGCTTTAAAAATGAGCCCCAAACCTAGTGCGATACATACGATGGTGAACCCAAGAACAGTTTAAAAAATTATCTACAGCACTGGAAAATCAATTTCACAACCTCAGGCATATCGCAACAGCATGCTGTAACCACATCAGGCCGCAAATTTGGGCTGCGACCCTGGAACAACCCGACGTCCACAAACACTGGGCTAGTAATTAACTTTACTATCTCCCTTTCCTCTACAGGTCTATAATCCATCTCAAGTTCATCGTTAACCTCAATCAGGGTCTGAATCAGAATCAAAAACCTTTGCGTCGTTGCGTATAACCTCCACGCAACCGCGCTCCATGGGAAAGCCTGAGCAGGATTGATAGCACTAACGCTTTCCAGTGTCTTTCTTTCCTGGATGAATCAATCAGAACACTGTCACCAGAAGGTTGAGCGGTTAATGTGGCAGGATGTAAACAGAGGCTCGGATTTCCATCACTTACATCCTAGTAAATATAGACTTGTGAGTATCGACTGAGTCTGGATGGAAAGCAGTAATGGAGTGGTGCAGGCGAAGAACTTTACTGAACATTAAAGGTCACAACAGGTCTATCAAAAGACAAGCTAATGCATTAGAGGGCAGATGACAGATGGAAAAATAAATTGGCAAGAGTCTGATCGCTTCTGTGTTTTGATCATTTTAAAATCTTCCGAAGGAGTTTGGGGGTGAAATCTCATGCATACTGTAAAAAAATATATATATATTTTAAATTTAATAAATGAATAAAATGCATCTGTCCTCTGCCTATTTTTTATTTCTTCTTTCAGTGAACCTGTAACTTTTTTGTCTACCACATCTTTTTCCTTATTTTAGTCCTTGAGACAGGACTCTCTAGGGCTCAAGAATCTGCTTTTGTCTGTATTGATGGATTGAACTGTTTCCAAGATGCTGAAACCACGAAGAGTTTCTTATTTCAGAAACAGCTACCATTGCATGGCTCATCTATAAGGGCAGATGGGGCAGATCCATATATGACTATATATACTGTATCAGCCTTTAAGCAAGAGTGTTCATATTCATGCAGTCCACAATTACAACTGCATGCAACTGTATTAACGTGGGTGTGTATACAGTATAACAAATTAGTCATTTAGAAACCAGTATTTAAGAAAATGCAGTTTGCCTTTGATGTCACTTTGATTTATGTATATGGAGCAGTATGTAGATCGCCCCTTTGAGCTCTGTAGAGTTATTATTTCTTCCAGTGTTTGATAATAAATCTGATAATAAAGGATGCACTGGGACAGGAACCCATAAAAACAACAAAGATGTAACAAGGTCTTTGCAAAAAAACGAAGAGGAAAACATGCCTACCATGTGCCCATAGTTTACACATTTCTAGCTTGAGAGAGTTAGGGGGTTGTACAGCACAGTACAGTACAGTATATGGAGCATATACTGTAATACAGTATCTATACATTAGAAATTTTGTTGGGTTGGGTACCGAAACCTACTGTACTGTATATAACCGGCATGTGCAGTACTAGAACCTCACATCAAAGCCATTCAAACGCCTGATCGATCGATTTAAATATTTGTCCTCTGGGTCTCTAAAACAGACATAAGAAGCATCACCACCCTCACAGCACGTGAGAAATTGTTTCCCGACAGACAAAATGCACGTGAACGTTGGAAAGCTCTAATAAGACAAATCCAACTAATGCTTGCAGTAACGCGGGTGTCCATGTTGTTTTCACATCCCGACTTAAAAGCACAACTCAGGACATGAAACCATCTGACTAGTGCGTGAATACAGTAATTACACTTCCCCCGACTGCAGCGGGTAGCGTTAGCTTGCTAAGCTAAACACGCTTAAATCAATGCGAGTGTGACTGTATTTCACAACAAAGAATACCAAGAATGGCGTTATTGGTGTTAAAGTATTGTAGTTGGGTTAGGTAGTATGTAAATTTGTTGTTTTTTTGCATTTACTTATATTTACAGTATGTACAGGTATACTTTAAATATATTGTTTATTTGATTTGTTTGTTTAGTTTTTTTCAATTAAAACTTGTTCTTTAATATAATGCACTAATTTTTTGCTCTTTAAAACAAAAAAAAGAAGAAATACTGTTTCAGGCACCATTTAGGCACCGGTACCATTTTAAATGTATTGATTTTGCACCGGTAAAAAACACTAAATAATACTCCTAATTAGAACTGTGTGTGCACTATGCTGACCTTTCGGTGTGACTGGTTTCATTGCTTTTGTGTGGTTTTTGAGATTTATTTAGGCTGGGAACTTTGCTCAGACCTGGCACATACACATTCATGTGCTCATGTCTCAACTGGCTCTTATTAGGCGTTATTCTAAACATGGATCACTGGCTAGCATTATATAGCCTAAGTCAAGTGTAATGTTTTATCATTAACATCCTACCATAAGACACTCAGTCATCACGAGCTGCTGCTGTTCTTTTCTGTAGACATTAGATTATTCCTTAGTCATTTTTGGGTGTATTTCCACATTTCCAACAATAAAGCGGAAACAAATCGACATTTGGCGACTATCTTTAGACTCGAAACTTTCGCCGCCCCGCAGAACTCCTAATAAGCTTTCCTTCTTTGTTATGCCCCGTTTTGACATTAATTGCACAAAAGTGCATTGTCCACTCAGGTCACAAATCAACTTTCTTTTCATTAACGACACTCACTATCAGTATTATTCAAACGGCAGCGCTCCGAATGAAATGGCTGACATTTGGTAATTGCACGAACCGCCATGTTTGCTTTCTTATTTATTTATTTAATTATTTATATAATTATACTTGGAGGCCTATGAACAGTCATTATGGGTGTTTCATCATTTGCCGGGCTTGCCTATGTGGACAGCAGGTTCATACAGTACATCTTCTGCATGTTTTTCCTGACTAGATTTTGTGTCATTTCTTTCAATAGTGGGAGGAAGGAGAAGGGGAGCAGAGACCACAAGCCTCAACTAGAACAACAGTACATGATAAAGACTGTGTGTGTGAGTGTGTGTGTGAGAAAGAGAGAGAAACCAAGGTTGATGAACTTGGATTGTAGCATTTCGGTTCAGTTGTGTCTAAGAAGGGGTCATGGGTGATAAATGAAGATAAACACTGTATAGTGGTGGGTTTAAAAGGAGAACAATTAAAGAACAAAAATATCAAATATATAAACAATAAAAGAAACATTTACAAATTAATACATTGATAAGGTTTTACCATGCACTTACAAATGTAGTTCCTCCTCTTTTACAGTGGAACCTTGGATTACAAACATAATTCATTCCGGAAGCGGGCTTGTATATCAAAACACTCATAAATAAAAGTTAATTTTCCTATAAGAAATAATGGAAACTCGAATTATTTGTTCCACAGCCCAAAGAAAGAAATACAATATATGAAGTAAAAATAAAACAAATTAACCTGCCCTTTACCTTTAAACAAAGTAAAAATAAATCCCGACCAATAAGTGTTTCCATTAGTGTTTTGTTCGCGTGTGAAGCTAAAGTAACAGGAACAGATGAATGAGTCCCTTCTCTCTTATTTGAGTTTCACACACACGCACACATTAATGGAAACACTCTTTTATCAGGAAAAGTAACGAGGAATATTGTTAATGACACTTGAATTTAAAAAATAAAACAAATTAACCTACACTTTACCTTTGAAAAGAATTGCGACAGAGCACTGTTTCTGTGTAGAGCAGAGTGTGTGTGTGTGTGTGTGTGTGTGTGTGTGTGTGTGTGTGTGTGTGTGTGTGTGTGAAGGGGCATGGTGTCCAATAACATGTGCGCACACAGACACAAAGTGGAGGCTGAAACAGAGAGAGAGAGAGAGAGAGAAAATGGATCTTTAACCTCTCTAATGAGACTTTCTTTTGCTTTACAAGCGCACACACGTGTGTTATAATAAACAGTATACCCGAGCTGTACACACATGCATACAAACAGAAAATAAAAGATGTTTTATACACACACACGTGGTCACAGTGTTATAGTAAACAGTACACGCGTGCACGGATGTTGATTATACCAGTAAGAGACGAGCACTAAGACCCAGCAGGGGAGTCGATTACCCATAATTCCGCAGCACAAGAGAGAGAAAAAACTTCGGCTCAGTTTTGATCATGTGACGCTCGGTGTCAAAACAAGAAGTGCATGCGTGATACATGATACTCGGCACTCGTGAACCAAGATTTGCTCGTTTTTCAAGTCAAAATTTATTACAAATCTTTGCTCCTCTTGTGGAACACTTGCAAACTGCGTTCCATCCATCCGCAATCCGAGGTTCCATCCACTGTAATTCTATTCTTTTTTGTTTTTAATAAAAACATTACATATCATCTGATCGTAGTGGGTCATGCAAATATAACCTCAGACAAACAACAACATATAACTGTTATTTATCTAACAAAAATGATGGCAAAAAGAAAAAAAATGCAGCCATATTCTTTTTACTCCTACAGGAATCAGGAAAGTAAGTTGCAGCCAGGTGCTGCTAATCATAAACCCTTACGTGATTATTAGGTCAGGTATGCAGTCCTCTATAAAAGCAGACGTTTTGACAGTTCTGGAGCATTAAAAGGTGTGTGTGTGGTAACACAATGCAAACAGGCAAAGTCATAGACCACTTAAATAAGTGTAAGAATAATGTAAAGTAATAATGTAAGAATGGAGTAGTGTAGTCTGACTGTTAAGATGCAACTGCAAGAGAGCAGTTGTTGCTGCACATCAATCTGGAAAGTGTTGTTAAACCATTTCCAGACCATTTGTAATTCAGCATTCTACAATGAGAAACATTATTCACAAGGGGAAAGCATTCAAGATTGTTTTCAGGAGTGGACGTTCCAGGACATTCACCCCATGCTCAGACCATGCAATGCTCAGAGAAATACAAAAAACAAACAAGAGCTACATCTTAGACGCTACAAGCCTATCTGAGGATGTTAAATCTATGACAGTACAATTAGAAGAAGACTGAACAAGTACAGTTTGTTTGCACGTTTTTACAGGATAAAAGCCTTTTTTTGCCTAAAAAGAAAAAAAAATAGCATCACTGTTGTTCCCAAAAGAGGCACGATGTTTGAGGGGATGATGATTCAGGCTTGTTTTTGCAGCCACAGGACTTGGGAACCTTGTAGTCATTGAGTCGACTATGAACTATATACCAGAGTATTCTAGAGGCAAATGTGACACCATCTGTCTGACTGCTCAAGGGTGTTTGAAATTGGTTCATGCAACCGGACAATGATCTGAAGCACATCAGTAAATCTACAGTACAGTATGTATATTAAATTGGCTGTAAAATAAAAGAATGAATGTTTTGGAAAGGCCTAGTCAAATTCCAGACCTCACCCCAATTGAAATGCCGAGGCAGAACCTTGACAGAGCTGTGTTGTAAAAAAAAAAAAGAACGGACCAAACGAAAAATGTAAGAGACTGATAATGATTTATAATAAATGATTGCTAAATGATGATAAGTTCATCATTTAGCAAATCAAATTCAAATTCAAATTCAATTCAAATTCAAATTTTATTTGTCACATACACAATCATACACAGTACGATATGCAGTGAAATGCTTATACGACCGCTCCGTGACCTTAAATAGTTTTACAAATGGAACCTATAAAACAAGATTCCATCAAAGTTACAAAATATATATATATATATATATAAAATCTGAAGTATAATGTAATGTAATATATTACAACTATAGTCTGTGAAAAACTTGAGGTAGTATTTTAATGAGATGAGGGGGGGTGTGAAAAGAAGTCCTTGAAGTGTGCAAATGTGCATATATGTGCAATGTGCATTGACATAATTGTCCGTTCTGTGTGTGCAAGAAAATGCAGAGGTGTTTAGTCCAGTGTATTGGTTTGATTGAGAGACCGTATCGCCTGCGGGAAGAAGCTCCTTCTCAGTCTCTCTGTATTGGCCTTGAGGGAACGGAAGCGCTTCCCAGACCGCAACAGAAAGAACAGTCCATTGCTGGGGTGGCTGAGGTCCTTCATGATCTTCCTGGCCTTGGTCCAGCACCGCTTGCTGTAGACAGAGTGCAGGTCAGGGAGCTCAGTGTGGATGATGCGCTCAGCTGATCGCACTACCCTCTATAAGGCTTGTCTGTCCTGCATGGTGCTGTTCCCGAACCAGGATGCGATGTTTCCCGTCAGGATGCTCTCTATGGTGCAGGAGTAAAAGTTCCTGAGCACCTTAGAGGACAGTCTAAAGTCTCTCAGGCGTCTGAGGTGGTAGAGACGCTGTCTGGCCTTTTTCACCACGGTGTTGATGTGACAGGACCATGATAGGTCCTGAGAGTGAGAGAGGCTGAGACGTGTCCACCCATCCTTACTGCCTGTGGTCTCCCAGTTAGGAAATTAGAGATCCACTGACACAGAGATGAGCTGAGTCCCAGGTGCTCCAGCTTGGTGGTGAGTGTGGAGGGAATTATGGTATTAAATGCTGAGCTGTAGTCGATGAAAAGCATTTTAACATAATTCCCCCTTCTAGTGTCCAGGTGAGTGAGTGTTGTGTGGAGGAGATGAGAGATGGCATCATCTTTGGAGCGGTTCGGGCGGTATGCAAACTGTAGTGGGTCCAGAGTGTTGGGTAGTGAAGAGATGATGAAGTCTCTGACCAGCCGTTCAAAGCACTTCATCACCCCTGATGTGAGGGTTACAGGTCGATAGTCATTGAGGGAAGCAGGATGTGGTTTCTTCGGAACAGGAACAATGATGGACTCTTTGAAGCATATGGGGATCACCGACTGAGATAAGGAGAGGTTGAATATCTCTGTGAACACAGGTGCTAGCTGGTCTGCGCAGGCTCTGAGGACTCGACCTCAGATGCCGTCCGGTCCTGCTGCTTTCCTGGTGTTCACTCTCTTGAAGGCTCTCCTCACGTCATGCTCGGAGATGATGAACGCGTTTCCGGTGCTGGCAGTGACTTCCTCTCTGCAGCCGTTAGCGCCGCTAGCATTAGCAACGCTAGCGTCTTTAGCTGCAGCCTCGAAGCGAGCATAAAAGGTGTTCAGCTCGTCTGCCAGAGTCATGTCTACGTTCGTCATACCGGATGTTGGTGCTTTATAATCCGTTATTGTCCTTAGTCCCTGCCACAGGCTCCTAGAGTCACTCTGTTGGAGTTGTGACTCTAGTTTCCTTCCGTAGCGCTGCTTCGCCTCTTTAACCGCCTTCCGGACGTTATAGGACGCAGCCTTGTACTGGTTCATGTCCCCCGATGCAAGTCCCGCGTTGTAGGCAGCGGCGCGAGATCTCAGAGCATCGCGGATGGTTTTATCCACCCACGGCTTCTGATTGGGAAACGTTCTGATGGTCGTTTTCTGCACGGTATCATCCGCTAGTTTCCCGACGAATCCCACAACCGCTTCCGTAAACATGCTGACGTCATCGGAGCTGTTTCGGAACATGTCCCAGTCTGCGTCATCGAGTGCGTCCTGAAGCGCGGCCACCGATTGGTCCGTCCAGCGCGCAATGATGATAAATCGCTGCTAAAGGTGAATCTATTGAATCATGGGCGTACTTACTATTGCTCGCATGATTTTAAAATTCTTTTTATTATTATTATTATTTTGGCTTAATTTTTGTTCAGTAAATAATGTCACGGTGAAAAGGGTTTTGTGTTGTTGGTTTTTTTTACACAAAAATACTTCTATAAAAAATTCTATAAAACAGTACACATGACTGTAATTTGTTTCATATTAACCCATTTTCTTTACGTTTTAAACCCGCACTATATTATTAAACCCATTTTTTCCCCATAAAATGTTAATTTCTAGATACATTTTCAATCAGCAGGGCTTATACGGTAATATAAACATTGTTAACATAAAATAACATGGTTTCATAACAACAGCACATAAAATTTTCATCATTAAACATTGAAAGGAAAAAGCATGGCTTCGCAACAACAGTTCTGTAAGCTTTTCTCCGGAGAGTATCTATGGCTGTGAAGCTGTGAATACATTTTCATTTCTACTGTCATCCCGCCTCTCCAAAGAAATTACTTGTAATAATATAAGCAACCATGTTGCGATCATTTGTTTCGTTGATTGTTTGCTTTTTTAATAGATTGCCTTATTGCCCTTTACTTAAATAGCTGTAGTAGAGCAGATGAAAGCCTTTTAGAAACCGCATGTCAAAGTTTTCTCTCTCTCTCTCTCTCTCTCTCTCTCTCTCTCTCTCTTTCTATTCACTGGACAGATTTCTATTAATGACCTTATTATGGAACAGACAAGAAGTCGTGTACCCACACTTCTGCTAGAACTGATTGGCCACATTCATCAGTACGAATCAGCATCCGATAATCCGGTAGCACCCGTGTACTTCTGACCGCTCAGCCTCATCTCCGGTGAGTTTATGAGGATAAAGACGCCAGACTTAATCCAGAGCAGACAGACAGATCACTCAATGATGAGAGAGAGAGAGAGAGAGAGCAGTGGCAAGTGTTATTTGTACCATAATCCTTTTCACGCTGGGGTTTTTGTTCACAAGACCTTACATAGTACCTCAACGAGTGCAGTCAAGCATTTAACGGATAACTGGGGGTCTAATTCTATATTTCAAGCACTATTTGCAAATTAAATAATCTACGAGGGGCGTTCAAATCAAACAAGGACTTGTGACGGAACTTCTCATGACATTTACAGACTTCAGGCACAGGAGGCTGATGAGACCCTTAAACATTTAATTGGTGCAAACATTTTAAAGTAGGTCGATGATGATCTCTGCCGAGGTGTAGCTCGCTTTACTTTAGTCGTTTCTGTGAACATTCAGCGAGTGGAACGTCTGATCCTTGACAACCAACATATAACTTGTGCTCCTGACATTTCTGAATGTTTGGGCCATTAAAGGAGTTCCTGGGAGGCCAGGGTTTCAGACATGAAGGAGGCGGTCCAATTATGGTTGCGGCGTACTATGCATTATATACTTCCAAATATATCTATTATATGCAGAAATAAAAGAAGGTTTTACTCTCATACAGTAAATGTGTATTGTTATGCCGCGCAAAGAAAAAGTCTCGGTTTGACTTGAACACCCTTTCGTGTATTGAACGGTGGTGTAGTGGTTAGCGCTGTCGCCTTGCACCTCTGGGGTCCGGGTTCGATCCCCGGCCAGACTCGATTGTAGGTTAGGTTAGGTTAATTGGCGTTCCCAAATTGCCCGTAGTGTGTGAATGAGTGTGTCGAGTGTGTGTATGTGTGTGTGTCTGTGCCCTGCGATGGATTGGCACCCTGCACAGGGTGTATCCTGCCTCGTGCCCTAAGTCTCCTGGGATAGGCTCCAGGCCCCCCCGTGACCCTGAATACAGGATTAAGCGGTATAGATGATGACTGAGTGATTGATTCCCACCAGGATAAATATAAAGATGTGTATAGTGAATGACATGTACAGTAAACAGAACTTTAAAACGATCACTAATAAGGAATTTCCTTCAAATGTGTCAGATATGTCATTGGAAACAACCCCCTCATCTACATGTGTGCTTATGAAACTGTTTTTCTTCACAATTTCATGCATATTTTAATAGATATTTTGCCTCCATCGCCCGGCAAAGGATGATGTTAAAGATGTTGCCTCAGGCCTGAAGTTGGATGGATGTGAAATGTTTTCTTGTTCAGTTAACATATGACATGATGAAATTCTCATTTCAGGAGACCATGCAGCAGTAGCTAGAGCATGTTTCTTCAGGTACATTGTGCCTACTTACTTTATATCTAACTGCCTGAAGCTTAACAATGTGTTAGCTTCTTATAAATTAGCCCTGGAGAAATAATACAATCGCTAACCCTATGTAAGGTTCAATTTAGAGAGTGTAGAAGAATGCAAGGATAAGCCATAATCAAAGTCAAAGCAGGGCATGAGAAAAAAAAAAAGAAAAAAAAAAAAAAAAAAGAATAAATAGGGAACAAGTCTGGGACTAAGCTACTGAAAGCGTTATACAACTTTGCAGTGGTGCATTGATACACATGGGTGTGCATAAAGAAACTGATTAAGGACTAACACCAAACAAAGGCATTCAAAGGTACAGTAACAAAGCAGCGACAAGAGAGAGATGAAGATGGGACTAGAATAGAAGCCACATATTCAGCATATGCCATTTGTTGCCATGGCAACAGTGATGCCAAGGGGGGAAGATTTTAGCCTGTCCCTGCCCCATCCTCACCGTCCATTTGTAATCAAAGTTACTGTAATACTCATGAGACGACCTTCATGCATGCATGCTTGTGTGTCAGTGACTACTTTGCAAGCACAGCGAAACATAGATTTACCTTCGAACAGAATCTCGAATGTTAATCACAACCGTCCATTTCCAATCCCGAAAAAATTCACCACCCACTGAGATTAATGAGGAATCAATAGTCGGCCATTCAACCTGTTATTCTTCATTTCCTGTCCTGCAGCATACACCATATTCCTCATCCTGTTCATAGGCCTCATGCTGCTTCATGACCATCATTCCGTATATTGCAGTTTGTCAGCATCAATTATTGGATTACACTATGTTACAGAGGTTTCACAGAAGACCTGACCTTTGATGTGACGAATAGATTGAAGTAAGATCTCCTCTCTTTGTCCCTGTCTATGAGATCATCTTATTCACTGGGGAATTGACCCTGGTTTGAAGAAGTACCATAACAAACCCCTGATACCCCTCATTCGACTTTAGTCTAACCAGGAGTGGCACTTGCAGATAATAATATTAGGTAAAAAATAATTTGTGATCTGAACATCATCGCCAATAGCCTGGGTCATCTTTGAGACCCAGAATTGCATCACAGCTAACTTTAGATGGTTCAGGGGCTTCATGTTGACATCCAACAACCTGTTCATTAATATGGACAAGGAAAACAGACCACATGACTAGAATGGCTGCTCACTCAAAAAAACAACTAAAAGTTGGGTAGTGGATTACATTTGGGCAACTACAATATTACATTTTTACCCGAACACAAGATGTTTAGTGATTTGTAGGTGTGGTTTTGACTTGATGAAGTACAATGACCATTCAAGTGTTTACCTTGATTTTTATTGCACCACACATGGTCTTTGACCATATTGGTGTTCACATTAGTTCAAAACTCCAGTTCACTTTAGATGGTTCAGGGGCATCATGTTGACATCCAACAAATAATATCAAAAACGATGTCCGGGACTCAGGAGTTCACGCTGGGCTCAACAGAATTCAATTAAATTTTGTGTTTAGAATATAGGTTTGTCACAAAGCATCTTTACAGACGTCTAGACGTAGATCCCTAACGAACAAGCCAGACATGACAGTTCCTAATGAAAGCGTCTGTGAAGACACGAGAAAGAAGCACACCCATATATCCTCTTTGGGTGGCATCACATAGTGAGATTATGCTCTGTATCACTACAGCATACAGGTGTAGAAGAGTAAAAATAAAAAATAAAAAAGCAATGCCACTTGTGTTGAAAGGATGTTCAGTATAAGCAGATTGTGAATAAGAGTCCTAGGAGCCCATGACCGGTCTTTATGATCACAGCAGCACAGAGATACTGTAAGAGTCAAGTAAAATTATTAACTGAAACAAAGGGTGCTGACTGTTTTAGGGAAGGGCAAATCTTTAGGGTATCTACTGTATGAACGCGGGACCAATCGCAACAGCTGAAAGTGAGTCAGAAGAGCAGACAGCTCCAAGCAAAAGTAGAGCATGACTCAAGCGGCTGCACAGGGTGAGAAGAGCCACAGCTGTAGAAATGAGTCAGGTTCTGGCACCGGCATTACAGGCAGTTGGAAAACACATACAGCTTGACAATGAGACACAGAGAGAGAGAGAGAGAGAGAGAACAGATTATTTCTGGGTCCCCAGTAGCAAGCCAAGCAGAGCTGTTGAGTTCATTGCACTTAAACCATTCATGCAAGGCTGAGGAGACGGATATCATTTCAGTGGGCTTCCAAAACAGTCCAGGATTACGGACGCCTCCGTCCTGGATTTTTCTGTCTATTTTGGTAACTTTCACGTAATAAAAGAGGAATTCAAACATTTTGGGGCATTCTGTTATTGAACAGTAATCAATTTTGGGGAGATATGGCCCTTTAATTAATATGATGCCATTACCGCTAGGATCACTCACTCACTCATCATCTATACCACTTAATCCTGTATTCAGGGTCACGGGGAGCCTGGAGCCTATCCCAGGAGACTTGGGGCACATGGCAGGGTACACCCTGGACAGGGTGCCAATCCATCGCAGGGCACACAGACATACACACACTACGGGCAATTTGGGAATGTCAATTAGCCTAACCTACAGGTCTTTGGACTGTGGGAGGAAACCAGAGTACCCGGAGGAAACCTACCAGGCACGGAGAGAACATGCAAACTCCATGCACACAGAGACGGGAAACGAGCCTGGCCGGGGATCGAACCCGGACGGTGCAAGGCGACAGTGCTAACCACTACACCACCATGCCGCCCCCGCTAGGATCAGCATGAGCTAATTAAATTTTTGTCCAGGTGAGACATTCCCTTATACAGAGCGACTTACAGGACATCATTATCTCTTATCTCATTCCACATGTGAGCAGTTGAGGGTTAAGGGCCTTGCTCAAGGGCCCAAAAGGGCCAATTTGGTGGTGCTGGGGATTGAACTCAGGACCTTCCAATCAGTACTCCTACAGCTCAACCAGTGAGCTACCGTGAGACCATATCCCTTGTGAACTCTATTCCATTTTCATTAAACACATGAAACTGAATTGGATCGAATGTTTTCATGCTTCACGCCATGCATTTTACTTCTCGTAGGTTAAAATAGGGCAGCAAGACATCTTGACACCACAACAAAAAAAGCTGTCACGAAAATCACAATTCCCACTTCCATCTACAGTACGAGTGCTCCGAGCGAGTTAATTTTTGTCATCTCTCAGCACCACCAGATAGCTGTCAATTAGGAAGACATTTCGACTTCTGGTGCCGCCTTCTGTATCGCATTCTGCTCGCGTGGCATGTTCTTCTCCACCAACTGTTCACAGCCTCAAGCTCACAAGCTTCCTTAGAGCCTCGATGACAAGCAGATGCTTCTTGATTTCAATTTGGGATGGTGATCGCTGTCCAACTGTCTTCTGACATGGCGGTCAAGAATCAACCAAAGTGAATGAAGCTGGACAATTATTTTTGATGGAGTGTGTGGGTGGTAGTTGGACTAAAGGTTAGATTTGGATTCTTCATTCAACCACGCAGGACTTTAAAATGGGTGATGAAATGCCTGCTTGTGAATCTCAAGGCTTGGGATGAAACCTACAGTGGCATTTTACACTACGCTTTAACTCGGTTTGTAGAACGATGCTAATATCATGTTGTTGTTGTCTGGCTCGGATCGTTCAAATTTTTTTGAAAACCTTTTGATCAAATTTAAAATCCCTACAAAGCTGTAGATTTGGCCACATCTGGAGAAAGATGAGAGGACGCACAGCGGCGAGCGCTTCTTAATATGCCGTGTGTGTGGGAAAGCTTTTAAACACAAGTAGCACAAGTCCCTGAGGTGAAAAGCCTTTCAGGTTTAGTTTGTGAGCATCGGATTTGAAGCGGCACAAGAACATCATGGACAGCGGAGTGGATGCAGCTGCCTGCCAACAGCTTTCAAAGTGGAGACTAAGCAGCTGCAAATAGTCGCTATGGCAGCAGACCTGAGCAACATCTGTGATGGACTGGTGTCGCATGCCGGGTGAATCGCTCCACTTTGCGCTGTTGCTTGTTTCAAGGGTTGGCTCTGGATATAAAGTGACCCTGATCAGGACAAAGTGGTTGCTGGCGAAGCTAGTCAAAAGTTTTCATGCAACCTGTCATTTTGTATTATTTTTTTTGTTTGTTTGTTTGCTTGAATTTCAACTAAAGATTTTGAGCAAAATATATTGTAGTTAGAGTCCAAAAAAAGGATGTTCCCTTACTTAATGACCCGAGTGCTGATATTCAGTCCAACAGCACGATCTCGGGTGTGATATTGCTTTTATATAACAGTTCTACAAATGGTATTTTAATATCAACAGATTATGATTTGTTTGTTTATTTACCCAGTTATTTCGCTCCGCCAACACATACTGTATCCTTGTGCGACTGATGGAAACAACTAACCGCGACTGGCGGAGCTGGCGACCGACAGTGTAATTAGCAGGGGTGAACGTTTCAAATTCTTACCAGTACCATGTAACCAAAAGATGAGCAGAATGAACCATGGAGGTAGTGCATAGTCTTATAAGATTTACTTTATATTTCCTCTTACTCTGATTTACTGTATAATATCAGCCCTTGTTAACTTCCAGAGTCCAAGGGTTGAATTCCAAACTGCATTAAATGGAAAGCTGGTGCATAGGGTAGAGCGTACGATCACTTGTTCAACATATCGTGTAGCGCCCTTGATCAGGGCTTAGAGAGGGATTTGGGATTCGGCCGTGTGTTAGAAGCTGGTGAGCTTTGTACTGTCGCTCGTGTTAGCCGTAAACAGAACAACGCGGATAGATCAGAGGCAGTTTGGACTGACTTAGAAACGTCCACTCAGGAGACAAGTGTGCAACGTTATCAGGGGCGTTGAAAGTGCGCCTGTGTTTGGTTTCTTTCCAGACCTACTTTCACCCACGCTGGCAACCAACAGTTAGAGTAATTAACAATTGTTTGAACACCTGTGACACGAGGTCAAACGTCCCAGTGCTGTTATGCTCTATTATCAGCACTCGTCCAATCAGATTACCCAACCGAAACCAGCTGTTGTATGACACTGATTGAGCTACAATAAAACTGTAAACCTTTTGACTGTCCCTTGAAAAAGTCAGCTGTAAAAAAAAAAAAAAATTCCAAAAGTAATCATCATCATGCTGACTGGACTACAGTGAAATATGGACCAGATTCTGCTATAAATCTAGTCATATTGACTTTTACTCCTAGACAAACTGGCGCATAGTTCTGATTTGTAGAACATTGCGAGGCATTAATATTAAAGCCATGTAGTGCATATGAATGTGCACCTACAGCCAAAGTCATTTCGCCATCCTTATTAGTATGCATTCACACACACACACACACACACACACACACAAAAAAGACATATTGCATTGCCTATGGTTTATGCAGCTGTTAAAGAAATAAACAAACAAACCAAAAAAAGCACATGGAGTATTTATGGCATGGACAGCCTATCAGATGAGATCAGATCAGATCAAGACAGAACATAAAACAAAAAGCATGAAGCCACCAAGGGCACTTTCTCAAAGTACACTACTCTTTTATCATTTACTTTAATAATTGAATCAGTAATGTTTCAGTAAATCATATCCAGGGAGACACATTTGATGTGGTCTTACATCAACTCCAGCAGCTCTCTGACACTGATTAGACCTGTGCAGGACTGCTTTATTGCATGCTTAGTATTAACAATACCATATACAGTACATACATTTTTAAACGCTCCCAACTGCATAGTCGACAATTCCCACCTACCGCTGTAGGTCTACTCTACTGCATGTTGTAGACTTGTAGATTTGCATATTGTACTGTACAGTATGTGCCACGTACACTATATCATCTCATATCTCGCATATGATCAGATTAGATAGTGGTTGGCATTAGATAGTGTGGCCTCACACCTTTAGGGTTGAGGGTTCAATTCCCGCCTTGAGAGCGTATTCTGCATGTTGAGTTTTGAATGTTCGCCCTGTGCTGGCTGGGTTTCCTCCAGGGCCATTGGTGGGTCATTGGTCAGTTTCTTGCCTGCCATGTGGAGTTCAATTCCCATCAAATGCCCAAACCACAGTCACAACTGTACTGTAGATGTCTTTGACACCACATAAACCACAGGTCCTTGCCCTGATAAAATGGGAGTTTTGCATGAGGACGGCATCCGGCCTAAAACCTGTGCTACACAGATTGGAGGGGGGGGGGTCTGCTGGTTCAACCCATCGATGGGAGCCAAAAGACCAACAACAATAACTCTGGTTTCCTCCTACAGTTTAAAGACGTCCAGATTAATAGAGCTCATTTCCAAATTCCCCAAAGTGTGTGTTTGTGTTCCCTGCAATGGATCGACAACCCCATCCAGGCTGATACCATAGCCATAGTGAAGCATGGTGGTGGTAGTGTGATGATGAGAGGATGTTTTGCAGCAGCAGCAAGATGGGTAGAGCTGCATTTAATGTTGTGGCACAACCATGGAGCTACTTACGTACATTATAACAGCTACTGTATAAACAAGCGTGCCTTCAGGATTCTTGTTTTTTTTCCCGTCTTAAGGTTAATAAGACAAGAAAATACCCCTTGTTATGTTACTGAGAAACTGTAAAATGCTAAATCTTGATGGTGTGGAGCGTTTACCCTACACATCCTTTTAAAGTTACTTAACTTTTGATTTTTTCTTATTAACTTAAATATTAGAACTAGTACATTGTTTTAAATGATAAAAAAAAAAAAAGCGTGGACTTCATTGAATCCCATCTTTGCAGTCAGGTAGAGAGAGACGCATGCTTGCCTTGAACAAAGGATCTCTAATATTTATAACAACAGACTCAACCCAAGTCATCATACACTAATCAATAGCAGGGAAGAAATTAGCATAAATCAAATCAATCTTTTTTTTTTTTCGATTTTGTTTGCACTTTACAATCATTGGGCGCATTAATGTTAATGTAGCTGACATTACCATTTTTCTGTTAAATATACAAATTGTCATTACCTGCTAATTATCACTCTGACCTCAGTTTCAGAGATGAAACAAGGTGATCTTGTAAATACTGTAAGTATCTGAATCTTGTAAATTAGCATAGTATTTCTATGCATTATTTTTTTTTTGTACATAGTGTGACTTGTCTTTCAAGCACCTGAGTGCTCAAAAAGGCGACAAAAAGGAGGATTCAAGACGCAAAAGCATTGAAATTTTTTAATAACATATACAGTATATTGGGCTCAGGATTGTGCAGTTTTAAGTGATGCATTATTTTTTTTTTCAGCAATTTGATGAACTGAATTTTAGTTCATTTTAACCCACTTTACGAACATGACTGAGCAAAAAATGTTTAAAAAAGCAGCTTCTGCATGCTCCCAAAGTATTTCTTCCCGCTGACTTGACCAACCGGCCCCTCCCAGCTCTCTGTTACTGTATGTGTGACCTCATGAGTAAGTTCTACTGTCCACTGAAGTCCAGCAGCTCGATGGCTTTCCCGGCTGGGAACGGAGATCTTAACATAAGATTCCGAAGGTTAACACGATGATCCCGAAGGGAGGCGCTACGTGAGCGTTCCGAGGGAGCGCACGCGCTTTTTTCACAGCTGTCCTTCATGCGGAGATCAAACAGCTACACTTAATTCTATGGCCTTTGAAGTCACCTCACACCCATGTTACTCTTCCACGTTTAGCGTTCGCTGCATGGCTCTGCTCTGAAGCCCTCTAGGACTTCGAGCGACACTGCCTGCCTTGTTTTTATAACGTGGGGTAAGCCCGAGATCCATTAAAGATGATTCTTATCCAGCCATGCGCTCCACTGAGTACAACAAATTGAGGCGAACGCCCATCGCTAGTGCATTCCCATATTTTGCTAGTGGTAAAATCTACACATTATTATTAAGTAATGGTAACTTTTGTTCTACCTGAAAACCCAAATAGACATTTTTATGTCTCCCCGTTCACACACACGGACAAGGCTTCTATTTAAGCACGTAATATATATACTGTATATTTGACATCTCACTACTTTACCAATTAAACAATTTCACGGGAGCATTTTAAGTCACAAGTTGGTCGAAACCTTGTGGCTTGAGACATCCTTCATTCGGTTGAAGATCATCAATAACATTTGTTGTTATCCTAAAAGCACAATAATGGGACATATAAATCTATATACGGGATATATTTTGGCAAGCAACATTTCTTGTCCATTTCCATGACGAATATGAACCTAAATCGATCCTGTTGGTGAAGCAAATCCTGACAAAATATGGACTTTGTCAAACCGCGAGGGAAAGGCAGCTTGAATTTTGGGAGCTTTTCAATTCAGTAAAGGAGGCTGAATAGCAAAAACAGCTTGCGAGGAAATATTGATTTTCAAGTCCATAATGACTGCTTAGAGAGACGGTGCTGGTGGCAAGGAGGGAAAAAAAGCAGACACTAATTGGGCAATTACACGTCAATTAAGGTCTGGTGATCTTCAACTGAATCATAGCAACCCAAGACAAGAAATCCAGACTTTCCTAAAGTTAACCCTTTCTAGCCAAACAGCATTGTCGTTTTCAATATTGATTTTCAGACTTCATGCGTTAAAGCGTCAAGTATTGGGCAAATATCAGAGTTGAGGAAATCGTTCTGAAGGTAAAGTCCATATTTAATATTTAATACCTAACGTTCAGAGTCAGATTATGTAAATTACCTGCTTCTAGTCCACATCTCTGGGGTTGCCAGATATTTCTCAGCAGAAGCATCCCAGATAGCAAAATTATTATGGCCCAGTTCGGGACAACCTCTACCACATTGATCTGGTCCACATACTGTACCCCATGGAACGATTGGTCATGAGTGGGGCCTCCTTGGTTGCCAAATGGCAACGGCTTATCTGAACAATTATTGCATATTTATAGATTCTTTATATTTTTTAAACAACACTTTATTATACACGTTTATTTAAAACATTACTACCTGGGCATATGAACTTCCTGGGCCATGGCCCACATCGGTGCTATCTGAGAGACAAGGCAGAGTTTTCATTTGAGCCAAAAGTCCATCTTTAAACTTTAATCTTTAAAATGGCAATTTAATTGAGCCTTTCAATGGCCCCAACAAATCAGGGATAAAATGTGGATTAAAAAAGGATCTGCAATACAATCGACAAATACAAAAACAAGATAACATAATACATGGTAAGCATGAAACTAGACCAAATACGAGGCTAGTGTTTTGCTAATATATTGCTGCGTTAATAGACGTTTTAGTAATTATCGCAAATGTGGGACAAATTTCATCTATCAACCATTGATGGAGCCTCTGCCTAAAGCTGGCGTTTATCCAGTGAAGGTGAATTGAAATTTTCCACCATGCCATTTTCAGGAGATTAACTTCTAGGATTATTTCCTGAAAGATACTAAATGGATAAATACAAAGCTGATTCTTTCTTTTTTTTTTTAAAAAAAAAAAGAGAGAGAAAGAGAGAGAGAATCTGATCATCCATGATCATCCAAATGCAGGGTTTTTCTAAAAAAAACAAAAAAAACAATAATAAATAAAAAAACACAGGGCAGACAAGTTAAAGGGCCAGAGCAGTAATCAGAATCAGGAGGCAGGAGGGTCAGGCAATCGACCAGCAGGGCCGAACTAATCCAAATCGAGGTGAGGACAAATCTAAAACAAGGCAGGGAATTTAAAAACATAGACAACACAAGAAATTTAGGTTCGACGTCGATGTTGAAAGCAGGAGCAAAAACCGTGACAGTATGTGACGGAATGTAATGTAGTGTAATGTGACACTTTCCACCCGGGCAAACAAGAGGTTGTGGTTTTAGCAGAGTTCTAGTGCAATGTCTTTAAAAGGTCTAAAAGATTTGTTTTTTTTTTGTTGTTTGTTCATTCAGGGAATTGTACAAAATGTACCTAGTTTAATGCAAGATTTTGAATCTACTGTAATTTCATCTTAATACAATCAGTGGGAAAGAGAGAATATACTATAGGACACTTTACTCTTCACATCTTTTGTATGCCACGTTGTACTTCTTTCGTCGTCACCCAAACACGCTCCCTGTTCGTTAATCGGAGAGCGAATCATAGATGAGAAATGGCAAAAGTAGATCAGATAAAGATGGAGTTTTAAGTCTTAAAATGACTTCAGCGCGTTACAATTCAGCGCTGTTATTTCAGCCAAAGTGAAAATATGAACTAATCCCAGTAAAATTATTCAGTTTAGCTTTTCTAATTAATATCTATTGGTGCAGGTGTGTGTTTACGTACAGTACATTGAGCAAGTAGTGCATTATTTTAACGTAGATTATTAAATCCGGCACAAAACTGTTCATAACGTCGCTTTCACTCAACATTTAGGTTTCACTTATGGTGCAGGTTAAACTTCAGGCAGAGATCTAAGTACAGTGGAACCTCAGATTGCGGGTAACGTGGTTTAATCGGAAACCGAGCAAGTATTAGTTTACAAGCACAGAGTATCATGTATCACGCATGAGACTCTTATTTTGACACCGAGCGTCTCTGGGGAGAGGGAGGAGGATTGTTACTGTGTAAAATGAGGCAAGGGAAGGGGCTAATTCCACACACACACACACACACACACACACACACACGGCGCCTGCGCGCACCAACGGAAACACTTGTCTGTCAGGATTTATTTGTACTTTTTTTTAAAGGTAAAATGCAGATTAATTTTTTTTATTTTCGTTTTATAGATTGTCTTAATTATTTTATGTATTTATTTTTTGGGGCTGTGGAACGAAAAATTTGAGTTTTCATTATTTCTTGTGGGAGATGATGATTTGGTTTACGAGTGTTTTGGAACACGAGCCCACTTTATGCCCACGAATTATGCTCGTAATCCAAGGTTCCACTGTACCGCAGAAGTTTCATTAAATTCTGTCCAGATAGTTTTGCATGATCCTGTGACAAAATCTGGCAGGACAGACCAATGTATGAAATGTAAAGATATCATTGAAAGAGCGAGTTCTGACTAATGTACAGATAAAAACCTTTGTTTTATTTATATAGATTAGACTCATGTGTAATCTGGGTATACAGCAGTATATGTGCTGTTAGATAAACACACACACACACACACACACACACACACACATAAAACACACAAAACCCTTATATCCTTCGTGTATAAACCAAAATGGCCATGGTCTTTTCCACAAGGTGAATCTGTGATCAGTTCTCTGGGAGTGTTACTGTCCTTCCAGTTCAATTTGTCAGGCTCTACATAGTTCTGGTCTACATTCCTTGTGCGCGGCATAACCACTTTTGGCAGATGTTACAGGAAAATCAACTGATTATGTGTGATACACACATTACGTTGGTAAACCCGTTGCTTGATTATCTATGCCACAGAAAACATATATAAATGTTATACACACATAATACAAATATATGAAGATTCAAATTCTGATCATAATCTAGATGCTAAATAAACACTAAATTAGCATGCAGCACTTTGATGACTGGAAGGAGGTGTTCTGCCCCCCCCCCCCCCCCCCCCCCCCCCCCCCATCTCGGCTCTTCTCTGACTCTTTTTTTTTTTTTTTTTTAATGGCAAATCAATTACTCATTTAGCCAGCATCTCTGATTAATTACCCAACACTTAATGTTTCCTAATGACTTTTCAGGCGAAAACGCACTGTTCAATCACCTGCTGCTAAATCCGTGGGTGCAAATGCTGACTTTCCTCATCGAGTCGGAGAGAAAAGTGGAAAGCGCGGAAAAGTCAGGAGAGAGAAAGAGAGAGAGAAATATCAACCTGCATTATTAGAAGGATTGTAAACATCTTCTCAGACATTTATTGGAGTGTTTTTTGCGTATTCATGAACGATGTGTGAGCATTTTGGAAGGGGAGCACTTAATCCGCTTGCATTGTCTTGTAATATGTACAGTACTGTACATTCAATTGCTATTCTCTCTTCATGGCTAAAATATTGCATTAAATGATATTTCACTTAAGCCAAAATATTCTCACTTAATGAGAATATTTTGTGCATGGTTTCTTTTGAATCACAAGGGTATTAAATAGCACAAATGGCACAATATTATTTAAAAATATCTTGGGTTCTATACAGTACAGGTGAATTTTGTACAATTTTGCAAAACACAATAACTCCACCTTCCACAGTTTGGGCACAATGGATAAATCAGCCTGCACTTATGTTTGTGGATATAAAAGTACAAATTTGGTCTTAATAAAATGTTGGTTAGGTTTTATTTAAAAGAAAAAAAATCTATCAAGCTCGTGCTTTGATTGTGATTTTGGAGTGATTAAAACATTAAGTAGCAGAAGCAAATTAGATCAAAGAAGGTAAGAAGTTTTGTGACATATGAAACATTTCTAATTACAATGATAGTTGAAGATGAGAACTATTATATATGTACTGTACAATACAAAAACCTCGGTTTAAAGCATCCTCCTCGGTTTAACCAACAGCTTCCCACACACAACGTGTGCATCTCAGGTCTCTTGTACAAAAAGAAAAAGTTTTGTAACGTTATTTTGTTGCTTCACCACAATGTTCACGGAAGTTAAGCACAGTCTTATGCAAAAGTTTAGGCACCACTTGATAAATAACAGATTTTGGTGATTTTTTTAATTGAAAAGATGTTAACACAACTCAGTTTTCAGTTTCAGCAAACATTGGTGCATAGTAATTTTCATTTTCAAAATTCATAAATTGAAATATAAAAAAAAATAAAAACATTATTGTGGCACTGTGCAAAAGTTTGGGCACCCTACATAATCAGTACTTAGTAACACCTCCTCTGACAGATATCACAGCTTGCAAATGCTTTTTACAGCCAATTCTTGTACTTGGGATTTCCTCCCATTCTTCCTTGCAAAAGGCTTCCGGTTCTGTAATAATTTTTGGTTGCCTTGCATGCACAGCTCTTTTAAGATCTACTCACAAATTTACAATGATGTTTAAATCAGGGGACTGTGATGGCCGTTCCAAAACCTTCAGCTCGCGTCTCTTGAGGTTTTCCATAGTGGATTTCGAGGTATGTTTAGGATCATTGTCCTGTTGTAGAAGCCGTCCTCTTTTCAGCTTCAGCTTTTTTACAGATGGTGTGATGTTTGCTTCAAGAATTTGCTGGTATTTAGTGGAATCCATTCTTCCCTCCACCCGTGCAATGTTTCCTGTGCCACTGGCTGCGACACAACCCCAAAGCATGATAGAGCCACCTCGATGCTTAATGGTTGGCAAGGTGTTCTTTTCATGAAATGCTGCTCCTTTTTTCTTCCAAACATGCCTTTGCTGATTGTGGCCAAAGAGTTTTATTTTAACTTCATCAGTCCACAGCACTTTGTTTCCAAAACTCATCAGGCTTCTGTAGATGTTCTGTAGATACTTCTGACATTGGATTTCATGATGGGGACGCAGGTAAGGTTTTCTTCTGCTGACTCTTCCGTGAAGGTCTTGTGGAACGGTGCACCATCACTCCTGAGTCTGCTAAATCTTCCTGCAGGTTTTTTGCAGTCAAATGAGGGTTTTGATTTGTCTTTCTGATGAGCATACGAGCAGTTCTCTCAGAGACTTTCCCAGATCACATCTTGACCTCCACAGTTCCCCTGAACTTCCATCTCTTAATTACATTTCTCACTGTGGAAACTGCCAGCTGACAACGCTTTGCTATCTTCTTGTAGCTTCTCCTGCGTTGCGGGCATCAATAACTTTTATTTTCAGTGTCTCGCACAGCTGCTTAGAGGAACCCATGGCTGTTGAGCGTCCGCAAGTGTGTGCGCAAGGTTTGAAGAGTCAAAGTATTTGTAAAGCTTTGAAATTGGCATTTACTAATGAGAACTGTTGCCATGCATCAGATCTAACGAGCTGATTAAGGTCTGAAACCTTGTAAAAAGAATCTGAGACTCTGGAACTCTTAGGGTGCCCAAAGTTTTGCACACTGCCATAATAATGCTTTTATTTTTTATTTTTGTACAATACTAAGAAGTAACTATGCACCAATGTTTGCTGAAAATTTTGTGCATTTTTATTTTTCATTTCCAAGAGAGACTGTGTTAAGATATTTTAAATTAAAGTTATTTCATTTTTACTACATCTAAATCACGTAATTTTCTTTTCACAAACATATTATTGATGTTACACGTACATTTTTTACTGCTAGTGTGACTGCAACAGCAGTAACAGAGTGTAAAGGTATTTTTCTTTAAAAAATTTTAGAAACCCTTTGGAGATATTCAAACCAGCTTCCAAACTTGTTCAAAAAAGTTTCCTGAACAGAAAAGTTTGCTTTCATTTAGTAAATTTGGTTATACGTTATTTGGGTTCCAAGAAACTGTTGACTACAATAACTAGCTAACAATCATTTAAGTATGTTCCTGCATTAAATCTTACCAAAATTCCTGAGGCTTAAAATACAAGGAGACATAAACATCTATATTAAACATTTTCCAGCAATAATTTGCCTAAAGCAATGTAGTTAGTTGTTGAGCACATGAAAATACTAGTCTCTGATAGCACATGTCTGTTGTGGCCAAAGAGTGAAGCTAATAATCTATATTGATGTGTAATCTTTTTTGAATATACATTGTCAAAGGATTGGATATTCCCTATTGGTCAGATCGACATTTTCTCTCCATCAGCTTACAGTATTTCAATAAGTAATTAAGATATGAGCAATCAATCAAATATGAAACATTGATATATAAGAAGTAGGAGTACAATAGGAGCCCTGCAACCACATATCTTAAACAAAGTTACTGTGATTTGATCCAGCTGTAAATCACAGGAAAAGATTATGAGTCACTCTGGAAGCATTAAAGATGCAAAGGAAATCGTGACAATGTCCTCCTAAAGTTGTATAAGGCATGAGAAGGAGTGAAAACAGAGATTTTACACTGCTTTGACTTCTTCTGTGCATGACATAGTGTAAAGTAAGTGGCATTTATTTATGCCTGTTATTTAGAAGGCTGGTGAAAACACATGCCATGCATGAGGTGAAGCATGGTGGCGGCGGCATCACGCCGTGCTTTTTGCTATCAGCGGGGACAAAGATGCTGCTCAAGGTTGAGGGTAAGGTTGATGGATTGGAAAATACAGGCCAGTTCTAAATGAATATCTGCTTCAATTTCCTTCCAACAGGACTGTGGATCTCAATTTACTACTGGAGTGGAATACCGAGAAGCTTGATGTGATAAGCCAGATTTCTACTTCTGGGCATCTGCTAACAGGATTTTTCGCAATTAAAACCTGATTATGTTTCTTATGGAAATGTAACAATGCCAAAATTCCTCAAGGCAAAATAGAGTGTTGAATTACATGAAGTGAAAAAAAAAAAAAAAAAAAAAGCCCCGCTGCAATAAAAATGCAATCTCAATGTAAACATATTATATATACTGTAATGCTTGAGATTTTCAACACTGCAATGAAAATATAATTCAAACATTTAAAAAAAAATCAGTGCAAACATTCTAACCTTACAAAAATGCTGGTAAAAAAAAAAAAGTATTGATATCTTTTATTTTTCAAACCTCAGGAATGCAGGTTGACAAAATTTTAGTAGAAAAAAATTTAGGACTATCCCAGGAAAAAGTGTGCCCTTCCACTCTACTTCACAGGGAACTTCTTGCCGTTCGGAATGCAGCATTTCTAACTAATTCAAACTGGACTGCAAACTTCAAACAGTTGCCAGAAAAAAATGGTGCAATGCGAAAAAAATTCGCTATATTTAAAGCAAAGCCAGGACTCTATTTCATCGTGAAAGGCATGGTTTTTCTTCCCCTGCGTCCAGTAATGCAAATACCATCATGTTCAGCAACGGGACGGGATTAATTTCCTTAATGTCTTCGGCAACTATACAGAGTCAGCCAAAAAGAATTATACACATTTCAGGAAAAGAAAAATAGTATGCTGTATATTATATTAACATAATATTAATAATATCATCATATTATTATCATAACATTATCATATATATCAATATATAATGTATAGCAAAATATTTTGTTTGAAAATTTTTAGAAAAGTTTTTCTTTTCCTGAAGAGTGTGTATACATTTTTTGTTTGTTTGTTTTGGTTGACTCTGTATATACAGAGGGGCCCAAAACATGCATAAACAATTCAACACTTGTTATCTATGACCTTTTTTAAAACTCAAATTCAATTATGGCAGCAATGTGTAGCATCGTTTCCTCTAAAGATGTCAGTTTTTTTTTGTGCATATATCATTTTCATGTTAAAGTGTGTATAAATTGTTTTGGGCATTTTATGTCTGCATATACAGTATATATAGACATACAGTGTGCCTTTGCAATATAATTTCAACAACATGTAAACAGCATGTTTGTTGTTGCTTTTCTTGAAGAAATTAATCTTGTTACAGAAGGTGACTGTATTCTCTTTACCAAGTGTGTAGGGGGGGGAGGGGTGGGGGGGGTATGGGGACATTGCTATCGCGTTTGAATGAAACAGCATGCCGGCTTTGCTTCGAAAACAGCAATTATGGCGGATGGAGAAATCTGCGGCGAAGGAAATTGTATCGCATAACAATGTTTTTTTTTTTGGGGGGGGGATTTTTCCCCGATTTTCTCCCCTAATTTTAGTCGTGTCCAATTCCTCCCCGTCACTAGGGGGGCTCCCACATTAAGGCTACTACTACGACTCAGCCGGGAGGGCCGAAGACTATCACGTGTTTCCTCCGAACCACGTGACGCCAGCCGACCGCATCTTTTCGAACTGCTCGCTCGCGCACCGTTGGGGGCGGCGTAACACACTCGGAGGACAGCGCTATCCGCTCCCTCCGCTGCGCGAGCTCACAGACGCCCCTGACTGGCTGTAGAGCCATGATTAATGTGGGAGCACTAAGTACCTCTCATCCCTCCCCTCTGAGAGAGCTCGGCCAATCAGCTCTCTCTAGACCTCCGGCTGCGAGAGGTTACAGCATCACCCGGGATTCGAACTAGCGATCTCCGGATGATAGGGCGAGCGCTTTTACCACTGCGCCACTCGGAGGCCCATAACAATATTTTTTCTGACGATCAACTGGAAAACAATTTGCTTTGAGGAATTTTCGCGCTGTTTGTGCATTAGCTAAAATGCTACGATGGCTAACATCACGTAATATACTAAAGTAACTTTGCATCTGATTGAGGCCCGTTATCCATCCTTACACGTCATCCCATGTCGATTCAAACATTTCTTGTATTAAGTTAAACTACAACGATTCCAGTTAGCTAAAGTGATGCATAACAGACCGCTGGCGGTTTGGTACCTGCAATGCAGCTGTCACTCACATCGGCCACACCCCTAATTATACGTAATTTCATGGTTTAATGTAATTTTAACTGATGAGTTAAATAAACATTTACCCCAGTTGTACAGATGTCATGAATTGAAAATTTACCTAAACCAACACCGTTTTTTTTCCGGCTGCCAAGATGTTTATTTGAGTCTGATTTTTAATTATTTTTTTAACATTCTTCTTTCGTACAAAGCTAAAAATGGCCCAGCACCCACTTGCCTCTCAGCTCTAATCACACCCCGCACCGCACCATGTTCCCTCCGATCCTCCAGCACTGCTCAGCTAATCCCACCATCTCTCCGAGATGAACATGCATCTAGGCTGTTTTCTGTTCTGGCACCTACTGTAGGTTGTGGAATGAACTTTCTCTAGATATCTGTACAGTACAGTCTCTCCCAATCTTTAAATGACAACTAAAGACCTACAGTATCTGATTCATCAATATTTAAGTAAATCTCTCTCTTCCTTAAAAAAAAAATAAAATAAAATAAAAAACAATGTGTTGACTTGATGGCACTTGGTTAGTTTTTAATTCAATTCAATTCAATTTCAATTTTATTTTAAATGGTCGTCGTCTCAAAGCAGCTTCACAAAATTAAAAGAAGATCATGGAAATGCGTAGGAGAAAAATAAAAATGTGTATAGATCATAGTGATCAGATTGTTCCTGACGAGCAAGCCAAGGGCGATGGAGGTGGTGGCAAGGAAAAACTCCCTGGGGTGGCAATAGGAAGAAACCTTGAGAGGAACCCATCCTCATCTGGGTGATATCAGATAGCAGGGATTGATCATGCAATCATACATTGTGGTAGACGACTGGAAGTTCAATACAACAGAAGATGGCTAAGTTAACATAGAGTCCAGTTCAGTATGGCACCAAGATAACACAGGAACCCAGTGTAAGGATCTATCCAATGACGGAACCTTCAACGCACCTTCTGTAAGTCGCTCAGAATAAAGAGCGTAGAGCCAAATGTCTAAATGTAAACATTATGTTCTACAGTATGGGGATTTACTCACTACTGGTCATTCGAGGAACTGCACATTTTTCAGAACTTGAGGGTTGCACCATGGAAGAAATTCAGTACAGTGCCCACTAGTGGTTTGTCTGTGTAACTGTACAGACCTGATACAGAACCATGGAGCAAGCTTAAGTCTTTATTCCTGTCTTCAATAATGACATTATTGGGCGATCAAGGCGATCTTGCAGGAACCACACCTTCAGTGAAAGATTTCCCATGCTGGATATGTTCGTTTTCATTTGCTAAATACTATCAGTTTGCAGTGAACGTGTGAGTGAACACTGCAGGCGTTTGTGCTGCTTTCAGAGTGATACAGGCTCCATGGCAGTGGGCTCGGCCTGGTTTAGTCGCTTTAATAATCTCAGTCCCATCTGGGGAAACACACAGGGAGAGTGTGTGAGAGGGCAGACATTTCCTAGCAGATATAGTGAACAGTTGTGATGGCTGGCATTATTAAATGTCACTCCCGTGGGATGGACAGCAGGACGGCCATTATGGCTCGGCTGTGAAATTTTAATGGGAAGCTGTATGGCAAGAAGGACGAAAGTTTCTCCTACTTTTAGTGTTTATTTGTTTATGAATTTTTTGGGCTGGTTCTCTTTTGTAAGCTTTACTTCTTGCTGGTTTTATTCGTTTAATTGCTGTATGAGATCAGCTAACATGACAGAATGGTGACAAGAGTCACCTTTTAATGCTTAACCAGTAGCCATTTATTCTTTTAATTATTCATTTGAATTGTTAGTTATAACCTCTGTTATTAATGCTACACCTTTTATAGCTAAATAATAATAATAATAATAATAATAATAATAATAATAATAATAATATAATTTATTATTTTAGTTTATAATCATTAATAATCATTAATCATTCATTTCTTTTATAATAATAATGAAAGAAAAAACTAGTTTTTAAGTAAAAGCAGGATTAGAAAGTTAAATAAAAAGTCTCTCTCCTCAGAAGCCGCCCACGCACAAGCTTTATCAGCAAGCCATGAATCGGTATATGAATATGGTGCACTCTAACCTTATATACTCCAAGGAGATAAAACACTGCACTAGAAATTTCTTCATAACTTTAGTAAAGATAAATACTGTAGATTATGACTTGATTAAATATTGCACCAAATGTAGTTTCCATTAAAACTCTTTACAGATACGCAGAAATCGAAATTGGTGTCAGGGATAACCCCTAGAGGGCGCCAAAGCGCCCTAAGACATTTTTGTGTAGTTCTTTTAAGTTTCAGTTATATACTTCATTTCCCAGTTCGCAACTCGGTCAGGTCACGTGGGCGCGCACCTGATCCAAGTTGATCATTAATTTCATTATAAAAGGTGTGTCTGAGTTCTAGTTTTTTGTCTTGCATTTGTTACAATAAGTCTAAGGAGTATGTCTAATGTCTTTATTCGTGTTTTGGTTTCGTTTTCATTTAAAGTATATCTGTTTTGTTTGTAGTGTTTTCCCTGAGTTTATGTTTAAATAAAAAAATCATCGTTTCCCTGAACAACCTGGATCCTCTTGCGTTTATGCCTCGAACTCGGAAACGTGACAATTGGGAAAATAATCATAGAAAGGTTCAGCTTTTTTAAAGGAAAATCTGTTTCCATCACCCTTTATCACATCTCTTTTGTTACCGTTCCAAGGTTTCTGTTTTCCCTATCTGACGTTTTTGTTCTGAGTTTTCTTTTTTGCTCATTTGCTTAATTAAATCAGCGAGACATTTGACTCAAAGCCCGGAGAATTCAAACAGAGCCGGCGGAGTGAGTTTTTAGAGCCAGTATGATGAAACGCACTTGATCCATTTCCAGCGGAAAGATGAGAATACGTAATACGGCATAAGGAGCGCAGATTATGGGAGCGAAAATAAGTATGAGCTTAAGATACTTTCGGGCTCTGGGAGGAAATCCAAGGTTCTGTAGATTAGATCAGGTGGTAAAACTCTCCCAGAACTCTTATTATTATGATACGCATACTGTACTGCTGCAACACACAGACAGAACTGTCTATTAGCGATTAGTAGTTGCTATAAGTTGTGGCTTGCCTGTACCACAGTACTGTTGAATTCCTTGATTCTGATTGGTCGGAAGGTGGTGATGAATTTTCCATAACAGCAGCTCAGAGAGGATTTTCCGCTGTAATTCGTATCACAGTGTTTCCATGGCAACTCATACACAGGAGCTTGCATACACCAATGTGTCACGTTACCTAAACATAATACTATGCTCCTGTTAAATATTTTTGTTATAGATGACGGCGAGTCAAAAATGATCCATGTAATGATTTATTGAACAAACATCGCTTAACAAAAAATGTCGCCATACAGACAAATATAAGGGTGAGGGTGAGTCAAAAATGATTTATTAATTATATTTAAACTTCTGTTGGTTATGTTGTCTTATCAGCGCTTTTCTGTTCAAGGCTACTGTCTCCCCAGTCACTGCTGTGCAGGTGTTACATCACTTTATTCCTAACTGCGGTTTGAGCAAAAATGGATGCCATACACATTGGATTTGCGCAACAAAAACGAGCCGGGTGCACTGCAGTTTTTTGCTATCTGAGGGTATAACTGGTGCCGGATATAGTGCTTGGATAGCTTCAAGCAGAATTTGGAGCGATACTCTAAGGAAGATGAAAGTTCCTTAAAGAGAATCATTACTGGTGACGAGACACGGATTCATGACTACGAGCCTGAGAGGAAACAGCGGAGTGTGGAACGGAAACATCCTCGATCGCCAACCGAGAAAAAGTTCAAATGTCGACCATAAGCTGGAAAATTCATCAACCGCTTACAGTTTTCTGGGATTCTCAAGAGCCAGTACTGGAAGAATGTCAGGGAAAAGGTTCAATTATCAACAGTGAGACGCTTTTTGAAGATCTGAAGCCTAAACTTCAGATGAAATACAGAGGACTGATATCCGAGGGCGTCATGATCTTGCATGACGATGCATGTCCTCACACTTCTGCTCACACTGTTGAGTGTTAAAGCATCCTGCCAATAGTCCTGATCTCTCTTCATTGTACTTTCACCCGTTTGGTCTTGTGAAAGCAGCCCTAAGAGGACAAAGAATCAAGGACAAGTATCTGATGAGGGCAGGGTTGGAACCAGAACAAAAGCACACACAGTGCCATGAAATGTATTTCTGTTTTATTATTATTATTATTATTATTATTATGGCAAATTTGTCAAACTTAAATACAAAATGCAGTTTGAACTGATGATTTCATTTATAAAGGGGAAGAAAATAGGACTTATATATAGGACTCTAGGAGCACAATGACTACTCACCAAGAACCCAGAACATCATCTAAAGAACTGCAGATTTCACTCGCCTCAGTTAAGGTCAGTGTTCTTGCTTCAACAATAAGACGGAGACTGGGGGCAAAAATGGCGCTCATGGGAGAAATCCAAGGCAAAAGTCACTGCTGACCAAAAAGAACACAAAGGCTCGTCTCATATTTGGCAAAAAATATCTTGATTATCGGCAAAACTTTTGGGAAAAATTTATTTTGGACGAATATGACAAACGACAATCTGGCATGAAACTAACACAGCATTACATAAAAAGAACATCATACCAACAGTCAAACATACAGTAGTGGTAGTTTGAAATCTCAAGGGTAGTTCAGTGGTTAAGGCATTGGACGATGGTTTGGAAGGTCCTAGGTTCAAACCCCACAACCACCAAATTACCACTGTTAGGCCCATGAGCAAGGCCCTTAACCCTCAACTGCTCAGATGTATAATGAGATAAAGGCGTATAAATTGTATAAAGGCGTCTGCCAAAAGCTTAAATGTAAGTGTGATGGTCTGGGGTTTGGCAGCTTCAGGACCTGGACGACTTGCCATAATTGATGGAACCATGAATTCTGCGCTCAACCAGAAAATCCTGAAGGAGAACGTCCGGCCATCAGTTCGTGACCTCAAGCTCTAGGACAATTAAAGGAAACACAACAGCAAGATAGGGTCTGGCTCAAGAATAAACAAAATTAAGGTTTTGGAGGGACCTAGTCAAAGTCTGCACTTAAACCCAATGTGGATGAATTCAAAACCATTCTGCAAAGTAGAGTGGGCCAAAATTCATCCACAGCGATGTGAAAGACTCATTGCCCGTGACACTTTCAAAGCTTGATTACAGTCGTTGCCACCAACGGGGACACAGTCAGTTATTAGGTATATGGAGAAATTACTTTTTCACATAGTGCCAGGCAGGATTCTTTACAGAACTGTAGCCATAACATAAGGAAAAGCATGATGTGATGTTTATTAGAAAATTAAAATTGGAATGGTTGGTGAATTTTTTTTTTTTTTTTTTGTGAAATTTAAAGAAATGAAACTCTTCAGTCATGCTGTTATGGAAATATAATCAATGTTGGTTTACTCTGAGAATTGGGATCAGTCTCACCACTCTGCCTTCGATTATTGTTCTATAACAGCAGAACCACTAGTCTTGTATTCTTTTCTATAGGCATGCAGTGTTTATGGCATCCCAAATACACCTAAGTTGAATTGTATGAAGACCAAATAAATCTCCTTTTTTCATTGGTTAGATTTTTTTTCTCTCCCATTTTTCAGTCACTGTAGCTGCTATATAAAGTATAACTAACCCCCAACCCCCTTGGCAACGTCCAGGCAAAACAACATTGCATCACGTTCTCAGCAGCCACCATTTCGGCTGTGCATATCTCAGCACCTCAGGCAGCTCTGAAGCACATGTTTGGGAAGATTACAGCCAAAATGCACTCGTGAAAAGTGCAACGCTGAAGAGATTTGCACTCCTTAAACATCTTAGCTTGCCACTTTCTTATAGTTGACCTTCTGCTGTGCTCTAAATGCATGCTGTCGTAGTGAGAAGCCAAATGGCCTCGATTAAGTGCTTTATTCCTGAGATTCTCCATGACAAGCAGTCTGCTTGCACTCTTTCTATTGCAGGATTTCTCTACACTTAGAGTTATTTGTCTGTAACTTTGAAGGTTCACCAGAAGTGGACAACTGGAAAAAACAAATCACCTGGTCTTTTTTTGTCCAGTTTGGGTGCCCCTGTGCCCCTTGTAGCATCTGTTCATGGCTGACAGGATGTGGTCGTTAGTTGTTGTAGTTTTACGACCACATGCTTGCATGCTGTGATGATTTTCTGCTCACCACAGTTGCAAACGGCCAAAAGACAGTATTGGTGCGGATTAAATTTTTCTTTTCTTTACACATATAATACAGAAAATGTGTGTGTTTTGGAGAAATTATTTTATATATGCCACAAAAATGGCAATTTTTCACACAAAAATAAATAAATAAAATGATATATACATACAGATACACATTTATATATATGACTATGTACAGTATGTGACAAATAAATAAATAAAATTATATATGTAATTTTATTTATTTATATTTATTTATTTATATTTATTTTATTTATTTATTATTATTATTAATAATAATGATGATATATACATTTATTATTATATCCTTATTTCATATTTAATATTCTATATAGTATTTGAATTATCTATTTTTTATATTATACTCATGGGCGATTGTCTAAGCATTTTCTTACATATCATACTGTTTATGACTATTTACAGTATGTGACAAATAAATAAATAAAATTCTGAGTATAATTATGAGAAATTATGAGCCCATGAGTATAATATAAAAAATAGATAATTCAAATACTATATAGAATATTAAATATGAATAAGGATATAATAATAAAATGTATATATTATTATTATTATTAGTAGTAGTAGTAGTAGTAGTAGTATTATATCCTTATTTTATATTCCATATTTGAATTCTCTATTTTTGTTTTTTAAATTCTTTTTACATTTTTTATTAAAAAATAAAGAATTCAAATATAGAATATAAAAATTTACATTTATATATATATATATCACTCACTCATCATCTATACCGCTTAATCCTGTATTCAGGGTCACAGGGGGGCCTGGAGCCTATCCCAGGAGATTTAGGGCACAAGGCAGGGGGGTGTACCCCCCCTGAGCAGGGTGCCAATCCATCACAGGGCACATGCACACACTCATACACTCTACAGCCAATTTGAGAACGCCAATTAACCTAATCTGGATATCTTTGGACTGTGGGAGGAAACCGGAGTACCCGGAGGAAACCAAGGGGAGAACATGCAAACTCCATGTACACAGAGACAGGAATCGAACCCGGAGCCTGGGGGTGCAAGGCGACAGTGCTAACCATTACACCAGCGTGCCGCCCTCGCTTCAAGCAATAATAATTTCAAAAGCTAATTATTCATTGTTAATTAAAAAGTAGTGTAAGCTTCTAGAAGCATTCCATGCAAAAATGAAGGATTAAAAAAAAAAATCTGTAGTGTCGGTAACCATGTCAAATTCACGTTGCAATATCTTTGCAATAATTGATCATTTTAAAATAATACACTTTTTCATTTTCATGGCATTTCATGTGAAATCCAAATTGCCCAAGGTTTATCTGAATAACAATTAAGATCGTTGAAAAATTCAAACATTTTTTAAAAGGTTACGGACACTACACCTAGGTGAGACACTGTTTTGGCTGAAGGAGTGCTTATCTGAGTTACTGAGTTACTGTTACTTCTCTCAGCTCAAACCCGTCTGTAGTGGATCCTCCTTTGATGTGTCTCATTACGAAAGCCACAGAACTGCCTTCGGCCGGATGTTTTTTGTTTTTCACACTGTTTGTAAACCCTGGTGTCTGTTATGTCTGAAAACGTTAGCGGTCCTTTGAAACGCCTAAGGTCTTTCAGCCATTCCAGCCAGGGTCAGCGTAACTGAAAACACTTTTCTTTCCATGTCATGTGTGATTTTTAATTTACTGCACTGCTTGGACATAATAAAATCTCATGAATATGTACTTGTAGAGGATTTGCTGTTCCAACTAGCCAAGATTTGTACAGAAAAATGTATCAGGTAATGCTAAAATCTGGAAGGAAAAAAAAAAAGAGAGGGAGAGAAAGATCAAAATTCAAATCTTGGACAAATGTTTTTTGCCTATAAAATATTTAGCAAACATAACGTTCAAAATCTTGTGCTCGACCATAATAGCACCCTGACTTCGACAGCGTCTAATGTGACCCGGTGAAACAAAAGTAATGAGCACCTCCTGAACACAGCGGGAGAACCCCGAAGAGAGAGAGAATGATGCGTTCAACACGCGGAACTATCTTTGCTTTAATTTTCAACCTGAAATATTATTGCCTGCTATGATTTATTATAGAGTCAATTTCCTGAGCAATGCGATCAATCAGACACTCATTTCCTTTTCGAAAGTGTGGGAATTTATTTGATTTGTCGAGGTTTGCTGCAGTTCAGAGTGTAATTATCTATGCCTGGCAATATTTAAAAAATCAATTTGGGAAGCGCTGCAACGTGAAGCAAAATCGCAAACGGATCTGACTGAGGCGGAACGCAATATCAGCGCGGGGGAAAACAATCTTACGGCAGCTGTCTTCGCTCGTTACGAATAATTACCTACCACGTACAATTAAAATGTATTACAGGACTGTCTTGTAGTTATAGCCTATGAACGTTTTCGCGCGAAATCCAGTGCGCTGGGAAATCTGTGCAAACTACAGTAGGATTAAGCTGGAACTTTCCTCCTGAATGGGAGAAGGCCTTTACATTTTAGATCCTCTTTTAAATACACACTGATATATACATGCACACACTCACTAATTACACTTGCGATTCCTTTGACTGCCCTTCCGTGCATGCTTCCTGGTAAACTTGCCCTCGGCAGGCCATGCCTCAGACCTCTCTACTGGGAGAGCCATGATGGATCGAGGCTGTATGTGCAGTAGTACAGTCATATTGCTCATGTGTGTGTGTGTGTGTGTGTGAATAAACCACTCCAGTATGTGCTGGTACTGTTATTGTTATTGGTAACCACCCTGTCTTTGCTTCTTTTCCTATAACCGCACACCCCGTCATTTATTCCCGCATCAATAATCCAGTATTGGTATATAAATGATTGATGCGATGCGTTATGCAAACATACAGTAATTACCCCCCGAGCATCCAACTGCAAGACCCCAGAAAATGCCGCCTAGAAGGTACTGCATCCCTTAACATCGGCAAAATATCGTGTCGTAGCCTGTCCTGTACTGTATGTTAGAATTTCATAAAATTCAGTAGGTTCGATTTTTTAGTAGATCATGGCAGCCTGATGCTCTGTCTTTGCCTGCGTTCGGTTCTTTAGTTACGATCCCCTGGCACACTCTCCCTCCTAATGGCGCGACTCATTAATCAGAATCCCCATGAAGCCCAGAGCACCCTGACTCACGCTAAATTATTCGAATTACTTTTCATTAGTGTGGCCTCGGGATGGCCTGGTTCTTCTTGACTTCCTGAAAAACTTAACAGAAGGTGAAAAAAAAAAAAAAAAAGAGGTTTTTTTTTTTCATTTAGAAAGGATTTTCCCTCTATTGTACTGTGTGTGTATCATCTTACTACAAGCAGTCACTTGCAATTCCCAAATTTAAACAAAGCGTTACCAAGTCAATCCACTTTTTCTGTTATTATTATTATTATTATTATTATTATTATTATTATTATTATTATTATTATTATCCTGATTGCATCACAATTACATTTGCCTAGCATGCTAAATTATCATGTTTGTATCTCATTTTTCATTCTGATTGGTCAAAAGGCTTGTAGTAACCTTTCTTTGTTTAACAATTCTTACACATTTTGGTACCAACTTACATAGAGACCTGCTTTTTTTTAGTTTTTTGTTTAGAATAAAACCTAAAAACTGTGTCATTGCGGATTTAGAAACTATCCAAGGAATACTGCTGATAAGTCAAGAATCCAATGACCCACTTGCACATATACATTTACACCTACGGGCAATTCTGCACAGCCAACCGGAATGTTTCGGAGGAAGGTTTGGAGGAAACTAGAGAACCCAGAGGAAACCATGTGGAGACGAGAAGGACACATAACACACACTACCAAGATCGGGATCAAATCAGGAACTCTTTATGGTTTCTTTCTCTGAATCCGTTTCCAGATTTTCAGATTTGCAACAAATAAAAAAAATATATATATACCGTATTGCATTGTAAAGTTATCGTGATGCTTCTAATATTTACAGTCAGGAAATCAGCTTGTTCTGTCTTTTTTTTTTTTTTTTTTTTGCACTAAATTGGTATTAAGGGAAATTGTGGCAAGCACCTGGTCCACAAAAGTAACTTTTTTTCATTAAAAAGTCTTTTCCCTGCAGAGTTGTAGTTGTTATTTCAGCAGAAACAGAAACACAGGACACTAATGAAATGCTGGACTTTTTGGACTTCGCCCTCTCAGTGACGAATTTCCACTAAGGATTTGCTTTATTATTTATTTACACAGATTTAATCACTTATTTAGTTGGAAGCCCAGTACTGTACCAGTGATTTTCCCAGTGGCGTTCAAACACTTACGCTATTTTTCTGGAAAGCCCTTCTACTTACTTTTTATTATATACGAAAGGTGTTCGACTCAAATTAAAACCAATTGACATGTACAGAAGTCTTCAAGCACAGACTCTCAGCCGCGGTAAAACATTTAAACGGTGCAAACATTTTAAAGATGTCCATAAGTCTGTGAATGACCTTGATTCTGGCCAAGGTGATTCGGAGCCCACTGCAGTCGTTCACGTGAACATTCAGCAACATTCCAATCATTCACCAACACCACATTCGCACATTCCAGAGAGTTATTGCCACATCCCCCGTACAATCCTGACCTTGCTCCAAGCACCTATCCATTTGGGCCATTAAAGGAGTTCCTGGGAGGCCAGGGTTTCAGACATGAAACATGCAGGCTCCACTGTACTGAGAAAAAGTTCTACCTTGATGGTATTCAAGCACTAGTGAAATGCTGGGAAACGCTTCATGCTGGGAAACGCTCCTTCATCATTTAATTTATTTTTTGCTATTCCACGGTGAAACTACTAGCTTTGATCTAATTACTAATACCCAAGTCATTCTCCTAGTTTGTATTCTTGTAACTTGTAACGTCCAAATTGTTAACCAGATCACTGTTCTTTAATTATTATTATTTATTTAATATTGTTTCTTTAAAGGATGACAAAACTATGGGTCGCCGTCGTGAAAGCACTCATATAGGTGCCGTCATTAGCTCAAACCACCTCAGACAGACGAATAAAGGTTGTAATTTGTTTGTCTCCGCTCACTGTCTAGATTTCAATTAATGACCTTATTATGGAAAGGGAGCATGTAGACAAGCTGCGCGGCCCGCGCTGCTACTAGAACTGATTGCTCACATTAATCAATAAAATTCAATATTCAGATAGCGGCCATGCACCAGCGACGGCTCAGAGTCTCCTCTCGGGCTGAGTTTAAAAGAATCAGAAATGAGGCATTTAATCCAAAGCAAGATAACTGGAATCGGAATGATTACAAAATGGAGAAACGGACCATGCAAAACAAATAATAAATAAATAAACCCAACAGCATTATCAATGTCAAGCATTTGCACAAATGCTAAACTACTTATGAGGAAATAACAGCAGCAACCTTTCCGTCATTTTTGTGCCATTTTTTAGCCCCCGGAAAAATAATCTGACTGGAACCGATGTTAGCGTTATCACCATTTTCCGATAACATCACATTTCAAAGTGCTTCATTCCTCTTTTACCAAATCATTTTGTCAGGTTACAGTTACATATCAGTTTTTTATTTATTTTTTTTTTTTTCCCGGACTGACTGTCTCGGCTTTCTTTTCCCTCTTGACACTTTTGACTTCAAATGTAGACGCTTGTTGTGGGCACCAATTTACCCAAAGCACCCATAACTGGAATGTACTTATCACTCTGATCGGTGCGTTCAAAGGTTTTTTGGAGAATGTTGAAGCCAGGAGACGACATTTAGACTCTTTTTTCACTGTCATTGCAGTCACTCCATCAGTAATAATTGGCAGGTACTGTATGTATCGCTTAACATTTTGTAGTAGTACGTTTTGCAAAATACTGTAGGCCATTATTGGATTTGGATGTTGATTGAACACCATGTTATACAGTATGTTTAACAAAACTATATGGGATATCGGAGTGTGACGAAGCACTGTGATGAAGCAGAGAAATAATCTGACAAGATTTCAAATATGCACGAGTGATTTTTTATACGAGAGACATGGGATATACACACGCTGTGTGTGGGAAGCTGTTGGTTAAACTGTGCATACCTGTACTGTGATAGCGAGCTTTCGTCAGGTATCGAAATGAAACTGAAACTGGTAGAGTCTGATGATGCTGTAAACTGTAAACAAGTTGTTGCATTGACCGTAATCTTTCTCATACACACCTTGTGTGTAACAAAACTCGACACTTGCTCAATTTTGCCCTCACTAATTACTCATTTCAGTTTGACTCACTAAAAAAATTCAAATAAAAAAAAAATGAAAGCACAAGCTTGTTATATTAATTGCATTCTTAAATCAGATTTATCTATTTTGCCAAAATTGTGGGAGATGGAATTATAAAATCCATTTTGTTAAAATCGCACAAATTTAAACCTGAAAAAAAAAAAACGAACAATTTTGACAATACATTTTGCACACACTTGTGAATCAAAGAACACATGCACTAAATATTCTCTATGCAATACTTTGCAATACTTCTTGCTCCACAAGGCTGATCGCCTCCATGCCGTGCCACACTGATGAAGTACATAAATGAACACACTTGTTGGACATTTCTGCATTGTAAATCTTTTTTTTTTTTTTTTTATCTTAGAAAATAATAGATTTTTTTTATATATGGATTTTCAATTTTCATCAGCTTTGAACCTATAACTTTTCCATTATATACAAAATTTTTAAGATAGTATAAATAAATGAATCCTCCGGCAGTGGCCTATATGCAAGTCGTAATCTTTCTTTCTCTCTCTCCTTATTGTATGAAAACGTTTTTACATGCCACACGCATACACTAATGCAGTATGAAGTCATGTTTTGTATATATTTGTGGATTAGGTGTGGATTAGGTCCCGGCAACGGAACGGAAATTTTTACTCGCTCAGGTGTTTCAGAGCATCAAACTGCATTGTGCCGCCTCCTTAGCGCGCGCGGTGTGTTGCACTTCTACAGTACGTGCGTGTGCATAATCAGCCTAACTCTATTCAGTTTGAGGAAGCAGCACAGGAAGCATTGCTTGCTATTCTTTTGTCTTTGTTTACGTTTCGACATGTGCCTTTTTGGTCCTTTTGGTTTTGGTCCCGGCTCCATCACATCATAGCCGAATACACTATTGTGCTCACATGCTCTGTTTTCCACCTTGGTTAGAAAATGTATGCACTGTTTTTTTTTTGTTGTTGTTGTTTTTCACTTCATTGCAACAGTCTTAGAATAGGTTCTTTATTTTGTTGTTTTGAAATTTCTGATTCATTCTTGCGTTATCATTTTTGAATATGCTATATAAAAAATACATTTTGTACAATTTTCTAATATTAAGCAAATAATCCAGTTGAAACCAATACCGTATAATATCAAACCAAACATTTGCAAACACTTTTCTTGGAAAATTAGTCAATTCAATTATACATTGTTATTTTAATACATGAAGGTCAGCTGTTGTGTAAGAACAGTGACATCAAGTGCATTTGCAAAAACCCATCAAGCTCCATGATGAAACTGTCTCTCATGAAGACCTTCCCAGGCAAGCAAGACCAAAACTTACCTCTGCTGGAGTGGAGAAGTTCATTTAGAGACACCAGCCTCAGAAATCACCAATTAACAACCAGCACCTCAGATTAGAGCCGTTATGAAGGATTTACACATACACATAAGTAGCCGATACATCTTAATATCAACTGGTCAAATGAAATTATTGTTTTGTTTTTTTAATGCATTGTTTTACAGTGTAGAATAAAATAAAAATGTACATGGAATTAGAAGATGTGTCCAAGCTTTTGACTTGCTTTAAAGCAGCAACATCATGGTGAGCTACAGTAACCTTGTTCACATTTGTAATCATTGCAATGCATGTGGGATATTTAATGCTTTCCATTATAGGAAAAGCTGGTCCTGGGTCCACATCCGCATTACTAATTAGAAACAGACCGTATCATCTTTTACTTTTTTATTATATATATATATTTTTTTTTTTTTCCAACATAAATATTATATTATAAAATACCATGTAATTTATGGAAATAGTTCATGTTTTGGCATGAAATGACCAGGAGGAACAAAAATGTATGAGAATAAATTACAGTATCTGGACCTAAAGATAAAAGAAAGGTTAATGACTTTACAAGACTTTGACTTTTGTGGCTTTTTAAAGAGTCGTCAAACCGCTGGTGTCGTTTTACACTGCTGACTTGGTTTCCTCCTTTCCTCAGTGCTTTTCTGTCACTCTTGCGGTCACTGGTCATGACCACAAAGGCACCGAAGTGGCCATTAGCTCAAAATGACACGGATCCCATCACGGGAAATGACTCTGGTGTGTAGTGATTCTGTTTAAGGCTCTGGATTCTTTGAATGGTAATTGTGCATGCACACACGCACAACCGCACACACACACACACACACACACACAGAGCTAAAAATAGTGCTATATTTTCATACGGGAATGCAAATCTTGCTGAACAAAACCCAAAAGAGTCATTTGGCTCTTGGTCTAGAGTTGAGTAGGCACAAATAGCTGCATACATACAGTATACGCATTAATGAATGAGATATGGATATCTGCAATTAATCATTATATAAGGGCAAAAAAGTACCTTTTTTTTTTCATGCTATGAACCTAAGAGAGCCTGTAATGAAAGTTAAAATGCCCTCTTAGGGGTAGGGTCAGTCACACGGGCAGCTTGTAGCAACAAAAGACAGCACACTGATGTATAGCATTGACAGGGTGATTTATCGTCCTACTTCCTCATGTCCCGGGCTGGTTTCCCTCTGAACTCCGGGGAGATTCCCATGTGCTCATTGCTTTGCTGAGTACAAATAGCAAAGTCAACACCTCATGACCATGACCCGCATGAGTAACCTGTAGAAGGACCCCCCCTTCCCCTTATGTCTTTACCAAACTGCAATGAAGAGTTGTATATTGTTCTTTTCTAGGCTACAGTGTAGCAACCAACCCTTCGTACAGCACCTCTTTTAAGTTCAGCAAAGCATTTCTGTACGGTGAGAGCAAAAAGAAAGAAAGAAAAAAAAAGAAGAAGAAAAACAATAGGTCTTGATGTTTGAAAAAGAAAAACAGTTCTCTTAAACAAACAAAGTGTGCGGGATAATAAGGAAGGATGCAAGGGCGGGTTCTTGTATAAGCAATAACGAGTGCGAATCGAGGATCCTAGCCAGAGCCTATTTCAAGGGTGGACTCAGACCAAGTCGATTGTGGAGCAATCCATAATCAACAACGACTGGAGTCAGAACAGAATATACAGCGAACCAAGATGCTGAGAAAACACAAGACCTCTCAACGAGATATAAAAACGTATCAAGGTATAATGAGACAAACTAGTAGACCATAAAGGGTGAACATGGAGGTAGTACGTTTTATGTTTCTTCGTTCCAGCACTGCGTACTAATAAAACAAGCCAAGTTTATGCTTCATTAGGTACACCTGTTCAACTGCATGTTCATGCAAATATCTAATCGCCCAATCGCATGGCAGCATCTCGATGTGTTTAGTCTGGTCGACCTGGTCAAGAAGGCCTGCTGAAGTTCAAACCGAGCGTCAGAATTGGAAAGAAATGTTCGAGTGATTTCAAGTGACTCTGAACATGGCGTGGTTGTTGATGCCGGACAGGTCGGTCTGAGTATTTCCGAAACTGCTGATCTCCTGAGATTTCCGCACACAGTCATATCTAGGGTTTCCAGAGAATATATGGGGTTTTCCGAGGGTTTTCACAGACATATCTACTGTAGGGTTTTCTCCTCTAAAAAAAAAAAAAAAGGAGAACGTATCCAGTGAGTTTGAGTTCTCTAGGTGAAAATGCCTTGTTAATGCCAGAGGTCAGAGGAGAACGGCGAGACAGGTTACGAGCTCTTAGAAAGGCAACAGCAACTCAAATAACGTCTCATGACAACTAAGGTATGCCAAAGAGTACGTCTGAATACACAACACATTGAAGCTTAAGGCAAATGGACTGCTCCAGCAGAAGACCTGTTCCTGTCAGCATAGAAATTGAGGGATATTGAGGCAATAGATCACATGGGCTCACCAAAATTTGGACAATAAAAGATTGGAATAGTGTTCTGATGAGTGTCGAGTCCTGCTATGTCATTCGGACGGTAGGATCAGAATTTGGCATAAACAGCATGAAAGTACAGTATAGATCCACTCTGCTTTGTATCAACGGTTTGGGCCCCCTAATACCAATTGGGCGTGGTTTAAATGCCATAGCCTACCTGAGTATTGTTGCAGACCATGTCCATGTCCATTCAATACACTTCAAATCTATATAATTTATTTGTATAACGCTTTTAATCATTGTCATTGTCGCAAAGCAGCTTTACACAATCAAAAGATCAAAAATTATGGAAATGTGTATGAAATGTGAATGTGTAAGAATCAAAATGATCAAGATCGTCCCTGATGAGCACGTCAAAGGTGACAGTGGCAAGAAAAAAACGCTGTGAGATGGAACAGGGAAGAAACCTTGAGAGGAGCCCGACTTAAAAGAGGCCCCCATCCTCACTTGGATGATATCGGATAGCAGGGATTGATCTGCAGTCATACTGAGTGTTAGAAAGATGCTGAAAGTTCAATAGCAGTTATCAGTTCATAACAGTTGATATCTTGAAGTTAATATGGAGTGCAGGTCATTTTTGGATGTTCTGGTAGACTTGTAGGAAATTTCAGTCCTGAGCTATTGAGCGACTGCAGTCACGCGGAATCTGCAGAGAACATCTGTCTGCATCAGCCAAGGCAGGCCAGGACCATCGTAATGTTGAAGTGGAACCGTCGCCAGTCACTACACGCATCGGAAGCAGACAACACGGGACAGGGCATCCATGCGATAAGATCTCCAAACAGAAGCGGGGCACCAGGACAAGTCAGACAGGTCCAAAGGGCAGAGGGTGTCTGGAACACTGGGAGCTCAGGAGCGGTGTAGCGAGACAGGGAGAGGAAGAGGGAGAGAGAGAGAGAGAGAAAAAAGAGATAACATTTAGATCCATCTGTTTATGACCAAGGGATAAAGGGTAAAAAAAAAAAAGACTGGGTTCTTGAACTTGACACTGTCCTCAAATGGCCTTCACAGTCACCTGGTCTAAATCCAGTAGAGCACCTTTGGGATGTGGTGGAACGGGAGATTTGATTGTGGATGTGAATGTTTCCAGCACCTTGTTGAATCTACTGTACTCCATGAAGAAGGAAGGCAGTTCTGAAAGCGAAACGAGGTCAAGCGGAGTACTAGCAAGGTGTGCCTAATGAAGTGGCTGGTGAGTGTCAAATCTTTGACCATCTGTGCTTGTAGTCCAAATATAAACCTTCATCCCTTGATACTTTTGCTCCACTGAATTAAAACTTGTTTAACTTGACACTCTCTTAGGAAGAAAAAAAAAAAAACTAAGAAAACTTGTAATTTCTACTTGGAAAGTATTTCATCAGTCTCCCAAAGATTGAACTGGGTGGTCAGAACCCAAAATCACATAAATTTTTTGAACTCTGTCTGTCTTCTATCTTTTCCATCTGACTGATGATATAAACACTGTGGAACGTTCGCTCGAAGCATCTTGTAAACAGTCATAAACTGAGCTGATTAATTTGAGGAAACTTCATAATTTGATTTAACCTTAAACTGTCTGTGTTGATCTCTCTTCCTGTCTTGTGCTTTCCCTGAATGATATTAGTTACGCTCCGGCCTTGCTTGCTTTACTAATTTGTAATTTAGCGAACGTCAATAATAACATATGGCTGTTCTAATTAAAAAATGCCCGTGCTTTTCTACACTGTAAACACAACCGACCTTCCTGTAATTGCTTTTTGAACATCGCTAAAGGAATGCAAAATCAGGCACGAATAGTGATCGTGTCTTTCCGTGACCCTGTACAGAATGCGCTGCTACTGAAGATCCCTAATAGCAAACATCTGAATCCGCTTGTTACTAATTGCTTATTGTTTGTTATAGAAGGTGGTACCGGAACGTATTCCTGATAGCAGACGCTCTGAAAGGATGGGCGCATGTGGATAAATAAATGGACTGTGTAAATGAAAGTGAAGTACAAAATTACAAATCTGGCCCCAGTTCAGAGCATTATGCTGGAGTTTTAGGACTATGGAACTTGGCAGGAACAAACTCCAGGAGACTAGAGAGCTGGGGTTCCTAAAGCGCTGCCCATGGTACAGTAGCTTGGCATTAACACTGATGGCTTACAGATGCCAAGGCCTTCGGCATTGATCTTTTCTTCATGGGGTTCCACTTGACAAGATGGTACTAGCTCTCTGGTCTTGCTTGGTATTCGGTTTTCAAGCCAAGATTGTAGGCGGCCTAAGAAAGTTTGAAAGTCTTCCTTTCCTACCATGAGACATTTTACTAGGGTATGTACTATAGTTATCTATGGTAAACTATAGTACATATCATAATATACGATAGTATTACCATGGTTCTTCAGACATTACTGTTGTAGGCACCATAGGACTCTATACAGTGCCAACATTGGTAGTCATTGTGATCCCCAATTAATACTTCACCAGGGTATTGTGGTGCACCAGGCACTCACTGTACTATGGCACTTCATTGGGTACCTTGATAGTAATATGGAGTGTACCACAATACTCTGGTGAAATACTTATTCAGGACACCCCATAGTATACTACCACGGTACCTACTGTACTATGGCACATCATTGGTTTCCGTGGCAGTACTATGGCAGTTCCATATTACTATCAAGGTACCCAGTGAAGTGCCATAGTACAGTGAATACTGTGGTAGTATACTATCCGGTGAAGTACTTATTTGTTCAGCAGGTATCTAATGTGGTTTGTTTGTACATATTAGAAGCACACTATAGGTATGGTGTAGTACAGGCAGCACTGTAGTTTTGTATGTACTGTAATATTAAGAGTTTATGGTATTTAAGTAATGTCACATACATAGAATGGTTCCATACAATATAAATGGTACATAAAGATGTATAACTTTTTTTTTTTTCAACAGTGTCCTGGTACATGTTCCACAGGACCATACTACAGTATGTACCATGGTAAAACCATGTACATGTAGTGTGGTGCAAATTAGATTAGATTAGATTAGATTGGATCAGACTCAACTTTATTGTCATTGCACATAGTTATAAGGCAATTAAATGCAGTGCAATATAAACATATATACAGATCTATAAAACTATAAATATATATAGGATAAAAATAAAGGTTATGTATAAATTGACTTACAGGTAAAAAAAAATATATATATATATATATATATATATGGATAAATTAATGTACAGAATTGTAAATTTACAGATATGTCTAATTATCAATATGTGGAAAAAGATATACAGAAACTATATAGGTGAATTTACAGTATGTGCAATAGTATGAATATACATATGAATAAATATGAGTAACTTAATATAAAACTATAAATATATATATATAGGATAAAAAATAGTATAATTGGCAGAAAAAAAATATATATAGTGTATATATATATATATATATATATATATATATATATATATATATATATATATATATATATATATGGCATGCCGTTTAGGAAAATATTCTTGAGAGAACTTAATGAAAACTCTGAATATATTGAATGAAACGTGAGAATATTGAATGGATTCGAATATATGATTGAAAAATATATATATTGAATGAATTGAATATATGGATTGAAACTGATATATTGAATGAAAAGTCTGAATATGGAATGAAACATGACGTCAAAACACAGCGCCATCTATAGAAAGGATGAGTGAGTCGGCGAGAAACTTGGTTGCTGCAATTGTGAGAAATGAAGAGATGGTGAACACATTGATGACGTGTCGGCCCAAAGTGCACAAGCACTCAGTATCAGACGACGGATGAAGACATTTACGCTATTTCACCGGAAGACCGGTGTTATGCTAAAATGCCCCCTGCCACAGATTGCACCCCTACATAATCTCTATCAAATATTATATTACAACATAAATTCATAGGTTGTTATCAAATATGATTAAACTATTATAATAACCTTGGCACGTGACAGTCGAGACCATGAATACAAAATTCTCATATAATGTTTATTTTGTGGCACATTTATTTTACAGGATTTGTCATGTAATACAAAAATGCTTGCACTAAATAAATATTTATGATGAAAATTTAACGAAATGATTTTCATATTAAATAAGCAATATAAAAAAATCTTGTATATAAAAAATAATAATTTATATTTTTTCCCTATACTATGCAATTTTTTATAATGCTTATTTTATAATCAAATCCATTTGGTCTAATTTGTAATTTCTAAATCATAAACCTAGAAATTTCTGTTCTAATATAATATTCGACGGAGATTAAATAGGGGGTGCAATCTGTGGCAGGGGGCATTTAGCGCATAACGGTCTTCCGCGGTGAAATAGAGAATATATTTCTTCATCTGTCGTCTGATACTGAGTGCTTGTGCCCTTTGGGCCGACACCTCATCAATGTGTTCACCATCATTTCTCACAATTGCAGCAACAACCAATTCATACTCATCGTCTTCATTCGCGCTGTTCCATATATTCAACTTTTCATTCATATATTCAGACTTTCATTCAATATATCAGTTTTCAATCCATATATTCAGAATTCATTCAATATATATTTTTCAATCAATATATTCGGAATCCATTCAATATTCTCACATTTCATTCAATATATTCAGAGTTTTCATTAAGTTCTCTCAAGAATATTTTCCTAAACGGCATGCCTATATATATATATATATTATATATATATATATATATATATATATATATATATATATAGTGTACATATATATATATATATATATATATATATATATATATAATATATATATATATATATATATATATTAGTGTATATATAGTGTAAAGTGAGCAGAGATGGATAAATTAATGTACAGAATAATTGTAAATTTACAGGTATGTCTAATTATCAATATGTGGAATAAAGATATACAGAAACTATATATAGGTGAATTTACAGTATGTGCAATAGTATGAATATACATATGAATAAATATGAGTAACTTAACAGCTGGATGGAAATGCAGAGAGTATACCTATACACACATATATACATATATGAATATACATATATTAGTATACAGTCTTTGTGCAGACTATACAAATGTACTTAAATATAAGTACCATGGTAATGCAAAAAACAAACAAAAAAATACCATGATACAGGTACCATTGTACTACTTTGGTGCCCATAATATGGTTAAATTACAGTATAACAATGCTAAGAAAAGTGCCAGTAGTCTCTAACCCAGGAACTTCACTACTAATATACAGCACCACCTAAGTCACAAGGAAGTCTAGATTTATTCCAAATATTAACACAATGTTACTTCAACTTTCTGACATCTCCAAATTAAAAACTGCATGCCGGTGATTATCGGAATTAGCAAACTGAGCTCACATAATGGTTTGTAGCAGACCTTACCACCGTGCCGCGCTTCACTAATGACATTGCCACGAGGACTCGCTTGACACTGCTCTCAGCTAGAAAAGTCCCCTGATTAATTCCCACCCTAATTAATGCTCTCCACTTTTATTTGCCTTAAACAGCCTCATATAATGGGTTGATTGAACCATGAGCCTCGTCAGAGTTCCCTACCTGCAAGTTTGCCACAATAATCAGCTTTTACGAAGGAGAAAGTTTGTCATTTCAAACATTTTGAGAAGAAAAAAAAAAAAAAAGAAGAACAAGCTCTAGAACAGTCCCACTAGTGTGTAATATTTTATCCTGTTTGCAAAGTGTACACCGATTAAATCAGTTTTGCCATAAATGTTTATTCAGGCATGCAAATGTAATGTCTATGTGTTTAGACGGAGATAGTGAAAGGCCATGAGCATGTAAGTTGGACCAAGTGGAACGTGAGACGACTCAATGAAGATGAAGCAGCATGAAACAGCACTTGGGCTTTTGTTCTTGTTTCTTCTTATTCTCTATCATGGATTGTCGCCTTGCACCTCTAGGACCTGGGTTTGATTCCTACGTCTGGTCTGTGTGCTTACTGGGTTTCCTCCAGGTTCTCCGGTTTCCTCCCACAGCTCAACGCCATGCAGATTAGGCTGTTAATGTTTCCAAATTGCCCCTGGTGAAGGACATGGCAATCCACTCTAGTATCCTAGCTAAGAAAACCCCATGGACAGCATCTAGGAGGGCCTGGCGCTCTACGGTCCATGAGGTCACGAAGAGTCAGACAGGACTTAATGATTAAAAACAAACAAGGAATTGATTGAATGAATTACCTTAAAATGTAATCGACAAAAGTAATTGTTTCCATGGTATATGAGGAATAAAACACTTAAGAAAAATGCTGTTACAATGGTACCTTAGCATACGAACGTTAGCCCTGCCTTAAGGATTTTCACTGAAATTTTGCAACATGCCTCGGCATAAGAAGCGTTTTTCGGCATATGAACGACTGCACCAAGCCAAACCGGGCAGCGGTTAAGTTGCGCATATGTCCAGGAGCCATTCAAAACTTGTTTGCGTCAACTGCGTTTCACAATATGGAATTCCGCCTTAAGAACTTATTGGAAACTAATCTCTCTCCAACAGTAGCAGTGACACCGCTTCATCTTGGGTCACATCACGCCACTCCGTCATTAAGGATTTTCCTCTCAGCACGTCCTCAAGTTCTTTAATTCCTGACTCGTGTAAGTTCTTTAGACTTTGAAAGGTTTTTTTTTTCTTTCCATGGCTGTGAATCATTTAATGGATTCCATCATCATAATAAAATCTGTTTTCGGGAATTGTTAGTTGTGTATGAAGCGTCCAATTTTCTGTTCTTTCACATCTTTCCCATTGTGCTCTCACTGATGAGCTGATGATTATGAAAATAAAGGAATTATGAAATCGAGGTCAAGACTCAACCCCCGTGTATAACGAAGACAAAGAAAGACCATTTCAATTTGGAAATTAATGGATTTTTCCAGGAAGGCAATCTCACCATGTTAAAACCATAGACTTTTTCTACAACGTCAAACCGGGGTCATCTCAACATAAATGTCAAATTTTTAAAAAAGAATGATTAAATCTCTTCAGTTGATTATTTAAATCATAATTGTGAACAATGTATTGCCAGCCCTAGGCACATTCTAGGGGTGGGGGGGAAGCAAAATACCCAGAGGAAACCCTTGTGGACAATGGAAGGACATGCAAAAATCCCCATAGACAGTGACCTCATATTAGGACTGACTTCCATGCTCCTATGACCCCTTTAAAGTCTGTGAGGTTCCATTTTCTATGTATCACTTGCTAATTGTCTAATACATTCATGGTCCATGGACGATGAAAAAGGAGTCCATATTTCTAATAAGCTACCTTGTCTTTACAAGTATGTTTGCATCCAGCTATTGATCTCAGCGGAATAGTAGAAGCTTAAGATGCAGCCAAATATGTCTTAGCTAATATCTGAGGCAGCATTTCTATCCTAAAGTAACCACACAAAAGGCTTATGTGTAATTAGCTGTCTTTACAAATGCAACCCAGTAGCTAATCCACGATACCTATGGAGTTAACATCTGCAGAAAGGGAAAACAAAAGCGCAACACTTAACGATGTTATTGTCGCAAGTAGTGTGTTCCCTCATTACTAACACCTAAGAATTGTCTCCAGGACTGTACATTTACCCAGCTGTTAGTCTCTCAGTTCGCATAGAAATTGTACCTTTTGCATATGCTTGCTCCTCACCTTGCATTGTATAGCCTGTTTGCTCATGCTTGTGAGCTCATCTGTTGCCAGCTGCCCTTTTTTTTAAGCCATGAGGTCAGGTCATTAATCAGACCAGAGAGGATAAATGAAATGAAAAATCTGTAATGACTTTCCTCTCTGACCTTATGTCGCTAGCCCCGTGGCTAATCTCTGGTCTGATGAGCTTCCTTCAGCTAAACAATTTACATAAATCCATGTGATGGGCCATCTGCTACAGCTGGTTCATGTTTAGAAAACTTCAGCTCTGCTACACTATGTTTTCAAGTACTTGATTCAGACTGCTGAAATACTTAAGGCCGATCTGCTTGTTCTAGCTCAGGCTCTTGCATGGATACCTACAGTATATGGCAAAAGGTTTGTGGGTACCTGACCATCATACTCATCATATGTGCTTTTTGAACATCACAGTTCACATTTGCGCCACCTTCTGCTTCTGTAACAGTCATCAATCTACTTGGAAGGCTGTCCAATAGATTCGAAGTTGAAGTGGCCACTGGGATTTGGACTCATTCGGCCACGAAAACATTAGTGTGGTCTGGGACTTTAAGACTTGGGGCTTGGTGTTGGTCTTAATTCGTCCTTGGGATGGGGTTCAGTAGTCAAGTCAAGTCAAGTAGGCTTTTATTGTCATTTCAACCGTATACAGTTCAGTACACAGTGAAATGAAACAACGTTCCTCCAGGACCAAGGTGCTACATACATGCAAACGACATACTGTAAATGAACAACACAACATAAATTAACAACGCAGGTTTTTACATTTTTAAGTTAACCTAAAAAACTATCAATTTCTATACAAATAAAAGAGACAACAATAGACAACAGACAACAAAGTGCACGTGCAAATGTGCAAACGGTAGGGTTGAGTTCAGGCCTTTGAGTAAGCTATTATGGAGTTCTTCCATACGACCTTGGCAACATCTCTGAAGATGTTTTTGCATCGAGTCGTTGTCACGGTTGGAACAAGTCCGGGCATCTTAGCTCCGATGCTGGGAAGTTTTTTAATTAGCCCATATTCTAGATAGCCAGCTTTGATGCGACAGTTTGGGGAAAGCCAAAACATTGAGTATCGATTTCCATTTGCCCATAGTGGTGAAGAGAGTGCACACTCTGAATATTAAGGGTTATTTACCATACTAATCCGTGGCATACAGCGTAAAAGTGCTACAATAGTGTTTTTTGCTTATTCGAAGGATAAGGTTTAGGTTCTTGGAAAGAAGGACTTAAGCAGAGGAAATAATGCTGCAACAGCTTATCAATGGATGTAGAATAGATGCCACGGGTCCCTCCTAAACCCCTCAGTGAATAGCACAGAAGTCAACTTCTTAGTTCCTTAGACAGAGCTCTACCATTTTGTCAAATTTTGACCAGATTTGAGCTAAATTTCTATTCTGGAAACATTTGAAACCACTGGTCACTAATCCTTGATAAGCTTCAATCATTTTTGTGTGTCTTTTTGATGGTTTTAGAGCTCCACTCTACACCTACTGTATAAATCTCAGTGGTTTGAGAGCTCCAATAGCACCTATAAACCTTAATAGTATGACCTGCCAAACCCCATGCCAATCACTATGGGAACAAATTGGCTATTATTACAGGGTATTTTAAAGAGAAGTTGCCCAGGGGGCCCCCCCTGTTTAGAAATACTAAAAAAAAAAAAAAAAATCAAGGGCATCGAAATACAATAGACACATTTATAAGTAGGGTATAAAAAATGGAAAAGGTTGTAGCTAGGCAAGATTTGCCCAAAATGAATGTATTTCAGAAAATCCCGTCTACCCTCTGAAGATTCAATCAAGAGACAGGCCTGAAGCTCTTGTCTTAACCTTGAATCCTGGTTGCTACGCAGGGATACAGAACTGGGAAAGAACTCTGCTTATGTCAGTCACTACCTTATTACAAGACGGAGAACAGACTAAATAGGAAAGGATCATGAGGGCCTCAGTGTAAAATTAATTTAGTAGAATGCAACATCGCCTGGGCCACATTGGAATGTGAAATGTGAACAAATGCTTGACTGATTGATGATGGAATCTGTGTGTATCATTTTGAAAAAGAAGACCTTTAGTTAAGTCTACCGAGGTCCAAAATTTGGCAGGGAAAAGCGGGGAGAACAATCATCCCTGCCTAAAAGCATGCAATTCATGTACCGGAGGTAGACGTAAGCCTGGTGCTTGGCTGCCTCAGATTGATGACACTGGAGTAAAGGTTGGGATTTGTTTGGCTTCGCTTGATGACCTTTTAATGGTATGCAAACATCCAGACAAGCTGTTTATCTGCCCCAGACCTGCACCATGGCTAGAATTTATTGTCCGCATTCATCAAAATAAACCAGAATCCATTAGTTTGAAAGTGCCCGTGCACTGCTGATTGATCAGCGTCTCCTCCGTCGTGATTTTATGAGGATAAAAATGAGCAACTTAATCCAGAAACATGATAGAAAGTACACTGACGTCTAGGCCAATTTCACAGCCTAATCTAATTTGAATGCCGTCATTTTATATTCAAGTCTGCATCCATATATAAACTGTAGGCCATGGCTGACTAAAGAGCTATCCTCTTTTATGCAGGAATAAATTATTTTGCATATATTAGCAGTAATCAGGATCAGTACGAGGATCACGCATCTTTTTTTTTTTTTTTTTTTTTTTTCAAAACTCAAGATTAGTGAGTTCAAAAATTATGATAATTAAGGCTGGTAATGAAACAATCTACAATCACTAATTTAGTATAATTGTTGCAAATAATGAAAAGTACTTTTGCATGATGAAAGACATTCATCAATAGGCCAAGTATATATTAAATCTAAAAAAGAAAAAAAGCAAGAATGTATTTAAAAGAAAAAATAAAACAAGCAGCATTTGATATCCTGAAACATCTTGAAAAAAGGAACAAGGTGAGTTTTTTTTTTCTTTGCATTTTAATTTCCTTAGTGCAATAATAACAACAATGTTTTTATTTTTTTTAATTAACAGATCCTAGTACAGTATATGCCTCTTCCAAATGGTTGAGAAGTCACCTCATGGAAAAAGTATAAAAACATTTATTGTATAAATACAAAACAAATCAGATGAAAAATCACATAACACATTAACTTTTTTATCTGATGGTACAAGAACACATTTGTTTTAAGATAGGGACCTTCACCTCCAGTCCTGGTGGGCCAATGTTCAGCACAGTTTGTAATTCACCAACACCCACTGAACCTAGTAATTACTAGATTATTTAAACCACTGTGTTTGAGAAGAATGATCACCAAACTATACCAGACACTGGCCCTCCAGTACTGGAGTTGAAGATCCCTGTTTTAAGCAGGGTATGCGACAAAGCAATTGAAAGTATAGAATAAAACATAACATGCCTCAACCAAGTGGTAGAGATGGCACAATCAGGTAATGCTCAATACGGTTTTAAATAAGCTATAATCACTCAAAATGTGCTAAACCAAAAGGTTTAGTGTTTTATGAAACACTGTTATAGAGTGATTTATCATTTCTGGCATTAGATTCTCTAATGAAGTCTCTAATTGCTCTAATAAAGCAAAGATTCTTAAGAACAAAGTTCAACAGTGGCTTGAAAATTAGGACAGTATGAAGCTGAGTAAAACTTGATTATTTATTTATTTAAGTTTTTAAGTACCCTTGTGCTTGGCTTACATTTTATGCTGTCTGTTTTCTTGATTAAAAAATGATTGCTACTACAATCAGGAGTCCTTCATCAATTCTGACAAATATTTCCTCTTAAGGCTGCACGGTGGCGCAGTGGTTAGCACTGTCGCCTTGCACCTCCAGGTTCTGGGTTCAATTCCCGCCTCGAGTCTGTGTGCATGCAGTTTGCATGTTCGCCCCGTCCTTGGTTAAGATGAGTTTCCTCCAAAGACATGCAGATTAGACTACTTGGCGTTTCAATTCATAGTCTGTAACCTAACGTGCGCATCCATTCTGCGTTCACTTTCCGATAAGTTTGTCTATTTCTATTTCAGTTGTGTCATACATTACAGAGTTTATACTTCCATGTTCTACGTTTCATGTCTTGACCCTCAGTTGTTCTACTATTTATATTTATTTATACTTGCACTTTGACCTACTGTCCTACTTACAGCCCTACCATGGATTAAACCTATGAGTATGGAATTGGGCTAAATGATATTAATGCTAGGTTTAGGTTCTTGCATCGCACCCATGTAACACATTTAAAAAGCAACCTGCTCTGGCGGTGCGAACAGCCTAATGGTAGATATGAAGAAATTTCCTCAGAAGACCTAAAGCGTATTTTTCCAGCACGTTACATCACTTTAAGGTAAAGTTATCCACGGTTATAGATGATGATCCTAATCTACCAGATAAATCTCTTGAAAAACGTTCTCTGGCCGATTGCTCTTACATCGCTATGATGTTTTTGACCAACTGGAATCGCGTGATTTCATTTAAACGATGTGTGAAGACATAAATTTCAATCTGGCGCTTCGTCACTCTGTTGAACATTCGGACCTTCCTCACAGCTCTGCATGCACACTCTTCACTAACTTTAGCTCAGCTTTTAACACATTTCACTTAGCGAAACTATATTACACTTCAGTGCAGTCCTTTTTTTTTTTTTTTTTTAATAAAAGGGTTCAATTACAAAGCACATGACAGTTTTCTCAAAAAAACAAAAAAAAACAAAAAAGATCTCAGTTTGAATGAATTCATCAAAGAATAAGGCAGTGTTAAAATTCTCTTTGAAAAGCTCCTAGACAGTGAAAGGGCCTATTTTTACATATACATGTAATTAGATATTAATTTGTGTTAAGAACATTTGAAAAGACAGATTTTCACAATAGCCTCAGAAATGGCTACGGCAAAAGGATTCGTTTCTTTATTTTATTGTGTTACGCAGACACGGGAAGAGGGCTTTTTTTTTTTTTTTTTAGAAATTATGTCACACAAGTTCAAGACTTGAAAAATACATTTCTGTCTTATTATTATTATTATTACTAATGTTTTTTAAACAATGGCTGAGATCCATCTAGGGTTTTCTCATTTTAAATAAGGACTCCATATAGACAAGTCTCAGAGCCTCTTAAAGGCTTGAAATATGTGGTTTTCACGTTTGCTTTTATATGAAATTAATTCTATAATAATAAAATATTGTTACATATTTTATTGTAACAGTTGAACCAGTGCGTGTCCAGGATGTACGAATAAACCCTGCTTTGTATGTCAGAAGCATGATGAGTTTTGCTTCAAGGCCAGGAGCAGGAAGATGTGAATGCAGATACCTATGAGAGATCATGTTCAGGTCAAGTAGAGATATTTGCTGAGTGCTGAGCTTTTCATTTCTGCCATCTCTGAGCATAAGGCCTTGGGAAAAATAAAAAATAAAAAAAAACTCAAGGCTGGAGGATTTCTGTTTCATTACTATTGACATCTAGTTTTTATTACATCAAATTTTCTACATCTCTTCAAATAGCACTGTTGAAGATGAATGTGACATGGTGTGTCGTTATTTTTATTTATTTATTTATTTGTTTATTTATTTGCTGCACCCTGTGTACTATCTATTCACTGTGTTGTTTTTCTCTTGTGTTGAGAAAGATGATCTTCTGACTAATCATATTCGAGAATAAAACAGCACTCTGGAATATAACCAAAGTCACTTTAACATCTTCGACCTTTTCTCCCTGTCCTAGAATTATAAATAAATAACGTTCTAGAGCAACCGCTCCCAAGCGTAACATGGTCGCAGCACAATTTGTAAAATGTGAAAATCTTCTGCAAACTTTTAATCGCAAAATTAGATCAACACAAGATAAATAAGGATAAATAAAGTGGTTTAAACTGTTTAGAAATGCTTGTGGTAGTACTCAGCATTGTGGTCTCGCACCTCCAGGGATCAAGAGTTCAATTACAGTCTTTGGGTGTGTATGCCGAGTTTGAATGTTCTCCTCGTGCTTGGTGGTTTCCCTCCCGGTATTCCGGTTCCTTCCCACACAGTCCTAAGTCATGCAGCTCAGGCGAGTTGGCATTCCCAAATTGCCTGTAGTGTGTGACAGTGTGTGTGTGTGTGTGTGTGAGACAATGGATCCCTGCAATGGACTGTCACCTCATCCAGGGTGTACCCTGCCTGGTGCCCGAAGGCTCCTGGGATAGGCTCAAGGCAGTCAACCCAGCACTTCCAGAGCCTAGACTCCACTCCAGGTTTTTTCTCCCTGCAAGCTCACCTGTTGCTCACGCACACCTGAACGTGATCAGTCAATCATTTCTCGGCTTTTTAAGCACACAGAGAGAACCATTCAGTGCCGCAGTGTCTTACTCGTGTGCCTCGTGTTTTTCTTTGCCCAGTGTTTTTTCGTATGTTCTAGTCTCGTTCTCGACCCTGCTTGTTTCTCGGATTTTTTTCTCCTTAATACGCTACTATTAGTTACTAATAGTTGCTACTATTAACATCCTCTGCATGCGAAGCGGATTTACAGCAAGAGACGCCAGTCATATTCGCCCGTGTTCACTTCCGGGATAGTGGAGATTCTCTCGCGTCATAGCCCCGCCTCCAGCGTCACCACTAGGGGCTTCCCAATTCACTCCAGGCATTCTCTGCTTCCTACACACACGCACTGCTTGTCTCCTCTGCTCCTGCTGCACCTGCTTACCAAGGTTCCTGTGTGTAAATAAATTAAAAATTAAAAGGTGCCTGTTTTTCTGCTATTGGGTTCACTCTCTCAGCCAGCTGTGACAGTACACTGCGGCCATGACGAACCCAGCAGACGCATCTCGCCCAAGGTCCATTCTTCGAACTAGATCCCAGCCCAGACCTAGTGCTGTTTTGGTGCCCAGCTATGCCAGATCATTGCCCAGCAGGGGGCTCTCGTAAACTATCATCAGCTAAACCTCCAAAAAATCTCCCAGACAGTAGCCAAGCTATCAATGCAATTTCAACAAGTGTGCTCTACTCTTCCTTCCACTCTGACACCACCAGCTTGGCACGAACCTTGTCTGCCTAATCCTCAACCATACAACGGCGACCCTGATACATGTCGTTCCTTTCTGTCTCAGTGTTCCTTGTTACTTGAACTCCAGCCATCAACCTTCCCCACTGAACGCTCCAAGGTGGCGTATATCATCACTCTCCTTACATGGAGAGCCCGTGAGTGGGGGACTGCCGTCTGGGACGCCAAGGACCCTTGCTGTGCCACCTTTAACGCCTTCACTGAAGAGATGGGGAGGGTATTCGATCGCTCACACGCAGGCCGGGAGGCTGCGAGAAAGCTGCTGGAGCTGTGTCAGGGTTCCAGATCAGCTTATGATTATACCATCTAGTTCAGAACTTTGGCGGTCGCCCCTCAGTGGGACACCCGGGCCTTGTATGACACCTTTCTGAATGGCCTTTCAGAGTCACTCAAGGACCAGCTAGTTTCTCAGCAGCTCCCCGAAAATGTAAGCGACTTTATGGATCGAGTAGGACGTGTGGATTCACGCCTCAGGCAAAGGCATCGCACGGATAATCAACCACGACTCATAGACAGCACCTCCCCCACTCCAACTGTTTCAGCCAGCTCCCCAGCTGAACCCATACAGATTGGTCGGTCCCAGATCTCGCCAGAGGAACGGCAACGACGAGTTCTGGCTGGGGCGTGCTTCTATTGTGGCAAGGTCAGTCATCTACGTCTCCAGTGCCCGTTAAAGACAAGCACCCTCCCAGTTAACCTAGGCACACTGGAGGGGGCATCCCAAGTGCATCTGCCTAGAGACCGCTCACTTCTCCCTGTCGTGCTCCTCTGGGATAACCAGCCCTGTATTCTTCATGCCCTCGTTGATTCTGGCTCTGATCACAATTTAATTGATGCCAATAAGGTCAAGGAACTGCATGTGCCAACCCTTCCCTTGGAACCACCGCTCTCAGTCCATGCTCTCGATGGTATGCTCCTTCCTCCGATTACCCGGCGAACCATTCCAGTCACACTGAGGACATCGGGAAATCATTCGGAAGAAATTTTGTTCCTCGTCATGCAAAGAGCTCAATCCCAGCTGGTTTTGGACGCCCCTGGCGGAAGACTGGCGAAACAACATCATCCTTGGATGGAGCCCCCTCTGCCTAGCCTTGTGCCTTAAGTCGGCGCTCTGTCCCTCTCCAGTAGCAACCTCCTCAGAGGAATTTCCTGACCTCTCCGCAGTCCCACAGGACTATGCTGATCTCAAGGCAGTGTTCAGCAAGTCTCGGGCTATCTCTCTTCCCCCTCGCGCCCCGCCCCCCCACCGAACCTATGACTGTGCAATTTACCTCCTTCCAGGCACTACTCCACCCAGGGGGCATCTGTACTCACTCTCCCAAAACAAAAGGGGAGCCATGGACAAATACATATCCGAATCGTTGGCCGCTGGAATCATCAGGCCGTCATCATCTACTGCTGGGGCAGGCTTCTTCTTCATGGCCAAGAAGGATGGGTCCCTACGCCCTTGCATTGATTACAGAGGACTTAACGACATCACCATCAAGAATCGCTATCCATTGCCCCTGATGTCCACAGCCTTCGACCTCCTGCAGGGAGCCCAAGTCTTCACCAAGTTGGATCTCCACAGTGCTTACCACCTAGTTAGGATCAGGGAAGGAGACGAGTGGAAAACTGCCTTCAACACCCCGTCCGGTCATTACGAGTATTTGGTCATGCCTTTCGGGTTGGCTAACACACCGGCAGTGTTCCAAGCTCTGGTCAATGACGTTCTTAGGGACTTCATCAATGTATTTGCCTTTGTCTATCTAGATGACATTCACATTTTCTCATGTTCCTTAGAGGAACACACAAAACATGTTCGCCAGGTACTTCAGAGGCTTCTTGAGAACCAGCTCTTTGTCAAAGCTGAGAAATGCGAATTTCATCGCAACACAGTCTCATTTTTGGGTTTCATTATTGCTCCTTCGAAGATCCAGATGGACCCCGCCAAGCTTCGAGCAGTTACTGATTGGGCCATTCCAACCACCCATAAGGACCTCCAGCGTTTCCAATTTTTACAGGCGATTTATCCGTGACTATAGTTTGGTAGCCATGCCACTCACCTCCTTGACCTCAATAAAAAGCCCATTCGCATGGACGGAACAAGCAGCCAGGGCATTTTGGGAACTAAAGACACGATTTACCTCGGCCCCTATTCTACAACAGCCATACTTCGCTTCAGTTCATTGTTGAGGTAGATGCCTCAGATTCTGGAGTAAGAGCAGTATTATCGCAAAGGTCACCTAAGGATAACAAGCTGCACCCTTGCTGTTTTTTCTCTCACCGACTCTCGCCCACGGAAAGGAACTACAGCATAGGGGATTGAGAGCTACTGGCAGTAAAACTGGCGTTAGAGGAGTGGAGGCATTGGCTAGAGGGGACAGAAATCCCGTTCCTGGTCTGGACGGACCACAAGAACCTAGAGTATCTCAGGACAGCCATACGCCTCAACTCCCAACAAGCGAGGTGGTCCATATTCTTTTCTCGTTTTAATTTGTCCCTGTCCTATCGCCCGGGTTCAAAGAATGCCAAACCGGATGCACTCTCCCGCCAGTTTTCCCCAGCTCATGATCAAGCATCCGAGGCCACCATTTTGCCCCCTCAATGTCTGGTAGGAGCAGCACTACTGGACATCGAGTCACGGGTCAGGACGGCGCTCAACCAGGAACCTGGTCCTCCAGAAACACCTACAGGCAAACTCTTTGTCCTGGAGGCAGAACGATCTTGTGTCCTGGAATGGGGGCATGGCTCAAGGCTGGCCTGTCACCCAGGGGTGGCACGCACACTAGCCCTTATCCAGCAACGATTCTGCTGGTCCACCATGAGGGATGACACCCACCGTTTTGTGAGTGCCTGCGATGTCTGTACTAGAAATAAAACCAGTAAAAAACCACCTGCTGGTTATCTCAGACTTCTCCCTATCCCGCACCGACCCTGGTCTCACATAGCTCTAGATTTTGTCACCGGACTTCCAGACTCAGAAGGTCACACCTGCGTCCTCACGGTTGTGGACCGTTTTTCCAAGGCGGCTCACTTCGTTCCCCTGTCTAGTCTCCCTACCGCTAAAGAGAATGCTGAACTGCTAATCACTCATGTTTTCCGGCTACATGGACTCTCGACGGACATTGTGTCGGACCGTGGCCCCCAGTTTGCTGCACAGTTCTGGTCTGCCTTCTGTAAATTAATTGGTGCTACGCCTAGTCTATCTTCGGGATATCACCCACAGACTAACGGCCAGACGGAGCGAGCCAAACAGGATCTAGAAACAGCCATCCGGTGTATGACCTCGAAGGAGCCCCGTTCCTGGAGTCGGATGCTCCCATGGATCGAATACGCTCCTTGCCCACATCGGCCACCGGCCTCTCACCTTTTCAGTGTTGTCTTGGGTACCAGCCTCCCCTGTTCCCCTCTCAGGAGGAGGAGGTCTCGGTCCATTCAGGCATTCTCTGTTTCCCACACTCACACACTGCTTCTCTCCTCTGCTCCTGCTGCACCTGCTTACCAAGGTTCCTGTGTGTAAATAAAATAAAAATTAAAAGGTGCCTGTTTTTCTGCTATTGGATTGAAAAGATCACAATGTTCACCTCTAAACTAGAACAAGAACATTTAGAGGGGACAAGTCAGTACACAGCTCCATAACACAGTTATTCTTGCAAGTCACAGGGTGGCTCTGTCCAGTAGCAACCCCTGGACGTCCTGAAGCCTTCTTAACAAGAATTGAACCTCTTTCCTTGAAGTTCTTGATGCTCCTATAAATTGTTGATTTAGGTGCAATCTTAGTAGCCACAATATCCTTGCCTGTGAAGCCATTTTTATGCAACGCAATGATGGCTGCACGCGTTTCTTTACAGGTCACCATGGTTAACAATGAAAGAACAATGATTTCAAGCATCATGTCAAGTCTGCCATTCTAACCCAATCAGCCTGACATAATGATCTCCAGCCTTGTGCTCGTCAACATTCTCACCTGAGTTAACAGGACGATTACTGAAATGATCTCAGCAGGTCCTTTAATGACAGCAATGAAATGCAGTGGAAAGATAATTTTCATGGCAAAGAAGAACTATGCAATTCATCTGATCACTATTCATAACATTCTGGAGTATATGCAAATTGCTATTATAAAAACTTAAGCAGCAACTTTTCCAATTTCCAATATTTATGTAATTCTCAAAACTTTTGGCCACGACTGTACACTCCGTCTTGGCGTCTCACTCACTTTAAAGCAAGTGTCAGCTTTTTTCTTCACCTCATCCACACTTTACACACACACACACCCATATCACACACATACACTCTCACACTCACCCACTGTGAGTTCACGCGCTCATGGTACGCATCTCTTTGTTAAAGATTAAGAAATAAAACATTTAGTGTACAACGGGTGTGAAAATTAAACATGAGAATCGTTTGCTTTACCTCACATTTCTAATTTTTTTTTATGTTTCAAAAATGTTAGCAATATACTGTATATGTTACATTTCTACACATTGGTATGAGTTGTGATGTAGTGATGCATATGGATGAGTGTACTGTATACCAGTGTGTGTGTTTGTGTGTGTGTTCATGTGGTAATGGGTTCTAGCCAAAAATAAACACATAAAAAAGCAGCAAAAATCATGTCCTTGTGCATCTAAGTTGATGAGCCACACAACAAGCAATTATGCATGCTTTAATAGAGTTCAACTGAGGTCCAGCAATCTGCTCCTGAATCAAAGCAACCAGATGAAAGAATATGCTGCCTCTTATCAGCAAAGGGAGCATTTTGAACGAGAGAATGAGTGAGAGAGAGAGAGAGAGAGAGAGAGAGAGAGAGAGAGATGTAGCAGTTAATTCCTATAGTAAGGTTCAGTAAGTTCCAAACATTTAAGAGGTTGCATTCTGAGAACTCGTTCGTATGTCCAATTTGTTTGTAAGTCCAACAAACATTGTTTAGGTACTAGGATACTAACACAATTGGCTATACACAAAACTAACACGTTCCATGATCTTGCCCTTTGCTTTTATGATTCATGTTAAAGTAACGAGCGGTATCTTTTCATTTGCTCCATTCTTTGAATTATTTTCTTAGCAGTACCAGCGTCATAGGTGCTGCTTTTACACTTGCTTCCAGACATCCTGGGATGCCCGTATGTGACTATGTATATGCCGGACATATGATCTAAACTTCCATGTTTGAACATGCTCGATTGCTTGTTCGTATCTTCAAAATTTCGTAACCAGAAATTTCGTAGGGGATCATAGATAACGTATTTTTTAGAACAGAATGCCAATGAGCTATTTAAACACTCGTAATGTATTGTTCTCAAATCGTAGTAAAATGAGCTTGATTAAATAATAAATACCAGAAATACAGCTGAACAGCTCTTATAACATTTACATTTATATTTAGGCATTTGGCAGACGCTCTTATCCAGAGCGACTTACAAAAATGCTTTGAAGTTTCCGTCATTGGATAGATGCTTACACTGGGTTACTAGGGTACTAACTAAGTGCCATCAGTCAAACACAGTTGGGAGGGTTTTTTTTTTTATTTATTATAATTTTTTCGGTGAGTGGGGAATTAGTCAAAGTATTGAAGAAACAGATACGTCTTGAGTCGTTGTTTAAAGATTGTCAAAGACTCCGCTGTACGGACATCATTATAACGTATATAATAGCTTAGTAAACATTCTGCAACATTTAATGCAACTTTAAATTGCATTTGCCGGTGACATGGGCTCGTTGAAACTTTCTGAAGGCTTCAGTTATGTGAAAATAATCTACTGGTACGCAATTGCACAATTATTATCATCGCATTGGTGATTACATTCCAATCATGATCTTGTTTTATCCCTTTCTTACTTTATACCACAGCGTTGTTGCTTTCTGCAATCTGAATACATCCGTTTCTTTTAAGGCATGGTTTCTGTTATGTTTTTGCTTCCATAGGAACGATTACACAGGGACTTGTATTGTGGACGTTCCATATATTCTTATCACATGCAGTTATGAATATGATTCGATTTTCACTAAAGAGGAATTTATTTGATATTTTGTGATGTGTGTCCAGTGTCAAGATTTCACACTGACGAGTTCAGAGGAGATTCCTTGCCTCCTTACTTTAAGCACATACTTTTCGTTGGTTTTATTATTTTTGCATGGTCGAGTGGTTTCGTGCTTTATAACGAAAGCAAACACATGGGTCAAGATCAGAGTTTAAACCTCAGAGGGATTGTTTCAGAGGGAGGGAACTGTGAATGTCAACGGTGTCCTTTTAGAATTGTCGATCCATAGTCCAGGATGCTGGTGGTGTCTGTGGAGAACCGCAAGGTGTAGCTTCAGCGATGGGCTACTAGGCAGCTGAGAAACGGAGAGAAAGTTCGGGCATAACGTTTGGATTTTACAAGGGCACATTTCCCGCAAACTCCCCATACACATCCCAACTGGGATGTCTGTATGTAAAATTTGAGAATTGAAGGACTTCAGCCTGGAGGGCAACATTAGCCAGGTTACAAGAAGAGCTGGAGGACGTAAATTCTTGGAATTGTCTTGCTCTAGAAATGAATTCCTTCATAGGCATAAATTAGCAATTCCTTCTTTAAGATAGATGCTCAAATAAAGCTAACAAGTTAACATAAAGGCTTGACCCCATAAGTCTTTACTTGACCTGTCTCAATCTCAGATACCCCTGTTCTTGGGCTTGTCATGGACTTGGAAATTGCATAACAGCCTTGCTCTGATGATCCAGCTTCAGAGCTAACCCCAGAATTTTTTTTCTGGATAAATAAGTCTGAATGTGTAGAAATACTTGATGGAATTTAGATTTAGTCTCTGAGTCGAATAGCAATGCAATGAAGATAACGGTGCACCTGCGTATGAGTAGATTATGCTCTTACAACTGCATGCTTCAGAAGTTTCAGTTGTGGACGCTTTTACATACACTCATCTGTGGCCATCTATTTGTTCATTGTCCAACAAATTACCAAAGTATTGCAGGATATTAATGAAATCTGCTATTTAAAACAAGTTCTTAAATCAAAGGGCCTGGTGTTAGAATTTCTTTCACTGGGTTTCAGGTCAAGCTAAAATCAGACATCTCAGTGGACAGGCAAGGCCAAGAAGAGGTCAGGACATGAGGGGTAAAGATGGGTGCAGGACAAGAGCAGGGTCAGACATGATCTAGGGTCAAGGCTTCTGCGATGATGGATGAATTAACTTAATAACTTTCAGAGGAGTGAAATACTCAGAGGGGAAGCCTGAGCATGCTGGAGCTCCACTGAAAACAAAGAGGTAAATGAAATCCTTCCAGGCCGTTTGTCTTCTTACTCTGGCAGCCTGCAGCTCCCGGCACACTACAAGGTCATCTGTAATGAAACCAGCAAGCGAAAGGGGAGTTAGGTTGTACGATTGCCCGAGCAGGTACCAAGGAAGAGATTGACGGTTGAGGATGATAATAAGTGGAATCTTCTTCTTCTTTTGATTGTTCCCTGTTTGCAGCTTAACAAACAATGGGTCTCATTTATCACTCTTTTAATAAAGTACACACTTAGGACAGAATAGGGGTGGTTCTACAGGGGGTGCAATCCCATTTTAAAGGGGCCAAGCATAACCACCATTGGAAGCACCACTGTCTCTGTTCCTAAGGGTATCTAAACTTATGCACCCATAAGTGCCCCATATATAAAAACAAAAAGGAGGAGGGAGATAAATAAAACTGCTATTAACAGTAATAAGCACTTTCACCATACTTTTTTAGCCCGGTGCCATTCTTTGCTTCCTCTTATTGATGAATGCCAATCAATTCCAATATGCTGCAGTGAATAAATAAAGTGCAGTAGATGGAAAAGAAGTGAAACTGGATTGATGAATGTAGTTACAGTAAGTCAGTTTGTGCTTCATTAATTCTAAAATATATGCATTGACTGATTTTCCTGGAATGCCATGAAGAAAAATTGTCTGGCTACACTCTTCCTGAGGCTTGGATTACTGACGCAACTAGTTGTTAGGCGAAATGAACAGAGTCATTAAGCAGGCAGCGATAGTGGCGTTAGCAATGGCGCTACAAGGAACGTGAGAAACCGAAACATAGGGAAATAGCACTGACCATATAAAATGACCTGGAGAAACCCTTTGTGGCATCACCATATGTTTTCTGAAGAGCCGTTTTGCAGTTCAACTGAAGGAGCTCTGATCTTGACAGGATCTGACGCGGCCTAAACCCCAGTTAATCCATGCATGAGCAAATGGGAGGAACTATGGCTATTGTTTGCAAGCTACCTACCTAACTCAGCTACCAAACCACAAACTAGCAAGCTTAGCTTAGCTAAAATGCAATGGTGGCTAGCGTTAATTTATAGACTAATGCAGTACTACTTGCATTTTGACAGCTGTCACTCAAATTGCATATGCCCATAGTTATACACAATTCTTTCCCCCCGTTTTTCTCCCTAACTTAGTCGTGTCCAATTCCTCCCAGTAACTAAGGAGCTCCCACATTAAGGCCACTCAGCCGGGAGTGCCGAAGACTAAGACGTGACACCAGCCGGCCGCATCTTTTCGAACTGCTCGCTCACGCACCGTTGGGAGCGTCGTGACACACTCGGAGGACAGCGCTATCCACTCCTTCTGTTGTGCGAGCTCACAGACACCCCTGGTTGGCTGTAGAGTCGTGATTAATGTGGGAGCACGATGTACCTCTCATCCCGCCCCTCTGAGAGAGCTCGGCCAATCAGCTCTCTCTAGACCTTCGGCTGTGAGAGGTTACAGCATCACCCGGGTTCGAACTGGCGATCTCCGGATGATAGGGCGAGCGCTTTTACCACTAGCTATGGAGACCAAAACCGGTTTTATCCCATGCTGTGGACATGTTTTCTTATATTGTAAAGTTAAACGATTTAACATGGGGACCTATGGGGATTGAGTCACTTTAAGAGCCAGCCCCCAGTGGACAATCAAGGAACTGCTTGTTTTGGCTCAGGAGAGCAGATCAAGGTTTTGCGATTAACTCCTGCATGACGTGCTGACATTTTTTAGTAAAAAACAGAAACATGAAGCTTTAAATTACCAAACAAGCAATGGTTTGATTGGTACCGCAATCATGAGATACTCATTCACTCACTCACTGTCTACACCCTTTTATCATGTATTCAGGGTCGCGGGGGTCCTGGAGGCTATCCCAGGGGACTTAGGGCACAAGGCGAGGTACACCCTGGACAGGGTGCCAATCAATCGCAGGACACACACACACACAATTTGGGAACGCCAATTAGCTTAACCTGCATGTCTTTGGACTGTTGGAGGATACCAGATTACCCAGAGGAAACCCACCAAGCACAGGGAGAACATGCTAATTCCATTCACACAGAGACGGGAATCGAACCTGACCGGTAATCAAACACAGACCCGGGAGGTGTAAGGCAACAGTGCTAATCACTACACCACCATGCTATCAATCATATTTCACCAATCATTGGTGGCTGAGAGGTAGGTTTCTCATCTGCCACATGAAAAACCCGCGTTCAATTCGCAATCAATGCCCAAACTCTAGCCACTGGAAGCAGTGCTGGTCCCAAGCCTGAATAAAATGGGGTGGTTGCATAAACAAGGGATGCCCGTAAAACTTGTGCCACGTTGTGTGTGAATCAGATAGCCAACTGCAGCGACTCCTCAACGGGAGCAGCCGAAAGATTCACTGATGATTTGGAAAGAGCAACGTACAATGATTTAGTTATTAACCGAAAGTAAGAGATGAATAATGATGGAAATTGTCAACAGTTTAACTGGTGGTGTGTGATGATTGCTGCCATTTTGGTGCTTTAAAGTTTAAACGATTTATTTGTCCCATTAAATCTGAGAATGTTGTAGATTTAATTTGCAGTGTGTGTCTTTTTCCTGGACTAAATGTGAAATTTATAGGCATATATTTGTTAAAACGATTAAAGAGAGAGAGAGAGAGAGAGAGAGAGAGAGAGAGAGAGAGAGAGAGAGATATCACTTGGACTAGTCCGGGCCTGTCTAGTTGGTTCTGTTCCAGCTCTAAGGACGCAAAGACTTGCAGTCTCACACTTTGTTTGACAGCTATTGCACACACATAAACATTAACAACAGCAAAAAAGAAAAAAGATCTGCAAGCTTATTTATGATTAAATCACACACCATATGTGGGCCTTAATGTCTTGGCTCGCACTCTCACAATCACATCTTACACACACAGACAGATACACACAAACACACACACACACACACACACACACACACACACACTCACACTCACACACACACACACACACAGCAAGGCTGAATCCACTGGCGCATCCATCCTGTCCAAACCTCTTCTGCAATCCCATTGTTTCTTTGTTTCCTCAGGCAAGAGTTTATAAATATACATACAGCATATACATATGTATGGAGCATGCATATGTAGCGTAGTGTCCTTGTGGCGTATTTCTTGGACGAATGAACAGAAACGCAGGAGGATATATACGTTTGTAATTAGATACAGCGACAGATCAGCAAACACATGCACATGACATATAGGAGCTTTAAGATCCATCTGAGCCACACCACTGGCTTCAGCCTCTTCAGTATTACCATCCAGTGTGTACATGTGTGTGTATGTATGTGTGTGTGTGAGAGAGATAAGGAGCCAGTGAAGTGAGACTGCCAGGCTTGGTGGGAGTCCTAAGGGAAGTATAGCCAGCTAGTGCCATCTAGCGAGGAAACATTAATAAGCATGAGTAGCCCTGCTCGAGTATTTACATACAGTATATATGTATAAGGATATCATCCTCACACTAAGCTCCTGCTTCATTACTGCTAACCATTCCGCTTTCTTCTTCCGTTGTCTTCGTGTATGAGATGTTAAGATAACTGTAAACCCTCCCCTCAAGGATCTCTTCTTACCTGAATGGAGCATCCTTTTTCATTTGCCATACAGTAAGAGAACCTTATCTTAACCTTAATTTCATATGAAGACCGAACATCTGAAGACTTATTTCCGGGTACCCCGGTTTCCTCCAACAGTGCACAGACATGGAGATTAGGTTAACTGGTGTCTCCAATGAGAATGAGTGAGTGGGTGTGTGTAAATATATGTGTGTGCCATGCAATCTATTTGCACCCTGTCCAGGTTGTACCCCGCCTTGTGCCCTAAGTCTCCTGGGACAGACTCCAAGCTCCCCACGACCCTGTATACACGATAAAGCAGTAGAGACAGTGAGTGAGTGAGTGAGTGATCCATATATGATAAATCTGAATATATGTCTCAAACGTTCATATTTCTGCTCTATTTAGTCTGCTTATTATACAGGATGTTGTTATACATTAAGCATTTGTCATCTCATTATACAGTAGGAGAAATGGTGCCATTAATTCTGTCCGTCACCCAGTTTGAGCCAGTATCCAGTCACACACACACACACACACACGTCAGTAAACCGGGAAGACGATCAAGTGCGAAGCTAGTTACTGTGACTTGAAATGCTCCAAAGAGAACTCACGTTCCCTTCATAATGAGAAGAAGCCCTGTTTCTCCTTTCTCATTAAGAGCATGGCCAGATGCTTGCTCGAGGACTTTCAGCACCGGACAGCACACGGGACAGCAGGAGCTCACGTGTAAAACCGCCAGCGCATTTTTAGCACTAGGGTGGAATATTCACTGTATATTCATGAAAAAAAAGGCTGATTTATCTTTAATTAGGGAGATGTATCCAGGTGAAATAATCTATTTAAGTGAGGATCATTTAAGGAAAAAGATTTATGAAATCTTAAGACTGGCAGGAGTCTTTCTGTGCGTGTGTCTGACAAACAGTGTGCTGCCTACCGCAGCTATCAGCCACCCCCCAAAAAAAATCCCTATTTCTTGCTTGGGCAGAATTTGATGGATGGTAAATCTGCGAGATGTTGTCATCTACCAATTGGCATCTCGGTGAGTGGATAATAGGTTTGAAAGCAGTTTTGTACCCTAACTTATTTTTATATGACACAGCACTATTCATGACATGGTTTGTCATTTTTAGTCAAAACAAATCTACATCATCAAGTTGAGATTGTGTCCTATATTTATTCATCTCCTGGCAGCACAGTGTCCAATTTGTTCTCCTCAATCTTGTCCTAACTAGATGAATGATGACACAGTTATTTTTGGTTTGGACGCTGCACTCGGGCTTTTGGTTTAATTTTACCGTAATATGTTTCACTAATACAGAGATAATAGTGTTATATAAAATTGTTAGCACATTGTATACACCGAGATGACTTCAGTGTAGATCATTGGTTACTGGTTAAACATGTATCAAATGACGGGAATTTATAGAGGAGATGTTTGTCAAGCAGAATGGTGTTTTAAGGCTCTAAGTTACTGATTGGAGGGTCGGTGTTTCGAACCGCAGCTCCACTAGGTTGCCGCTGTTGGGCCCTTGAGCAAGGCCGTTAACCCTGTCTGCTCCAGGGGTATAATGACTGACCCTTTGACTCCAGCCTTCTACCAAAAAGCTGGCATATGCGAAGAATAAATTATTTCACTGTGCAGTGATCTATATGTGACGAATGAAGGCTGAACTTCATGAAAACTGTTAATATGGCATCACCAGTTATTCAAGCCACTATAGACAAAATGGTTCCTTGATGTGTACACTCATCACGTTGAGCTTAGCGGAAAATTCTTGCTCCATGCAGTTGTTTGAGGCAAAGGCAAAGGGCTTAATGACCAAGAGGCAAACTCTGATTCTGAAATATTAGTCCAATGTCGAAGTGCCAAAAAATGCAGACAATGCTGGCTCCAAAAGCGAGTCAATCCTCATAAACCCCGATGTTAAAATGCCCAAATTAACAAAAGAAATAAACATGTTCGCAGGTTGGGACAACAAACAGTTTTAGTCTCCATAGCTTGATTTCCTATTCATGATTTCATACATTCATTCAATTTGGGAATGCCAGTTAGCCTAATCTGCATGTCTTCGGACTGTGGGAGGAACCCGGAGAACCAGGAGGAAACCCACCAAGTACGGGGAGAACATGCAAATTCCATGCACCCAGAGGAAGGAATCGAACCTGGACCCTGGAGCTAATCACTAACTGAGGTAAGTAGCAATAACAGGCTCTGTACATCCCCCCCAATTTGTCCATTTATGGATTAACCAGGGTTTAAGCGGAGTCAGCTCCTGCCAATATGGTAACAACAGATGTCCCACAGTTAAGCTTTAAAACCTCTCCTCACAATAACTATGGGTGATGTCATGGTTGGTTTGTCCAGTCCATGGTATTGATGTAACTTTTGTCACCTCGTTAAGCCTGGCTAAAGTGTCCTCCATCAATTTTTCTCCATGTAGAACAATCAGGGCACAACAACAGGGCCAGTGCGTTGGTGTCTTTCTTGCTATAAACCTCTGTCAGTACACATTTTGCCTCTCCTTTACCTTAATTCTGGCATTTCTAGGGAACTGCACTGGATCTTGAGACAATAAGTAGATCTGTGCACAATGCAGTCCCATCTGTAATTGTCATGTCCAAGACCAGGACCAGAAGAGATCGAGTGGAGACCTACATTTATTAAGGAGATTGAAGCCGAGTCCAAATTCTTAATACTGTCAGCCGAGACTATATTTATCAAGATACCCATGAAAGATGGTGAAGACCAAGACGTGTCCATGTAGACGTCCCAAGACAAGTCCAAGACATTATAAATAAAAATAAAAAAAACAGACTGAGCATTATAAGAATAAAAATAACAATAATAATAATAATGATTCTTGAGTCTTGTCCAGAGTCTTGTTTCTCTTGGCTTTGTGGGGTTTCAGCTATGTTACATGAGCACGGATCAGAATTAAACCTCTTGCGCTGAGTGGGGTTTCTGTGCTATCAGAGAGAAAGAGACACCGAATAATGAGATCTTGGAGTCTAGACGGATCGCTTGTCACCCTGCCATGCTTGTGTTCTTCGTCATTGTCACTGAGTTACTCCTGTGCAACAGCCTGCTATCTATATATATGTCTTTATCTGGAGTTGCAATTTGGCCTCATTTTGGGCCACAAAGATTTTCAGAGTCAAATATTTATTGCATTTATTATATATATATATATATATATATATATATATATATATATATATATAAATAAAAAAATTTGTTTGCTAATTCCTTAAAGAAAATCATGCAGATATGCACTTGAAAGAAAACATATTAACAGATTACACCCAAGTCTTTGCCTTGCGCTAGTGGACCTTCTGATCTGGATGAGGTAGATTTCTATCTCAAAATTTCTGCTATAATCATAATTACGGGCCGCTTACATGCCAGGAATCTTACTCAACAGGGAGTTCATGCTGTATACCGAACATCCTTTCACCACACTTAGTACTCTGATCCTCTTCACTCTGCCACCAGGAAGAGCAAAAGTTCCCTTCTGGGTCTCCTTATGGTGTGTCAAGGAGTTTTTCCTCAACACCAATACAGCTGGCATGCTCATTAAGGACTACTGCATTTATCAGCAAGCCTTCGATATTGTGACTCGGCTGTCCTGTAATAATAAACCATCACCAGCGATGCGAGGTGCCATCTGTGTATTTATGATACCAGTTCTGGGGTTAGCTAGCTTCCGCTGTCCGTCAGAGCCTCAGCAGCAGCTCCTGTCACGCCGCTGTCAAATATGCCATCATTACGACGGCTCTGTGTCTCTCTCTCTGTCCAACCTAGAAATCACGACAAGTGCCATATGTTCTGAGGACACAGAGACAAAATCATTTACATGGACGCCTTAGTGTCCCATCTGTTAACATCTTTATTAATGTCCTATTCTGGTTGTCATTTATATGGACTGTATGTCTGCTAAAAGCAGAAAATTCTTACCTAACTAAATAGTCTGTTTGTGTAGGTTCGTCTGGAAAGTTTCTCCCTCAGAGTAAAAAAAAAAAAGAAAATAATAATAATAATACATGGCAGTCTTTCTGCGAATCAATTAGCTTTGCACCAGTGAAGCCTAAAAGTCACATTGTAGGAGGCTGGCTTTAACGTTGCAGCCGCCAGTTCCCATTGGTGAAGACAAAATTAGACTATTAATTAAGTCAAAGTCTAAATAATAAGCAATAAGTGCTTTAAATTATGTCTCAGTAAATCAGAGCTTAATATTCTGTGCAGTATGAAGATGATTCACATGCACATAAAGCACTTTTAAAAGACTGATAATGGTGTTGGCTTTTATTCAACACCACGAGGTAAAAGCAAACACTGTGGAATACACAATTTCTCTAACATACAGTCATGGCCAAAAGGTTTGAAAACGCAACGTCTGCTGCTTCAGTGTTTTTAGATCTTGTTGTTAAATGTTACTGGTATAGATATACAGTTAGGGGGTCTACTGACACATTTTATGATATTTGGCAGCCTGAGGGCATGAACGCTGATAATATTGTACTGTAAAGGAAGGTTGTGGGGAGGATTACTTACATATGTCGTTATTATTGTTTTGTTTTTATCTTTTTATGGACATCTGATTGTTATGGCATCCTTGTGTTTGTCTGGTGTTGGCATGGTTATGGGTTGGTTTTTGTGTTTTCTTGTGTTTTCTTTGTATAGTTAAAAAAAAAAAAAAAACTTTGATCAAAAAAATGTTACTATGGCATACTAAAGTATATTTGCAACCATCAGTCCTGTGTCATGCTAACAATAAACCATCCTGAGACCATTCATGTGGGGTCTTTTCTCAGCCAAGATAGACCCCACAATTTTGTCTAAGACCCCAGCCAGGAATTAAGAAAGGTACAAAAACATCCTCCGTGAGCAACTTCTACCAACCAGTTTGGTGACAAACAATGCCCCTTCCAGCGTGATGGAGCACCTTGGCATAAGGCAAGTAAGTGGCTCATGGAGCAACACATCAAAATTTGCGGTTCATGGCCAGGAAACTCCCTAGACCCTAATCCCATTGGCAGGGAGGCGGGAGGCAAAAAAAACGAAAACACATAAACTCCGACATCAGTCAGGGTGTGGCCCAGAAGTTGATTGACAGCAGGCCAAGGGTGAATCGAAGAGGTCTTGAAAAAGAAGGGTCAACTCTGCAAATATTGACTCTTTGCATAAGCATAATGTAATGGTTAATAAAAGTGCCTTTGACAGTAATGAAATGCTTGTATTTATTATAGTTGAGGATACCATTGAAACATCTGACAAAAATTCTCAAAACCTTTGGCCACGTCTGTACAACTATGAAACACCACACTGTATAGTAAGTAGAACAATCCCGAACACAAGCCTCCCAAACGTCGGCCACATGATCTACCGATGGTTCCAGTGGGACTGCTCAATCCCAGGGTGCTTCGTGCCATGCCCGAGTGCCTACAGCCTTCTCTGTATACGTGTATTGTGCTAGGTTGACCTACCATGACCCTGATAAGTCAGCGCAACCTGATCGCAGGGACTGGATCTGGGTTTGTGCAAAAAGCTGCGCAGGATCAGAAGAGGAAAGATTAGATCAACGTTCCGCCCGGACCTCAATCGCTTTGCTTGTGTGGTCGCCAGCTGGCTCAGTGGACCGGGACAGCTCTGCTCTTCTACTGTAGGATTCCAATATTCATATTATTGGACTTTGTATCTATTTATAGCTGCATTCAGAACATGCTACAGAACATCTACAAGGTTTGTGTTATCACTTACATAAACCTGTCATTTCTGTACCAGTCTCTCTCTGACTTTCTTTCTCTCTCTCTTTCTCCAGTCTTAAAACACCCAAAAAGCACATCATGGTGTTGATCTCTGTCTTTTTTCTGAATTAACACCTTCTGTGTGTGTGTGTGTGTGTGTGTGTGTGTGTGTGTGTGTGTGTGTTGTTTTCCCCCAGTCACCGCACATACCGTACAAGTCTACAGTCCTGGCAGTCCAAGTGAAGCCTGAAATTAACAAAGTATTAAAGAATTAAGGATATCTGTTTACGTCCCATTCGGTTAAAAATAATCCGACGTCCTCTGATTAGCTTCCACAACGCACAACCGAGTCCCGTAGTGTTCAACACGGCCTTTCATTTAAAAAGCAATACACTTATGACAACTCCAGGGACAAAAGGTTAATTACGACGTCCCAAAATGCCGCACAATGGCGCGTAATTAATGCTGAAACTGTGAAAAATAGGCCGCTCAAGAAAGTACATGGTCGGATGATAATTAGATATGTGTGCTTCCGACATCAAGGTCATTAGGCTGCTTGTGCCCAACAAATGCTTAATTAACCCGGAATCAAAATCGCTAATGTTCATTAGCTGTGTCGCCATGCTGAAACCAATCCATTAGGACCCTATATTGGATGTCATTATCGTTTATAATACATCCGTGTTGTCACGGCAAAGTGTCTCGCGAATAAGCTGTGCTCATCTGGAGATTTATTACCGCCGCATTCCCATCACCACTGCATAAAAACTCAGGAAAACACGTACCACCCGATGTGCAAACGAGTAAACAGGGCGATTAGACAGATTTCACTTTTTTTTTACAGGTTTTTTTTTATTTTTTTTATTGATTATAGGTTATTCATGTAAATCTGTTCTACAAATTGAAGAAACAATAGACTATTTACATGAAATATTGTTCAATTCCTGAAGGCAGCATCGTATTAAGAGCACCTGTGTTGAGATTCTTCTAAATTGAGATGAGTATGTGAGACCGAGAGAACATTTTCCAGAGAGAGATTTGAGATTTGGGAACTGTTTTAAATTTTTTTAGACAAAATTGAAGAATAAGCTCCGCTGTTCATATATATATATATATATATATATATATATATATATATATATATACACACAAAGTCAGCCAAAAAAAACTTCAGAAAAAAAAACTTATACATAAATATTTTAATACTAAATATATCGCTATACGTTATATATTGACATATAACACAATATTATGATAATAGTATGATAATATTATTCAAATTATATTAATATAATACACATCATACTATTTTTCTTTGCTGAAGTGTGTTTATTTTGCCTGACTCTGTATATATATATATATATATATATATATATATATATATATATATATATATATGCGAATGACCAATTTATATGCAATGACCAATGGGTTTCAACAAATCATGTATTTCAAAAAAAAAAATTTTAATCAGATGACTTTGGCGACAATGAAGCCATCGAGGTCAAGGGCGAGAGCCCCACCAAGTGGTCCCCCCTTAAACCCGTGATATATATCAAATTGCATGGATTGACACACTATAGGCTCAATAGAACGAATCCCTTCACAGCATGAGGAACCTCATCTGCCTTCTTCTTCTTCTTCTTCTTCTTCTTCTTCTTCAGTGAGATCGCAGATCGAATAGCGAACCAAGTGGCATGTGGGATGGAAAATGAGAGGAGGAGAAAAGTATGAGCTTGGGAATGAGAACTTGCCAAAATGGGTAGGGAAAGGAATATCTGAGAGAGAAAGGAGGGAGAGAGTGAGAGAGAGAGAGAGAGAGAGAGAGAGAGAGAGAGAGAGAGAGTCTTAATTCCATCAGCACAAGCCTGTGGATGAGAGAGAGAAGGACAGGACTGTGAGTCTGAATTTGAAATAAACTACATAATAATGACATAAATACATATTAAATAAGCTATAAAACATTGTCAGGGCATGCTGTTACAAGAAAATGACCGAATGATACAAAGTAGTTATATGGTTACCACTTTACAGTTGCGTTTTTTTCCTTTAACAGCATGCCATAATGTGCGTTATAAATTTTTCGAAGCCATACAGAAAAAAATAATAAAATTGTCCTTTTTAATCATTTACAGTTTTCTAAGAAGTAAACTAATTACGAGGAAGATTTACATTGGTAGCTAAAACAATAGCTTTTTCTCTCTCTCTCTCTCTCTTTTCTCAATAGCTACAGCTTTATTTCTGACACTGGAGACTTCTTCAATTGTCCAAATTTGGAATAACTTTCATTAATTTATTTCACTAAATCATTTATTTATTAGTGGCATGTGCTGAGTACAAGTCCCTGGCGCTAGTACAATGTGCCAGTATTAATAACTTATATAAGTTTATATATAAAATTTCTATTTCTATAATGGCATAATCTCTTATGGTGGTGGTGCTACACCATCACACTACAGCTTGTGAGACATATTATCTCAAACCATAAATGCCTACATTATTAAAACACTAGACGGTCTTTGCTTTTTTTGTACTCTGAACATCCTCAATTATTAAGCCGTTAAGTCCCTTAAGAGTTATTTTCACACTGGTGGACAAGAAACATGGTTATTTTGGCTTCACTGATGATGTACGTGTCCTATGCCAGTCTAACGAAGCATATGGTTTACCTTCACACTCGAACGCCTGAAGCATGGTGGTGTAACTGTGTCCCAGCCAGGACTGGTAAGTTCCCATCACCCTGATTAGCTTCAGAGTCGAGTCACTGAACATGACATCAGGCTGCCCGTACCCCTCTGAGCTAAAAAGCGAGAAGCCCTGCGTGGCGTTGGCAAACGCATTCTGCAAGAAAAGGGCAGGAATCGGGAATGACATGGAAGGTAAGACGGTCAACACAATCAATAACCGTATAAAATCTTTAAACATGATGAATGAATAAAACTTTTTTACATGATTAAAAGTCAGGTCAGTGTTTATATATGGAAAGTTGTACGTATTCAGTGTCGGGTTGTCGCAACTTCTCAAGTCAACTTTCTGGTTAAACCATTATGATTATGCAAATAATCTAGCTTTACGCTTTCAAGGTTGCCAGATATTTTTTCTCGTTATCTCTTGTTTGAATTGAACAGCAACCTTGGGTGATAAGAAATAAAATGCATTATTATTATTATTATTATTATTGTAAATGTTCAAGATGGGGATTCTGAGTGACTCGGACCTAGAACATCATCTTTAAACACGGCTGAAATATTTAGGGATAGAAAATACCGACTGAAGAATGAAATCATGGGAAAATGAAAGCAAGGGACAATTAAACGCTATTATTGTGAATGAGAAGATAATCGGCATTTAAAATAAACATGTACTGTAAAAGCAGTATAGTATTTTGATTAGTACAATTATTTCTATAACTATAATGAAAATACAGTTCGTCACAGCGCTGCATGCTTATTTCTTGAACCAGTGTTAAATTTACATCACTACATCATGCATCTTATATCGCCTTGAGACAGGAGATAATTCAGTCTTTCATCGCTTAGTGTGTAATGGATCATTAGAGCATTTGAAGATAACTTCAAGCGTTTAATTCTCTTTCTCCGAAAACCATCAGGAAAAAAAATTTAAATTCCATGGAAGAATACCAGTACTTTTCCTCTCACTGACTAAAAGAGCATGCCAGCTGGCACAAAGCACTGACCTGAACACGTTCCAGGAACTTGTAAACGCGGCATTTATCCTCCAGGCGCACCACCACGGCGTTGGCGGGCACCACGGCCAGGTGGCATCGCGCGTGTTCGGAGGGAGGCGCTTCACCTCCATCTGGGCACAGTAGCTTCAGGTCTTCCATCTCTATGTCCAGAGCCCATGATTCCTGGTTCTTACCTTAAGAAACCACGGATCGTCAGATAGACCTTAAAACACGCTTTGGCCGGCATGCCAATATTAAACATTAAAGCAGAATCTGTGCGGGTCATTCTTGAGGTAGAACAACCTGGGTGTGAGACATCGCACTATGCAGACGCTGCAGACTCCTTCCATCTCAATTATGAGAAAAAAAAGTCTCCTTAGAGAAACTTTAGATCAATTATTATGCATCATCTTTTAAATAATGGCACATTATAAATATTTAATGATAAATGATTTGAATAACAGCAAGAACTAAAGTATTCCCAGAAGAGGTTAACTTCAACAGATTGAAATATGTTCATCTGGACAAATCTAGCTCATAAATGCTGAACTGCCACGCGACTGGGATCACTGTATCAACCCCAAAACATGTGTCAGATCAGAATTCACAGCATGGATGATGCTTGAAATAGGCAGACATGGTTAAGTGAGCCTCATTAGAAAGACACCTGGACTCTTTTTTTTTTTTTCCCCCTCAGCACCTTTTCTCAGAGCTATAATCTTACAACATTCTGCCCCCTGCTGGATCACGCTGGGTTGAAGAAACATTTTTTGGGTGGATGACAGGCCATATTCCTGGTCATGTCATGTACTCATGTCATATGCCATGTAGAAATATATAAACAAAAAAAATTTTTTAAAAATTACTCATAGAAGAAAGATTGATAGAAGAAAGTGTCTCATCGTTCATGTACATTTGTAAACTATTCGCTTTGCTGCATCATTCAAATTTCCTGAAGATCACAGGAATTTATTTTCAATGAGCATTAGAAAAGTGGCAATAGTTAAAGCTAAAAAGAATCCGATGAGCTTTAATGTAATCAGTTATATTATTAGAATTATTATTAGTATTTTATTATTGTTATTAATTTTTATATATTTTATTATTATTATTATTTTTTTATTATTATTTTTTTTATTATTATTTTTTTTTATTATTTTATTTATTATTTTTTATTATATTTATTATTATTATATTTTATTTTTTATATTATTATAATTATTTTGTAATTTATATTATTTTTTTATTATTATTTATTTTATTTATTTTATTTATTATATTATTTATTTATTTATTTATTTTTTTTATTTATTATTATTATTATTTCAGGTTGAATCCCACGTACATGTCTTTATGGAAAGCGGAACTCTCTGTCTAACTTGTCAATACAAAGAAATAAAATTCTGTAAGGTTGAGTATCTTACGCCTTGTTTGAGCTAAGTTGTGTTTCTTTCATCAGCCAAATACATACACTGTTCAATCAGATCAGAGAGTGAATCACGGACGGAAAGATCGATCGGATAAGAAAAAAAAAAGAAACGTTTTGTCTTAAAACAACTCCAGTGCGTTAAAATTCACTTGTAGCACTTTAGCGCTGTTATTTCAGCGAAAGTGAAAATATTCGGCTTAGTTTTTCTAATTAATATCTATTGGTGCAGGTGTTTAAGTTTATTAGTAGATTATTTGAAAGCAGATTATTAAATCTGGCACATAACACCGCTTTTACTCAACATTTTCATTTCTGAGAGTTCTGAGATTCAATTCTGTCCTGCGGTTGCTCATAACTCCCTTTCTATCAAACGTTTTGATTTCATCAATGCTGCAAGTTTTAACGTCAGTCAAATACATACAGTAAGTATCACTTATATTCAGTAGATGATATCTTGCCTTTAATGGCTTCAGTAGCATGGACACTAGTTGAGTGACACTATAGAAACCCTATAGAAAGGAGACACTGTGACTGGAGATGTGAGGAGCTACAAAGGCTAAATAGTGTCCCAAACATGGTGCGTTCGGGGTTTTCTCTTGAATTTTATGCTTTTTTTATTTGGATTTAAAAACGGGTTAAAGATCTTCATACCATTGAGGTTGTCAAAGACAGTGGTGTGTTTGACAAAGGCAACGTCCCCAAGGTTCTCCGCCACACATCTGCAACAAAAAAGCAAAGCAAAAATGTATTCATCCAGGCCATGTCATTTATTGATGATTGATAACTTCTACATTTTTAAATAGCTTTTTCTTCATCACCAATATGACCTAGACTTTTTTGTACAAGTAGAAGTTCCTATAGAGTCAGTCGAAGACATTTTGTTCTTGCAAGTCCCAAAGTACCTGAGAGCTCCCGCCTCGCCGTAGTGCCGCTCCCGCGGGTTGTTGACACAGATATGTCGGTCGTTCTCATCACCTATGCAGGCCTCGCAAAGGTTTCTGGGATTGTTGCCTTTGGGGTCATGCTCCGGATCTTTTGCTCCTGGGACACAGCTATAGCCAAAGAAATCTCCCACCGCTACGGGAGAAGCAGTGGTAAAGTCACTCAGACACAGATTGGAACTCTTTGCAGGTGTAATCTTTGTAGTGTATTTAATGTGACACCTACACCTAATCCTAATCCTAATCCTAACCTCATTTACCAAACAGGAATCTTTTGTCTCTTAAAGATTTTCTAATAGTTTTTTGTTGTTTTATTTCAATAAAGAGGTAACTTTACACATAATATATGGTATCATTTTATATAAAGTACACTTTGATTATAAAATAAAATGTATAAGATGGAAAAGTTATGATATTTGATGATATTTAATTATCACCATTAAATACAGTGTCATTCTGTTGGAGGAAAAAAAAAAGGCAGAATTTGTTTTCCATCCTGCTGATTTAATGTAATGGTAAAGTTAAAAAAAAAAAAAAAAAAAAAAAGCACTTATTGTGTTATTTAACACTGTAAAATATATGGAAATATATTGAAAATCAACTTTTTATCACTAACTATGAAATGTTTCATATTGAAGTACTGGGAAGTATATTTGGGATTATTTTTCAGCTAAATGATTAATAAATAGTAGATCACTTTGGGTATCGTACCAAGTTTGTTATTTTTGTATTAGAAAATCTAGTTTACTTAGTGTTTTTACATAACTCTGTAAGTAATTTGCATTTAATGCTATACTTGTCATGGAGTTGTTAAAATAAAAATAAAAATATTTTATAATTTACATATTTTCTTTTCTCTTTTTTTTTTTTTTTTTTTTACCATTTATTTCAGTGTTTTTGTCCACTGCGTTAGGTGAAACTTATCCATTTTGAAAATGCTCCGAACATATTCTACAATGCAATGTACATTTATTTCATAAACCCTAAAAACCATGATAACCTGAGTTGAGTTGAGTTTAAACTAGTTTTTATTATAACTATATGTTTTTATTATAGTCTTTTTTAACTACGTTTGATGAACCAAGGTTCCGGATGAATTCCATTTATTACATTTTATATGGCTGGATTAACATAAGATTTCATACTGAAAACTGGTAATTTAGAAAACTTTTTTTTTTAAATGGCATTTACTTTTTGTAATTTTTTGCTTTTAATTATTGTGCAAATGCATTCTCATGTAATTACTTGATACCTCATTTAATTACATAAATACACATACTGTGTTCAACATACAACAAAAGATTTTTGTAAGTTAATCAGCAATCAACAAGCAAATAGTAACATCTGTTGATAAAAAATAAATAAAGCCACCATGAGGGAAGTTGCATTGCTGGTCCACGCTGATCTGCGACGTGTTGACCAGGAAGCCGATCGGCACCGTCCAGCCTACTGTGGTGCGGATTCCTGGGTGGCACGAACTGCGCTCGTGCATCTCCAGGAGGGAGAGGTCACCTGAGGACCTGCGCGCCAACGCCACCACGTAGTAATTAATGCCATCTGAGGGACAGTGAGAGGAACAAGTAGCCTTCATACAAACACTCCCAAAAAGGGAATGTTAAACTAACGTCAACACTGGGTTTTCAAGGATGAAAAACTATTTTTTTATACATAGATTAAGTTTATGAAGATTTATCATGCATATCTTTTTAATAATGCATAGTATATAAAATATAAGTAAACATGATTTTCACTTGCATTTATTCATAAAGACAGACTTTCAGAATTATCATGAAACTAATACTGAATAACAAATAGCACTAGAATAAAAAATGTGTACTGGTTTCCAATTTCAGAAATGTTTAGAGCCTATTATACAAGTGGAGTGCAAAAGTTTGCATTCCCCACGGGGGTTTGGTTTTAGGTCTATTGCACAATTTTGCAAATTAGCTTAAAATATGTAATTCGATGTAGAAAATAAATATACAATTGGTTGTGCAAAAATGTGTATTGATTTTTCAGCAATTAAGGAATTCAAGCCAAATTTTTAGTTCACCCAAATTCTGAATCTTGCTATAAAGTTGCAAACAAAAGATTGATTTATGATTATGAAACGCAAAAATACTTTACAACAAAATCAAGTTTCTTAATTTATAAATTCACAAATTCTATAATAATAATAATAATAATAATCATAATAATAATAATGACTAATTAGATAGATAGATAGATAGATAGATAGATAGATAGATAGATAGATAGATAGATAGATTTTATACATGGCTATGTACAATACAGTATGTATGGTATGATAAATATGAAGTAGCACTAACCCATGCCATTGTGTGATTCTCCCACCGCTACGTCTAAACCATAACAAATTCCAGCAGTGTAGATCTCATCGGGAAACATGGAGGCAGCATCGGCTGTGCCATTCTGGTAGAAGCAAAAAAGCAAGAATTTGTTGTATGGTAATATATATAGAATTAAAATTTCACAAAACTTATTGTGTTGTGAAAATAATTTTCACTCATCCTTCTGTTTATTACTTGCTTTGTAGATGTTCACAACATTGATATAAACTATAAATGGATTTATGGTTTATTTATTGTGATGTTCTTAAATTATCAAAAAAAAATTATAATTTGCATCGTTGACAAATATAATAAAATATTGGAATGGAATAAAATAGTTTGGGATGTGCGTTTACAAAAAAAAAAAAAAAAAAAAACAGCCTCATGGTGGTCACAGTAAGTCGGCCATGTAGAGTATCCGGCCACTTTCCCACCTTAATCTTCTGCATGCAGTCTGTAGCACTCTGACCCCGGACGCACTGCAGTTTCCCACGGATGTTCCGTAGCGTGATGTTGCCGGCCAAATCCAAACACTTCTGCTCCTCTATCTCCGAAACTGCACACCAAGTGACTGGGCAAAAACAAGTCGTGTAACTTTACACTCTTAAATCAGTGTGAAGAGAAATCCACTCCCCATAGGTACATAGTGTACCTACTTGATATGTTGGATTTGGGGCAGAACTGTTAGTATAGAAGGGCTAGCCAGTTATTCATACTGAACATTACACCACCCTGTGCTCCAACTTAACGTTGGTGTTTTAATTGTTGCTGTATTTGCATTTTCTCTCTTTGTACTACTGTTATTAATGTATTTCTTCTTTTTTTCTTTGTAAATCATCTGAAATTATCTTGTAATGCAATGACCTACATTATAATACATTTGCATTGTAAGCCAAACTTTACTTAGGAAATAATACTCTGTTATGACTTTCCACGTTTCATGTTCATGTGAAGCCAATTTAAACCTAAAGGATACTACAACACATTATTTGTAATCAAACAACTTTAATGATGGAGTATGTATTTAAAGTTAAAACTTCCAATCATAATGTTATGTAAATAATCAGAATTCACCTTAAATATAGAAAATAAAGATATTTACCATCAATTTCTACAGCACTTTAAACTTACTATACTTTAAAATACTACAGTAGGTTACTATGTAACTAATTTCACACATGGTACAAATTACATTACTGAATTTTGGTCATTTGTCTGAAAATTTTGAACAACAGCGCTTAGTGACACAATGCACAATTAACTCAATTTAAAAACTATAAATATAGTTCCTAGTAAAATAGTTGGTTCAAACTATAAGCAACATAAAAAAATTTAAGAAATAATTCAACTTAACATTAAAGTAACATTAAAGTAGTAAGTACTACCAAACTGAACAAAAAAGTTAAATTAATAATTATATTTTGTACTAACCATATTGTTAGTCCTAGTAATTTTATACTTTTTATTTCTATTAAGTAAGACTGTATTTTTCAAGTTCAGATTTTGGAAACTTTTCATGCTGAATACATAAGTAAAATATTTTTAAATAGTAGTTGGTACTGGATAAATGGAAATTTAGTGTTATATAATTATTAATTATTTCTGAGAAAGAAAATGAGAGTCATTAATTTTGCAGCATTTTATACTATAAAAAGGAGTATTGTGGTAGGTTTCTAGTCTATGGGATGCATACATTTTGAGCAATTTATGTAAAAAAATTAATTTAAAAAACTGCCAGGTTTTGTAGCCACTGTAAAGTAATTTAGCATTTTACTATTTGGATATGTAAGTAGAAAAAAAAACAACAAATATGAAAAATTCAAGGTAATAACGCATCAAAGTAGGATCAATATTTAAGTTACAACCAAGTGCCTTCCATAAGTGAGTATGTACAGTAAAGTTAAAATGTTTTATATATAATTACGTATATATAATATATAAATGTAATATAATTACATTTATCATGCCGAAGGAAAATAAAGACTATACAATGCCTAAATATGGATTTTATGAAAGAAGGTTTGACACAACGCTAATCTCTGATACTTTTTCAGGTGTTTAAGCTGGTTTTCATGTAAATGTATCGAATAATAACTTAAAATCTTTAATGTGATATAACTTGACTCAGTGGCTACAGTGGGCACAGACTGACAGAATGTTAAAGATGAGAACAAGATACAGATTTTTCCTGTCCAGTTTGGGTGAACCTGTGCCCACTGTAACCTGGGATTTATGTTCTTGGTTAATAGGACTGGACAGCTTTGGCTGTTCCTCCTCAAGGTTTAATATGTGGTATGTTTTTGAGATGTCAAAAATCATCTTGGTTGTAAACAGTATATATTTGAGTTACTCATTCTCTCATTAACACACAAGAACCTTCGAAGTTAACCAATAAGTGCTCAAAGGTTCCAAATTACGTGACTGAGATTATGTAATTGTTTTATGTATTTAAATAAATATGTTTTGTTTAAAATTGGTCTAAATATGTTAAATAAATAAAAAAGTCCTGCTGATTAACTTTTCTACAAATGGACATAAATCTGGTGCCATATCTTTACCATACAGTCAGAGAAGGTGACAAGCACACCTATTTGCACTGATAAGTTGAATACTCACTGCTTTGGATGGTGGCTCCATTGACCAGGGCAACCAGGAGAAAACCCAAAACGAAACGTCCTGCTGTTTGCTCCATCATGCCTTTGGGCAATGGAGTCTCTCAGATGATTGCAGAAGTATTGTAGAAAGTAACATAGAGAGAGAGAGAGAGAGATCTGAAGGCTCACATTGCCATTTTCTCCCAGCATCCAGAAAGCTGGACAAGAGGTGAGCTGTTCCATTAGCTAACATTGGGTGGTCATTTTCCACTTAGTGGTCTAATGTTTCTCTTTCGATCCGCTGAGAGCCGAAGGCATGCAGCATTTTTGCACACTTCACCTCCCCCGGTCAGGTCATAGCAGGGGTTATAATTAAGCTAGGCACAATGGCTTTTTGTGGCTGGTCACCAAAGCCTTCTGGGGATTAAAAGTCTGGCTCTGGAGCGAGACAGGTTTGATTGAGAATACAGATAGGGAAGAGAGGTACAGCAGATTCTTTTGTCCAAGTAACAAGGCTGCTTGAAGAGGCATGTAGGCCACTTGATACCAGATCTACTTCCTGATTCCCTTGTTGCCTACCCTATAATCAATGGGTTATTAAAAGAGACACGAGTCGTACGAGATTGCTTTTTTGTAGGTGGGGGGGGGGGGGGGGGGGCTGACCACTGGGAAAGGGGAGTATATTATATTCTCAGTTGCTATATTAATATACTACTATTATTACTAATCAATACTAACTAACTAATATTACTACAGATTTTCAAATATATTTTGGGATAAATCAGAACTATGGAGATATTGACATTTTTGTTTCTGACAGCCTTTTACAAGAATGTACGCATTTATCCCCATACTTTATGCTGAAGTATAAAGTATATAGAGTTAAGAATATAAAGTTTATCTTGTTACTTGCTGTGTCTTTTTTTTTTTTTTTTACAAATAAGGCAGCATGTAGTGCAAATGACTATGTCAGCACCACTGACAAACTCAATTAAACATACCAGTAGAAGCACTGTCTGGTCAACAACAACAAAAACTCACCGTTTCATAAGGGTCATTGGGCTGCATCAGGCAAAGAAAACAACTAAGGAGATTTTAAATGACTGAATCTGGGTTAAGTACCCTTCAACACATTATAACAAAACCTGGAACGATAGTGCTGACCTACCAACTTTGTAGAAGAAATGTGGGTTGAAAAACATATAAATGGAGGTCACTTAATGCTTTGTGATGTTGCATGGTAATAAAATCAACAGGAAAAACCAGAGCTATGTTTGAAAGTGAACGTAAGAACATTTCCCTACACAAATAATAGAATAAGAACTCACAGCATTGGGACTAAACATCTCCGTGGCCATAAGAAAACCACATGTTAGAGAGACTCATCAGAAAAAGAACAAAAAACTTCAACTATTCCAGATTTATAAGCAGTTCGGGTTAAAAAGGGAAGCGCATGAAGAGATTATGCATAGTGCTCAAGCCTCTGGAGGCGGTGTTCTGATCTGGGGTTGCCTCATTTGGTCAGGTCTAGACTCAGCAACGTGGCAGTAAAATGAAGTCAGCTGACCACCTGAATGTACTGAATGACCAGGTTATCACATCTATGGAAGTTTTTCTTCCCTGCCGGCTCAGGTATATTCGAGAGTGTGAAAGAGTGGTGCTGGACACATAAGAAATCATTTACAGACATAAAGTGGCCACCACATGGTGCGCATTCAAGGCTAAAGGTGAATGAATGAAATATTGGAGTGTGCTTTGTTTGTTTGTTCTTGGCCATGCTGTGTATAATAAGTTTACATTCTAATTATGTTTTGATGAAGAAGAAGAAAGAAAGAGTAAGATTTTCTGAGACTTTGCAAACTTTCCCATGCATCTATGTCCACAGAACAACCTCCTTATTGTGCTGCCTCATTCCTAATATGGTAATACTGCCTATACGCCATGTGAACATTCTTATCCGGAAAATGCTAATTTGCTTCCTTTTGTCTATTTGTCCTTGGATCTCCAGATGACTTACATGTAAATGACTTTTGTTCTTTTGATATACAGGACATATGTGACACGGGTCACCTCTCTAAAAATATGCTCTTTTGCTGGTAACAAACACCGAACTTCAGATACATTATGCATACATGTGCGTTTGTCCTTCTCTCCCAGTTTGGGGCCGATTGGTAAGCACACTGAGGCACAGCGGACGCATCAAGCAACAACACTTTTTTTTCCAATTAATTTTAAAACCTAATAGAAAGAAAGAAAGAAAGAAAGAAAGGAAGGAAGGAAGTGACAACAAGATTTAGAAGTAGAGGATCAACAAAAAAGAAAAAAAAGAAGAAGGTAATATATCAAAAAATATTAAAATAAGGAAATGAAAAAAAAAATTTTAAGAAATTGTTACCTGATCATTCAGACCAACCTGTCTTGTTCCAAAGTACTAAATATATAAATGTATTTAAAACGGTTGTAAAAGCCCCTCCCGGGTCGGTCCGGGTTCAATTCCCGGCCAGCTTCGATTCTCATCTCTGTGTGATGAATTGGCACCCGATTGGCACGACGAGTGAGTGAGACTTCAAGCACAGTCAGGTGATGAGACGCACCTTAGCGCGAGTAAAAAAAAAATTTAATTATGGTGCAAACATTTTGAAGAAGGCTATACTATACGTTCATGAATGATGATCCTGGTCAAGGTAGCTCGGAGCCCACTGCAGCCATTCCCATGAACATCGCACTTCCTGTTGAAAATCAGTGGATGATGGATTGTCGCCAACTTGCAGAAGATCTGTCTGTAAGAATGCAAAATAAAAAAGTATTTTATACACATATATATATTTTTTTCCCCAAAAGTATATATAGTTTGCATGTACTCCCCATGCTTGGTGGGTTTCACTCCAGTTTCCTCCCACAATAATCTGCAAAGACATGCAGATTAGGCAAATTGTCATTCCCAACTTGCCTGCAGTGTGTGAATGAATGTGTCTATGTGTGTGTGCCCTGTGATGGTTTGGCACCCCGTCAAGGGTGTAACCCCCTCGTGCCCTAAGTCTCCTGGGATTGGCTCCAGGCCCACCATGACTTGTATACAAGATAAAGTATCTCTCTCTCCTCTCTCCTTCTTTCCCTCTCTCTGTCTCTCTGTCAAGCTATACATGTCGCTCCTGAGTTGCCAGTGATCCAGACTCCCTCTGCTCTCTGGACCTGTCTGACCCACTTCTGGCTGGATCCCGTTGCATGGATGACCCGTGTGGTCTGTCTGGGATGCATGTGGTGTCTGTGGACGGTTCCACTTTTCCATGAAGACGGTCCTGGCCTCGGCTGATGCAGACAGCTATTCTGTGTGGACTCATGACTGCAGTTGCTCAATAGTTCAGGACTGGAGTTCCCTACAGTCTACGTGAGCCTCCAATAATGAACTGGAATCCATATTAACTTAAACACATCTACTGTTATACTGAACTAACAGTCTCACACTGTATGATTGGAAGTCAACCCTGCTATCCGTTATCACCCATAATAATAATAATAATAATAATAATAATAATAATAATAATAATAAATTTTATTTGTAGGTGCCTTTCATGACACACAAGGATACCTTACATACCATAAAAACAACATACAAACATGGACAAAAAAAAAGGGGGATTGGTTTCCTGTTGAGTCTGGTTCCTCCCAAGGTTCCCTACTGCCATCTCAGGGAGTTTTCCCTTGCCACTGTCAACGTCGTCCTTGGCTTGCTCATTAGGGCCAATCTTATCATTTTAATTCAAACGCATTCACAATTTATACAAACTGAAATTATTCTTTTGATTGTGTAAAGCTGCTTTGCGACCATGTCAATTGTTAAAAGCACTATACAAATAAAGTTTAATTGAATAGAATTGAATTAAAGCGTTGAGACGATGAGTAAGAGGGAGTGATCGAGCTACTAAAGACAACTTAAGACTTAAGACAAAGAATCGCCTCGGTGTTTAAAGAGCCGACTCAAAGATCCGACTCGTTAATCGAGGAAGTTGTAGTTCCGCCACTGACCAGCAGGGGAGCTAGCATTCTGATTCACACTGGGTGGGTGGCTCTCCATCTGCTGTGTTTATCAACAACCAAGTGAGTACCATTCCTGTTTTTTTAATTAAAATCATAGCATTTGCGATTTATAGCTATTAAGATATATATTTTGACTGTTGTTTAAGTCGTGAAGCTCGTCTGTTTCTTTCTAACACGGCTTGCTAGCTAGTTATCTTGGGCGCAGCGTTGGCTGTATCCCAAATTACTGCTCGGTTTATGTATTAGTGCACTACATAGGGGATGAAATAATGTGCACATAGCGCACTACGCAGTGCACAGGGAGGGATTTGGACTCCAGCCATCGGTTGGTTTGTTTAATGTTGTTAGCAGTGGATTGTTTGTGGGTTTAGTGTTATGCTAGTTTATGCTAACGGTTTAATAAGTTATTTGCTAATGTGTAATTGGCAAGTTCAGCTAAGAAACTATAAATATTACAGTATACGCGGTTTCTTTTTAGTCAGCTATGCTAACATGCTAGCATAACTTAGCTAAGCTAAGCGTTTGAGTAGTGTCTTGCTAGTTAGCTTGTTCATTAAAACCACAACGCTAACAAATTCATTTTATTTAATGCATTGGTTAGAATACTAACTAGCAAGTTAGCTTATTCAGCCAAGAAAACAGGACCAAGCTAAAATAGTGACTTGGATAATATAGTAATATATACAGTTTATACAGTGTGTGTGTGTGTGTGTGTATACAGTATGTGTATGTATATAATAATTATAATACTAATAATAAGTATAATAACATAAGTATAATCTCAAATCTTTTACTTCTTCTGGTTTTCAGGAAAATGTCTGCTCTGGAGAGATGACCAGCTGTGCAAAGGTTTAAACCCATTCCTAAAAAGCTCACTTCAGGATTTATACAAGTAAGTATTGTTTTGTTATTATACTTTTAAGTCATATCATGAATGAAGATTCAAGCTTTTTCTTTCCAGGCAAAACTTCCAAACAAACAAGATTCCGGGAGATACACGTTTATCTGTATTACGCTGATGGTGCAGTGTTGTGAAACTTAAATTTAAATATGACTTGAAAGTTTTGTGTCACGTGACTTATTATTATTTTTTTATTTTAAGAGGAGACAATACATATATTACAGTTTTTGGGTGTTATAGTAGCATAAGTTGTTGACCGCTAAAGAGTATGTAAAAATAAATGGTTAAAGCTAAAAATAAGCTGATAAGCTTTAATGTAATCAGTGATATTATTATTTCAGGTTGAAGCCCATATACATGTCTGCTTGTCTTTCTTATGGCAGAACTCTCTGTCTAACCTATTAATACAAAGAAATCAAATTTAATAAGGTGGAGTTAAAATTCACTTATACCATTTGAGCGGTGAAAATATTAACTAATTAAATATTAAACTCTATCCAGCGATCAGAGTATGATCCAAACTGATGTATGAAACAAAAAACATACAATCATAAAAATAATAAATCATTGAAAGAGCGAGTTCTGACTAATGTACAGACAAAACCTTTATTACCAATATCCACCACTGTACTCATATTTGTGCATATAAAACTATCAAAACATTTTGAAAAGACATGTAAGTGGAGTAAAATATTAAATAAATAGACATTAAACCTAACTTAACCTTAATTTATGATACCTCTTGGCACTGGCTGCTTTAAATATGAAACTGAAGGTGTTTCCCTTTTCTTCTTGCTTCTGTCCTTGCTAACATTCTTGGGACCCATGGTGCTATGTTTTTACTAAATCTTGCAACAAATAAAAAAAGAACCGACAAAAAAAGAAAACTTGCTTTTTGGTCTTTCCACTGAAAAAAAAAAGCTTTGAACAACTCCTGAACATACACGCAACTTGGCCAGCTTTCAGTTCATTCGCTCATATGCCAAAACTCTTTAAATGCTGATGCAAAATTTTAATTCTTAAGGCAAAAATTTGTAAAGCGAGGACATTTGTTTGACGAGGTTCCACTGTTGTTTTTAACTTGAGTATGTTTGCATTTGAAGTGGTAAAATGTTGCAGTTCCTCTACAATCCTGCAGGTGGTGCATTCTAAACCATTCAGGCATTGGCAGGCAACAACATCGGCCTGTGTGTAAGGAGTGAATTATGTACCAAATTAGTTTAGAACTGTAATAAACTCTCCAAAAAATGATATTGAATTGGGATATTTTAATCTTGGATAACGTCATCATGAAATAAATGTTAGGTAACCGTAACACAATAAATATCCTGTGTACATGATGTACTTGTGTTTGGTTTGTAACACGATTTTATAAATATTTATTATTTATAAATTAAATAATATATAATAAAAAAATAAATTTTCACTTGTAATATAAAGATTTTGAAAAAAAATTGTCATACCTCTAAGAATTTTATTCACAAGCTTCACAACTAAATTGAGCATGAGTAATTAAATGTAGCTGACACAATCGCACAGCCTCGTGATTTCCCCGTAACGTGTAATTGGCGCACGTCTTCAAAAAAGGCACAGTCTTCATAAAAGGCATAAGCAGAAAACATCATAACAGGAGGAATAGTGTGCAACTAGCAACATAATTCTACAATAAATTTACATAATCTACATAAACCTTTTCATCGAGAAGCCTCGTAATTCACATCATCTCTAACTCTGCGTCTCTCTCTTTTTCAGTGCAGTGAACCAAATGGGTCATCGCTGCACTCGAGTCCTTTTCCTCGTGCTGCTCCAGGCCGTGCAGACGTTAGCTGAAGGTAAAAACGTTTTCACGTTGTTCTCTCTATGCTAGGAATCGTCCATCGTAGATCATATTCTAAGTTAAGTGACAAAACGTGGATTTTGTCTGATTTATTCAAATCTCTTGAGTTTTAAGTGTTGAGACGGCTTGACATAACAGCTGGAGTACATGCAGACACACAGACAGCAGTTTTTTTTTTTTATCAGAAAGTCTAGTTACTGACAATGCATTATTTCTGCAGTATTGTTACTTGAAACATTGCATTATTCATTGTTAGCTTTGCGCTGAAGGAACTGTGCTGTTTCTTAGAAAAGTTAAATGAGAGCTGATCTTTGTTCCTGCTTGATATTCCAGTCACTTGTATAAGCCGATAAAAATGACTAGTTAGTTTTTGAAAATAATTTTAGAATTTTTACATTAAACGTCTTATAAAGTAAGTTTATATGTATTAACACATGATGTAAATGGAACCAAAGAAAGAAAAAAAAGGATTTATAGATAAGAATTTACGTCATTATATTGCGGCTCATTTCCTGTGTGTATGTGTGTGTATGTGTGTGTATGTGTGTGTATGTGTGTGTGTATGTGTGTGTATGTGTGTGTGTATGTGTGTGTGTGTGTGTGTGTGTGTGTGTATGTGTGTGTGTATGTGTGTGTGTATGTGTGTGTGTATGTGTGTGTATGTGTGTGTATGTGTGTGTATGTGTGTGTGTGTGTGTGTGTGTATGTATGTGTGTATGTGTGTGTATGTGTGTGTGTGTGTGTGTGTGTGTGTGTGTGTGTATGTGTGTGTATGTGTGTGTATGTGTGTGTATGTGTGTGTATGTGTGTGTGTGTGTGTGTGTGTGTGTGTGTGTGTGTGTGTGTGTGTGTGTGTGTGTATGTGTGTGTGTGTGTATGTGTGTGTGTGTGTGTGTGTGTGTGTGTGTATGTGTGTATGTGTGTGTGTGTGTGTGTGTGTATGTGTGTGTATGTGTGTGTATGTGTGTGTGTATGTGTGTGTATGTGTGTGTATGTGTGTGTATGTGTGTGTATGTGTATGTGTATGTGTATGTGTGTGTGTATGTGTGTGTGTATGTGTGTGTGTGTGTGTCCAGATGGCTCCATCGACTGTGTGTGCATGGGCAGAGACTGCATGGCACAGCAGTGCAAAGGCGATCAGTGCTATTCCTCTGTGACCGTCACTGACGGCGTGCCCTCGTTCCACCGCGGCTGCCTGATCGGCACCGAAAGCGGGAGCCTGACCTGCTTGGCTTCTCCCTCGGCAAGTCGTGTGGTAGAATGCTGCGCCCGGCCCATGTGCAACGCCAACGCCTCGGCCGACTCGCTGATTCAGCTGCTGCTCAGAAGTAAGGGCGATCTGTCTGATCATGTAATTGGGAACACTGTATGTAAGAAGTACTGAAAGTAAATCCAAAAATGTTTTGAGGGAAAAGCATTAACGTGGTAGTATGTTTGTTGTTTATTAATAAAAATAAGTAGAGGTAGTCCCCGACTTTCAAACGGGTTCCATTCCAGGACCGCGTTCATAAGTTGAATTTGTTCTCAAGTCCAACAAAGAGTTTTGCACGGCTTTGACACGAATATACAGTGTAAATACAGACCAATCCACTTGACTAAATCTGTCTCCCTAAATCTGGACCCACACAAACCGTAACTGCGGCTAAAAATTAATCTCACGAATAGGGATACTCCGATTGATCGTTCAATAATTGCTTTGGGAAGTTTGATCGACAGTCTCTGGAATGGCCGATATACACACGTGGACAAAATCGTTGGTACCCTTCGGTCAATGAAAGAAAAACTCACAATGGTCACAGAAATAAGTTTAATCTGACAAAAGAAATAATAAATAAGAATTCTATGAATGTTAACCAATGAAAGTCAGACATTGCTTTTCAACCAAGCTTCAACAGAATTATTTAAAAAAATAAACTCATGGAACAGGCCTGGACAAAAATGATGGTACCCCTAGAAAATACTGAAAATAATGTGACCAAAGGGACATGCTAATTCAAGGTGTGTCCACTAATTAGCATCACAGGTGTCTACAATCTTGTAATCAGTCAGTGGGCCTATATATAGGGCTCCAGGTAGTCACTGTGTTGTTTGGTGACATGGTATGTACCACACTCAACATGGACCAGAGGAAGCGAAGGAAAGAGTTGTCTCAGGAGATTCGAAAGAAAATTATAGACAAGCATGTTAAAGGTAAAGGCTATAAGACCATTACCAAGCAGCTAGATGTTCCTGTGACTACAGTTGCACATATTATTCAGAAATTTAAGATCCATGGGACTATAGCCAACCTCCCTGGACGTGGCCGCACGAGGAAGATTTGATGACAAATCAAAGGGACGGATAATCCCAATGGTAACAAAAGAGCCCAGAAAGACTTCTAAAGAGATCCAAGGTGAACTTCATGCTCAAGGAACATCAGTGTCAGATCGCACCATCCGTCGTTGTTTGAGCCAAAGTGGACTACATGGGAGACGACCAAGGAGGACACCATTGTTGAAAACAAATCATAAAAAAGCCAGACTGGAATATGCCAAACTACATGTTGACAAGCCACAAAGCTTCTGGGAGAATGTCCTATGGACAGATGAGACAAAAATGGAACTTTTTGCCAAGGCACATCAGCTCTATGTTCACAGATGGAAAAATGAAGCATATCAAGAAAAGAACACTATCCCTACTGTGAAACATGGAGGAGGATCTGTTATGTTCTGGGGCTGCTTTGCTGTTTCTGGCACAGGGTGTCTTGAATCTGTGCAGGGTACAATGAAATCTCAAGACTATCAAGGGATTCTAGAGAGAAATGTGCTGGCCAGTGTCAGAAAGCTGGGTCTCAGTCGCAGGTCATGGGTCTTGCAACAGGACAATGACCCAAAACACACAGCTAAAAACACCCAAGAATGGCTAAGAGGAAAACATTGGACTATTCTAAAGTGGCCTTCTATGAGCCCTGACCTCAATCCTATTGAGCATCTTTGGAAGCAGCTGAAACATGCTGTCTGGAAAAGGCACCCTTCAAACCGGAAACAACTGGAGCAGCTTGCTCATGAGGAGTGGGCCAAAATACCTGCAGAGAGGTGCAGAACACAATCTATTAAGTTAGGGGTACCATCATTTTTGTCCAGGCCTTTTCCATGAGTTCTTCCGTTGAAGCATGGTTGAAAAGCAATGTCTGACTTTCATTGGTTAACATTCATAGAATTCTTATTTATTATTTCTTTTGTCAGATTAAACTTATTTCTGTGACCATTGTGAGTTTTTCTTTCATTGACCGAAGGGTATCAACAATTTTGTCCACGTGTGTATATCGGCCATTACAGAGACTGTCGATCAAACTTCCCAAAGCAATTATTGAACGATCAATCGGAGTATCCCTATTCGTGAGATTAATTTTTAGCCGCAGTTACGGTTTGTGTGTAGAAAAGCCGATCACATGACGCAAAACTCGCGGGGCAATTTTTTTTGCGCGCTGATAAAATGGCTTCACCGGTCTGGCAATTCTACGTGTTGTGTAAAAAAGACAATACATTAGCAATCTGCAACCTGTGTAGCAAGACAATTCCACGATGCGGAAAGCACCCAAAGCATTTTAACACTACGGACCTCATCAGACATTTGAAGGTTAGTCACGTAAAAGAACACAAGCAGTTTTTAACGTTGGTTCGCGAGAGCGGTAGAGTTCAGTAACTCACTCGCAGCCACTCACTCAGCTGTCGATAATTCACCTCCTTGGTTTCGCTCGATGGCCGTAAGTACAGTTCATCATGATTCATCGCGGGTTTTGGCGCAGTGATTACGTTTCCATCTTTCTGCATGAAGAATTAAACGTTTCATTTTTTAAACATGAAAAATTAAACGTAAATTTTTTTTGGCGGTCCTCGCGGATGCTTGCAGAACTTCCGGCGACACGCGTACCACTTATTTTTAAACAATCTACAGGAAAGTTAAGTTGTTAAGCTCTAAGCTGTTCCCAATCACTAACCAAGCACAGGCTGCTATGTTTTAAGTTGACGTGTTGCACATGTTTGCTTGCCAATAAATACAGTTGTCAATTCATGATGTTCATCTTCTTGTAATTTCAATACTTAATTTACATTGTTGTTAGATATAGTTTAATAAATAACGCTACATGATAAGGCTTCAAGTAGACCCTGTGATCGGTATCGGCCGATACAGCTTCTAGGGATCGGTGATCGGCCACAAAAATCCTGATCGGACTACCTGTACAGAGATAAAGAAGAAGCATCTATATGCACAAAAATCTATTAGGATGTCAATACAAGGTTTCTTTTTAAAACGAATGTCTAATTTTTGACTATAATTATAGCTGAAGGAACTATTTAAAAAAATTGACAATAGACATGCCCGTAATATTGTTCTCCTGGTCCAGAGGGTTAGCAGTAAGTTAAACCTCACTTCCTTCTCCTCCTGGTGCAGATCCAGAGGGAGAACCCATGCGGTACAGGGTGGAGACTCTGGTACTGTTGGTCCTGGTTCCTTTTGCAGTGTTGGCTCTGCTCGCCATGCTGGCCGTGCCCGTGTGCCGGCGTCTGCACCCGCGGCGACTGGAGCGACTGCGCGAGGTCGACACGGAGCAGGGCGCCATCGACGGGCTCATCTCTTCCAACGTGGGCGACAGCACCCTCGCGGTATACGCTCCGACTCTCTTACATTTTAAACCTCTCAGCAGAGGCAGCCGAAAGATATTTCAATGATTAATTTTGACATTGTGATTTTTTTTTTCCTTGTTGCTGATCAGGACCTGCTTGATCATTCCTGCACATCAGGCAGTGGCTCAGGTCTTCCGTTTCTGGTGCAGAGGACAGTGGCGCGCCAGATCAGCCTGGTCGAGTGTGTCGGTATGAACGTGATTGCATGTAAATCCAGTTCGTCAGGTCTGAGACAAACTAATCCCACCTCGAGTGATTGAATTCTTGTCTAATGAACCAGATATACGTTTGTTACTCCATGTGTAATTAAACAATCACGGCTGAGTGTACGTGTAAGTTCAACACTTACTAAAAAAGAGCTTACAGAAGAGAAAATGTTTCAATTTTTTTCATTTTGCTACACGAAATAGTATTTGCGTTTTGATTAAACATGGATCATTTGTTGATTTTATAAATACAAATATCCTCCACCAGGGAAGGGGCGGTACGGAGAGGTGTGGCGGGGCCAATGGCAGGGAGAGCACGTAGCCGTAAAAATTTTCTCCTCCAGAGATGAGAAGTCATGGTTTCGGGAAACGGAAATCTACAACACCGTTCTTTTACGGCATGAAAATATATTAGGTGAGTCACCCTGTTTTTTTTTTGTTTGTTTTTTTGGTTTGTTTGTTTGTTTTTTTCCTCCTTTTCTATGTCTGTGAGGTAAAAATGGATGATAAATAGTTACATGCATTCTTGTTTCATCAGGGTTCATGGCGTCGGACATGACATCCCGCAACTCGAGCACCCAGCTGTGGTTGATCACACACTACCACGAGCACGGCTCGCTGTACGACTACCTGCAGCGCAGCGCCGTGTCCGCTCCCGACGCCCTGAACATGGCCGCCTCAGTGTCTAGCGGTCTGGTGCACCTGCACGCCGAGATCCTGGGCACCGAGGGCAAGCCGGCCATCGCCCACCGCGACCTCAAGAGCAAAAACATCCTGGTCAAGAAGGACATGCGCTGCTGCATCGCAGACCTCGGTATAAATTACATTTTAAAAAACTTTTTTTTAATTTTTTTTTTTATCATTTATCAAGTATTATCATTTTTTTTTTTGGTTTGTTTGTTTTCTTAAACTATGATCTAAAAGTTTTTTTTTTTTTTTCTTCCCCGCCTCAGGTCTGGCGGTTACTCACACCCAAGCGGACAATCAGCTTGATGTAGGTAACAACCCCAAAGTGGGAACCAAGCGCTACATGGCCCCCGAGGTGCTGGACGAGACGATACAGATGGACTGCTTTGACGCCTATAAGAGAGTGGACATCTGGGCGTTTGGCTTGGTGCTGTGGGAGATCGCCCGACGCACCTACAGTAACGGTCAGCGCAAACAAAAACACACATTCTCTCCAAGAACCTGAAACCAACCAAACCTGTTGCAGTCTCTATAAAACTATTATACTTAATATAATATATTAATACTGATTCTGCTTTGAAGCTTTTATAGTCATATAGTTATACTCTGAAGAACCTAATTTAAAGAATTCCCTGTTGTTGATTGGCTACAGGGATCGTGGAGGAGTACAAGCCTCCGTTTTACGACCTGGTACCGAACGACCCCAGCTTTGAGGACATGCGCAAAGTGGTGTGTGTGGAGCAGCAAAGACCCTTCATCCCCAATCGCTGGTTCTCCGATCCGGTACCTCCTCTCTGCTACGTCATTAAAGGACTTCATGTCCTTTCTTTATACACATTTAGTGAAACATTCTACAGGTAGTCCCTGACTTACAAACATTTCACAGATACGAACAAATCGCGATAGTAGCTCAGTATTTATGATTATATATCTTTTCAGTGTGTAAGTGAAAGTATAAAATGTCTAAAGTGCAGTATATTCTATGTGTGTGGGGCGGGCTGCAGGAGAAATGAGTCCAATACAGTGGAAAACAGCTCTGAGACAAAATGGCATCCAGGATTCCCCTCGCGATTTAAAGGCGCAGAGACAAAACTGTGTGATTTATTTCCTTAGGCGCGGTTACGGAATTTGGCCACATGATGGCAGTGTGGGGAATGATTGGTATGCTTTACATTGTATATTCGTGTCAAACGCAATTAAGACTTTTTTGGACTTAAGAACAAATCCGACTTAAGAACAAATCCGACTTAAGAACAAATCCGACTTACGAACGTGCTCGAGGAGAACTCGTTCGTAAGTCGGGGACTACCTGTACACGACAGGGTGGACATGAAAGCATTTGTGGTTATGTTTGGATTCCATTTTGTACGTCAGGCAGAAAATAGGAACAAACTGCAGCGAGACCTCGTGAGTAGGGAACTGGAGAAACATCAAAATGTACGCGCCAAAATTCAAGCCAAGCATTTGAATTAACAATTGAGAAAGTGAACACAGAGTTCATTGTACCGGATGTTAGTCTATAATTTAGTCTATAGTTTGGGATGCAGCCCATAAGCCTTACTATAGCACCAAAGGTCTAGGGGGTGGAGATGAATCAAATCCAACTCCTCCAATAAGTCTGGATGAGGTCCAAACCTATCCCGTGGACTTTTTGTTTTGCAGCACCTTTTTTGTTGCACCACAGCGCCTGACTTGTGCATGTCTCTCTCTCTCTCTCTCTCTCTCGCTCTCTCGCTCTCTCTCTCTCTGTCTTTAGACGCTCTCAGCCATGGTGAAGCTGATGAAGGAGTGCTGGTACCAGAACCCGTCGGCCCGTCTGACGGCACTACGCATTAAAAAGACTTTGGATAAAATCCTCAGCTCGTTAGAGAAGGGCAAACCGGACTGCTGAACCCTTGACTTTTGTGAAAAGTTTTTATTTCTGGACCTGATTTGGGATCAGCTCCCTCACGCATCACCAGAACAATCCCCCCCCCCCCCCATATAAATTATTATTTCCTGTCAGAGTTTCAAGAGGAAACAAGTTCATGCTTTTAGCTCAGTTCACACTCCTCCCGTGTCGATACAGCTGCTGAAGGTGATCGGGGAGCTGGTCCTAGATCTAAAAGGTATGTGTTTTTTTAAACAGGAAAGACAGTCTTGCTGAAAAGGAGTGAGAAACGGAACACTGGATGAATTCCTCCACTTTTTTTTTTCTTCTTCTTTTTTTTTGAAAGAAGTGATCCAGTAATTACATTTTTTTTTTAAAGCAGCCACTTCTCCATCACGATGCGCTAGAGATCGATAATCCGCTTGGCGGTCTGGCTGCTTCACGCGCTTTCCCTTTTGGAGCGGTAACATCACTGTATCGTTACTTCCCCGTGCCTGCATGATAAAAGCCATCGGAACGCTTGCGCATCTTGCAGCAGCCTCTCTCTCTCTGTCTCTCTTTCTCTCTCTCTTCCTCTGCCTTTAGTCTTTTCTTACTCTCAGATTGACAATCGCGCACTCCTCAATTACTCCTGCACTGTTAGGCAGCTTTATAATAATAATAATAATAATAATAAGTCCCCCCTCCCACTTTCCTCTCCTTAATGTAAGCGTCCCAGGTTTCGGTGTGAGTTTGTGCATAGAATAACGTGTGTTTCAAAATGTGTACAGTGCTGCGTAAGCGTTTTCTAGGAATAATGCCCATGAGTAAAGACGCCGTAAATGATGGTTGGATTCTCAATTCTGGTGTTTCCTGGCAGCATTCTCCAGTGTCATTGCTTCCTTTTTTTAATATCCAGCACATATATCTATCTATCTATCTATCCGAGCTTTATGTGGCATGTTGAGTCAAGACAGAGTTTACAGATTAGCTTTATATCAGAGCTTTAGATTGTATCGTTGTGAGAATCAGGGCAGAGACGTAGGATTACCACTACACATCATAAAACTGTGAATGTACTGTATAACGTAACGTATTTAACGATAGGAAGACTTAAAGACATAGGACACAATGCGGTTTAACCTGCTGTGGGTTCGCTGCGTTTCCCTTCCCTTAACACTTCTTCTTCCGCCTTATCATCCGGAGATCGCGAGTTCGATTCCCGGGTGATGCTGTAACCTCTCGCAGCCGGATGTCTAGAGAGAGCTGATTGATTGGCCGAGCTCTCTCAGAGGGGAGGGATGAGAGGTACTTAGTGCTCCCACATTAATCACGGCTCTACAGCCAGTCAGGGGCGTCAGTGAGCTCACGCAAGCGGAAGGAGCAGATAGCGCTGTCCTCCGAGTGTGTTACGCTGCCCCCGCAGTGCGTGAGCGAGCAGTTCGAAAAGATTCGGTCGGTTGGCGTCACGTGGTTCGGAGGAAATGCGTGATAGTCTTTTCGGCTCTCCTGACTAAGTGGTAGTAGTAGCCTTAATGTGAGTGCGCCCCCTAGTGACGGGGAGGAATTGTAAACGACTAAATTAGGGAGAAAATGTGGGGGGAAAAAACTCTCCTTCTTCTTCGCCTTATCAGCACCACATGAGGATAAAACAATCCTAAGAAAAAGCCCCATGAAACACAAAACTTTCTTCTTTTTTTTTGTTGTGTCCTGAATGAATATTTATGAATCACACTCCAAGTAGTATACATCACTTCTTCTAGCATCTAGGAGCGTCACCCTTTCGTCCGGTGATGTCACACACACTACGAACATGCACTCCTGTGCCAAAGGAAGCCTCGGGCAATGAAAACAGGTGGATTCTTTTTGTTTTGTTTTTTTTCTCCTATTTGTGCCCACGTTCCCTAATCTGTTACACAGGATGTGTGAATTCATTATGCATATTTTACCTGCAAAAAAAAAAGTAAAAAATCTTCCACATTAACCAAAATAATTCTCTTTATTGCCTACATGGATTGAAACACGGTAAGAAACAGACAAAGTACAGTGTATTCACAGAAATTACAATAAATCTCATGCTGGGTTCAAAACAGTTTAAGTGCTTTCTGGGTTTTTTTTTTTCCTTCTTCAAAATCTTCCCTTTATATTTTATTTAATTAGGCGTCCATATCATGATGCATCACGGCTATGAAAGTCAGTATCACAATCTGTACTGAAACTAATGTTAAACTGTAACAATTTTGTAATCGTTTTTAAATTTAACTTCAATTTGATTTCTATTTGATTAAAAAGGATTCGTCAAGGTTAGATCTTACATAATTCTTACATAAGTGAAGCTTAATATGAGTTTTTTTTGTCCGTTTTTTTTGTTTTTGTCCGTTTTCATCTCACAGATCTAAAGATCTAACGGCAATGGGTCGGGGTAGCACCGTTTTAGAGCTAATACACATTTTAAAAACGTGCCGTTTCCTCGCGAACATAATCAGGAAGCGTCTTATATGGGTTGAGAATGCCTCTGGGGTCCAGCATGGTCTTAAAGTCCTGCATGAGGCGCACAGCTTCCTGGGATTTACTGTAGTAGATGTAGTTTCTCTTCTTGAGCCCGAGTCCGTGTTCGGCGCTGATGCTCCCCTGCCACTTCGCCGTCCACTCGTACACGTACGGCTCGATGGCTGCCAGAAGTGCGTCGTCTTTCGAGGGAGACGTGATGTTCAAATGAAGGTTGCCGTCACCTTAAAGGCGAGAGGGTTTTAACGTCAGGACAACCCGTTAAAGAAAAGTAATAGTAAAAATAAATAAATAAAACGAGACTCGCGATCGTACCGACATGGCCGTAGCCCAGTACGTTAGTTGCTCGGTCGCCCAGATGCGCCTTCATGTCGGTGACGAGATCGTAGATTTTCTCCAAGGGAAGAGAGACGTCGTATTTGTACGTGTATCCATCGTGCCTCAGAGCCTCCGTGATCCGCTCTCTGATAGACCAAAGCGCCTGCAAAAAAAAAAACGACACACTGCTATGAAACCACACCATCTCAAATTTGATTGGTTAAAAGGTGTTGATTTTTTTCGAAGAGTTGCTCAATTACCTTTATTTTAGCCTCCTCGGTTGCAACGGTGCCGTCTGCGACCAGAGACGACGCCATGACTTTTTGAAGGAAGTTGTGCAGTTTTTCCTCGTCATGTGCCGCATTGGATCCTGACGTCTCGATGACGATGTAAAAAGGGCTTTCTGGAAAATTATACATATGTACCGTATACAAATGTCTTTTTAAATGTATCTAATTAAAAATATTTGCTCTCACTCAGCTAGCGATAGAAGACGCCAGTCGTCTAATCAAAAACGTCTCGAGATGGTTGTCTTCCCCAATAAGCGTAAAAAAAATACAAATGTTATAAAACACGTTATAAATTCCCGATCTCGCCCCAAGAAAAGTTTCTGTAAATGTACGCTAGGTGTTACTAGCGTCATCGCCAAACTCGCACGTGTTTATTATGAGTGCGTTTGCTGTATGGTGTTTGTCATGTACCAGCTATAGGGTTGGTAAGCTTGAGATGTTTCTCCACAAGGCTCATGCAGGAGGCATCCAGGAACTCGAAAGCCGAGAGGATTTCTCCCAGCATGCCCCGGCAGATTCCAAAGGTTTCCAGAAGGTTCTGGAAGCTTGAGCAGCCTGCATGGAACCAAAATGCAAAACATGTAGGTGGGGGAAAAAAACGGTGTCTGGTAATCAATAAACAGTACCTCAGATTATTGAAATGAATTATTTAAACAGCAATGCTAAGTACCTAAGAAGGCCACGTTTACAGATTTGGGTTTCCGAGGACAAAGAATCGACACGGCAGTGATCACCCCAAGCGTTCCCTCAGAACCGATAAAGAGCTGCTTGATGTCGTAGCCCGTGTTGTCCTTGCGCAATTTCGCCAGACAATCCAAAACCCTGCCGTCCGCCAGCACCTAGAGACGGGATACAGCGTGAAACGTTTCATCACCTTCCCTTTTTTTTAGTACGACAGCATAAGTGCATGCTCCAGTCTCTCTCACGCACCACTTCCAGGCCCAGAACTGTCCCTCTGAGGGAGCCGTAGCGCAGCAGACGAAGCCCTCCCGCGTTGGTGGACACGTTGCCCCCGATGTGGCAGCTGCCCTTTGCCCCTAAATCCAGAGGCATAACGAAGTCACGCTCTTCTACGTACTGAGACAGGCTCTCCAACACGCAGCCGGCCTGACACGTCAAAATCCCTGTTAAAAAAAAATGTATTACATTCATTTATGTCAACTACATGACATAGATTTATACAGCAAGCAGCGAGGTTGTACCCGAGATGTCGTCGAAGGTGAAGACTTGGTTCATCAGTGCAGTTGAGAGGATGATCTCATCGAACACTGGAACGCTGCCTCCCACCAGGCCCGTGTTTCCACCCTGAGGACTCACAGCAAGGTTTCTTTCACTGCAGTATCTGTGGGCCACAAAAACGTTATGGTCATCATACCCTTTTAAGTAACAAGTCATCACTGTCTAAGGCTAAGTTCACATTACAAGTTTTGTTGTTCACTCCCTGTTTTTGGTCGGATCTGATTTACACATTACAACAGCTCACGTTCATAATTACAACTGAAATTTAATCTAACACTGACTTTTTTTGTGTAATACAATGGAGCCTTGGATTACGAGCGTAATTTGCTCCGGAAGTGGGCTCGTATATCAAAACACTCATAAACCAAATCATATTTTCCCATAAGAAATAATTCGCTCACATTTATTGTTTTATTTTTACCTTACAGCAGTGTTTCTGTGTAGAGCAGAGTGTGTGTCTGTGTGTCAGACACGTCCAGAGGTCAGAGCAAGTCTGGATCACAAGCAGTTAGTCTTTAGGAAGAAAGCCAGATGCTTTGCTTTAGCTGTTTTAGCAGCTATTTCTTGCAATACTATGAAACTCCCGCACTGCCACAGTGCTGACTGATGAGGTCATCGAGCGGCGAACACAAGCGCAGGGGCAAAATGTCACGTGTATTTATGATCTGTCTGTTCTCATTTAAGTCACATGACCATCTATTGTATATGTACCACATATGAAAGTGACTCGGGTTCAATCTGAAAAACATCACATGTGCGCGTTCAGACAGCCCTAAAAATATAGGGGAAATATTAGGGGGAAATCTGAACTGAATCACTTCAGACTGGTAATGTGAACGTAGCAAAACCCTTTCAGTAGAAAATCATCAGAAAAACCATGCGAGTGGCAAGTTGCTTCAGTAGCGAAAAAACTATTCAGTATCGAATCATTATCGCCAAACCCTTTCAGTAACATGCCGTGGTTGCTGGCGGACTGCTTAGTGTAAATATATATATTTTTTAAACTAACGTCAGGACTTGAGCTGCTTGGAAGGTTTACACACATACCAGGGTAATTTCTGTAATTAAGAAAAGTGAACACAGTGAATTCATGCTACAAGGCTGGAATAAGAAAAACTAGATAAACGGATATAACACACACACAAAAACATGGGCAACTACAGAGTCGCATTAGTGTGCATTAAAAAACAATGAAATGATACATTTGCGTTTACCTCAGGATCTGAGAGACCTCTTCTGTTGTCTTGGGCCGTAACAGAACCTCACTACTACCTGCACATAAAAGGTGACCGTTTCTAACAAGACGCTTAACAACCGAATCTTTAAGCAGCAGATTTTTAAAGAGACACGTAACTGCAGGGAATATGACCTGGATACCGTGTTCCACTAAGGCATGAAGTCATTGTGTGATGTTTCAGTCAACAAAAATACCACAGTCTTGAATGATAAGGACCCCATGCACGGGGGGGGGGTCACAGACCCTCAGGTACCGCGATTAAAAAGGGAACAGCTTTCCATTCACCTTTCACTGACTTCAGCCAGTCGACATTACAGGACTCCAACACATCAGGGTCCGTGATGGCTCTTCCAGGGAGAAGTCCGCTGAAATAGCCGACGTCCTCAGGCGTGACTCGGGAGAAAGGACGACGAGTCGCAGCGGCATCGTGTGCGTGTCGCTGTTGGATCCGATCTGCTGATCGGATTATGCGTTATTATTCATGATGTCCTTCAGTGCTTAGTCCATCAACATGTCTGATTTATTTTTTTCTACAAAATACTTCCAGAGCTAAAATAATTTCTAGAAATACAAAAAACTAAGACCATTAAGACTTCATCTACACCAGTTGTTTTGAGATCTACAGATACTGATGGTGATTTGGTCTAGCCTTGTGGTGTATGACTGACCTGTGACGGCTTTGTGTACATTCACGTCGCAGGTTTGTGGTCTGAGCCACTTGGAAGCAACCTGGAGCCGATGAAATCTCTGATACAACGCCATAGCTGTTTGTGTAAAGGTGTGGAAAAAAAACACAAGTTAATTATTAAATTAATATGTAACACATGAGCACAAAGAGATAATTAATATTAAAATCACTAAACCTTGCATGTCTAGAACATCAAACAGCAGCCCTACCAAAATGGCAGGCACAGATTCACATCACTCCAGACGTGAGCCACCAATAATTTTATGGCTTAATATAATTTTACCTGATGTAAATATGCTCAATATGCTGTTGTAAAGACATTATAACATGGGCCTCTATGGGGATCGACTCACGTCGGAGCCCCTAGTGGTCATTTAAGGAACTGCGTGTTTAGGCACTTCGTGTTGGCGTCATTTTTTTTTTTTCAGAAACGGAAGTTGACCCTTCCAATATGGCAGACAAAGATACGCATCGCATTCGTTCTAATATGGTGGATGAAGCGGGCCGCTCGGTCTAGGATTCTGCGCGTGCGCGATGCATTTTCCAGGCGCTAAAATCCCTCCCTTTCCAACATGGCGGACATGGGGACGCATCCTATTTACACTTGAAGAACATTTGCCCTTTCTAATATGGCGGAGAATCAAAGTTTAAGAAGCGTCTTCCTTTTTCCATAAATCTATTTAATCGCTGTTATTTCATGCACTAAGCCGTGCATTTGTCATGACATACAAAGCTGTTTGGAATTAGTCCTAATTTATAGCAACCCTACTTTCCTGAGTGTTGAAAAAACAAACGAACTGTCATGCCATATATGATTGATTTAATCAGACAAGTAATTAATTTATTTAACATAATGAGCGCATTAAACAGTGTTAGGTGCTAAAGTTAGAGAGCAATGCGCTGATTCTGCTGATTAAAACAAACGGATTTAATAATTTAATATAACATTAATAACTAACTCGGCGCTCCAGCAGCCAGGATAAACACAACACTGTCACTAAACCTAATATTTCTGTTGTGGAAATGGAAGCGAGTGACTTACTGTATGATTTAGGTGTTAATATCCATTTATCATCTACAAGCTATAAAACGGCTGAAGATAATCTAAAGCCTAAAAGGACAGAATAACAACACTGACGCTTGTCTTCTTCTTCTTCGTGGTCTAAGCGTTAGTTGTTACACACGAGCAGCGCCACCTGCCGGACTGGAGTAAACGAGCGAAAATAATAAACAGCCCAAACATTAAAAGACAATTAAACATTAATTCGGAGTTGTTCAGGATGAATACATCTTTAAAAAGTTCATGTCCACTGAGTAACTTTAACATTATAACTACTGAGGAAAAAATACTACCATCTGTGTGGTGACGTTCCCCCCCCCCCCCCCCCCCAAAAAAAAAAACCTTTTGTACAGAACAGAAATATTCGCAATGATTTTTAGTATAAACATTTACAAATACTTCTGTTCTGTATACAATGTTGACTCCAGAAACTCAATCTCAATCGCATTTCTTTGTCTGTAAGTAAGGGTTAGAAACACATATATAATGTACAAATTAGTGCCCGTAAAGTTCTTAAGTGTTTATACTTATTCATTTATTTATTTAGGCCATTTTCCAAAAATGGTGGAAAGTGCCATCAATTGATGCCAAAATAATTGTAATGAATATAACAGACACATTACTCATACATGTTCAGCAAATATAGTACGCACTTCTGATCATGAAATACATTTTTCTCATCTTAAATGTTCAATAGTAGCAATTTTTTTTTAAGGTCAAGTTCAAAAAAATGTCTTGTCACTTTGATCATACTTCAAAGTGAGTCCATATCCTTTTCATCTAAAGATATTATTTTTTCTTGAAATAAATATAGATTTTCAATAGCATCAGTATCTTATAAAATAAGTGAAACAGTAAAATCATGAAACAATAGTTGATTATATAATTGATGGCATTGGTGTTATTGTTACGCAAAAAGAGTTTATTTTTTCAAATACATTTAACGATTAGAAATTGTTCCTGCGTCACTAGATGAAGAGCGCTGGAGAAATGCAAAAGCTATGTCAGACGTCTCGCTGCCTTTCATCATTTATTTGGCAATTTTAAGTGAAGCTTTTTTGAGTGCAGTGTTACTCATTTTATAATTATAGCGGTCACAAAGTGGATATAAAAACTTCTATCAGTTCCGAACGAGTAATCTGAACGGACAACAGACTCTCCAAGAGTGATAATAATAGATGGTAACAGAACTGAGACGTTGTTCTATATGCATCACTCTGCATCACAGGTGTTATAATAACAGTTAATTATACATGAACTGTTGGAGCGAAATAACCGGCTAAATAAACAAACAAATCATGAACTGCTGATGATAAATGCTGTTCGCGGAACTGTTTTATAAAAGAAGTATCACACACTGGAGATCGTGCTGTGGTGCTGGATATCAGACCAGCTGTGATGACTCGTGTGGCCTACGACTCACACACAGCCGTGCTACATCAGCAGTACAGCACTCCCTCTCGTGTAATATTGCCTAAATATAAAGTCGCGCCTGTAGAAGGAGTGGAAAAAGAAGAGGAACACAAACACAACAGACGGAAATAAACAGAAAAGAGAATAACATGGAATAATTAGAATGAAAGAGCATTAATTCAAACAAACTACACCGTGCACGAGTACACCGAGGTTTCTTTTTCAACCTTGTTAAACATTTAAAAAATTTTAAAACTAAATCAATTTGAACTAATTAGACAAACATAAAAAAAATAATAATAAGAAGAAGAAGAACGTCTTTACACCTTGAGCTCAAAATATCAGACATGGCATGCAAATTGAGGTGTGCCAATACTTCTGGAGTCAGTTATGCAACATTATTGCACAGAAATACATATTTTATTTATTAATATTTTATTTCATAAGCAGGTGAACAGAACAGATTTACAGTTGTACAGATTTTATCCTGTTTATCAGAAAGCGTCCTCTCGATGTCATTTCATTCTTAATAACGTCCTTAATCAGAACCACACCCGAGTCACCAAGGATACCTCAGGGTCCTAAACTCCACCTAACGGAATCGTTTAACCCCGGGTTTAAAACATGACCTGGGCCCTGAAGTGGGCCTGCTTGGTTGCGTTGTTGCTCATTCCCGTCCTCAACATCCACTTCGACTTCAGTCTCTGGACGTACTGCATGTCCTTCTGCTGCTGGACCACCGAGCCTTTACCTGAAACGCACACAAGCACGACACGTGAGATAGAGACACGACCAGTTCGGTGAGTGGGAACACATGAGAAGGGGATTCCAGAATTCCTCACCTGATTCTCCAGCCCAGCCCAGGGCTCGATACTGCCTCAGGACGCGTCCCACCGCACGCTGGTTGTGCACCGGTACCAGCTCCCTCTGCATCCCGAAGCGCTGCTTATAGTACCTCATCAGCGAGCGGTGTCCAATCTTCGCCCCTGCAGCAGGACAAATGGGACTCATCAGTCCATCAGTTATTTTTTCGATGTACGAGCATGTGCATCAATGATGTCGTACGTACCTGACGGCAGCGTGAGCTCCAGAGTGTCATCGTCAAACTCCACCGTCTTTTCATCGGGAAGCTCTCCGTCCTTCATTTCCACATCGGCTCCATCACGAGCGTCTGGGTAGCTGCTCCTGATCACACACACACACACACCTCTCTCAGTACAATGTGTCTCTTTCTTATTTTACATCCAAGCCGGATGATGCAGGATAACATCATTAAAGCAACATTGTATCAAAAGTTTTATTACTAAACGGAACATCAATGAATGCCCTTAGATTTTAAACATTTTAACGGTTTTAACTGTTAAAATGCCTGGATTTTAACCGTTAATATGGAAATTATATTTATCAAGAATGCCGCAGCGGAGCGTCATAAAAACATCATCTGTAAAAAAATATATAAAAAAAATAAAAAAAAGTTTTTTTTTTCTTAGGGAAACAGTTTGTATCCTCACTACAGAGAAAGTGGCGTTAAAACCCTGACCATACCTGAAGTCGTAGAAATCGGCGAACTCGAGTGCCGCATCTCCGTCGGTGTAGAGTTTGCAGTGGCTCTTGTCGTTCATGTGCGCCTGCACCGCTTCGGTTGTGTAAAACGACTTGCCTTTTTCGTTGCACCATAAACACACTTTGCCGAAACCCACTTTCTCGCCTGTAGAGGACGAAAATTTTTTAAAAACTTTTTTATGATACAGCTAGCTTCTTTCCAGTCACAGTCACAGATGGCAAAAAAAAAACAAGAGAACAAAACAGCATGTCTGCGTGTGTCCCTGTACATTTTAAATTCTGGCATATAAAGTATAATGTGCTACTGGATTGAGTTCACCATCACTATCCTTCAACAACAGGTAGTCCCTGACTTACGAAGGAGTTCCGCACGTTCATAAGTCAGATTTGTTCTTAAGTCTGACAAAGTGATTCTTATATGTCTTTGACACAAATATACAGTGTAACGCACTTCATATTAGAATAATTAATCATCAGGAAAACAATACACGTGAGCTACTTCTGTGAATCTGCAAAAATGCACTTATACTGTTGTTGTGTACAAACAAACTTTGTATCCATATAATTATATATATAGTGAGGAACTTCGAGGACTTTCATGTGGATTAAAAAAATATGCTACAAGTAAGCTCAGACGCTGGAGACTCCTCCCATACTACAAGCACCCGTGTAAGCAGTCACTATAGAAACCAGGACGCCGCGTCAGTCAACAGACTCACCCAGGTACCCAACTAGTCCTCTGAGATCCACCAGGTACTCGATGTCGGGGATGAAGAAACTGTGCTCTTTGGTCATGTGGGTGATGTTTTTACTCAGAGAGTGCGAGTGGTGAGAACAGAACAGACAGTCGGTTACAGGGATGGAGCCTGGAGCGGGAGGGGGCGTGGCTTCTGGTTGCTTTTCTTCTTCTTGGTCAGCCTCCATCTCATCATCATCGTAATCATCGTCGTCATCATCATCATCATCAGCGTCACCGACGTCTTCCCATTCTGAAAAAGTAATTAACAGGTATTTTTATTTACCCTCTCACACACACACAAACAAACAAACAAACATCACACACACCTTCATCCAGCGCATCCTCATCCTCCTCTTCATCCCCCTCATCAGTGGCAATCTTCTTGATTTGCCGCTCAAACCACTCCATCCTCGGCGCTTTGTCCGACCTCTTCCTGCCCTGCCTTTCCGTGGGCGTGGCTTCAGACCGGGCGTGTCTCTGCTTTCGTCTCATCCCCTCTTTCAAGGCTTTCTGAATGGCCTCGTTCTGAGCATCCTTGTCCAGCTCGGCTCCTTTCTCCAGGTTCTTCTCGTTCATGCGCTGCACGGCTTCCTGGACGGCGGCCACGGCTTTCCTCTCGGCCTGCTGGTGCTTGTGCGACTGCAGGTGGTTGTTGTAGGCGTTGGCGCTGGAGAACCTCTTGTTGCAGGCGTCGCAGGTGGCGAGGGCGTGAGCGTCCGCCTGCTGCTGTTCGGCGGCGGCGCGCTGGGCCAGGACGCGCTCCTGGAAGTTCTCGGCGGTGACCGGGGGCATGCTGGCGACCTTGCGCTTCAGGTTGTAGCGGTGCCAATCGGTCTTGTAGTGCGCGCGCTGGACGTCGGGGTCGGCGAACTGGATGCGGCAGCTGATGCAGGTGTACGATGACATCACGGATGCCGACTGACCCGAGGGCGACGGTTTTTGTTCATCCATGTCAGGTCACAACCTGCAACAGGGGAAACATTCGTCTGAATCTGAAATATAAATCGCTGAGTCATCTCCTGTCCACACCAGTACTAAATCTAAACTGGGAAACCTTGACAATCATAGTAACTACACTAATTCATCCAAAACGAAATTTTATCTTATTCCTTATGTGACCCTTTAAATCTTAAAGTATTTTTAAATTTACATGAACCCCTCACTGACTTGTTAACAGCAATGCTAATCAACAACACTGCTAGTAAACATGTCGCTAGGTAAACACACTGTATATAACAAACATGTCAAAACCATATATTTATTATTATTATTATTCATTTTTTAAGAATGAAATCTAGTCTCACCTTAGTTTCAGATTTTTTATTTTTATTTTTTTAAGTCACGTTCTTGCTTCGAGTTAAACCCACGTTCCAACTCGACGAGAGGAGGAGAAAAAAAAAACAGCACGAGTGACCTTTGAACCGGAAGCGAAAAGCAGAAACGAACGCGCCATTTGGGGTTGTGTCGCCATCTTGTGGCGAAGCTGAAAACAGCAAGGGATTTGTAAAGGAATTACAATGACCAAATAGCAATCACTAACTGAAGTATCCGTCATTACTTGGAAAAGTAGAAATAGTTTGAAAATCTGATCTGATCAGCTTTAATGTAATCAGTGCTGTTGTTATTTCAGTCTTTCTGTACGGCAGAACACTCTGTCTAATTTATTAATACAAAGAAATAACATTTCGCCATTGTTGTTCTTTCATCGTCAGACAGATACACTCCCTGTTCGGTAAAGAGCGAATCAGAAATGAGAAATGGAAAAATTCAATCGGATAAAGATCCAACGCGTTAAACTTCACATATACCACTTCAGCGCTGTTACTTCAGCCAAAGTGAAAATGTGATCTAATCCCAGTAAAAACAATCAGGTACCACAGTATGTCTGACAGTATCATGGTACTTTGCTGATCACGTGTATTAACCACGATCCCCATAAAATAGGCTCGTATAACAATTATGTATCACCTGCGTTGCTTGGTGTTAGTGATGGCTCATTCATTCATCAAAAAGAACGAGTCGTTCCACGGCCAGACGCGACACCCTGCATCAGTTAGGGTTAAATAACTTGCTGAATCATATTATTCACCGCAGTAATTATCTATTTGCCCAGTTCAATCCAGGTGATGTTTATTTATTTATTTTTATTTTATTTTATATCTGATGTTTCATGTCATAACTTTACCAAAGTAAAGTCAAAAGTAAAAAAAAAATAATAATAAATTTCGTAAGTGCTGAAGGGGCTGAAAGTTCCCCCTGGTCTCCATCCACACTAGAGCCGCTGCCCGAGGGGGAACCCGAGGTGCCGAAGCACCAGAGCAAAAGTTAAAGCAAAAGTCAAAAGACAGAATATTCTGTATGTGCCGGGATTTGATAAACACCATGACGCCAGATTATAAACCAGTCAATAAGCTTTTTTACAAATCCGAAGATTTCTGCTGCAACCAAATGCATGTTTTTGGGTTGTTTTGGTTGTCAAGAAGATCCAGCATCATCAGGACCAGATCTGCATCAAATCAGAAAATTACAGAATAGCAACACGAATATCTTTTACACTTTTTGGTTGGATTCAAATTTCAAACGAAATAATCCGAACATGAATTTTCTCCACGATTACCTCAAGTTGAGCAGGTTTTATTGGAATTGGGTTTCAACCTCACCTGGACAATCCACCAAAATTAAAAGTCACATCCCAGATGGCTGCCCCCCCCCCAAAAAAAACGCCACTGGTATTATTTTTGTGAAAAACAAGGTCAAAAAGCGTGACCTTCACAATGAACCCTCTGTCGCGTGGGTCCAGTTAAGACGAGTTCAACTTTGTGATGTGATCTCGTGATGAACAGTAATAACTCCTCAGGATAACGCCCTGGCACAGCCTCCAAGCTACCGAACCAGGATTCGGTATGAAGAGAATGAGAATGTTGAAAATAATACAGTAAGTCACGCAGTCTGGAGTTACAGATCTAGTAAATACTGTAGCTACGCTGACACGGACAGCACGATTACATTCCTACGTACCTGCCTACATGGACACATTGATAAGACTGAGGCTTTTCTGACATGTGACAGGTGGTTCTCCTCAAAGTCAAACACTTCATCTGCCCAAACTAGAAGAGAGGAAGTCCCACCTGTGATTGGTTAGATGCTCTACTACGTTTAAAACGTGAGCCAATCAACTGAAGAAGCCAGCGAATGAAAGTAAACACAGACGGCAGAGAGTCGAAGAAAAATTCCTTCCAGGAAACTCGGCGAGTGATTTAAAGTTACGCCCAACACTTAGCTTAGCTTTGATCACCGCGCACAATGTGGTGGCTGGTTCTTGTTTTGGACAGTTTTTCACAGTCAGACTCTGGTTCTGACTGATGATGTTTTTTTTTGTTTGTTTATCATGCAAGTGTTTAAGTGATCTCCATTCATGATCTCATTTCTTCCACAAACTTGGCGGCTCAGCACCATCCTTACAGATTTTCATAATATGTTGAAGGTTTCTTAGTCCAGTTCCAGTAATCTCAAATCTCCCTAGTTGTTTTCTTTGCTTGATGCAGCCCAATGGTTTGACTCGTCTTATAAGAGAGAACAATCGGTTAATTACCGGCTGAGAGAATAAATCAACGGCTTACACCTTTAGCCCTCTCACACACTGATTGAAAGTTCAGGATCAGGTTGTGCTCGAGGCGTTTACATCACGCAGTATTATTCAGATAATTAGCGGAATAATACGGGTCCGCGTAAACACGCTTAGTGCTGAATGACTCCGAGTAGAACACAAAGGAAAAAGCAAGAATGCACCTTGTTTAATGAAGAAAGAGCAGGCGAATCAGGAGGCCTGAGTAAAAGGGATTACGTTATTTTTATTAGTCTTAAATTTGTATCTACAACGAAGGGACACAAGCAAAAATAAGTGACGACTCCATGGAAAAAAAAAAAGAAAAAGAAAATTACATTTATTATTGATGCATTTTTTTTTCTTCCATTTTTAGGTAGAATTTTTTGTTGTTTGTTTTTTTTTTTCCTTTTCAGTCTAAAGAATTTTTTTACAATAGAAAGAAACATTAACTACACGAGACACAGAAAAAAGTCCCTAGAAGACAAAAGGAGCCAGTCTAAGTCTAACGTGAAATCCAAAGCAAAATCGGAGGAGGTCGCTGCTTCATACTGAATACTGCTTGTTCCGTCTCTCGGATTAGAGGAGAAGAACCGAGGAACGACCACGAGGCTCCCTTCTGTCTCTCCTTAATGTTACATTATTATACAGCGTCACAACAGTAGTACAGAGATGGCCGATGGGACAGAACTTCGTATGGCAAACCGGGGCGAAGACACTGGACGAATCCCAAATTGCTCCCTACTCCCTAGGGGAAAGCGCACTACATGAGGGGGTAACAAACGTACATCACCACCTGAGTAGAGTAGTGTCCAATTTGGGATCTGACCCTAGAAAATCATCTCACACAGATGAAACGCCTCCTCCCTTTTTTTTTCTTTTTTTTTTTAAACAATTTTTTTTTGTTACCTTTTAAAACTTTTAAATAGATAAAAATCCTTCATCAAAGTCTTTTTGTATCTCTGGTCCCTTAAAGTTTTCTGATTTGAGTGTCCAAAAAAAAAAAAAAGTGCACAAGCGTGGCCGCTCTGCCTGAAAGCTGAAAAAAGAAGAAGTAGAAGGAAAAAGAAAAAAAAAAGGGATCCTGAGCACTTGTTCGCGGCTGAAACAGGAGGAGTGTGTTAGGACTGCTACAGAACTGCCTCTCATCATCCTCACCCAAATCTGTGCATTATTAATCAGTGCAACAGGATCAGTTATTTCCTCTCCACTGATTGTTTTTCTTTTTTTCTTTTTTTTTTTTTTTTAAGTTTTTTTTTCTTCTTTTTTTTGTTATCAGAGCCTCAGCTAGAAAGGTTATCTTTACACATTTTTTTTTCCAGTGCTGCCGTTTCGTTTCGTTTTTTTCTTTTTCGTCGGGACTGGAAATATAAAAAAAACATGTAGATGATATCAAAATGCATTTTACAGTATTTACAAGAGAAGAGAAGCAAATGAGAGAAACGAGGGGGAAAAAAAGAAAAGGATTAAAAAGAAATTTAAATGTGGGGTTGGGGGGGAATAAGAGTGACGTCATCAGCAGGGGCACTTTTAGAAACCCTTAATTAACAAATTAAATAGTTGTGAAAATTCGATAATATAATCCCAAAACTGTATAGAAATATTTCTAAAAAAAAAAAAAAAAAACCCCAACAACAAAAACCCAACATTCTGATTCATTGGTGAATTCTGCTCCGTACGCTGAAATTACGAGAGTTGAAGATGAGCCTGCACGTTCTCTAGCGAGGTCTTTAGTAGCTCGGTGGAAAACCAGGTCTGGGGGGTGGGGGATGAGGGGGGGTATAGGTAGTCTTGATTCCTTGTTTCAAAATAAAAAATAAAAAGAAGCAGCAGCAGCGTTCGCCATGATTCAAACAGGTCGAGATGGTCGCAGGTTGATTTTTCTTTTTCTAAAGCGGAACTGATGTAGACGTGGAACCTCATGTCGCCTGATGTGCTGAAGAAGAAGAAGAAGAAGCTGAGGCGCTGCGATTCTCCTTTTCCGCTCGGCCTGTAGGGAAAATTTTTGCTTTCCCGCTCCGTCACTTCACCTCGGCGCCCCGTTTTCAGGAACATGCAGGCGGGACGGGGGACGATTCAGCAGGAGGTATCTTTAGACTGGCGTTATTTACATGTTTACAATGTCCTGAAGCAAGCCACACGTTGCAAGACACACACACACACACACACACACACACACAGAGGAAGGTTGGAATAAATAAAATAAAAATAAAAAATTTTAAAAACTGAGCCAAGCTGAAAATAATATATTGAGTACCACAATAAAAAATTAAATAAAACAATAATAATATATACTGTATATATTTTTTACACTATGGGAGACGATGATGATGATGATTCTTCTTCTTCTTCATCAATTAATGGAATTATGACACAAGCCACATAAATGCCGCTAGCTGTAATAATTTTTTTTTTGTTGTTGTTGCGTTTTTTGTGAATTTTTTCTTTTTGGACCGCGAGTGTAATAACACAGCGAGAGCAAGGAGATAAATCATGGAGTGAAGTTTACTATGAGAAACGCTCGACGCCCGAGTGTGGAGCTGGCTGTCAAATCGCTACATCATGTTAAAGGGGAATTAAAAAGTCACGCAAAAGCCATATGAGAGAGAAAAAAGAAAGAAAGAAAGAAAGAAAGGAAAAAAAAAAAAAAAAAAAACACCTCAAGCTCAAAATTTCCCCAGAAACATTAAAATAAAACACATCGACTAATTAATAATAATAATAATAATAATAAATCATAGAGTTTTCACTGAGTATCGTGAATATGTGCTTACTCTGACAATTTCATGGTTATTGAGATACAATGTGCCCTTCTGAAGAGAAAAAAAAAATACCCTTATCAATTATCATTACAACAGAAATACAAAAAAAACAAAAAAAAAAAACAATAATTATTAATAATACAATACATACACGGAAATAATGGAAACGTTCGTAGCCCGTCACATCTTCATGAATGTACAAGAGGGGAATCCAAAAACAAAAATTTAAAAATTACACGTCCCAGAGTGAAATCTAGCGCGTTTAAAAGAAAACAAAAAAAATTCAGAGAAGAAGAGGTGGAGTGAGATTAAAAAGAGCGCTGAGCCGAGGACACGTGTTCCCTCGTCCTGCTCCTCAGTCTGTCCTTTCACGTGTGTGTGTGAGAGAGAGTGTGTGAGTGAGTGTGTGTGTGGGTGCCTTCTTGAAGCCCCTTCTTTCAGTGTCCTGAGCCAGAAAGGAAAACCAGAGCGAGGTTCAGTCTTCAAGCTGGCACTTCCTGTGGCTCGGGGGGCTGCTTCCTGTCGCCGGCGGCCATTTTGGCGCGAGTCCCGTGCTTTCGGCGACGAAGTTCCGTGAGGCGTCGAAGGGTGATGCGGGGTACGGAAACAAAATGCGAGGGAAATAAAAAGAAATAATAATAATAACAACAATAATAATAATAATAAAGAAGGAGGAGGAGGAGGAGGTGAGGGGGGGGGGGGGATCACACGCTCATCGTCATGTTGGGTGAATACTGGAACGAGAAGAAAGGGAAAGATGCGTGAGAAGACGGATAACAAGATGCTCGTGGTATTTATAATACACGGTTTCGTGAAGCGTGAGACAACGGAAAGCGTCTCTCGGGAGAGACGAGCCGTTCTTACAATCTCTGACAGATTTTTAAATATTTTTTTCCCCTCAGATACTCACACTTTCGCTTTGGAACGGGTTGAGGAAGTTGCCGCCCATCTCGCCGTCGTCTCGCGGTGTGCCCGGCGGGTTATTCATGCCTGCCATGTTGCTGGGCGAGTTCTGGAGAGGATGGAAAGAAAAAAGATTTTTAAAAAAGTGTGAGGGGACGCCTGAGAGACTCGTATAACTGCTTTAATGACATCCATCACGTCTCTTCTTTACTTTTTTCTTATTTGTCCTTGTTTCTTTCCTTCAGGAGTTTCGTACTAATTTCTTTAAAAAAAAAAAATTATGATTTCATCCATCTTCAGTTTAAATCTGCCATCTTGTCTTTCCTTTTTCCTCCGTCCCTTCTTCTAAGCATTTCAGAAATCTCTTAAAAAAAAATTTTTTTTAATTCTTTCCAGGATTTTAAATTAGACTCGTTAAATTAATAACCTTCATATATATATATATATATATACACATACATACATACATACATACACACACACACACACACACATACACACACACACACACACACATACACACACACACACACACGCACTGTGCAAAAGTCTCGAGCTCCACTCATTTCTTCTTTTCATTTATTTCTCATGCGACATCAACGTTTTATGTAACAACCTCCATCAGCAGCGACCTCGTTTCCCCTCTCGTCTGTTCCAACCACTCGGCATTCAGCATCACCAGTACACTAATCACCGGCCTGGTCATCAGCACCAGTTCCTCACTGGTTCATGCCTTGAGTTAGCTACTTTCTTAATGCCTGAATGATTCCTAGGTCACTTCGTGCTTTAGGTTTAACAACGAAAAAAACATTCCTCTGAAACTGCTCGGGTACAGGCACTGGAGGGAAAATGCGAGCCAAAAAAAAAAAAAAACCCTTCAGGAAGCCTGAAGAACTCCTGCTCAAGACTGCTTAAAATGTTTTTTTTTTTAAACCCAAGAACGTCTGCCTCTTTGGAAGCAAAATATGAAGAAATAAATGGCGGGTGTCAATACTTCTGCACAGTATTGTATCTATTGTATCTATATGTATACATTATACTTATACTTTCTTCTTTCATTGGTTTCGTCCTTTCTTCTTTCCTCCCTGCAATTATTGAGTTCTCTAAATACACACACTATATACATATTTCTCTAAGGGGAAAAAAAAATCCCTTTTTCTGTATTCCTTAATAATTTCTTTCAGTTTTCCCTCATCCTTTCATCTAGAAAATCTATACTAATAGAACAACAAAATAATAATAATAATAATAATAATAAAAAAAAACTTATTATTGTTGTTATCATTCCCTCACTCATTCATTCATTTTTATTTCTTCATCAAAACATTTCTCGTTTTCTGCTTTATTCGTTCCTACTTCCTTAATACCAGCCAGACAGATTAAAAGGAACTAATAACAATACGTCATTATTAAGAAAGTTATTCACCTTTGGCAACCCATCCATGTCACCGGACCCTACAGGAAGCAAAAACAAAAAAGTTCAGAAAGCGAGAACACAACCAACAGGGGGAGCTATAACACAGACGGAGTGGAGACTGGCTGACGGCATGGTAGCGCGCTCACCTAATGATCCGTTCATATGGTGAGGCTCCATGGAGCCCATCCCTCCCATCGGACCGTCGGGACCCGGGCCCATCGGGAACTGTGAACACACACACGCGCACACGTTCGATTAGACACCGGCCACCTGCTCCCGGTGGGACACACACACACTCCTGGTGTGACAGGAGAAGTAGACAGCTTCATTAGCGTAAAAGGTGTCTATTAGCGTGCAAGGGAAATTAAATTCAATTAAAAGGAATGATCGAGCTCAGCTGATCAAACGCTTCGAGCTAAAAGTGTGATCATTAATTAATTAACCACCAGCAAGTTCTTCGTGTTACGTTCATGGTAAAAGGAAAAAAACGTTCAGATCGGAGAAAATCGTAATTCAGTACAAGGTAAGAAAGAAAGAAATGATTTGAGGTGAAAAATAGTGAAGTGATGATAAAGTTCGAGGTTAAACGCTGAGGTTTATCAGACTCGCGCTCGTTAATAAAGGAGTCATTCGTTAGGAAATCGAGTCCACGGTGTTGGGGTGAAGACTCACGTTGGGTCTGTTGCCTCCGGGGCCGATGGGGTTCATCATCGTGTAAATGTTTTCGCTTGAATTTGTTGAATCTGCAAGAGACAAGATGAACATCGTTTTTTTTTTTTTTTTGGGATACAGAACATAAAAAAAAAAAAAAAAAACAGTAAAATATTTACAAGCTCACAATCTTCTCGGGTCAAATCCTAACCGATATAGCCTGGATTATATAATAACTGATCGATATGAAGCTCGGCCTGACGCCCGCTGTGCTTCTTGAAACATTCACGAGCCGGTGAAGACGGCCATCATGTCTGATCCCGGGCGCTGGGTTACGATTACATCACTCTGAATGAATGGGGGATGGGCGGAAATGGTGTTGTGTGTGTGTGTGTGCGCGAATGAGTGTGTGTGTGCGCGAATGAGTGTGTGTTTTTTTCCTCTCTGTCTCTGTGTGTGTGTGTGCTGATCCACTGAGGCAATGCAGCAACCTTGCACTGACATTGACTGCTGAGGCCGACGGTGAGTGGGACGCACTGACGGATCACACAGGAACAGGTGAACGTGTGTGTGTGTGTGTGTGTGTGTGTGTATAACTGTATTATAACATTTGTTTATTTTACACACCTCCTGGACTTGGCATGATGGGAGTTCCTGGAGGACCACCTCCCCCTGGAGGACCCTGAAGAACATAAAGCAAGCACACACACACACAAACACACACACAAACACACACACAAACACACACACAAACACACACACACACACAAACACACACACAAACACACACACAAACACACACACAAACACAAACACACACACAAACACACACACAAACACACACACAAACACACACACAAACACACACACAAACACACACACAAACACGGATTGCATTTTTAGGAACACCACAGAACACTTATTCTCAACTCCAAAAATGCCCGAGGAGAGATTTTAAACAAAGTTGCAGTAGACACGAGGGAGATATTATGGCAGTATGATTAATGCCCACATATTCTGCTTGTCCAAATACAACGCCTGGGGCAAAAACAGAAGAATATAGTAATTGCTCAAGAATAAAAAAATAAATAAATAAAAAAAATCAATATGTTTAGAGCATTAAATATGTGCTTAGGCATACTTTTTTGTTTCCAGGGGAAAGCATTAACTTGTGTTCGAGTGCAGAGAGAGAGGAGATAGAGAGTTGGCACTAAACGCCCAAACGGTGGTGTGTGTCTGTGTGTGTATGTGTGTGTGTGTGTGTGTGTGTGTGTGTGTGTTACTTACCACGTAGTTGCCCGGAGATGAAGAGGAGTACGCTATCTGTGAGCGGAGAGAAAAGTAATTAGAATAAATTCTAAATTTAATTCGATTTGTTTTTTACCAGACTTGATGAAGTGAATCTCTTAAAAAATAAATAAATAAATAACTCATGACTTCCCGAAGCGAATGCATTTGCTTCACTTCACCACGTGAGTCACTTGATGACGTGACCACCTTCGGCTGAGCCGATCGTATGAATCACTTCGGATCGCTTGATGACTTGCTGTCATTCGTTAAGCTTCATTTTAGCTTCATGACAGGAAATCGCTTTTTGTTCGTCTAGGTAGCATGAGTCACGACGATATGAATCACCTCGGCTCGCTTCACACGGTGACTATACATAATGAAATATAAACGCTGCTTCGTTCCTTTCACGTTTTGTCTTACTAGATTTCATGAACTCAATGTCCACCGCATGAAGTGAATCCTTTTTTGTTTTGTTTAGTTTTTTTCCCCCACCTGATAATGTGATTCACTTTTGATTCATGAATAAGAAGTTTCAACCCGATGAAAGGAATCACTGGTTCGGTTAAAAAGAATCCCTTTACAAGACGTCATGAAGTGAATCACTTTGAACTCTTGATTAAGTGAATCACTGATGTACATGATGAAGTGAATCGCTTTGGTTGACTTTGGTTTTAGAAGACTTTATGAAGTGACACTACTCCTCTCCTCAGACTTGCTCATTCTTCCCTACAAACTTTCACTTCATCTTGTCAAGTAAAAGAATCACTTTAACAGCGTTTTTTTTTTTTACCAGACTTCATGAAGTGAACCATTTGTTTTTGTTCTCCTGATAATGTGATTCATTTCATGATTCGTTTCACTTAAAGACGTGAATAAGACGCGTCAACACATGTTCACTTGATCGTGTGAATTACAAGGCATCAAGAGATCCAAAGGATCGCATTACTTCAAGTATCCATGGCGTGAATTGTTTGTGTTTGGTGACAAGAGTCAGTTGGTTCGCATTTGATGTGAATCACCTTGTTTTGCTTAAAAAAGTGAATCACTTTGGTGCACTTGACGAAATGAAATCACTGATGTACATGATGAAAGAAATCACGGGTTCGGTTAAAAAGAATCCCTTTACAAGACGTCATGAAGTGAATCACTTTGAACTCTAAGTGAATCACTGATTTACATGATGAAGTGAATCACTTTGGTTGACTTGAAGTGAATCATTTTAAACTTTGTTTTAGAAGACTTTATGAAGTGACTCACTACTCCTCTCAGACTCTCTCATTCTTCACTACAAACTTTCTTTTACTTGACAAGATGAAGTGAATCACTTAAGCGGTTGTTTTTTACCAGACTTCATGAAGTGAACTATTTGTTTTTGCTCACCTGATAATGTGATTCACGTTCGATTAATTTCATGACTCGTTTCACTTAAAGACGTGAATAAGACGCGTCAACCCAAGTTCACTTTGAACTCTAAGTGAATCACTGATTTACATGATGCAATGAATCACCTTGGTTGACTTGAAGTGAATCATTGTAAACTTTGTTTTAGAGGACTTTATGAAGTGACTCACTTCTCTTCTCTTCAGACTTTCTCATTCTTCACTACAAACTTTCTTTTACTTGACAAGATGAAGTGAATCACTTTTATGGCCGTTTTACCAGATTTCCTGAAATGAATCATCTTAGTTCATTCAAAGTGAATCAATTTGAAGTTTGTTTCATCATTGGTTACTTTAAAAAGAATCACTTTACACTTTATTTTACTAGAATACATAAAATGAATCACATTCTTTTACTCAACAAGATGAAGTGAATCATTTGTTTTTTTTTGTCTAGTATTATATTTCTAGTCTATATAATACTAAGGATTTCCCGATTAAATTAAAAGGTAAATTTTTGAATCACGTCGGCTTGGTTGGTGGCATGACACACTTGGGTTCGCTGCTCAGGAACGCAAAAAAAAAAAAGTGACTCGTATTTTAAGTAAATCACTGAACTCTTATTGAACCTGAAGGAAATGACGGAAATCTATAGTGAACTTGAAGTGCATCACTTTAAACTTTGATTTTGAGTAGACTATGTGAAGTGAATGACTTTGGTTTATTTAAGGTGACTCTCTTTGAACTTTACTTTTCTAGACATCATGAAGACATACGTCTAACGTATAAGCTTGTCTGGCGACAGGATCAGACAGATCATCTGAATGACAAGTCACGTGATTCTGATTGACGACATGAATCGTTTCGGTTTGTTTGGTGACATATGATGCCACATGGCTCACTCGTGATATGAATCACCTCATTTCTTCGCATTTGATGAAGTGAATCAATTTGAACTCGTTTAAATGAAACCTGAAATGAATCGGTGATTCGTTTGAAAAGAATCGCTTTGTTTCACGAGACGTCCTGAAGTAAATCCCTTTGAACTTTGTTTCATTAGACCTGATGAAGGGAATGACCGGCTGAAATACATGCTGAAATCAAACACTTTCCCTTCACCTAGTCTACTACAAGTCAAAGTCTAATCACTTTGGCTAACTCAATGAAGTGAATCACTTTGAACTGTGCTTTTACTAGACGTGACGAAGAGACTGCTTTGAACTTCGTTTTACTGGACGAGACGGAGCGAGTCACTTTGGTCCATTTGAAGTGGATCACTTTACAGTTTGTTTTACTAGACCTGAAGCAAATGACTTTAAACTTTCAAACTTTTTTTTTTTCCTTTTACTCGACTTCCGTTTGGTTCGTTAAGACAAAGTGAATCATCCGGAGCGATGTAGAAGGTGCTATATGCGTTCAAATGCATTGTGAGGTGGGGGGGTGGTCAGTCTTACCGAGTTAGTGTTGGGATTCGGCCAGGGACCCCGTCCTCCTGGACCCCTGAGAGAACAAAATACACAGATGAGTGGGAGGGGGAAAAGGCTAAGTCGAACTAGCTTGTCTGACATGTGTTTTGCCCAAAGCGATGACGCCGATGACGATGATGGAGGCTTGCGGTTGCTACTCACATGTTCATTCCTGGCATGCCTGGCCCACCCAGGGAGTTCGGAGGTGGCCTCATTGCACCGTAGTTCTACAAAGAGGTTCAAGTTTATCAAGATAAATAACCTGACAGTAATTATTTATCAAAAAAAAAAAAAAAAAAGGAAATAACGTTCCATTCCATACATAAAAATTGATAATGAAGCGTATAGTAAATTTACACACACCTGTGGACCCATGCTGCCCATCCCTCTAGGCGGATTCATTCTCATCGGGCCGCCCATGCTTGGGTGTCCTGAACGAAAAAGAAAGTAGGAGTTTTAAAAAAATACTTTCAAAATAAATTAGACAAAATGCATGAAACACACTGATTGTTTTGTGGGTTCTGTCCATGTGTGTGGCTCGTCTAGACTAATACCTTGTGGTCTGGTGGGGTCCAGATTGTTTGGCAAGAGCGGCTGTGACCCGGGAACCCCAACAGGAGGCTATGTGGAGAGGTAGGAGGGCAGAAACAGGAAATGAGGAACAATGAGAAACAAAAGATTAGCCGAGTGGAGGGGAAAAACAAAAAAACAAACAAAAAAAAAAACATGCCTGTTCTGAATTAACGTGAAATCCGCTCCGGTTAAACCGGGATACGAGTGCAGCGTGACTGTCGCGCGGGTGCTAATGAAACTAACGTGGCTACGGCTCCCGCCTTTAATCAGCGTATCTGTACAGACGACGCATCGAGACTTGGCCTGGTAGCTCCACCCACTCGTGTTTGTTGTAAGAGCTTCAGGATGCAGAACACAATGAACCTTTTTTGGAGGAAGAAATTTTCGCCTGAATGCAAGCGTTTCAATTTAAGCAGAGATAATCTAAAAAAAAAAAATAATAATAATAATAATAAAAATAAATAAATAAATAATTTTAAAAAACTCTCTTTGGTGGCCTGCGACGCCGTTTAAATAGGCTTATTCTGTGAAAGTAGGGCGTTCTTTATTTCTTTGGCGATGTTTCTTTGACGTGTCAGACAAAAGAGACTTTAATTTTAAGGATCAGAAAAGGGAAAAGCCTTCACAATCTATGGCGAAGTAACTGTAAAGACAAGTCTGAAATCGGTACGTGTTCTTTGTCTGAACTTTCCAGATGAGGACATGCGGTGGACGGGCATCTCAGGTGGTGTCTATGATACCCGTTCCTGTTGACGTCCAGTACAACTGCTTTACCGCTCCGCGGATGGATCCCGGGTTGTGTCCGCGCGTGGGATTAACCACCGACACGCAACACGTTCCTTTCTTTCTTTCTTCTCTCACGGAGAGCGCTCGTGTTTAGTAAACGTGAAACCACTTGTTCGTGTCGGATTGGCTGTCAGTTATCCGTGGTGTGTTGAAATATTGAGCTGCGTGCGCTTGCGGCATGACTGACGTGCCGTAAAAGCTTTCGCTGGCTGTTTAATACCTTCTGCTCGTTATTCCCCCCCCCCCCCCCCCCCCCGTGTTACGTCTGTCAAGAAAAAAAAACAACAACAAAAAAGAAAACATCCATCCCAAAGCTGCTGACAAGAATGTTTAAAGTAAGGGAAAAAAAAAAAAGACTCTCGATTAAATGGTTGTTTCAGCAGTGTCGATATCGAGGAAAGCATATACATCTCAACGAGACTTTTATTAGTCAGAGACGTGACTTTTCCTATTATTATTTTATTATTATCACTAGTGGAGGAAAAGAAAGAAACGGCAGAGTTTCTGCATGTACAATTAGTGAAAAAAACACTGTAGAACTGAACACAGGAGTTACCTGGTTTGGCATGCGGAGGGACGGCCGAGGTCCACCGGGGTACCGCGGAGACATGAACGGCTAGAGACAAGGACAGAAGAGAGAAAGAAAAAGAAAAAAACAGAGAGAGAAAGAGACAGAGAGAGAGCATGTTTATTTTTTTTTTTTGTCGTCAGCATGGCGCGGCGGTCTAAGGTGACAGAGTGCGTAAATAAAAAGGTGCGCCTGAATGATTGGCAGCAGCGCAGCCAGCTGGAGCAGGTGGGATGCAGGCAGGCAGATGCACCGAGCGACAATGAGGATGGCACCAGATGCGACATATAAATAAGACGTCCAGCCTCCGGACTGCTGCTCGCGTCCCCAGACTCACTCACTCGCTCGCACACACACACAAAACACACTCTATTCATTTATTTTTCACAACACTGACCACCGTGTAGGAATTAAGTACACATACAAAAAAAAAATAAAATCATAATCGTCATAAACAGGTCGCAATCGGATCGCGCCGAGACCAGAACGGGCTCAGAAACCGGGCCTTGGACACGAGGATGCTCCTGCACTGTGACGCTACAAATGTTCTCTAGAATGGCTAAAAATGTAGAAAGAGGTGAGATATGTGTGTGTGTGTGTGTGTGTGTGTGTGTGTGTGTGTGTGTGTTACCAGTTACTAGAAAAAAGAGCTGGACAGGGCAACGTGAGGATGTGCTACCATATTTGTGTGTGCGCCAATTTGGTGATGTCTACAGATGTTCCTCCGTTCAAGTAAAAAAGTAGAAGAAAATAGGAGAAGAAGAAGTGGTGTTCAACCAAAACAAAACAAATCGATATTTTCCACTCATGTGCAGCCAATTATCCAAGACAAGTTTTGACAAGCCGTGAAAGCTGACGCCCACCAATTAACGACATGATGCTAACGCAGCGAAATCACCGCGCAAACCATGATACTGAGAGACAATTAGGAGGAGGAGAGGAGGGGGAGGGAGTGGAGGGGGGGAGGGGCAAACAAAAAATAAAATAATTAAAAGTTTTTTTTTTTAAATAATCAGTAAGCCGTTAAGACGGGGCAACATCTGTAAAACATCAGCGCGAGTTTAAAGTCCAAAACGAACGGTTTGATTAATTACAGCTGAGACGTCGCAATAACGCACCGAATAGAGGAAGAAAATAACTAAATAAATAATAATAATAATAATAAAAATATATTTAATAAAATATAAATAAATATAAATAATAAATAATAATAAAAAAAAATCTAAATCACTATAAAAATTATATATAATTATATATATAAATTATAATAAAATAATAATAGATAAAAATATATATAATAAGAAAAATGATAGAAAAACGTCTATAATTAATTAATAATAATAATAATAGATCAGCCATGTTGCATCAAATTTGGCTGTTTTTTTATGTATTGAAATAGTTATTTTTTTTATTATTATTCGTTTGTTTATTTATTTATTTATTTATTTTAAACCCCTCCTGAAAAACATTCTAATCCGGACTCGCTTTACACAAACTCGATGTTGGCATGGGAATGACATCATGCTAACTGGCAGACGTTTTCTCTCCAGCTCCAGCGCAATTCTAAAAAAAGATCGGACTTCTCGTCTGACTATTCCTTCAGAGACTCTGTGTGTGTGTGTGTGTGTGTGTGTGTGTGTGTGTGTGTGTGTGTGTGAGGGCATTCTACAGCATCAGGCTGTGCAATATTAATGTGCTATTGATGGTGGGTGGGAGTGAAGAAGCCTTTCCAGCAGCAGCAGCAGCGGCGGCGTGGTGGAGGGCCGTGAATAATTCATCCCGCTCCGGGGGCGCTGAGTCCGGGCGCGGGGACGCTGGGGGTGGGCCGTGAAGGAAACACGAAACACGGAGGGAGGAAGAAAAAAAGGGGGGAGAAAAAGGAAAGGGGGGGGGGGACTAAATACTTCCTCGCTTCACGTGGTGACGTTTCGGTTAAATGCTTGTGTGAGTGAGTGTGTGTGTGTGTGTGTGTGTGTGTGTGTGTGTGTGTGTGAGGGGCGGTGTAGGAATTCCAATTATAATTAATTAATTAATTTTGTGCAAAACGTGTGAGAGAAAGAGAGAGATGGTGCAAGTGTGTGTGTGTGTGTGTGTCTTACCTGGCCGTGGGGTCCCATCATGGGGTTGCTGGGGTTGTGTGGGGGAGGCTGTGCGTGAGGAGACGGCTGCGACCCGGGAGGGCCCTTTAAGAGAGAAGAGGCAGGTGAGACATGAAACGGGGGCGCGCTGCCGAGGCCTGCTGCTGCTCCGCCGACACACACACACTCTCGCTCTCACACACATACACAAAACGAAGTAGAATCTGCTGTTACGAAGTTCACTACAAAGAGTTCTGCCTAATCAAAAGGTTGTTTTTTTTTCCCCCTTAAAGTGGGGATTTTAATTTAAAGCACTGATCGGGCGGTGAATAGGGCTGAATGTACAAGGAGTTCACTAGAACCAACGCTCTCTGTATCTGTATCCGGTTTTGTTCTCGTTTTGTCCTGCGCCATTAAACGTGTAAACGTCACGTGAGGCGTAAAAAGCTCCAAAACTACCCACGTGAACTCTGAACATCCTGTTTCAGCTCCACAACCCCACCCCCCGACCCTCTCAATGAGAAGCATATGGCCTTCCAGGAATACCCCCCTCCCCCCCATCAGATCCGGAGGGAAACTCGTCCCCGGCGACTCTCGACTCCGCTCGCACACTCGTCTCGTTCTACGCTCGGGGAGAAAAGCGTGTCTGCGGGAGCGTTCTCGGGCTCGATCCGTGTGTACAAAAAAAAAAAAAAAAAGCAGCCTTACCTTCACATACGTACACTTGTGAAGGAGAGGACAAGTTGCAATGGCTAGTCTGTGTCACTTGGGGGCACTGTTGTCAAGAAAGAAAACGAGGCCCCGGTGCTGGAGATTGTTTTTTTTTTTTTTGGTGCAGCCATCCTTCAGGTAGCAGGCGAAAAAAGAAAACGAGCCACGGAACTGATTAAAGAGGGAAAAAAAAAAAAGAGAGAAACGCGCGGGATGACGCAACACAGCGGCAAATCAAACGGCTTCGTTTGCGAGATCGTCTGGAACTGGGTGCGAGAATTAGGAATTTTTTTTTCTTCTATTTTTTTTAATTTCTGGAATAAATCGAGCAGGAGCTGCCGTCAAAACCCTGAATCCTTTTGTTTCTAACAAATATGACATCATTAAAGACAATAAAGGACATGGTTACAAACGGACTGGCATACGAAACGCGAGAGAAACAAACTCTCTCCATCACCTTATATGTTTGTTTTTAAATGAATAAATGATATTCACAAATTTTTGCGTTGTCAATTATCAAACCGACGAACAATTTTACAAGAAGATTTGAACAGATTTCATGTCATTTACACTAAATGTTTTCTTGGGAGAGCTGCAAAATGCTTACGTATAACAATGAAAGAACGCATATTTGTTTGTTGTTTTGCATTTACCACATTTGTAAACATGTTTAATTCTTTCTAAGAACGTTTCCATTTAATTGTTTTTTTTATTTTAGAACCCAAGAAAAAATTATAAATCAAATGGGTTTTGACGTCGTCTGATACTCAAGATTTCCGTATATAAGACAAACAAATAAAGTCGTATCGTTCCATACGCCTAGATTCGATAAATAAATTTCACCGAGGTCGACTCGTGTCTTCCTCGAAGAGTAAAGCGCCCCGATCTGACCTCAGCGGAAGAATTAAAACCTGTAACGTGAGCCGAGGTTTTTTTCCGTGCCTAACTGCTTTAAGGGAGCGCTTCCTCACTCGCGTGCGGGACTAAACGCTGATCCCGAAAGTGAAAGTAGTCCGAGAGAAAGGGTTACGTCACTCTAACGCTTGTAAAATTTACAAAACCTCAAAAAGGACGTTAATGGCCAACGTAACTCCATTTATTTTCCTTCTCGTTAACGGATTAATCGTGCCGCGCGTGAACATTAACCTGGTACAGGAGGACGGAAAGGAGCGTTTATTGTGTTGTAGTTTGATTTTAGAGAGTGTGTGTGTGTGTGTGTGTGTGTGCTGAGAATGTGTACTAGGGGGAGCCGAGTTCAGATTTAGCCCTGACCTGTCTATGACCTCAGAGAGAGAGAGAGAGAGAGAGAGAGAGAGAGAGTCCTGCGGGGTCTGATGTTAGAGCTGCTCTACTGACTGTCCCAGAAACAGCACAAATACTACAGCAGTGCGTGTGTGAGTGTGTGTGAGTGTGTGTGCGCGAGTGTGTGTGCGCGAGTGTGTGTGTACGTTGGCACTTAAGAGGAAGGCTCGGAGGAGTGTGCCGCTACTCAAGGCCTCTAACTCTCAGCGGCATCGAGGTCACGGCCGTTCATTACACCTCATCACGCGAACACACACCGCCGTCTCTCCGTCTGCTGGAACGCCGCGCTTTTCTCTTCACAAATCTTACTCGTTATCTCTCCTTCACACGCCGGCCATCCTTCACCTGTCTGTCCGTCCGTACTCTCTCTCTCTCTCTCTCTCTCTCTCTCTCCGTTCCGTCTTCGTGTTCATAATCGTAATCAAATCGCTGCGAGCGGCAAAGCAGAAATCCTGACATTCTGCTGGTTTGTAAGCAGATGCATTCGAAGTGTGCGTGAGTGGTGGAAATGTGTATGTGTATGAGTGTGTATGTGTGGCCTCTGCTATTTCCCCTCCCCCTCTCTCTCACATCTCACCTCTACCTTATCACAAACAAAGCCAAATGCCAGGCCTGTCTATCACCGGGCAGAGGAACCAGTCAGGGTGGCACACTCACTCTCTCTCCCTCCCTCACACACACACACACTGCTAACATAATGAGGACCTTCCATTGACAAAATTCCTACTGTACCTTGTAATTCAACTTCTAAATCCCAAGTCCCCACAAGGTCAAACCTCAGACACCTGCATTGTGGGGACATTTTGGTCCCCGCGATGATGGAACGAAATTAACATACACAAAAACAAAATCGTAGCTAAAGTGGACAAATTAAAGAATTGTTCGAAACAACAACAAAAAACAATTTTTTTAAGCTAGACCACTAGGCAATAATAATAATAAGAATAATAAATCTCTAATGTTTGGTTGCCTGTAAACTTGAATTGACTAAGTAAAAACGTAATAACGTGTAGTGAACTAGCTAGCTAGATAATCCACCTTAATACAAAGTAAGGAAAAATTAATTATTGTATGATCATGTAGTGCGAATGTTTTATTTCCTTCCTAATCCTAGCTAGTTTTCAGCTAGGGTTATAAACCATGCAACAACAAAAAATAAAATAATATGATTTGAGTCCGTCTATAGTCCTGTTTTTGGTCCTCTCGATTTTGGTTTAGAGCTGTAGCCTGTTATCTTGTGTTTATTCTTTTGTTTATTGCTACGTTTCTTGTTGCTGCTGCTCTCTGAGATACCAAACAAATTTCATTACATCACTACAATGACAATAAAGCCTCTTCTCCTTCATACATCAGCTTTCGAGATTTCAGTTGAATTGTTCAATTTACTCCGTTTACTCGGTCAGTTTTTAATTTAGGGTCGATTCAAACCTTTTAAAATTATTTACGTAAACCGTCAATTAATACGTTTTTCTAAAATTGACGCAGCTTTTTCAAAAAATACAAACCGCTCCCATTTCCCGTAAATTACTCACCAAATACTCTCTCATTTTCAAAGGTTAGCTTTTCCCTTTCAAGTTTACGTGCAATACTACTGCCACCTAGTGGATTGGAGCAGAGAAGATTTACAAAAACATACTGATTCGTACAAAACACGACATTTACACGATCAACAATCTTGAAACGAATCGGACAATAAACTTTCCCGCTGTTGAATCTAATCGGAAATCGTGACGCCGCGAGAATCAGATCTCGATTGTTTACCTACTAATCTCGATCGACAGTTTACCTACGATTCGCCGCTCTGGATTACAGACTATGTGAAAAATGTATCAAATTACATGCGTCATGTTATCACATAGTGTGTTATGTTAAAACATACACAAATAACGAAGACTTGAAATCAGTTTCAACTCAACATTCTCCACCCGCTCATTCTGTGGTTGTTGAATCAGCGCTGTAGCTACTACACTACACTGTTCTAACGGGAGATAATCGCAAAAACGTTTCCACAGATTCCAGGAACCAACCTTCATGTTCTTCAAAAATGTCTTAAACTCAAACTAAGTGTTAGGAGAAACCAAACTGGATGCTGCGAAAACTTCAGGAAGGTCAAATCAACAGCGAGATCAGGGGAAAATTTATTCAGTTCCATATCGCAGTTACGTAGTTTTTTTGTACGACAATTTGTGTATTTTCCGCTACTCTGAAATCTTAAAACAGAAAATACAAAATGTAACTTTTTTATTGTTTGTTTAATTTATAAGCAGTAGATTTACACTTTAAGTGCTAAAATGTAAAACTTTTAACCTACAGTCTAAACCCGAGTTTGCTTAAAAAAAAAAAAAAAAAAAAGGTAATTATATATAATTAGATAAATATATAATTGGGATATTTATAAAATCGTGATAAAAACTGCAAAAAATTTAAATCGGAAACTGGGTGTCGTGATAACATATTGTATCGCTCAGAGGCGTCAGCGATAAGCTAGCAAGCACTACTTTACTTTTAAATACTAACTAGGCGCCTAGACGTCCTAGCTTGTTCAATCAAAGGACAGCCCTGGAGACGTCCACGCTTTTTATTTATTTTTTATTTTTATCCAACTTTGTTTATTTTATTGGATGCTGCGAACCTAAGCTACAAACAAAATAAGTAACATCTACTCTATTTTTTTTTGTTCGTTTGTTGAAGATTTCAGAGAAGTCGCAAAACCTGTCCTGACACGCGAGTTAGCCGTTGGTCGACAGAACGCAGACGCCAGTTAGCCTGGAGCGGTCATGGTGTGCTTTGTGAAGACTGGAATAAAAAAAGAAAACTAAGAAAGTGAAAAACAATCTATACAGAAATGTAGACAAGATGACATTCCTCCCCCCCGAAACATGCTAGAAAGAGAAACGAAGGAGAGACTAGCTTCAGGACCTGCTACGCCAAAAACAAAACAAACGAAAAAAAAAAAAAACCACGAAAAGAAGAGACGGTCATAACGCGACATAAGACTGCGTTTCCAGTGCTTGCCCCCCCCCCCCCCCCGACGCCGGTCTCGCCGGACGCACGGCTTGGTGGCGTACTGCAGCACACACACACTCTGAGGAAGTGACAACAGTGAGGGTGCACAATGCAGAGCGTGAACACACAAAGCGTCATGCTTGCTAGACGGAGAGAGAGAGAGAGAGAGAGAGAGACAGAAAGAAAAAAACAACGTGCACAAAAATAAATAAATAAAACACCACCACACAAGCTGCTCGGAGACGTAACGATGACCATCCTTTACAGCTCGCTCTCTCCGTCTCCTTCTCTCCACACACACTAACAGCGAAGGTTCCTGAGAAAGAAACCATCTGTCCACCTTAAAAAAAAAATTTTAAAAAAAGGTGGCCCAAAGAAAAGAGAGGATAAAGCATGCGTACTGAGAGCAGGTGGCCTTGTGCTCACCGCGAGCGTCCCTGACAGAGCAGCGCACACAGCGACAGCAGCCAGACCCAGCCACAGATAGAGACAGAGACACACTGATAGATAGTTATAGGGGGAAGAAAAAGGAAAGGGAGAGACAGAGACAGAGAGAAAGAGAGAGAAGCGTGAAGATGAGTGGGAGGCATGAATGAACGCAGACCTGCGGCAGGAGGCCATGAAGAGATGTGACAGATGTGTAAAATAGAAAAAGACAAGAAGAGAGAGAGAGAGAGAGATAGCAGCAGTTGTCTTACCGGAAAGAAGCCAGGGGGCATGGGTCCACCAGGCATGCCATCATTAGGGGGCATGTTGCCCATTACGGGGCTCGGCGCCGCTGCTGCACTCTGGAAAACAGGACGCAAAAAGACGAGTCAATACATATACACACACACACAAGGATTGTACAGTGAGGGACCAAATGCGCGGCTGTCATTTTAAGAGTTTAAGTTGGGTTGTGACTTGGTGATTCCTACAGTCTGAACATCGGCTACGTTAAGTCGTTGCCTCGCAACTCGACGCAACACCACAGCTTTCCTCATATTCTCTCTCCGGCTGTTTCTCAGGAACAAACCCAGCATCCTGAGGTAGTTTAAGAGGAACCTCAGTCACAGGAGACAGAACCTGACTGATTTTATTTATTTTTCTTAACTGGTGATACAGGAAACTGAAAAGCTTCAGTAAAAAAACAAAATGGAAAAAAAAAAAGATAAATTAAAAGATTCACATGATGTCATTAGTGTGAGGACGAATCAGAGCGACGCGCTAAACTTCAGCCTGTTGGCTAATTAACCTCATCAGTTATGTGTAGCGCGCACGCACACGCGCACACACACACACACACACACACACACACACACACACACCGAGGAGGAAACAGGAGTCATGGGCGGGAAAAACTAAGCAGAAAAGAATCTACAAAAATTTACAAAAGAAGAGAGGAGAAGGAGAAAGAATGAAAAAATAAAAAAGAGATGGAGAGTAGAGGAAAAAAAGAGATGAGAGTAAGGTTGAGAGGAAAATGTGAAGAGCAGAAAAGAAAGAAAACGAGATGAAGTGAAAAGGAAGAGCAGGAGTAAGAAGGGGGAAACTAAGGAAGAAATGAGAGAGAAAAAAAAAGTAAGCAAAAAAGAAAAGTGAGGAACAAAAGAAACAGGAGAAAAAGAGCTGAGTTAGAGAAAAAGAAAGAATGAAATAAAAGGAGCAGAAAAGAAAGCGAGGTAGAAGTGTGAAGGGGAAAAAAGGAGACACAAGAGACATAAAAGAAGAAGGAAGGTGGATCGATGAACGAAGAAGAGATGAAGAGAAAACAGAAGGAGAAGAAGAAAAGAAGTGTATGGAAGCAAAAACTGATGGGGTAAAAAAGATGAGAGAGAAAATGGAGAGATAGATGTAAAGAAATGAAAATAGTCAGGAGAGGCAGGGAGAGGAGAAGCGAGGAGAAAGAAAAGAGAAGGGGGTGAAACGAAAGCAAAAAAAAAATGAGACGAGAGGACAGGAAGAGAAGGAAAAGAGGAGAGAAAATAAAGGAAGAGGGAAGGAAAGGACAAAAGATGAGGAGAACAAAGGAGAGGGAAAAAAGGACAGAAGAAGAGGAGAGGAGGACGGAGGGAGAGACGGTGAGACGAGCAGAAAGCGAAAGAGACGAGAAGATGGGGAGAGAGAGAGAGAAAAAAACATGAGGAGAGGAGCTGCACAAAAATATACGCGTGTGTGTGTGTGTGTGTGTGTGTTTGTGTGTGTGTGTGTGTGCGCGCGTGCACATGTAACCCTGCTCCTGGAAGCAAGACTCCTCTCAGATGCAGAAACATGGATGGAGGGAGAGAAGAGAAAAAAAAAAAAGAAAAGGGGGGGTTGGAGGAGGAGGAGGAGGGGGAGCCTTCGTCGCCTTGTTGCTATGACAACCCCGACCTCAGCTCTCCCTCTCTAGTGCCATTAAAACCCTCAGGCCGTCAATCATCCGCTATGTGCGCGTGTGAGTGTGTGTGTATGTATTCTGAGACTCGGAGAAAGAGAGACACACACACCCCGAGTGACTGAGTGAGTGAGAGAGAGAGAGAGAGAGAGAGAGAGAGAGAGAGAGTGAGAGTGTGTGTGTGTGTGTGTGTGTGTGTGTGTGTGTGTGTGTGTGTGTATGTGTGCATGTGAGAGAGAGAGGTGGCTTTTCAGAGCTCGTCGTATACCGCACTGATTACTGCCATCATCTCATCAAGCCATTAAACAGCACCTCTATTCACTCCGGCTCCCCTATAAAGCCTGCTCAATAACGCTTAATACACGCCGCGCGCGCAATTATAAACACGCGCGCTGCCAAAACGCAAACACACACACGGGCGACTCATTCACCGCTCGCTCGTGTTAACGTAAACAAATATTAGTGCACACTTATACGTATACACTCTCTCTCTCGCTCGCTCGACAGGAGGAGGAGGAAGAGGAGGAGGAGGAAGAGGAGGGGGGAAAAAGAAAGAACTAAGGAACTAATCCGCCGTAATGAACGCATACATCGTCTCGTATACATAAACAAACAAATATTATACATACATATACGCGAGTGTGTGTGTGTGTGTGTGTGTGTGTGTGTGTGTGCAATAAATGAACAGATAAATAACATGAGTGACCATTAGAGGGCAACGTCAGCCCATGTTCAGGTCCTGAGGTCAAAATAATTAAACACTACAACAAGCGCAGGAGAAGCATTTATTATTATTATTATTATTATTACATAGAATTAACACTTAAAAAAAAAAAAATCCACGTATCAAACCATTCTTGGGTTTAATAATAAATAAACTGTGATGGTTCATCCCCAGTCCTCCACAATAGACAACACAACACTGGCACTCGTTTTTATTTTGTTGTTGTTTTGCATGTGAACGCCTCAGACGATACCTCAAAACGATACGTAAACGACGTGACTGAGAGATAACGTGTTTTTTTTTGTTTTTTTTGCCTCCCTTAAAGGTTAGCGTGTTCACCAAGGGAAAGGACATGATGCGTGCAAGCTTCTGTCTGTCGTACACAAACACGAGTGCACACACACACACACACACACACACACACACACACACACACACACACACACAAGCGGCTGGATGATAAAGACAAACAATAGCACTACTGTTGAATGCAACCATGAGGAAGAGGTTTAAAGTAACCGAGTGTGTGTGCGTGTGTTTTTTTTTTTGCTCAAGCATCGTGTCTACCAAATAAAAATAAATAAATAAATAAAAATTTAAATTTGATGATAAAAAAAAATTATGTATACAAACAGTTGTTATTTATACATGAGGAAAAATGTCTGAAATAAAAAGAAATGTATATTAAAAATAACTCTATTGTAACAGAGATTACACATTCAACTGTTCTTAAAAATATCTAATAATTAATCAAACGATTAAGAAAAGAAAAGAAAAAAAAAGCGAAGAAGAGAGATGTCCAAGCGGAAACCGACTTGTTCCGCTTCTTTGCTTGGAACTAAATCAAAAACCGCACCCTCCGGTGAAGCCACACGAGGCAGCAGTGAGTGCGAAAAAAATAATTAAAAATGTAACGCCATGAAAGCAGTATCTCGCCTCCACAGGACCACTCGAGTCACAGGGCAAAAATCAGCTCGAGTTTCATTTCTCCTCCGTTCATCCACGTCAACCGGTTTCCTCCGGTAGCGTTGTGCTTCTGTACGAGATCGAAACAATTGTAGCGACATCGCCTCCGCTGCTTATCTACCGCAAGGCTGTAAAAGCTTTTCAATCTAAACTGATCTTTTGCGATCCGTGATTAGGGCACAAATTCCACTAAATTGCGAATACATTTGGAAAGGCCATGTTCCAAAACAAACAAACAAACAAACAAAAAAAAAGGTATCTGTATTTGCATAGAAGTTTTCACGCAAACTTCAAGTATCGTTCACATCAATAGTACACTTGGTAGAAAGCAGGGGCAAGGACAGTAAAACAGCAGGGACCAGATGATACGATGTCATCACGATACCCAGGTGCCGATTCAGTCTGTATTGCAATATCACGATCTTACAAATATCAAGGTGCCACCTGTAGGTTTATAGAGGAACTGCAACGTTTTGCAGAACAGATACATTTAAAAAAGATAGTACATTTCTTCCCCCTTCCATCTTGGCTAGACAGTAATTCACAGCAGGTGTCACCACTTCTTGGTCATCGCTTCTGATTCCACCTTTATCGATTCTTTGACGCTGCTTTATCTGGTATTTTCTTGTTCGATAAATAACCCAGTGCTTTAGTATAAAACGTACACGTAGGTTGGGCGTGACCTTGGATAAGGGCTTGATGCTGAAGGCGTGATGGTAGGGGTTCTGGTGTTCAAATCTTGCCAGTGCTTGGCGGGTTTCCTCTGGGTACTCTGGTTTCCTCCCAAAGTCTAAAATGTTGGTTCACTAGTGACCCCGAGTTGTTTCCTGGGATTTGTTCCAAGCCCTCCTTATGACCGTACACATGATCAGCGATAGAGAGAACAGTTAGATGGGTGGGTTGGGGGGTTTCGGTGTACAAAATTGGTACAAAATTTTTGATAGCCAAGCTTCTACCTACCTCTCTACATTTCTGGATATTAATAGTGCTTTGGGTCTTTTTGGGATTTCACCCATAAATATGAGCAAGCGTCAAATAATTAAACCGCCCCAAAACTCTAAGAAATAAAGACACATCAAGCGGTTCCAAGCCGAGTCATGTGCTCTGCAGTCTTCTATCGATGCTCCGGGTTGCGGTTTACTGAAAGCCGTCACGTGTGGGCTTCTTTAAAACCTCTCTCTCAAGCGTCTAAATTGGAAACTCTGCCAGCCTCGACTGAGTGATTGATTTTTTTTTTTTTTGCCTTAAAATTTCTACCTCATCCCAATTCCCTGTTTCTCTTTCACTCACAATCTAGAGTCTATAAAGATTAGCTGCAAAGACCTGCATGCATAATCAGGCTGTCTCTCCGCGCAGTCAGTACGAGAGGACCGTCTGGCCTGGTCAAGCCTCGGCGTTCGTACGACCACTCGTGTCGCTGACCAGAGATGTTTGGACTGAAAAAAAAAAAAGAATCAAAACAGACTATTCCCAAACTTCGGCTTGGTCTGCAAGACGTCGTCCAAACGATAACAAGCTCTTTTCAAAAAAAGCACCAAATGCAACACAGGGTCAAAAACCTCATGCAAGTAGTCGTTGCTTAGGTCTTTGACCGAATCTACGCCCTCTTTAGGCAAGTACTGCCGGAACAAGAACGACATTTTCAGGAGAAAATCTAGTGCAAATCTTTTGCGCTTGGTTTAGATGCGTTTCAAAGATTCCCAGCATGACGATTCCATTTCTCGCAGTATGGAGTTCCTCCGCATTCAGGAATCGTTTTCCACCTTCAGAATGCGAGCGAGCCTCTTTCTTTTCAGTCACATTATCTCAGGCCATCAAAGGTCAGTATTAGCATTCATCAGTCGCCTCTGAATTTTCGTCATACGACACCTTTTCTTAAGCAACGGCTTTGGGTTTGTCCGTGGAGCGGCTCCAGGGCCGGCTCGGTACGGTCGTGTTGCTCTGGTACGACACGATGTGTGTGTGTGTGTGTGTGTGTGTGTGTGTGTGTGTGTGTGTGTGTGTGTGTGTGTGTGTGTGTGTGTGTGCGCATGTGTGTTAATCTGATAAGTGGCCTAGGGTGAAAGCGAGGAGTGTGCATTACCCAGAGAGTTAGTTAGATCTGCTTAGTCAGTGCCCTGAAGTTGTTCCAACCCAAACAGGCCAATGTTCTGATGTCTGTACACACAAGCCTGGCAGGGTGCGCTCGCCGAGCAGCCGGTGTCCGCTTGCTGTCACCTGAAGCGGGCCCGAGATGTGGCAGCGGCTCACGCGCACACGCGCAGACATATTTCTTTACCCGCTCGTGCTAACACAGAGCAGGAAAGAGAGAGAGAGAGAGAGGGAAAAGGGCGGCTGGTTGCCTTTCATTAGGCCAGCGACAGCCCCACAGGGAGCGTAGCGTGTCACGGAGCTCCGTGAAACAAAAGGAACGCGGGACGTGAACGGCTGCCAAGACCACGCTGCTAATTGGAGATAATTAATGCCATTAATTAGGCACCAGGAGGGGAAAGGGGAGGGGAGGGGGGTATGCTAAAGAGAAAGGGGAGACAGATGGGGACGAGGCCGAGGAGGACACAGACAGATTTGGTGTGTGGCCACGGTGTCCGATTCCTGTCCGTGTTCAGGTCCTCACTCCTGGAAGGCTCAGAGCGAGAGAAACAAAAAAGCAGCATGCGAAATCTGCACACCTGTGTACCTTAAAAAAATAAATAAAATTACGCCATCGAGCTGGCACTTAAATGATTTATTATTGGTCAATCAAACACCAAGCAGTCCTGCCGTCACGCTTTTAAACTACAGACCAGAGAACCAAAGAGCAGGACTTAAACCAAATTTAGGACTTTAAGCATCTCGGACCAGAAAAAAGATCCATGGACGTCTAAAACGTGCAACCAGCAAATAAATAACTGACAAAGGAATTTTGTCTTCCTCGCAAGTAATGAAATCGTTCAGGGTGTGTGGAGTACCTTGTTAAGTTCCCTGAGCGACACCTGAAAACAGGAGAGCAGGAAGAACAATTCCAAAACGAGTTCTCCTCGCCTAGAGCATGAAGCAAACCTTCGCCGGGCTCGTGTCAAACAGGAAGCGTCTGATCTAATCTAAATCTAATGCACCGGAGAAGAAAGATCCGGATTTAATCACAGTAACAAGGTATATGTTCTGGACTGGGGGGGGGGGTTGGAGATTGTCCGTTGCGAGTAAGTCCCTGTTCCCCTACTTTGACCAAAATATTTAGCCAAACAAACGAACAAACAAACCTTACTGCCAGACGCGTAGCATTTTAAGTCTGACTCGATAAAGTGGTGGCTCAGGTAGGTTGTGAGGGTACTGGGTTACTGATCGGAAGGTCGGGGGTTCAAGCCCCAACACTGACAATTTGCCACTGTTGAGCAAGGCCCTTAAACCCTTGGAGGGGCGGGGGATCATCTCACTGTGCTGTAAGGTACATGCGACAAAATAATTAGATCTTATATGGGTGCAAACATAAACAAATTATATACGGGGAAGATCCTATTCGTCGATCCTTTCCAAACATCGCCTTCTTTGTTTTTACTAACGAGCTGAACAATGGCTCGAAGGATAACCATTCGCATTCAAAACCTCTGGGAGAGAATTTCGTTGATTTCAGTTGAAGACCAAACAAAGAAGGAGGCACAGAGAGAGAGAACTCACGACTCGATACTCTCTGGTGCGAAGATGACTTCAACGTATGCGTCTCAACTTAATTCTGCAAATTTCCAGCCAAACTTGTTACAAATACCTACATGGACCAAAAATCCAGCAGAACCGGCCGATGACAAATTGGAAAACATGTCGTAGCATAATTGCGACTGAAATTACAAGCCTGCGCCGGTGCTTACGGAGAGAATCCGCCCTGAACAAATTGCATACTAATCTTCGTAATTAACACATGATCTTCGGCGGTAATGGAATTCATTCCCGTAATGGAATTTTAAGTTTTCAGTTTTATTCAAATGTCCTGATTTATACACCGTTTATATTTTTGTTACAGCGGCGCTACAATGGCGGCGTCTGATTAAGACCACGATGCGTAAAGAGGATGATGCAGCAGCGCTTTACTCTTACTCCAGTCTGTCCGGCGCTTTTACTTCATCACACAAAACAGAACGGGGGCCGTATTTACAAGCGTCTCGCTCCTAAATGGACGAAGATTCTCAAAGTGATGCAATTTTAGTCCTACTCTTAGGAGTAGGAGTAAGAGCAATTTATCAACATTCTTAAAATAGGAAATACCTCCACCAAAATGACAGCTCTGGAGGTGTCCTAACTGCTTAGGAATAGCAAGGAAATGGCATTCAGGCAGAGACGTGCGCGAAGGAAAGACATTCTCTTTCATGATGCAGTTTTAAATTCTATACCACTTTATCCGGTATTCAGGTTCGCACGGGGCCAGGAGTCCATCACGGGAGACACGAGGCGGCATGAGGCGAGGTACACTCTAGACTGGGTGCTAATCAATAGCAGAGTACACTCACACACACACACTACGGGCAATTTGGGAATGCCAATTAGCCTAATCTGCAGGTCTTTGGACGGTGGGAGGAAAATTGAAGTACCCGAAGGAAAACACACAAAGCACGAGAAGAACACAAGGAGGCGAGTGGGAATCGAACCCGGACCCTGGAGGTGCAAGACGACAGAGCAGCATGTCCATCAACTAGACCATTAACAAACATTTTGTATGCCATCTCTGCAAAAACTAAAATTTTTTCCCTCCACACACACATTACCAAAACCTTTTAAAACTACAACACCCACTTTAATTTGTAGGCTACTGTGCGGCTAGTCTATTGACGCAAGTGCTTTTCCAAGAGCAGTCCTATTCCTCACTGAAAGTGAGAGTAGGAAGCTTCATAAATAACTTTTATGTCCGACTCTGAGGTAGGAATATTTTTGGTCCTAAACTAGCTCTATTCCTCTTGACTCCTTTAGCATTCTGATAACACAGCTTCATCAAATGTTCACATCTTGAAGTCTTGTTTTTGTTCCTCAAACTTTTCCTGAACTCAGGGAGCTAAAGCTCAGTTGTGCTAAAGATGCCACTGCTATCAGGGACCGCCATTTCCACTTGGTCTTTGACAATCTTAAGGTAGGTGGTACATGTCAAAGTAACATCCGCATGAACAGCAGGACCCAGGGTTTCAGAGGATAACATGACATCGTACTGCCTCGCCTTCCTCCCATAGTGCGTCGGGGAGGTGCCATGTCTTAAAGTAAGCGACCTAACCAGGTCGCTTTTCATACAAACAATCCCAATAAAGGAGCTCTTGAAAGTGCACACACTCTGCCCCGTACACAACCACCTGTTAATGTTCTGACACCTTTGTAGCATGAATTTATTTTCAGAAGTAGCTCTTCTGTGAGATCTGACCGGACAGACTATCCCCTCCGCCAGCACTGTGGTCCACTGGTTTTTCCTTCCTGTGAGTACTTTTGGTAAGCACCAAAAAGTAGACCCATCAAGAGCTGCTATCTTGCAGAAGTTCTAACCCAATCGTCCAGCCATCGCAGCACAAGTTCACTCGGATCCTTTCACTTGCCCATTTCCCTGCTTCCGACACATCGAGCTCAGAAACGGAGAGTTTATATGCTGCCTAACAAACCCCTGCTGAACTTAGACAATCAGTGTTTTTCGCTTCGTCTTAAAATGTCGATCTTAAGTGATGGTGTGTATCAAAATAAGAGTGAAGTAAATATTGAATGTGTGTAGTACAGTAGAGTATGCTGTGGCGAACCACCCGAGTATATCCGTCCACCCTCTTCAACTAGTTGTAACTAGATTAACTAGTAGCGGACACTGCCCTGTTGCACTCCCGCTCCTGTATCCGTTTATTCTGCTACCACGAGAGCGGTGTACCGAGAGGCAGTAAATGCAGTGGATGCCGGCTGACGTAAGGAGAATAAGAGGGATGTACTGATGGTCGCAGACACTGTGCAGAGAAACGCAGATTTGTATGGTGAAGAGGATTTTCCTCTAAAAGAAAAAAAAAAGGTTGAAAAAAGATAAAAAAGATTAACCCTTAAAACTCAAGCAGCATGGACGAGTGTTTTTTTTTTAAAAGAGAAAATCAGTCACTCGTCCATGCGGCTTACGATGTATCAGAAAACCCAAATGTACGATTTGATGTCCTATCTATACACGCAGACTAGAACAACTACCATAGAAGCGTTTTTTGTTTGTTTGTTTTTGTTTGACTGATTTTCCCTTAAAAACAAACAAACACGCTTCTACGGTTTGTCGTTCTAGTCTGTGTGTATAGATAGGACATCAAATCGTACATTTGGGTTTTCTGATACATCATCTAGAACCAAAGTTATCCTTAGATTTTAAGATGTGTATGTTAAAACAAACAAACAAACAAAAAACTTGTACAATTTTGTGTGACATGATGTGGGACAGAACTTACATTTAACTTACTTGCGCACAGAAACAACACATAAAACAACCATAAAAAACAAGCGATTTTTACGAATCTGTGCTATTTCTTTACCTAGGTCAGCCATTTTCAATTTATTGCTGAGTCATGTTTCTACATTTGGTTAAAAGGAAATAAAAATCTAGTTATTCAGTTCATCATATCGATCAGGTAGTGCTGGGAAAAAAAAGAAGAAAAGAATATATATCACTCTGTACTGCACAATCCTGATCTGTGTGTGTTTGTGTGTGTGTGTGTATTTATTTATTAAAACATAGTAATGCAAAACAAAATGGCTAGAATTTTTATTGAAACATTTAATCCTTATTGTTTTTACTTCATTCATACTGGATCGATTGAGGGCAGGTTTGTAGGTTGGAGCTCCAAAACGTGAAATATCACGTTTAAGTTCATGAGTACTGATTATCTGTTGTAAAATGAAAAACCAACGAGGCGCACACTGCCACCTGCTGTATCGGAGGATGAAAATACGCAAGTGCGCCCAAGCGCACTTCTCAAGAGAGAAAAAAAAACATGGTCATAATATGAACGCTGGCGGTAGTACACATCAATCCTTCTCATTAGTGTGAAAGAGCTCCTAGTCCCACACACACACACACACACACACACAAAACAGTCTCGCGTATTCGGTAGCAGCACCGCTGAAGCCAACAGGGGGCGGTCTGCTTCCCCCGAGAGCTCCCTCTCGTTCCCTGTGCTCGCGTCTGTAATCCGAATGACGCCTAATTCCGCGTCGGAACGGAAATCAATTAGCTAAATGGTTCGGCTGGAAGCCGCGCTTCTCGACGAGGTCTGTTCTGATGAGGCAGAACTTTTTGGTGATTTGACAAATGCTGAAGCATGTAGGGCGTCTCATTAGGAATCACATTATCCAATATTCAGTTGGCAGACACGGGAATAACGAGCGTCGAGCTATAATTCACCGCCGACGGCTCTGGAGGAGACGAGGTACGGCGGCGGCGCATGACGACGGTGCCGTGTGTGTGCTCTAGTAGCACCGGCGTATCCGTGAATAAACAAACAAAGCACCTTGAAATATCCATGCCTGGGCCCCCCCCCTTTTTTTTTTTTACATACTCCCAATGTCATGGAATTTCACCTCCAGAGTCTCCCTCTCTCTCTTTACCATAAAGAAGATTCATGGAAGCGAGACGGCGGGTTTGACCCGGGTGTGTTCAGCCCCCTGCTTGCTTGGTTGCCCCCCCCCCGCTCTTTCCCCCCTCTACAAGACTTTCCAACTCCCGAAAACCATTCTGCCCCTGCCCCCACTACTTTTTTTTTCTTTCTCTCTTTCTTACAGCCCAGCTTCTGGATTTGATTTGGGGTGTGGGGCCCATCTAGGGTAGTAGACATGTTTGCATGAGCTCCTGATGTTTACACACACACACACACAGACACAGACACACACACACACACAATCACAAAGCGCTGCCATGCGCACTCCCTCCGCTTGTTATGTAACGTGGTTACGACACACCTCGACAAACAAGTAATCAAATATAGCTAAGCTGTCAGGTTCAGAATGACCAAGATGACGATTTTTATTCCTGCTCAATCCCTCACACACATTCACACACACATCGGCGCTGATGGATCGCATGACGCCGAAAACAAAACAACGAGACAATGACGGTGCAGTACTTCAGGCGAGTCGCTGACCTAGAACAAGGAGATTGTTTAGGACCCTGGGGAAGTCCTAGTCCCTCACCTCTCTCTCTCTCTCTCCGTTTCCTTCACACACATTACAAAACCCAAAACCCTATCCCCCCGCCCCCCCCCTCTCTCGCGCTGTATGCTAATTCTGCACGCAAACGCACAGGCCACCGAGTCCCGGGAGGAGAAACAGCATGGCCTCTCTCTCCTTCTCTCTCTCTCTCCTTCCCCCTCCCTTGCCAATAAGCGATGGGTGTCAGCAGCCTGCAGAAGCTGTTGCCATGGAGACGGGTCCTGTCTGCACTCTGTCCCCCAGGCATCCCGGATCAAGACGAGAGAGAGAGAGAGAGAGAGAGAGAGAGAGAGAGAGAGAGAGAGAGAGAGAGAGAGAGAAAGAGAAAGAGAGGGAGGCTGCAGCAAATGATGGCTAGGATATGAGACAGCAAAACATCAACCACACACACACACACAAAGCAAGAGTTATTTAAAAAAAAGTGTACAACCCCTTCCTCCCTCACTCTCATCGAACGGTTTGTTTCCCGACACGTCTTACCGCACAATATACGCGTGTGTGTGTGTGTATGTACATATGTGTGTGTACTAGCGTGTGTATCTATCTATATCCATCCCGTCTTAACGGTAGTGAGATCTGAGCTTCAGTCGAAAGGGCTTTCCTTTACTCTTGCTTAAGGGAACGATGTGTCAAAAAAAAAAAAAAACGCCCGAAACGTGAGACGTCACGTGCGACTCTGGCGCGGGCGAAGATTTGGCCTGGGGAACGATAACAGATGTCTTTTGTCTGCTCGCTGCAGACCATCGTTTAGACGCGCGTTACTTAAACTGCGATTCTGAGGAAGGCGGGCGGGCGGGCGGACGAAAGGGGGGGGGGGGGGGCTGAGTTTGGCAAGGGCGGGGGAGAGGGGGTTTTGGGCGACGGGGACGTGCGATTTTTTGGGGTGGATCTCGTAATACTGGAATGTGCGCGCGAGTGACGGTGCGAGTGTGTACGTGTAAGCGGGGTCCAATCGCGACCTCCGCTCTGCAGTCACCTTCCACAGAGAGAGAGAGAGAGAGAGAGAGAGAGTGAGAGAGAGAGAGAGAGAGAGTCCCTCTGCGTCTGGGCCAGATTAAACTGGCTTTGTAATCCGCTTGGTTTTCACCCTCTTGTCCTGTGTGTGTGTGTGTTTTGGGCGAGAACGCGAGTGCTACGCTTGTGTCGGGGTCGCTGACCCGCACGACTGATGCAGGTGATGAGTTGACAGAGTGATCGCTCCAGATTGGAACAGGGACGAGAGGAGGGACAAAAAAAAAAAGAGGGCAGATTGAAACAAGAGGGCAGGTGGAACACACTCTTTCACTCTCTCTTACACACACACACACATCTAAAAACCAGTGTTTGTTAAAAGGTGGCAGGAGGAGGGGTGGAGCCCGGACAAACTCGTCCATTCAGCCTTAAATAAGCTAATCGGCACCAACTGAGCCGAGAGTTCCACTCAGACAGACAGACAGACAGACGGGCAGGAAGACGGGAAGGCAGAGAGAGAGAGACAGAGAGAGAGAGACAGAGAGAGAGAGAGAGACAGAAACGTAGGCAGAGAGAGAGAGACAGCCAGACAGGCAGAGAGACTTTTCCACACGCCTCCCATAAGCGGTGACTGACTCCTCCCCCGAGTCTAATCGAACACACCTGGCTGGTAGATTCAGACACTCCAGTCTGACGCATCATCCAGAAAACCACGATCACGACACGCGTCTCCACCACAACGGCACTTCCCCTAAACACTTCCTGCCAGAACTGTTAAAAATCCCCACCTCTGCCTCATTTGTTACAACTTTTACATTGTCAAGAAACACCTACCTTGTCACTAAAAAAAAAAAAATAAAAAAAATTGAACGAATTACTAAATGCTTAAATATCACGTCTTGTACGAAACCATCATCAGATTTGTTCCGGCCAAAATTCTGCTCCACACTCCACACCAGTAGGTGGCAGCACCAACCATCCATAATCTCGAAAGAAGAAGCAGCACTAATCCTGTAAAATGCGAGTATTTGGTCTAAGGAAGGTGGAACGGTTTGGTATTTCCTGCTCCAAGTTGAGGAAATGTCAATTTTAGAGGATTTAACGTTCGCAAGGTCGACAAAATAAGTTAAGACATGTGAATCAAATGCTGTAAGGAAAGAAAAATGTCCCGTAAATTCTATTAACTGAACTGACCAACAAAATATTAAATTGCAAAAGTGTGCTTTAAATCACATGACTCGAGCAGCTACAAACTGTTGGGAATAAATATTAAGAACAACATGGATATACGCTCCATCTTGGATATGAATATTCAAGAGACGCTCGAATATTACTATTAAGAAAGAAAAAACACGTAAAATATATAAAATTTGCGATATCGATAAACATCGTCTATATGCGTCTATATCATCGTCACACACGCACACACACCATCTCGTATTACGATTATTCCTGAAGTGAAGTAAAAGCAAAAGAAAAAAACAAAAACACATAAAGAATCAAATTAAATATGATGCAATATATTTTTTTTAATGACTAATGATTCTCTTTTGTATTTAAGTGTTTCCTGGCCCCGCCCCTTTTTCCACACCCACACACTGCTTTTCAGATTAACACACAATCCAGTATCTCCATCCACATGAAATGCTGAAAAACCTGGTAGTGGTCACAGCGCACATGCGTGCATGTGTGTACACACACACACACACACACACACACACACACACACTCGCGCGCGCATAGGTTTGTACACACTCTTGCGCATGCGCTTGCACGTACCCCTCACCGACGGCGGTCACGTGTCCATGAATAATTAAGAACGCGCAATGAAGACAAATGTTTAGCGCGCTCGGTCAATAGCGCGGCCGCGTGGCTCGCATTCAGCGCCGCTGATCGGTGTTACAAGCTCGATAGTCATCTTAGGAAAGCAAATGACTTTGATCGATGCTACTTAAAAGATTATCGATCGCCTCAGGGAGGTTTTTTTCCCCATTTTTTTTTTCTTCAAAAAGCGTAGAAAGACGTCTGGCGGAGCAGAACCGGGAAAGTACTTCAAAAACAAAGAAAAAAAAAAGAACGAAAACGTTAACGAGGCGTTCATAAGGATCGGCGTTTACCGCGGTGTTACCGTGAAGTGGGCGGGGCCTGGAGGAACGGAAGCGAGGCGGCGGTTTACTTCTCTTTAACCTCGAAAGATTTACGTTCTTGTACGGGTTCCTATGTCGCCATGGCGGCGAGGCTGATGCGGCGGCGCTTTAGTCTTTCACACCGAAACTCCACGACACGTGTCCCTGCGACGTACGACTGCGATGCATTCTGGGAACGACTGAGGAATAGTAAGAAGAGCAGCGTGTAGTTTAGTTTGCTCTTTTGCTTTCCTGGAGCTGAGAGCAGGAACCTGGCCGTCGTCCCTCGAGCTTAGAGAGCGCTAAACGTACAACGATCTTAGCGCCAGGATCGCGGCGATTATCCCGGCGTGAACACATATTTACTGCGTCGCGGGGTGGAGCCTCTCGTTTAAGACAGCTCTCCTTATTCATTTGCTTTCGAGGGGAGTGAAAGAAGAAAGAAAAATGAAGGAGAAAAAAAAAAAAAACACTGCCAAACGTCTCGGCGTACGTCCAGGACGGAACGTGGGGGTTGCGCAATGTGACGATGTGTCTGTGTTAACGATACGGCGTGTCGAGCGCTGCACCGCACGTCCAAAACACGAGCGGAACATGCCTGATGAAAAACACCACTCACACACAAACACACACAGGCTTCTCTTCATCGACACAGCCTGAAGACTTTAATGCAGTCACTCAGTATGTGTGTGTGTGTGTGCGCGCCCGCAGAGCGAGAAAGAAACATTTAAAGAAACATGAGAACGTTGAGGACGGAAGACAAAGCAAAGTTCACGATATACTCGATCATGCCTGTGTGTGTGTGTGGACGTGTGAAAGAAACGTTTCGATCTTTGATCAGCACAGACGAAATAAAGAAGAAGAAGAAGTGGACCGAACAATTACATCATTTATTGTCAGATGGTCTATCTTTATTTATTTATTTTTTTTTACTATATGTGTGTATATAATTATGATTATATATATATAAAAAAAAAAGTCCAGACGTGTGTATCCAAGCGTGTTGTTTAATAAACGAATATAAAATAATAATAATTACTCTATTGACGGATCTGGAACGTGAAAGTTCTTGGTTTCCGTCGTCGACGTGAAAGCGACTCATTTTCTTATGAATCATGAATTGATCAGAATCCTCGTCTGGCGCGAGGAGCAAACTGAGACTTCCAGCTCGGTGATTTATCGGAGGAGAGCCGAGCTACTGCAAAACATGACACCACGTCTGCTGGCAGTCTGAGCAGAACCGCTCTTTCTATCTATAAGATAGTGACTCATGCGGAGCGGCACGGCGCGGAGCGGAGGGGAGCCGCGCGGCGACCGGCCCTGTGCTAGCAGACTGCCTGTATTGATTAGGACTCACTGAGCTGCACTGGGAAGCTCCGCGTATAATAACCCAGACGTGGACTTTCACACCGGCAGGGTGACTGGGTTAAGGGACTGCATCAGACGCGACAGGGAGGAAATGACGTCACGCGGAAATTTTTCCAGCCCTAACCAGCGTAAAAATTTGTTTACAGATATCATAAAATGTACAAAACAAAAAACAAGCTGTAAAGCGGACGGCTCGGTAAAGAACGACAGGGAGGAGTCCTAAAAATACCTGAACGGACGTGGAGCGAAGCGAACGGAGGTCATCGTGAACGGACACCGCCGGTTGATTTATTTGTAAATCTTTTAAATAAATATCAATAGTTAACCTCCTCGTTCTTTTCTTCTCTCGTGTTTAAAAGCGGCTCACAAACCAAGTAGGTGCATCCCGCCCCCCTGCTGTATCGGAGAGAGCGTAAAATACTCGAGCGTACCCGAGAGTGGAGGAAATTTTTTTTTTTTTAAAGTGAACTCTTGACCAGCAGGGGGCGCGATCGATCCTGGACATGCTAGAAATCCAGTGTGGCTAGTGTGAGAACGTCTTTCAGCCGGACCGAAGCGTTCTGATGCTTCCGTGTTTGCTGTTTTAGCATCCTCGAACACATCATTAATTTGTTTTATCCCCCTCACAAAAAAAATAAATAAATAAATAAAAATATTAGCACTTACATTTAACCTTCATTCTTTATTTATTTTTTTTTTTCTTTTTTACATTCTTATTCTTTTGATTATCCTCTCTACTAAGATTTGCAGTTAATTTGTGGCTTTAACTGAAAGAGGCCCAGGTGTTCTTTTTCTGTTGCTCGCACACATCTCTCTCTCTCACACACACACACACACACACACACACACACACACACACACACACACACACACACACCAGGTGGCGGCGTGGTCAGTAGGGAAGCTGTGAGGAGTCGCAGGTTTAAAAATAGCAATCAGGAAGCATAAGTGAGTGTGTGTGTGTGTGTGTGTGTGTGTGTGTGTGTGTGTGTGTGTGCGCATGTGCGCGTGCGCTCCAATTTCCTTGGACTTGGACTCTCACTCTGGAAGCTTTACAACATTTCCATCTCCTTAGACGTCTTTATAACCACTCTGTACAAACGTGTTGAGCAGAAAAGTTATCTCGCTACGTTAATCCACGCTGCTAATAGACTCGGAATTAGCAAATAAATAAATATATATATACACAAATGTGTGACGCTCTTCCTTGTCGTTATCACGCCTTGTTTCGTATTCACAATCCGTGGGGGGTTCGATTACTTTGCGGCATAAAATTTTTTTTTATTTTTTTAAACGGACGTTACTCATAACGGCGTCCCTTCTCGAACCCAGGTGCTATGTGTGTCTCGAGTGTCGGTACTCAGGACCGGAACATCACGAGCACGTGTGAGTGTGTCTGAATGCGTGGTTTGGGGTGCGAGCAGATGTAGAGTGTTTGCCTCTCGTCTCCGCCGAGCAGCCTGGCACGGGCCATGTGGCCAAACACGCGCATATGCGAGAGTGCGCGTGTTTGTGTGCAGACACGCAAGCGAGCAAACAAGAGCGCGCGCGCACGAAAACACGCGATCTATCAAAGGGAGGCTCTTCTTTCCGGGGGGTGTAGTGGTGGTTAGGGGTGGGGGGGGCTTGGATGGGCAGCTGGTACTTGAGACTGATGTACCCTCTTCTCTTCCTCCGCGTCAACCGTTCACCCCCCCCCCCCTTCACTCCGCCTCCTCCTCCTCCTCCTCTAGTTGGTATTGGCCAAGATGCTAGAACAGCACCAGACACAGGCAGAGCCAAGGGGGTCCAGTGCCAGCGCAGCCTGCCAACACACAACAACCACGGAGAGAGAGAGTGGGAGGGAGGGCGAGGGAGAAGACAGAGTGAAGTACAGACGCAACGAAATCCTGTGCCCTGAGTGTCTGGTTTTTCCTTTGCTTCCCGTCGTGTACCGAGAGGTGTACCGTGCCCAGTGATGTCATCTCGGAATCGTACCAACCTTCTGATCTTGATTCAAAACTCAAGCCTTCGTCCATCATCATGTTAAAATACGCCTTGCGCGATCCATGACCTGAAGTACAACCTGTTCCAATCAATGTTGTAACATTAAAAACAAAAACTACCTCAGAAATTGGCGAAAAAAATAATAAAACACTTCAGTTACGCATCGTGACTCTTTTCTGTGGCGATTCGTTAACGTGACGTTGCGTCCAAATAAGTTTTTTAAGAATTAGCTTAAAATATGTTTCAATTCGGATTTGAGAGCAGTGAAAAACGCTGCAGTTCCTCTATCGTCCTCCAGGAGGTGCTCGTGCTCTAAGCTCTTCATACTCTAGCAGGGAGCACAGCGTTCTTTGTGGTAGGAGCGAAGTTTATTTGGACTTAAAAAATTTTGGACAAAATCTAAACTATCTAATCTAAATCTAAAATCTAACTACGATTTCTCAGTGCAGCCCCCAAGTCTTGTAAAGCTCTGTCGTACGTTTCTTTGTAAACGGGACTAAATTCGCAACGTTCGCGCTGTTACACTCCGACGCTAACTAGCTTGTTTTGGAGAGAGCTTCTGGAGGCGAGATTAGCAAGGTAAGCTAATCATGCACGTCAAACGTAAAAAAAATATATATATATACATACTGTATATCCGCTGCTTGAAAGTCACCCGTTTACATATGAAAAAAATTAATTTGACGAAATACAGAGCTTTGTAAGCGATACAAAGGCTACGAGACGGATAGAAACATTGTTGCTTTCTGTTTGAAGTACCAGCGCGCAAACAAGCACACCGACCGCAGGCTCATCCACTGGATCGGATATTGACTGTACGCATGCTCAGAGTGCCGCGAGAAGCGAACAGCGGTTTAACCCTGCGACTGCCGGCGAGGTGCGTTCATCCTTTTATTTTGTTTTTTTATTTATTTGATTTACTACATGTATTTATTTATTTTTACAAATTAACACGTTTTACAGTTTTTAAAATACGCCTTGATTGTCATCGATACTAAGAAGTAGCAGAATGAGTAGAAATTGATTGATGATCGGCAACGTCTCAGTCTTCCGTCTCCTCCTCCCAGGATATTATCATGCTGGCCGCACTTCTCCGTTTCCCCGGAGCACGCGAGCGAGTGAGCATGCATCATGGAGAAAGAGCGAGATTACCCGATCAATCTTCCTCCGACTCCGAGAGAGAGAGAGAGAGAGAGAGAGAGAGAGAGAAAGCTGTTGTACACGTGAGAAAGCAAGAGAAGCAGAAAGGGAGGGGGGAGGGGGGAATCCGCCGAGCTCCTGGTCTGTACGCGGTCCGCCTCACGTCTTATCACCGCCATCGGTTTGTTGTGACGATGTTATTGACGTCAACGCTGCCTGATTACTCGGGTGACTGAATAAACATCGCGTTGCGCGCTTTCTAGTCTGCGCCATAACCAAAATATTTACACGACGGGCTGCGGAGGGGAACCGAACCTGGGGACGACTCGAGCGAGGTGCGAGCCGGGGCAGTTCTTGTTCTCGATTCTGATTGGCTAGAAAACAAACAAACAAACACAACAGGTGTTTGTGCTTTTTCGATAACATTATGAGTTTTAAGAGAAAGACTGAACGAAAAGAAAAATGAATTAAAAAAAATAAACATTCCGCGATTCTGATTTTTAGGTTTACGTGAATAAAACGTACAGCAGGTCGCGAGGTAATAAATAAAAACTTGAACGGTGCCAAGTGTCAACATTCAACCTTGCTCCTGTATCGGCACGCCTTCACTTCACTTCGCGTACGTTACCTGGAACTAAAAGTGAACTCTACGCAAAAAATCTTCACACCGCGCGAATCGAGTCTACAATATTAACGCAAAAAACTTGAATAATGAACAGGAAACATTTTTTTCTATCAAGCACAAAAAAAAAAAAAAAAGAGAGAGAGAGAGAGAGAGAGAGAACATAGTGAGGAGAAGGATGGATGGATGGATGGACTACAGGGCCAGATGGAGACATGGGACGTGGGCTGTTAACCTGTCTGATCCGTAATCTGAACGGGAGAAGGTACGAGAGTCGCACGCGTACGCGATCGGTGGAGCCGCGCCAGGCCATAACCAGCCAAACTCCGCCCCCTCCCCCTTTGAAAGGGGAGCAGCTTTAATCTGAACAAAACGCCCGACCAAAACACTCGCTACTGAATCTTTTGTTCTTCTAAGAGGCCCCCGTAAGGATTTACAACAAGCGCGGGCGTCTTGGGAAACGACGAGCGCAAAAAAAAAAAAAAAAAGAGAGAGAGAGAACAAAAATTCAAGGAGCGTGAGCCGTGGTCGGAACGGTGAGATGAGAAAGAGAGGCGACCCCTTATAGATCGAGCGGCCACTCCTGGACAGCTGTGATAAATGGCGCTGGACGGCGCGGTGTCCGATCAATGCTCATTATGGCGGGGACGCAGAGAAACCAGGCAACCTCTGGCGCTCGGCCAGGCCTCCAATCCCACCAAATCCCCTCGGCTTAGCCCCTCAACCGCTCCCGGGATTAGGAGATTAGAGCGCTGTAGTCCATTATCTCCCCAGAAGGCTGGGAGGAAAGAGTGGGAGACGGCCACGGCCGGGATGAACCCCACACACACACACAAACACACATACACCTGTGCGGAGCGAGTGGCCTGCAAAATAAAAGGGCTAAACACATCATAAATCACCCGACTCAAGGACGCGCTAGTGGACCTTGCTGAGACGTGCGCGCCGAACGCCGTGGCTCTCGAAATACACGTGGGAAAACAGACGCTTTTAAGAGATAAAGGGGGGGAAAAAAATCCTCAGAGACTTTCGCTAGGGGGAGAAACACACACACACACACACACACATACACACACAACTCCTCTTCGTTATGATTAGAGTGTTTAAGTCGATGCTTTGGGGAACGAAAAAAAAAAAATCAGAATCTTTGGTGATGAAAGCGCACGGCTTTATTAATCATATTTGACCAGCAGTCACCAAATAAAACGCTCGGCTCATTACCATTGTCTGGCCCCGATGATTATAGGACGAGGAAGGGGGGAAAAAAAAAAAAAAAAAAGCTTTCAGAATCACAATCGCAATCACAGAAGAATAATTTCTCCTAGCTCGGTTCGTCTGAGCGTCTGTCACGTAGCGCGCGCGTAGCTCAGAAACGGGTTCCAGCAGGAAACTCAAATAAAAAATAAAAATACAATGAAATACATAAATGCGTCAAATAAAAGAAAATCTCTTCAAATACTACCCCTCACACTGTTACAACTCTTTAATCCAACACTGTAATCCACATTACGTCACCGCGGCACGGTGGGGGGGAGGGGGCGGGATGTAGGGTGGATTTGGGTCTGGCTCCGCCCACTGAGCAGCGATAAGAGAGTGTCACACTTACGTAGTCATGGAAGGCCTTGGCCTCGCTGGAGTGCTCGCAGGTCTCGCGTCTGTCCGGGGCGGCGCAGTACAGATCCCAGAACACACTGCAACGAGATCATCGCGTCATCATCAACAACACGGACAATTACAACTGTATGATGATGAGGACGAAAGAGAACAAAAAAAAAAAAGAAAAGGAAAAGAAAAATCTAATCATGATTCCGAGCGTCACGACTTTGGAGGCGGCAAAATCTCACCTTTTTCTTTATGATCCTGCAGGTGGCGCTCTAAATTACTCGCCAAGTTTGTTCAAAACTAATAATCAGAGACTCATGTGCTGCTCGGTAAGTACCACATCAGTAAGCTTTTTGTTTCGTTTAATTTCGTGTAAAAATGTCTTTAAAACTCTCGGCTTTTAAGTTGTTTTTTTTGTTGTTTAAAAGCACTGTGTTCTTTTTTTTTTTTGAAGTGAGAAAACTGATGTCATAAGGGACGAGCTGCGTTTACAGCGTAGGAGCCGAAATATACGGAACTGAACGGAGCAGACGAGCGACATCACCTCGTTGTCATCTGCGTGTTTATTTCTCCTGAACGTAAGCAACATGCGCGCTATTAGCATGTTGATAATGTTGTCTGAGTGCAGCGCCTCAGGACCAAAGGTCTCTGCAGACTCCTGCGAAAGCAGATGATTTGCACACAGTTTCTGGCGGATCTTCAAAGTCGAACACTTTAACGTTCCTGAAAAGTAAAGTATCACGTGGTGCGAGATCGGGTACGGGGAGGAACATGTCCTGCCGAATTTTTCAAATTTGATCGCCGTTCATGACCGCTTCCGCAGGAGCATAAATAATACTCAATTATTATATATATTATTATTACTTTATTATAATATAAAGTATAAACACTTTTTCCTCCGTCGAGAAACTCAACGGCAAACTTAGTTTTCACTTCAGTGTCTGGAGCTTTTGCCCCGTCAACAAAACACAAATGCGTGTGTCCGAGTACTGTGTATATATATATATATTTTTTTTTTTTATCTTCAATTTCGATTGTGAAACTGTTCAAATAAAAAGTCCAAATAAAGTGAAAAGTCCCAATAAAAAAAGCTGAAGCATTAAAAAAAAAAAAAAATAACTTTTAATTTTTTTTTTTTTTTTAAGTTCAAAGTCTGAAATTTTTTTTACAAAATCTGAAAACAAAAAGTAACATCGAATCAAGATATTTAGAAATCTTGCAGTTTGAGAATTTATAAAATCATGATATTTACAAAATCCCAACACAAATCGAATCAGCACTTTGGAGAATACTGTATCAGTTGGTGACTCGTGATTCCCGTCTGTAATTTTAAAACAGACTACGAGCACCTTTCAGGTTACATCCCGACACTCTTGAAGAACTTGCAACTTCAACGTTTTTTTATTTACCTGGACGATTTACCAATGACTGAAAGAAGGGGCGGGGCTTCTAGAAGCTGTCGGTTAACTCGTATCAGAGAGTCAGAAAACATCAACATAAAATCGAAGCGTAAAATGAACATAAAATTTTAAAGCGTTTATCGAGACGCTTTAAAATAATAATAATAATAATAATAATAATTTTTAAAAAAAAGATTCAAACTTCAAATTCTGGCAAATTCTAATCGGGCTTGCGTCTCATTTATAAAGTTGACGTCCAAGCCCTGGGACTCTCCGGAACGTCTCCGTCCACTTGGCACGAGCGGCAGGTTACGGATCAATTAAGCCAGGGATTTCCTCAATTAAGTCCACTCAGGTCCTCCAGGGCCGCCGAGGGGGAGCACGAGGGTTCCTTTCCAAATGGCATTTTAATTACTGCACTGTAACTAAGTACCTGTTTAACACATCCAAATTAGATCACTCCTAGGCTTTAGACATCGATTTAATGGATAACCAATAAAGCTACAGGGGGTGGAGAAGAGGAGGAGGAGGAGGAAGAAAGAGAGGGGGCAGGACTGAGCTGGAACGTGACGTACCAGGTGACGAGACGCTCCGCCACCGCCGGAAGTGAACAAGTGAAGGTTTTTAGTTGATCAGTACGAGGGTGTGTTCGAGCGTGCGGTGTGGGAGATTTTTTTTTCTATCCACGTTGAATGTTTACTGGGATAAGGAACATTCCATTAAAAAAAAAAAAGGAACAGGAAAATAAGAGAGCGAACTGGACTCTGCGTGTGTGTGTGTGTGTGTGTGTGTGTGTGTGAGAGGGGGTGGGGGCCATTAATGGGTAGCAGAAACCAAAAACAGACGGGAAAGTAGGGAAAGATTCCATAGCTAACGTCCATATGGATTGGAAGTGCTTTTAAAACTTTTTAAAAATTTATTACAAAATAAAAAAATTTCTTTCTACTTCTTCACAAGCACCTAGATGTTTTTTAGAGAAGCTGTTTGTTCGAGAAAGAGTTAAAAGGTGACGCGCCGCCGGCTGTAGAACTTTGTTGAAGATGTGAGGGACACGTCGGAAACGCTAGTAAGAATTTTTTTATTATTTATTATTTATTATTTTTATTATTTATTATTTTTTTATTATTTATAAAAAAAAAGGTTGGGAAAATTTATCGATCCAGCAAATCAACTGCAGAGGCAAGGAAAAGGGCGAAAAAAAGATTCCTACAAATCCCATATTCGCACAGGGCGAGATGAGAAACGCCCCCCGCTGGCGACCTGAATGACGTCACGGCGCTTCTTTGGAGCTTTAACAATGACCGCGTTGGGCTGATGCTAATTGTAGGAGCTGCATTTTCACGTCAATGACTCCAGGCTACACCTTAGGGCGCGTTGAGGCCGAGCAGGAAACGACACGGAGGGGGCAAAAGCGGGGTTTTAAAAAAAAAAAAGAATTTTTGTTTGTTTTTTGTTTAGTTTTTTTAATTCCTACAGAGTTTAATTTATTTTAGCTGTTTTTTTACAGGATTGTTTCCTTGACACACATATAAATAAGATATGATAAATTAATTAGAATTTTTTTACATTTTTATATTCTTTGTTTTTTTTCTCATTAAACTTTCTATCTTTTATTTTTTAGGTCAAAAAAGGTTGGTTAAGTATTTTACGGTATCATACGGTTGGTTGTGTATGTAACCAAAAAAAAAAACCCCATACAAAAAATTTGACTTAACGTTCGTTAACGATATAAGACGATCGCACACTCTTAACGAACTTTCCTTTAACGAGGTACATTTTCTCGAGAGTGCCGATCGGGGTGATATCGATACGCTCGATCCTTTAATTAAGCTAAAAGAACTGAGCGAGCTGATCAGACGGAGGCGTCGATACCCGAGGTGAACAAACGATTACGAGGGCAGACCTGATGCAGTGAAAGGGTGTGTGTGCGTGTGCGCGTGTGTGTGTGTTTTAATCAAAACCTGCATCCCCTTCTTCATCTCTTGGTGAACTCGGGGGTGGGGGTGGGGTGTGTACCTTCAGGCTGTTGACCCTGTGGCCCGTCCGCCATCCTGCCTCCCAACAACAGGACAGAGGACAAGAAGGAGAAGAGAGAAAGAAGAAGAAAAAAAAAAAAAAAGACAGCAGGGAAGTGGGGATTTGGTCATCGAGCAACAAAAGAGAGTGGTATGCAAAGAGTTAATCCACCCTCTCAGGGTTGGGGGGCGACGGGGGTTAGGGAAGGGGGTGGGGGCATGGGGGGACAAAAGGACACAGCCAGAGACAAAGGTTGGCGGGTGGGGGTAAGAGCGAGGGCGTGTCCTGGATTTACTACACCATCTGTGGCTTTTGTTTTCCGTGGGTGGGCGGAGTCGCGCGTGAGGACGAGACCGAGGGTCAGGGCAGAGTTTTGCGAACACGTTTATTCAGGTATCGCGCACTCGGCGGGGGGGAGAAAAAATATGATTCTCCCGGGAGACGACGAGGGACGAAGGGATATTGATCGGTGATCGATATTGAATAAATTTACTTTTTTTTTTTTTTAATTAAAAAGGAGGAAAGAAGGAAACGTGACGTACCACCACCACGAATGCAGGAACCCTGGGGGCTCTCCTAGAGTAATGTTCTTCTCCCACCGGATCTGAAACCACACACACACACACACACACACACACACACACACACACACACAGTGAGACAGAAAGATAAATGAAAGGTATTTCAAACACACTTCCCACCATATTTAAGTCACCTAATTCTGGAAGAAAAAAAAAAAAAAAAAAAAAAAGAACAGTCGTCTCATTCTTTCTCCTAATGGACTTCAGAGCGTCTGATCTCTATCTGTACACGACGTGGACGTCTTCCTTGTACGTCCCTCGGCCATTAAGACTCGTAAATATCCCTCTCGCTCCACATGGAGTCGCTTCGATTGCCGTGTTTGTCTTTCCAGTTTCGCTGCGTTCCCGTTTTCTACTTTAACTAATGTTTTGTGCGAGTGTGTACCAGTGTACAAGGGGTCAGCTATCGGGACAGCAGATCTAAGATTTGGGCAGACGTCCCAAATCAGTTTCTTACCAATGTCAAATGATATTCCATCCACGATAGGAAACGCGCTCTCTCAGAGAGAAATAGAAATTTTTGGTTTGTTTGGGGTTTTTTTTTTTTGCATAAACCTGTTTGTTTGATTCTTTCTGTAACGGCACACGTCCTGTTACACGTCACCAATTTGTGCACGTGCATGTACGGTGGGTTTACCTCGTGCTAATTTTTAAGCCCTTTAAATCATAACATTCATATGAACTGAACTGAAACACACACACACACACACACACACACACACACACACACACACACACACACACTAATCAACAATCAACAACTGCTCTTTTGCACAACATTTATTACTTGTTATTGGCAACTAAACTACTTTCTATCTTCGCGGCTACTTCCACGGGATGTTTACTCTTTCTCCTCCCACTACCTCGACTCACTACCTCATGACCTCATCACCACAAAGTACTGAAATGCGTCATGTTGTCGCTCTTGCTTGCACATTTGCACTTTATATGTCTTCTCTTTTGTGTGGGACTTGGGTAGTTTCTCTGTTCGTTTAAAAATGTCAATGTCTCGTCTCAGCTAATTAGGTTTTCTTACTTAGCTAGTTAGTTAGTGTTGTTAATTTATGCTGTATGTAGCAGCACCTTGGACCTGGAGGAACGTCCGAGGTTCTTTTCGCTTTGACTCTATGTTGACTCTCTGTACAGTTTTTAGACTCGGTCTCGGTAATGTACGGTGTTAACTGGTTGTCCAGGCTAGTTAGCTAATTAGGCGTCTTAGCTTAGTTTTATTCATTTATGTTGGTCCTGGACGAACGTTGTGTTGTTTCACTGAACCGTATATGATGTTTTGTTTTGTTTAAACCTGAACTGTTTTTCGTGCACCTGAGGAGGAAAACCTTCTTACAGAATATTTCACCCTGGACGTTCCTTCTAATCGGCTCACTATTTGTTTTCGTATGTTCACGTTACGCCATGCGTCTGCGCTTTAGACGCTGTTGCTATAGGAACGATACCTTACGCAGACATGATGCATCACTCGAATGTTCACTCGGTCCATTTTAATCAAATACGCGATACATTATTACGACTTCATAGCTAACGTTCGGCCCGTTTACACCCGAGAACTGCAGTTAAGAAAAAGTCGAGTTAATTAATTTCCCCCTTAATTAATTATGGTTTTCACACAAACACACACACACACACACACACACACACACACACACACACCTCTCTATCTACAGGGCTTGTTTACCGCTATCTGGGAGCATGATGGACTGTGTAAGTAAGTGTACTTGACCCGAGGGTTCAACTGCCAGCCAGTGCGATGCTGTTTTCCTGGCTGGGATACACACACACACACACTACACTCACCTCGGACAAGAAGGTCTGTGCGGATTTCTGAGCGCCAACATGTAACAAGTATTCGTAGACGTATAAAGCCAACCTGGGAGATAAAAAGAAAAAAAAAAAAGAGAGAAGTACACGTTAGTCACATCGATAAACTGTGAACGAGGTTTTTACATTCAAGGACGACAGAGACGTTCATCAGACGAATTAAATGACACCGGTGCGAAAGAAAATTGTAAATAAAACTCGATGGCAGATGGAAAAAACAAACAACCAACCAACCAAAAAAAAAAAAAAAACAATCATTATGGTCATTGTAGATTTTATCTTAAAAAAGTGCGTCATGAGCTAGTTTAAAAATTTGAAGTGCTAGGGTAAAAACACACCTCGGCAACCATCAACGCCTCAGAGATGTGTGTGAGCCGCTCAAAACTAGTGTGCGTCAGAGAAAAGCCTTAGATTTAATTTTTTTTGCATTTTGCATTTTGAGCAATATATCTAGTGAAGACACAGCACCACGGGTCCCAAGAAGTGTGTTAGCAAGAAGAAAAGTTCGGTTTTCAAAGCAGCCGGTGCCAAAAGGGATCATAAACTAGTGTTAAGTGAGGATTAAATATCTATTTATTTCATTTACACGTCTTTTCTAAATGTTTCGGTTGGTTTTAAATGCAAAAATATGATCATGGTGTTGGAAATTGCTAATATTGGTCATATTTTCGGGTGGCTGGAGCGGATTATTCGCGTTTACATTATTTCCTATAGGAAAGCGGGTTTCACAATACAAAACTTCGCCTTCGGAAACAGATTAAATTCGCATGCCGAGGTATCGCTCTATATTGATTGCGTAGAAACTAAAAAGATAAATATAATAATAAATAAATATAATAATAATATTTATTATATTAAAAAAATTTAATACATAAATTTTTATAATAATAAAATTTATTAAATCATGGACCAACCAAACATTCGTCTACAAAATGTTGAGGGGAAAAAAAAAATATGTATACATCTAGATACACACATCTATATATAGAGGGGAAAATCGTTTAAAATGACATGAACAGGAATCTTTCGCCGAGGTAACCCGTGCCAAAGTTAATTTTTCTAAAATGAACTTCTAATTTATGTACACTTGCATTTGAGGTGTAAAGCGTCGCCAATCCTCCATCATCATACAGACGGTGTGCTCGCAACTATTCACACTTACATATGCAGCACAATAGCCTGTGTGGTTCAAGTGAATTATTTTGACAAATTAGTTTTTTTTTACGACAAGGAAAAATCTAAAGAGGAAAAAAAACAAACAAAAAAAAAGAAAAAAAGTATTGAATCTGGATTCTTATAAAATCATGATATTAACAGGACCGTGATACGAATCAAACCGGTACCCAGGTATCGTGATCATATCGTATCGGCTAGTCCTTGGCGCGATACACCAACCAGCGATAACGTTACGACCACCTGGCCTAATATTGTGTAGCTCCATTTCTGCAGCCAAAAACAGGTGTGTGTGTGTGTGTGTGTGTGTAGCAGATCCTGTTTAAGTCGAGAGGTCAGGCTTCCGTGGAACAGACTTGTTTTTTTTTCCTCTTCCCAGCACGTCGCATGGACGCTCGATTAAAATGAGATCTGGAAAATTTGGAGGCGGAGTCGACCCCTCGAAACCGTTCCTGAACGACGTGTACTGTGTGTCAGGCCGCGTTATCCTGCTGAAAGAGGACACCGCCATCTCCATGAAGGAGTGTAACTCGGTCTGTAACAGTGTTTAGGTAGGTCGTGGACGTGTCAAGGTCACGTCCGTATATATGGCGCGACGCGCGGTTTCCCGGCAGAACGTCGCGCGGAGCGTCACGCCATCCGATCTGACCATTTCATCAGACCGGGCCACCTTCTTCCTTGCACCCTGACCGGTCTACAGCTCCTTTCTATCTATTCACTCTTTTCACCAATTTGATCTACACTACCCAGTACTTTGGTATTAGATCGGACTACGCTGCATCAACGTGCATCGGTGAGCCTTGGCGGTTTTCCTTCCTCCATCACTTCCGGTATGTCCTGACCACTGCAGACCAGGAACGTCCCACAAAGGCTGCAGAGTTTTGGGGTTGCTGACTCTAGTCTTCATCATCATCATCATCATCGGGCACTTGTCAACGTCACGCAAATCCTTGCGCTCACCCGTTCTGCTTCAAACACATCAACTTCAGGGACACAAAATGTCCGGTTCAACTTGCTGCCTAATATATCCTGTGCTGTAATGTATATGTGACAAAATAAAGGCTTTACTTTATATCCCAGCCGCTCCCTGTCGCAGGTGCCACGGTAACAGGATGTTGTAACTGTAGCTACGGTGACGAGGACCAAACTGTCATGGATGGACAACTGGGTCAGATTAAAAAATAAATAAAATCACTGTTTAGGGCTGTTCAGTGTATATGCACACACACACACACACACACACACACACACACACACACACACACACACAGCGTTACCTCAGCATACGAACTCCCCACCTTAAGAAGTGATACTTTGCTAGAAATTAACCTCGCGCTAACTTGCATGTATTAGCAATGTGGGTCCCAAGAATGTTAGCAAGAAGAAAACAGAGCCGCTTTCAGTTTGGTTTTTAAAGCAGCATAAATATATTTTATAGCATAAGTTAAGTGAGGCTTAAATGTCCTTGTTTCATATTTTACTTCTTTGACATGTCTGTTCTAAATGTTTTTGCACACAAAAAGTATGATCATATTGTAATATTGGTAATATTTTTTGGGCGGCTGGAACGGTTTATCCGTATTTACATTATTTCCAATGGGAAAATGTGTTTCACAATACGAAACGTCGCCTTAAGAACGGATTACAATTTCTATGTCAAGGAACGCAAGCATATACTGTATAGATGTATATAAAAACACAAATCTAGAAGTTTTTTTTTTTAAACTTAAGCCTGGCTAGTCATTTGATTCTCTCCTGACGCGCTCCAGCAAGAACATTTTAACAAATCCTGCTGAACTGTGCAACGGATCTCCAGATTAAAACGGAGATGCTCACATTACAGCTACTGTAACAAACCGCATGTTCACAACAAGGTTCGATTGTGTTTTAGTCCACGAGGCGACTAGGAATGAAAACGAAACAGCCTGGACTTGAAATCAAACGCGGCGATGAGGAATTGATTGCGGTTACTGAGATACTGAGATACGTTTACGAGTCATAAACTTACTACGACTTCTAGATCATGAAGCGTTATTACCACATGTATGCGTACGGACCAGAACATCGACAGTTTGTACTGAATCGGTTCTTCAGCATCACGTTTCTATGCTTCACATATACCTTTATAATATATATATATATAAAAAGAACATTGTTTTTCCATCTACTTGTTCACCTGCAACCAAGAAGGACACTCTTCAGTGTCTGCTCAGGAAAGTCTGAATAGGTCTTAGCGAGGACCAATAAGGACACGCGGGTCTCCAGACGTATTTGCGTACTGTGTCTGGCGAGTGTCTCGGACGGCTCAAGGTCACACGCGATTATAGGATAGAAGCATTTAAGGTCCGGACCGATCCTCGTTACTACTTTTAACTGCACTGTGAATTTTTTAATTTTCTGTTAAAAAGTCCTAAAATACTTTGATGCCCACTTGCATCTACTTTTATTTTATTTATTTATTTCCCCGATGACCCCTGCCCCGTAATGATAGCGTGTCGTAAACATCTCGGAAGAGAATCCTGTGCGTCGCTGGCCATGTGATAAGCTAGGAGACAACAGACAGGAAGGAGATTTACACACACACACACACACACACACACAAGCTCAGAGAGAAAGAGAGAGAGAGCGGAATGGCAATCGCCTCCTGCTGAGAGATGCGGGGGAAACGGGGGAAACTCAACTCAACGACGGCCATAAACACGAGGATAAGGGTTTCAAACAAAACCCGAAACCGCTTTCTGAAAAGGTGCAGCTGGGGGAAGTCGCGTTTAAACCACCATTGTGTGACGAGTACACCAGCATCTCTACTACAAGCATCTTCAAGTGTGTGTGAGTGAGAGAGAATTCTGGGTAATCTTGGCTGGTGTATAAACGCATCCTACGGACAGCGACTATAATCCGGAATAAACTCTAGTACAGTCGACCTCTTCGTCATGTGGCGGTTCAGAGTTCGCAGCCTCAGTCGTGCGCGGATTTTACCTCAGAATCGAATTTATAATTGTTCGCGGAAATCCTCGGCGATTTTTTTTTTTTGATGGCGATATATTAATTTTTCATTCGTTTTAATGGAAAACTATTAAGAACAATATGACTTACTAATTTTGTAACATGCACAACGTAAATTCAGCTAAATTATTTTTAATATAAAAGCTAATGCTGTATAAAAAATTTTGGATTGTAGAGAGAACACAGAGCAACCGTAGAGGAAAATGCGGCTTGTGATGGTGAATTATTATTACCGTATTTACCCTATAGCACTGACACCAAAGAAAATATTAAAGTACATATGGTGGGGTAACATCGGTATTTTACATTCTAGCATTGCAGGAAACACAACAGTACAGTACAGTATACAGGTTTACCTTTACACTCTTTTTTTTTTTTACGGGTAATGTATAAAATCTTAAGAGTTTGAAATTAAAGTGTTTTGGGAACATATTTATTGTTTACACTACAAAAACATTTACAGACATTTTTTAAATACATCACGTCCAACATTTAAGTTTTTTTTTTTTTCCCACAATTCGTGGCTGCTCTAGGAACTTGACCCCCGCCAATTTCGGGGGTCGCCTGTACTGTGGGGTATGACATTACCAGACGTTGAACTAGACAGGAGGAAACCACATCAGACTCGACTTCCTTCAACACAGAACCGGAATCTGAGGCGACACTATAGTGAAGTTTCGCCAAAACTGGAAAACCAATTCAGGACGAGTCGGTCCCCGGGGTCTTCAGACTCGAAATTCTACAATCAAACTGAAGATCGAATTAAATAAAAACATAAAGATCCGTGATTTTGGCTGATCAGAGGGGAACCTGACGTGGTGTTGTACTCTTGATGCTCATCTGCCCTCCAGGTTTAACCTTCAGTTCTGCTTTTCTGCTCACCACGGTCGGTGGTTAACAGGAGATTATCGAGGTACTTCAGGTCAGCTCTGACCAATCTGGTGTTTCTCCACTGATCATCACTGAAGAAGCTCCCACCTAAAGAACCACTACATACTACACCACAACGCTACAGGCAAACGAGTCACCAAGATCACGTTCTGATGTGGGTTTTAACTAGACGTCCTGTATGACTGTATAAACTGAGAAGATTATTCTGCTTTACTTTGCTGCAATAAAATTCTCTGATTGTTGAATTGGACAAAAGGACAGGACTGGACGGGATTCAATTCAATTTTATTTTCAGAAGACTGATCTAGAGTCAGATGTACAATACAGTCCCAATGAGAAATGAGAATTAGGGCTGGGATCCAGCGTCTCCCCTGAAATCAATGACTTTTTTGCTTTTATTTAATTTACTTATTTGTTTTTATTTTAACCGTTTAATAAAATTCACATTGAACTGAACTTGAACGGAGCTGGCTTTCGGTCCATCGAATTTTATGCACCAGGTTTCGAGCCTGACTTTAATGATCTTTTTCACATTAAGCACGACTGATTTGTACCCTGCACAGGAACAACTGCTGTCCAGCGTTCACATTGTTTTTGTTCTCTGTACTCGGGTACGCTCGCGTATTTACGCTCTCCGATACAGCAGGTGGCAGTATGCACATACTCGGTTTGGGAGCCGCCATTAAAACACAGAACGGAAAGGCCAACTTTTGCGCTAAGTCCAATCTTATCAATGTTTCTAAAAAACAAAAAAATCAAAAGCTACACTTTTTCACGCCTTCCTACTTCATCAGATACGTACGTGTAGGTCAGAGGATGAGGTTGGCGTCTGGAGTGGGAGGAGACGGACGTTGTACCTGAACAGCGATCTGCTCCTGTGCTCAGATACAACTTCCATATTTGATTGAGAGACTAACTCTTCTGGGAACTGTGTACTAGTTCGTTTGATCACCGAACAAAACCAGACCAGACGTTGTGCTCAAGTGTTCTCAGGAACTCTTGTGATAAAAGTTCTGGCTGAAACTGTTGATTTTTCAAAAGAGAAATCGCTGCGAGTGTGTGTGTGTGTGTGTGTGTGTGTGTGTGTGGATGGTGGACGTAGAAGCGATTATGTGGTAGCTTTGCAGCAAGATATGAGAAACGAGAAAGAGGCAGGAGAAGAAAGGAGAAGTATCTGGAACGAGCCCGGCACCGTACGTACATTTAGGACGTCAAATCGGTTGATGCAAGGACGCTGTTTAAAAGACGAGAACGACGCGAAGACTGGCAACACCTCGTAAAACAAAACAAAAACTTTTTTTCCCCACCCCAAATCCCTCACACGTTCAAATTTCCATATTCAAACTAACCCAAGTCTATTCAAATCCTAAAAAAAAAAATTTATCTGCACTCGAAGACTGCGCTCGGCTCCTCCTTCGATTCAAATGGACGCATCCCGATGGTGAAGGATGCAAATCTGAGCGCGCGGCAGTATTCTCAGAGGTGAAGAAGCGGCGACGGTGATGACGAGGAATTCTTGCTGACACAAAAACTTGGCTTTCTTGCTTCTCGGGTATGGAAAAAAAAAAACTGAATACGGGCTTGCTCGAGGGAACGCTAGGGGGGACAAATCCATCACACCTCCTCGACGCTTGCTTTCTTCCCTCCCTCCCTCACACCCTCCCTCCCTTCCACTTCGCCGCCTTACTGACTTTGCCCCAGAGAGCCATGCCAGGCTGAATGTAGAGGGCTGACTGTAGAGCTGATTGGGACTTGCGGGCCTAACAGGCTTGGAGCTCAAGGGTTCGATCTGTGAAAGATGGTACAGGAGGGAGTGACGGGACATTAGACTCCCTATTAAGCGAAAGAAAAGTGCTACAAGACGGTACGGGGAGGAGTGACAGGACGCGAGGCTCCCCTATTAGCCCCTATCGGAGAACGGCTTCACCGGGACACCTTGTTTCTCTGTAGGGAGTCTTGTACACAAGGGGAAGATTAAACACAGGTCAAGATGCAATGCCAGGTGCTGCAGTCGCAAACCGGTGTGCTCTTATCTGCCCCTTCCCAAAACAAACACACACAGACAAACTCCCCAAGCCTGATGCTTACATTACACAGCACCGAGCTGATACAGAAGAGCGATCTCATGTCGTCTTTTTGAATTAGGTGAAAGCCTGGGACGCCCGTGTCCTGCGGCGTGACCGTACTCATCACCGAAACGGGGACCCCGTGCTGATTCCTCAACGTCAACTTTAAAAGAATCCTCTGTGTAAGCGCACCTGACATGTCGCCCGAGGCCTTCGAACAAAAGGCCGTCTTAAAACATGGATGAAGCCTGGCTGCACGCAAGCGCCCTTCAAAAGAAACGGTTAGGAAAATCGTGTTTCCGTCCGTCCTGTCAATAATTCAGGCGAGGATGCCCGGATAAGAGAGCATCCCTGATCAGCGGTCCTCACCTCTGGTCCTGGGGTATCTCCGCTCACACTCACACACACCGGAGCCGATTAATCAGCTAACGGGGACTACTCGGAGCGTTTCTGAAATACAGAATGCGGTCGTATGAGGATTGTGAATACAACGGCAAAAAAAAAAAAACTGGCTTGAAGACTTTGTACGACTTCTAGGGGCAGCTCGTTACAAAAACTCAGAACCAGGACCCGAAGTGGTAACTCTGGACGTCCAGCCAGCCAAAATCAGTTTCCTCTGAGCAGACGACTAGAGCTACAGCACGTCGGCCGCTTTTTGGTATCGGATGCAAATGACAACTCTCGGTTAAAACCAACCTGCAGCTCGACCGCGCGTCAGGCTCATCCGCGACTAGCAAACTAAACAACTGTATAGCTGAATGCATACATATAAGCTCCTGGTCAATAACTAACCCGTGTTTCCGCTACGTAAAATCCTGACTACGTTCCTCAACGTGTCCGCTAAATACGTCTTTCCAGATGGGAGATCTGAACCTGATCCGGCTTGTTCAGACCTGCAAAAGTGAGACGATTCGCGCGTCTTGTCGTCAAGTCAGACAAACGTTGCGAGGTCGTTCGGTTTAGACCTGATGCTTGGTCTTGATTCCTGAGAAAGATCCAGATCTCAAGTTAAATAGCAACAACACGCGACCTTTTCAGTATAAGCTGTCTCGTTTATCTGCTCATGATGACGCTAATGACGGTCAGCTCCACCCACCGGCAACATCTCACCACACACTTCTGCCAATCCTCAAGCCAATTAACTATTTTTTCTTCCCACATTATAATAATAATAATAATAATAATAATAATGATAAATAAATAAGTAAACAAACAACCTTTTTGTTGGAAAGCAAAAGATTTAAATATTTTCTTGCTGTAATTCAAACCTGATTATTCTCAACAACCTAGCTGGATACGAACGTATTCGTAAATGCATAAAAAGTTCACAAAATTTGTGGAAACCAAAACAAAAAAATAAATAAAAAATCAAGTTACTCACGAGATTAAAAATACCATTTCCAGTGAAAACTTGAGACCTCGGCGACATGAGATTACATTTAAGAAATGATTTTACAGGAACCTTGATTGATTACGTAAGGTCAATGTCAAACTTTGAAACACTGATTACTCTGAATCGCTTATTTGTTTCAGGAACACATACAAAATTTGTAAGGTAATAAAAATAAAGTAAATATATTCTGTATATGTATTTTGTAGAGTAACTCAACAACTAGACAAGTTTCAACAAACAGCTACGACTAGCTATTCAACAAAAACAAAGGTAACCACGCGCTACAAAAACATTTTTTTTTTTTATGTGCGCGCGCGGGCAACTACTACAGCTTGCAAGCTGCGTTAGCCTGAGAAAATCCCCTTTGATGCATATAGGGGGCGCTCTTCTAACGTTCAGTCTCTTATTTTCAAGGCCAGGTCTACAGGTAAACGACAACATACTTTCAGCACTCAATCTATCAAAGTTTCTATGCATTTAGGGGCAACATTCTTTTTTTAAAAACATGTGATGATAAACACTTGCAATGTTGTTGGGTTTTTTTTTTTTGGCAAATATCGCACCTACTTCCTCGAGAGGACTAAACCGGTCTCAGGACCGGCTTAGGGAGTGGAGCCAGCGGTGGTGGTGGTAACACTATCAGTAAAGCAAGAGATTGTGTAAACATTCGTAGGCTAAGACTCCAGCACACGCGCACACACACACACACACACACACACACACACACACACACACACACAGAGCAGGGCAGAGCGAATGCTGTGTGAAGGAGCGTATGCTCTCAAAGACTTCTGGGAAACAAGTGTTGAGAAGTTTTAAAGGCGCACAGGCTGGGGCATTCGCAAGGCACTGGACAAAACAACGGAGGACGTGATGAAGCTCCTAATGTTATATGTGTATGTGTGTGTATATACACACAAACACACACACACATACATTATATATATATATATATATATATATATATATATATATATATATATATATATATATATATAGATATAGAGAAACGAGTTCAGCCTTTATTCAACGCATATACATTACTGCACATATACATTAATTCTTTATTCTTCACATATCCCAGCTTTGTTAGTAGACTAGGGTCAGCCATTGTACACACACACTACATATAAATATATAACCATAGAACCATGTACGTATGTATGTATGTATAGAGAGATAAAGATATGTATACAAGAACATGTGTATACATACATATACATACACACACACTACATACAGACACACCTACTGTATATAGTATATAGTGCATTTCTCTCTCACTCATGTGTGTATGTTGTTAAATATAGACATGCATATGCACGCAAACACACACTATGTATATACATATGTGTGTGTGTGCGTATACACACGTACAGTATATACACATACACACAGGGTCATTTCATTATGGTTCCTGAAATCACTCTGTGTGTGTGTGTGTGTGTGTGTGTGTGTATACTTGCACTGTGATCTGACCCCTATTGCCAGGTTTAATTAAATGCACCAGTGATCTTCTCTGAACGCAGATCATCATCATCATCATCATCATCATAACACTACGACCAGGAAATCCAACAACCTGTGTGTGTGTGTGTGTGCCTCGTGCTACCTTTCATTAAAGACATGCACCCTGTATGAATGTATTATGCACGCATGCTCGTATGCACGTGCAGTATGTATGTTTATGCATGCACATGCACTGTGTTAATGTGATGTAACGCGAGTCTAGAAACTTGTGAAACTTCTCCGCACCAAGGTGTTGCACTCGCGTGCATAAACACGCAGCACGAGCCCCGCACCTGACTTCTAAAACTTCTTGCAAACTTCGGCACTGAAAACTAAACTGTAAACGAATAAGTAAAATAAATAAATAGATAGATGAAATAAAAACACAAACGCATTTAAAATAATAAACAGCGATGCAAAACTGACCGGGTGACGTCACAACACGTACACGCATGATCAGTCGGATGTTGCACGCACGCGCCCTTTTATTAACGTTATACATTAATTTAAACGCTGCGCGTCGGTTAACGTTTCCCCTTGTCTCTCTCTCTCTCACACACACACACACTTTGCGAAGCACGCGCACGCAGCTCGCAACCCTCCACACGAGAAATTTATTACGTTTAAGTTAACCGTAAATGCGCGCGCGAGTCGCTCACGAGCTGTAAACGCCAACAGAACAAAAACAACAAAAGGTCGGCGCGCAAAGGCACAGTGAAGTAAACAAAGCCAACCGAACACACGCAGAGAAGGAAGGAAGAGAATAAAAACACACATAAACAAAAGTTTGAACAAGTTTGTAAAGTAGTTTTTATGTGGCCGCGCGCGCGCACCGCTCGTGCAGGTAAGTTTAGCAGAACGGTTAAGGTTAACGGCAGGTTTGGTTTCCGTGACAACGCACGCATTTTGAACTTACTTCTCTCGCGCTTGGCTGTCGGACGGCACCACGGCTCCTTTCCCCTTGGCGTACATGTTCGACTCCGCTTTTTAGAAAAGATTTTCAGCCCCTGCTCGACGCCTGTCAAAGAAAGCGGCCAGGAAAAGGCTCCATCTCCATAGCTACCCGGGGTAGTGTGTGTATGTGTGTGTGTGGTTCTCTTCCTCCTCCTGTTTTTTTTTTTTTACATCTCCAACATCGGCCACAAATCAGGCACAGTTTCTACCGGGGGGGGGGACTTGAAACAGTCTGCCGCGAGAGCTTTTTTTTTTTTTCTTTCTCTTTTTTTTTTTCAATCGCTGTTCCGGGAGTTTACTCGCCCTCCCTCTGCTGCGGGGAAAGGGGGGGGCTTCTTAAAGGGGAACGCGCACCAAAAATTACCTGACAACTTTTTCAACTCATCATTCTTTGTTACTCAGTTTGATTGATTTTAAAGGGGGCGGGGTTTCACATTTAGTCCCTTTAAATCAAATCCTGGTCCTTTTTTTATTTTTTATTTTCTCCTCACTCTCTCACTCAGCATCTGTACTACTTTATCCTGTACTAGCGCAAGTACCGTCACTGACGGTTCAAGAGGTTGTAGATATAGTTAAAAGGTTAAAATAATAATAATAATCTGCTGATCTTTAATGTAATCAGTGATATTATTATTTCAGGTTGAAGCCCACGTACATGTCCGTCTGTCTTTCTGTATGGCAGAACTCTCTGTCTATCTTATTAATATTAAGAAGAAATTAAATTTTCTAAGGTTGAGTATCTCACGCCTTGTTGATCATCTAGCAACATGTTGTACTTCTTTCATTATACTTCTCAGTTCATTAACCGGAGAGTGAATCACAGATTAGAAATCGAAAAAGTAGATCAGATAAAGATGAAGTTTTGTCTTAAAATGACTCCAGTGTGTTAAAATTCACGTATACCACTTCAGCTCTGTTATTTCAGCCAAAGTGAAAATTTGAACTAATCCCATTAAAAATATTCAGTTTAGTTTTTCCAATTAATATCTTTATTGGTGCAGGTGTTTGTTTACATTGAGCGAGTAGCTTATTAGTAATGTATTTTAAAGTAGATCCGCCACATAACTGTTCATAACATCGCTTTTACTCAACATTTTGATTTCACTTATGGTGCAGGTTAAACTTCAGTCAGATATCTAAGGACTGCAAAGGTTTCATCAAATTCTGTCCAGATGGTTTTGTGTGATGCTGTGACAAAACCTGGCAGGACAGACATACAGACATACAGACAGACTGGTTTCAGATCATCCAACGTATATAACTAAAATATTATTGTAAGAGCGAAGTCTGACCAATGGACAGACGAAACATGTCTTTTATTTATATGGATACAGGGTCACGAGGGGCCTGGAGCCTATCCCAGAAGACTTAGGGCACACCCTGCATAGGGTGCCAATCCATTGCAGATCACACACACTCACTCACACACACTATGGGGCAATTTGGGAACGCCAGTTAGCCTAATCTGCTAAGCAGATGGGGGAACATGCAAACTCCACGCACACAGACCCGAGGAGGGAATCGAACCCACACCCTGGAGGTGCAAGGCGACAGTGCTAACCACTACACCACCTTGTTGCCTTTTTGTCCTCTCCTGTGTGGACCAAAACAACCGTTCTCTGCCTCAAGCCCCTTTTCCACCAAAGAAGTGCTACTTCATGTCTGGTGCTTGTGCTGGTTCAGTAGCGAACCTCCTAAGAACTGGCTAGAGAATCACATCATTACATCACTGTTTATGTCCATGTACATCTCTACTTTCTTGGGAATGTTAGCAGCAATAATAGTTGCACTGCTAGTAGAAAAAGAAAATGCTAGCAGCAAGCACGACAACAGCAATGGTGAACTTCAACATGCCTTTGAGGGCAGTTCTCCTGGCTTTAGCATTACTAGAAAGCATTTGAGCTGCCCATTGCATGTTGAGCCCATTTTTTTAAAGATGGCAGTCAAAAACGTTTTGTTTGTTGGTCGTGATAATCCCGCCTCCAGCCCCAGGAACCGGCGTAAAAATGGGAATGAACACAATGGTATATATATATATATATATATATATATATATATATATATATATATATATATAATAATAATATAAATTAGATATTTATACACTTATGCACCAGCTTTGTGTGCTTTTTTTTTTTTTTTTTTTTTGAGAATTTTATGTACCTTTTCAGCCTTCAAACAACTTTATTTTTCCCCCTCTTTTTGTTTAGCAAAATACTCAATGAATTGTTTGGAGAGACGGTTGTGTGTAGCAGCCAAAAAAATAATCACAATCCAATCCATGTGTCCAGTCCATAAATCAGACTTCTGCACTGTAGTTTTTACAAACCTCACACAGGTCCACTACATCCACTTGATCCAGCTTCATGAAGGATGTAACCATTAGCTGGTGAGCTGTTTGGACAAGGAAAAGGATTGTAACTGTCCAGAGTAGTTGGTCCTCAAGGATGGATTTGCAAAAACCCGAAATCCTGAAATACTTGGTTGTGGGTCGTTTTACGCCATTCTTCTCTAGATTAGATTGGCAGCTACGGAAGTTTTTTTTTTTTCCTTTGAAAGGAGGTAGATTCAGTTTCATTCAACATAATAAGACTTGCAAGTTAATCTATGCACCGGATTACAATGTAGGTAAACATTTGTGATATTTGCATAGTCGATAATACAACCGAGAGTTAAACACAAGGCGGTCTGCATGAAGACGACGTGAGTAAAGCTATGTAAAGAGGTAGATTGTAAATCAGTCTGAAACTGATCTTATCTCTGTGGCCAGCACTGTCACTCTATAGGTAAAACATGGTGTCTTGGCATTAGGGATTAATTTCTTGATTCTGTAATGAACTGAGCCGAGATGTTACCGACATGTCACTTACGCGGCCTTACTGGGGAAGTGATACGATTTGTACCATAGATACGTAACTCAGAATAACGTAGCTATAATTGTATGCTGGCAGGGAGGAGAGATAAAATTGCCGAAAATAAATTGTAAAAATCTTGATATTATTTTTACACCCTTGCGCTGACCATGATTACCCTGGTTGTTAGCGCACAAAACGTTGTGCTGTGCCCGGAGTCAGTGCAGAAATTTTACCACGTGCTGTCAGTCCGACGGGTAAAAAATACACCACTGATGGAGGGATGCTGTTATGGGAAACAAAAGTGAATTTTAATATCCACGAGATATCGGTAAGTTGTGGTAACTAGAAACGTTAATTTTGTAAATTTTTATTTCTTTTCAAATGAATTAGAATGCCCCGACACTGGAGACTCCTTCCGTCAAAGCCCCGACATCGTCTATATCCACTGTATGCATATTAATCATATTAACAATTACATAATTGTTTTTGTTCAATACTACAACTGTCAAAAATATGTAGCGCATATTATACGATACCATATAGAAACAAAATCATATTCAGTACTATTTATAACCCCACGAAACGAATTCCTGCCATAGTCGCTGTTATGAAAAATAGTTAACACCCTCCGACCAATCAGATTTGAGAATCAGTGTAAACATCGTCTGTGCTTGTATTCATTCAAATTTGGTATGGAACAACTTTCGAAAAAGCTTTTCATACGACACGTTGTTCCAAAGTATGAATGTGGTTCTGTAAAGTAGTCATCCCAGTGGTGTACCAAGCCCCATCTACAAAGCATCTGAGAGACACCCATGCACACAGGAGTGGCTCCTTTTGTGGTAAACAACTACCCAAGACTAGAGACATCTTGCACAGTACAGTCATTGCACTCTGTAGCATGTTGTGGTTGACCACCGCCCTACGCACGTTGGTGTTTTTCCTTTTCTCACACACCAAATTTAACTCGAGGAAAGCCTTAATAAGTAGCTGATGAGCTTAATCAAGTCGCAGTCTAAAACCAAAGACACAAAATGAAATGTGAAAATGAAAAAAAAAATAATAGTGAAGATTTCATTTGCGTCTTCTCCAGTGTACAACGTCTCCTATCTTGGAATTCAAAAAGTTAGCGTTAGTTTCCTGTTTTGCGCACGTAACTACATTTAAGAATAACTCAAAGAAGCAGCCTTTTCAATGATTCATCCTTAAGTCAGGCTGAGCTATTTACGTCATTTCAGCCTTGTAATTACTGACTAGAAAACAAACAATTCTATGAATTTCATACCCGCATTTGTACAGTTTGTTCGGTCTTATCTTGTGTACCGCGTGGTATATTCAAGCTACTTGCTCCTGGTGCCTGTGGGGCGCTATATGGAACAAGTTCATTTTGCTTGCTGTAGCTCATTAGCTTGACCACACATGCTGGGTTTGCTCCTGTTTATCCAAAACATCCTGCGGTCTCTCCTGGCCTCCCTTCCGGCCAAGCTCACTCTGAGTCACGGCTACAGGAACTGCCTCAGGAACTGCCTCGCCTTACGTCTCGTGAGATATTATCGGACTTGCTGCGTGATCATGAGCCTTCGCATGTCTTCGCATCTTCTACACTAAGAGCAGCGTGCATGCTCCTCTACACTCAATAAGATATTATTCATAACATCAAGTATCATGAGAAGATGCTGTTGGTGGCCTCTGTAAAGTATAAGAGCCAAAGCAGGCTAGACGTTTCTTCATATTTAAACCCACACCTAGGTTTCTGCACAAATACCATAATTTTACATCAAATTGTTTTGGTAACATCAATGTGAATTTTAGATGCTTTTGATGGGGCAGTGGTAGCTTTGCTAATTCAAGGTTTTGAATTACTGATCAGAAGGTCAGCAGTTCAAGCTCCAGCTCCACCAAGTTGCCACTGTTGGGCCCTTGAACAAGGCCCTTAACCCTGTCTGCTTCAGGGGGGACATATCATGGCTGACCCTGTGCCCCCAACTTGATAACAACCTGGGATATGCAAGGAAAAGAATTTCGCTGTGCAGTTGCACACATGTGACATTTCTGTGCAAAATGCTATAAGTCCACTTGCCTCAGTTTTGTTCTAATGGATAACTCAGTCTTCAGCTGTGTTTATGGCCTTGTGAATATGCAACTTAGTGCTAATAATACTGTTGGGTAAGTTTTCATTAAAATATTTATACATAGCTCGTATACCTCATGTTTTGTGGAATTGGATAAAATAAAAAAGTATTGAGTTTTGTTGCTCACAAAACTTTATTAATTGCATCAGCCACCATTACCAGTTTCAGTTTCACTTCAAGCTTCTTATCATAGCACAGTTTTGCGCCGTAAAAGGGTGACTGGGCGTCAACCGACCGCGTATACAATATAACTCAAACGCTTGGACACTTCTTCTGATTCAATGCTTTCTGCTTAGTGATTTATTCTCTACATTCTAGAACAATACTGGATTTTTTCAAAACTATGAAATAACACATATGGCATTAAGTACTAAGGGAACAATATGAACAACAACTAACGGTAAGCTGTTATTTTAAGACATGAAGGTCAGCTGTTCTTGCAAGAACAGTCTCGTCAAGTGCATTGGCAAAACCCATCAAGCAGCATGATGAAACTGTCTCTCCTGAAGACCTTCCCTGGAAAGAAAGAAGAGAAATCTCATTTCATTTAGAGTCACCAACCTCAGAAATCACAGATTAACAACCAGCACCTCAGATTAGAGCCGTTATGAAGGATTTACAGAGCAGAAGTAGCAGATACATCTCAATATCAACTGTTCAAAGGAGATTATTGCACATTTTAGACGCCTTCAGCGTTGTTTTACAGTGTAGAAAGAAATAAAAATCATGGAATGAGAAGGTGTGTCCAAACTGGTAGACTGGTATACGATGTCTGTGGTCCCATAAGTTTGTTCACTGGGTGTTAAGTTTCATTCATAAGTATTACTCTTGTAAATATGAAAGTGCATCATGGCTTCTGAATGCACCTAACCAGTGCTAGTGAGAGTTCAAAGCCGTCTTCAAAAATATATATAAATAAATAAATATTTTAGTCAACCATGTGTGCCGGTGGACAATAATTTGCTGCAATGAGTGAAAGTCAAAAAATGCTGTTTATCTTGTTTTGCTGTCAAACTGTTCGTGTGCAACATGCAGAAATGTACAGGTAATGAAAGTGGTATTCACTTCAGCACAGCTGAACATATAATTATTTGTTTTTAAAGATATTTAAAGTAATTACCCATGTCGGTTTTCTCCAGATGACTTTCTTACTCATTTTCTCAATCAGTACTTTTACTCAAGTGAGTTATTACTACAAGGGCGGCATTTTTTACTCACATCTGATAATATGCCAGCACTACACTTTACATCAAGGTTAATAAACCAAATTTCTCTAACATTATATGCCCTTATGGAGCTATTACCCATTTCAGACCCATTTCCACCGTTCTTTACTGTTCCTTGGCATATAAAAATATTCCCGAAAATGTAAAAACTTATTTAAACTGAAAAATTTCTACTAATCTAAGAAAAAGAATATCGTCCAACTGGGAGAGGTGGTCTACAAGCAGTTTAATTCACAAAAAGATGCTTTATGCTGATCAACTCTGTGCAAGACAAGAAACCACCCTGTATGGCATACCATTGTTTTTTTGTTTGTTTTTTTTTTATCGGGGGGGGGGGGTGTCTTAGAAAGAAACCAGAGAACCTGAAGGAAAACCCAAGCACACGCGAGAAGAACATGTGACATTCCAGGCAGACGGTAACCCGAGCTCAAACTGGGGACCCTGGAGTTGTGAGAAGGCACTGGCTTCCAGTTCACCACAAATGAACTTTACTATGATGAGAAAAGGCCTCTGGATCATTATGGTGTGGACCATCATGAAGCAGTTTTCTTGATAGTAATGAACCCAACCTTTATATTCACTCCCACCCGACCCCCCCCCCCCAAGCTCTAAGAATGTAGAGCTGCCTTCTGTTCAGTAAGACGAGATGAACCATCAGTAAATTCAATTCAATTTTATTTGTATAACAATTTTAACAATTGTCATTGCCGCAAAGCAGCTTTACACAATCAAAAGAATTACATGAGTTCGTATGAAATGTGAATGTGTATGGATCAAAAATGGTCAGAAAGTCCCTGGTGAGCAAACCGAGGGCGACGGTGGCAAGGAAAAACTCCCTGAGATGGCAGTAGGAAGAAACCTTGAGAGGAACCGGACTCAACAGGGAACCCATCCTCATCTGGGTGAAACAGAAAGCAGGAATTGATCTGCATTCATACTGTGTGTTCGGTGGCAGTTCAATATAACAGTTGATGTTAATTGATGTTAATATGGAGTCCAGGTAGTTATTGGAGGCTCAGGTAGACTTGTAGGAAACTCCGTTCCTGAACTATCAAGCGACTGCAGCCAAGTCAAGTCCTCAGAGAAACCGAGGCCAGAACCGTCCTATGGTAGAGTGAAATCATCCCCAGACACTGGACGCATCCCAAAGAGACACGCGGGGCATCCATGTGACGAGATCTCCAACCAGAAGTGGGGCACCAGGACGACTCAGGCAGGTCCAGAGGACAGAGGTGGTCCGGATCACTGGCAGCTCAGGAACGACGTAAATGAAAATAGTTGTGCATTAGCTTTTTTTTTTTTTTCCCCTCATCAATTGTTTAAGGTCATGCATGCAAATTTAACATAAATATTCTGATTCTGAACTCAGAGTTGTGATGTTAACTTTTCTCAGTACGACAGAACACATGGACGACCCTGATCTTCTGTTAGTGTTGTGCTTTTGACAAGACATTTACTGTGTAAACTACACCGACTGGCCAAAAAAAGCAAGTCTAATATCACACCCATAATTTCTTCAACTGGCCTCAGCTTTGATTACAGTGCACAGTGTGGTGGCCAATTCATGGGTTAAAAATGATTCCTCATGCTGCCAGAACATTTCAACTCTTTCACAATCCAAGTCCTGTAAAATGCCCATGTCATCAGGGAAGGAAAACTCCGCAGATGTGATAACCTGGTCATCCAGTTCATCAGCTGACTTCATTTTCTTGCTACATAACGGTGCTACCTAACTAGACCTAACTCCAGACCATGGCACCCCTCCAGAGGCTTGTACAGTGGGCACTATGCATGATGGGTGCACCGCGTACCCTGACGTCTGGAACTAGAACAATCTAGACTCATCAGCTCTGCAAACTGATGCCCTTTTTTTCTGATTAGTCTCACTAACGCAGCTGTTTAGTCCCGATCCTGTCGGCTCTTGTCACATTTGTCCAGTTTTTTTTATGATGTTACTTCACCAAGTGTTGAAGTTCATTCATGTTTTGAATCTGACCATATTTCTTCCAAGAAGTTTGCAGTTCACTAATATCCTTCCATGATTAAACACTGAGTTGGACATTTCTTAACCCAATTTAAGTCATTTTAATATTTACTTGAAGCAGGCCAATAATTTGACCTTTCTATTTAGGCAGTTTGTTTGGCCGCGCGCAGGCTGGGTTTAGCTAGCTTTAACTATTTGAATATCAGGCCCAAACATCGAGCTGGATTCTGGAGGCTGTCAAACCCTGGAGGTCCACCAGGGCAAAACTGTCTGCATTCTCCGAGTGCTCATTTTATATACTGTACGGCTTTACGTATTACCGTATACTGGCGTACCGATGTTATCAAAAACGTTTATTTCGTCCGAACCATAGCGATCATCCAAACACTGAAGTGGATTTATCTTTTTTTAATTCATGGTTACATTTTTTTTTTTTTTTTAAGTTGGTATGTGAAACAGGCCTAAGAAGCCGAGGAACCCGAGGTAGAATGTGGAAGCCATGCTTTTATGTATTTCATGCATTATTTTCAGTAGAGCGCCTGCATATAAATATATACTTTTTTTTCCTGTGTGCTCTGCTTCTTCCAGAAAGAAGCCCGAAAATTTCACATCGACGCCTATAATCCGGAGCTATCTCCCGATGAGTGAGAGAGAGAGAGAGAGAGAGAGAGAGATGGAGGAAGAGAGGACGAGGGAGATAGTGAGGGATGGAGAGAGACTTGATGAGACACTCCGAGAATAGTAAATACTTGCTTTTTTTCAACCACTGCTGCACTACCAAGAAATCTTTTCCACTGCACCTCTAGAAGAATTTTATATATTTATATATGTATATGTGTATGTGTGTGTGTGTATATATATATATATATATATATATATATATATATATATATATACTGTATATATATCCAACATGCATCTTTTAAATATCTGACTTGTTGAGCAGGATAAATTTAAACAAGCCTCTGGGCATGATTGCATTTTTTCCCTTTGACTATACTTGATGCTCGTTCCAGTCGTACAATGTGCATAACGATGATTCCATGCTAATAGCTATTAGCGTGGTAGTGTATTTTCACTGCAAAATTTAAAACCCAAGGAGTCTTGGATGCAACATGCAGCTGTGAGAGTGTGTGTGTGTGTGTGTGTGTTGGGGGGGGAGAAAAGAAAAAAAAAAATGGTGCACTGCAAACAAGTTGTGGCGAATTGCATCATGGTACAAACATGCACCAAACCTCAAAAATTCACTCTTTTCAACCATGGCAAATTCACATGGAGCATACCTCACACACTCTCCCTTTCTCTCTCTCTTTCTCTCTCTCTCTTTCTTCTCTCCTTCACTCTCTTTCTCCCTATCACGTCCACCTCGGAGGCAGTGAAGTCGATCTAGCTCTAGACCACAAACTTTATCTTCTGCCTTATCACACCGTCCATATCACCGCTCCGTCCCTTCTCCCGTTTAAAAACAAATCCATGTAAAAACGAACACAGATGTCAGGGACGACGCGTCGTAGTCGCTCCCCTTTAAACGCAGGACCGTACATGTATAATGTACGTGTATTTCTGGTTCCCCTGTTGAATTATATCGGTGGAGGCAGGCTTCGAGGAAAAAAAAAAAAAAAATCTCATTATTAGTGCCAGGAAGAAATCCTCTTTGCTCTGGGCTGCGTGTTGTGGGTGTTGGAGCAGTGGGGGGTGGGGGTTGAATAGAGCGTACAGCTCTGTGTGTGTGTTTGTGTGTGTGTGTGTGTGTGTGTGTGTGTGTGTGTGTGTGTGGGGAAGGAGAAGAGAATGGAAATGCAGCGAGGACTGTGTGAGAGAGAGAGATACTGGAGTCAGTCAACCTGATCTCCAACAAATTCAGTAGGAAAGAAATCGGAAGCAAAGCTACGCCCGGGCTGTAACTCCGTCCCCTCGCGTTAAGGAATAAGGATTTGGGAATTCTCATGAATTTGCAATCATGAATCTATTTTAAGTATACGCCCGCCAAGCAGTTTAATAGGAACACCTGTGTTCGTGCTGTTATCAACTGGTCAGCCGGTCACGTGGCAGCGGCGGCGTGTAGAAAATCACGCGCGTCCACCGAGAACGGCGCAAAAAAACAAAACGCTCCACAGGTAAAAGAGCCTTATGTAGGATGAGAGAGGTCTGAGATAGATACAGCAGACAGGGTCGAGCCGACACAAAGGCTGCCCTGATTCCACCACTTTTCACAGACGTGCCGAGCTTTAACGCATCTCAGAATGCGCGATAAGTCGAACCCTAAACAGGAATCTGCTGCCTTTTCCAGGCCTCTCTGGATCACATGCTCAGACGTGAACATGGTGCCTGAGTAAAATATTAACGCAACAACTAACGAGGAGGCCACGGAGACTGGGAGGGAGAAGAAAAAAAAACGTGACCTCCGCATCCGCATCTCTCCTCATTACCATACCGGCAACTGCGCGTCACGAGCCTTTGTTTGTTTTGATCCGTCTCTCCGTTTGCTCGCCGCCTCGTTTTGTTTCCTTCCCATATTTCGCTTGATGTATACCACCGCTAGCCATAGATGGCTCACTCGCTCAGAAAGAGGGGTAAATATTTAATTACACTGGATCGGGGCAGGGAGGAGGAGGGGTGGGGGATTGGGTCCAGGAACTCGGGAAGGTGGTCCAAGTCGTGTCAGTAAGCCACCAAGGTTGTTTTTCCAAATGATGGAGTATTGAATTGGATTTACCTTCAGTTTGGATTTACAGTTGACCTTGATGATGATGATGATGATGATGTCATTTCCGCTTAGATAATAATAAACTCAGAAAATTCCTCGAAAGTCTGGAAAAATGCCTGCGAATGCCGAATGGACGGGCCCGGATAACGTCGCAGTAAATAAAACAGAATTGCTTTGTATTGGTTCTTTGGGAATTGGACTACGCTGCGAGTTTGTGTGAGGGCTCGACTTGCCGCAGTCGCAGTGGCATTTCTCTTTCTCGTTCCCCGCTTTTCTTTTCCCTCTCTCTTATTCTCTCTCTCTCTCTCTCTCTCTCTCCGAGGCTTTTTTCGCTTTCGCACCAGCCAAGCCCGGGATGGCCATTAATCACCGGCTAAAATGATAGATGTTCCTCATGGAATGAGTAGATGCACCATGCATACAGAAATAACCTGCTGTGCTGGCTCAAGAAGCACACACAAACACTTTGTCTCTCAAGCACACACACACACACACACACATTACACTCTCTAGCTCTTGTTTTCATCAATATACATGTATATATTTTTCCTCTAAAAGTCCACTCTTCTACTATCGCATTTTGTATTCATATCAGTTAGTGGAAACGCAGGTCCCTGCAACAAACTTCCACAATTTTACCTTCGACATCCCAGACGCACCTGCAAATTAGCATAGAAAACAAGCCTCGACGTTCCAGATGGATCTCCATCTGAGTGCTGAATAATCAGACCTCTTCCAGGTATGATTGCACCTAAACACAGCACAAATAGGCCCAAGTTAATCATTAACGATAACGATATGCATCATCTGGTATATATATATATAATATATATTTTTAAATAATTTATTTATTTGTGTGGTCGTTTTTAACGCGGATCAGACGTATATATTTCCGACGGTATCGCCGAACCTCCAAACAACCCCCCACGCCGCCCCCCCCCCACAACTCCCGACCGTGCAACACAACCTTTACAGCCACCCTTTTTTTTTTTTGCTTTCCTCTGGTTCCTTTTTTAATTGAATGTGGTCCCAGGCACCTAGGACGGAAAAAGACACCCTTTTTTTTTCTAGACCAAGCGCTGTTGCATCCAATTACAGATGAGGAAAGGAGGGGGGCTAGCTAAAGCCCAGGAAGAGTTTATGACCCTTTCCACACATCTGGGATGAAAAGCAGGCTGTTTTTTTTTTTTTTTTTTTCTCAAGCTCGAGGAGAGGCACAGGCATGTCTGTGAGAAAAGAAGTGGAGAAAACAGCTTTTTTTCCAAGGCTTGCTGGGCTGTCTTGACGGCGGCGAAGCAAGTTAACGACATGCAAATGAAATGCGAGCAACGCCGTATCTTCACTGCACGGCCTAATGAGAAATTCCAGGATTTTACCAGGACGCAAACATAGAAACACCCCCCGCCCCCCTTCAAACATATACACACACACACACACACATGACAAGATGTCTGGATGTCTGTAGGTAAGAATGTAGCTACAAAATGTCTGGATGTCTGTAGGTAAGAATGAACAAAAGCAGCAAAATAACTGATAAGGTCTCGGTTTGTTTTGAAATCTACGAGACCATGTTTTTGGAATTGTTTATGCACCACATTTGTCTGGTCAAGAGTACGAGTCAAGAGCTGCAAACGTTAACTCAAATATTACCCAAAATATTACTCATTATGAACATATCAAAAGAATTTTAAATCGTATACGCATATATTTTTTTCCCTCCATTGCAGAAAAATTGTCCAATCCGAATTTAGCGCAGTCACGTCTGACCGGGTTTCTCCCCACAAAGTCAGCTTTGGCAGGTTCCTCGTTAGCGGAGGGTTAATTAGCATAGCTAACAGGGTTTCTAGGGGAGGGGCCTCGTTAATTAGAGATTAAACGCAGCGTAAGCCGGTGGCTGTCGTCTGCCGGATTTATTAACACGGTACAGCTTTAATTGTTCCCGGCCCGCACAATCGTTCAGCGCCTTCATCATGGACTAAAGGGGTTGGGGGGGGGTCAGTGTGGTCAATTACGTTGACCTCCACCTCAGACATCCTACTTCAATTCAGAACTGTCATTTAACTGATTAGCGTACTGCTGTGTTTCTTTTTCCCTTCTTTTCCTTCGGAGCTTTAAGTTCCCAAATACGCATTTGGGAAAAACAACAACAACGGTTGAGGAAACATATTGCAATGTTCCAAGCTGTAGCAGGAACCTTACAAAAATGAATGAGTAAATATATTAGAATTTTTTTTTTCTACACATATTCGGTATATGATCCTGTCTTTCTCTCTTCATTTAAGGGTGCCTAAGGAAAAAAAAAAAGAAAAAGAAAAAACACTATTTGCCTGCAACAAGCCGATTTGGATCAGTGCCACCGATAAAAATGTGTGTTGCCAGACCAGACCCATAAAAAGAGACATTTAAATTCTCCCGAGGTTACGTATTGGGCATAAATGAGCAACTCCAGTCCACAGTAATCAGTTCCACAGGCTCGGCTGCATTAGAAGATTCAGTGAGGTCATCGAGTGTGTAACGCGGCTGGCGAGCGCCGTGCATCTTTGCAAATGTGACCACAATGAGTCAGGGCGAAGAAGCGGAGGAGAAAACGTGGAGCTGGAGTCTGGATGGAACATCCGGAAAACATGGAAGGGATGAAAACAAAGCAGTGTGGTGATGATGATGCTGCTCATCCTCATGGGGGGGTGGGGTTGGGTTTTTTTGGGGTACAAGTGTTAAAGTGTGAAGGTAGTAAGTGTCTGTGTGTGTGTGTGTGTGTGTGTGTAAAGGGACGAGTGTGAGATTACCTAAAGTGCCCTGATTCTAGTAGGTTTGAGAGTAGCCAGTGACAATGTCATTTTTAAATAGAATTATTTGCATATTTTTGTTTGAACAAATCAGATCATCCTAATTCTGTACTCTACAAACCCTGAGCAATGGCTTCTCAAAGCCGCCACGGATAGATTTCACATCAGCCACATCATCTAGACCTGACGAAAGCCCCCAGCCAGACGGTTGTCCAGTTATTTTCACCCCCCACCCCCTCCGGTCCATTTTCCCAGCGACGCCCGTTGTGTTTTCCATAACCGAATTGAACACGTGGTGATAAATACCGACCCAGTGTGTTTCTTTTCCTGAGTGTTCCTGCAGTTCTGCTTTTGTTTGAGTGATGGAGGCATATATTGTTGACAGTCATGCCCCGGGCCAAGCCTGCAGAGCCTCTCATGTCTCTTTGCGGGGCCTCCGTGATCCCCCCCGCCCCCATTCCTTTACGCGCTCACACACACATACACGCGCACACAGCATGTGTACAAACTACAGACACAGGGAGGTACAAAGGGCCAGGGCTCTTTAGTTTTTCTCCTTTAGTGGAGAAGCATGGCTTCCATTATTCTTCCCCCCACCCACCAGAAGAAGAAAAAAGCCTTGCATTTCACTGTATGCCTATGCGTGTGGTTTATTTCATTCATAAATCCAGCTTTTCTACATACATACAGACAAACTATTTTTGATTTTTTTTTCCATAGAAGACATATCTTGAACCTTTTTGGCACTTGCACACAAAGTCACTAGTGCACTCGCTCCGTTGGCAAATCCGTGCTTGCAACTTTTTTTTTTTCGCTCTCTCCATGATGCTGTCAACGGCTAACCAAATCTTGCCACGGATCCATGCAAATTGTGCATCAAGGGGTGTCTCGGTTTACCGAGTAAAACAGTCGTGTATTAAGAGCATGCCTTGCGCGTGTTAAGAGGCGTACTCTCAATGGAATGTGGAAGGGAAAGAAGCCATTGAGAAGAAAAGCGAGACGTCTCTGTGGAGGACAGAGAGAGAGAGAGAGAGAGAGAGGGGGAGAGCATGGATAAACCGAACCGTCCCGCTTTTATACGTAAATGATGTTAACTCCACTTACAAGTCTTGGTAGATCTGTATAAAGATGTCCAGGAATAATAAGATTTAGCCCAATTAGAAAACATGTTGTGGTAAGAGAGACAGAAAGAGTGAGAGCGTGAGTGAGCAATGGAGAGAGAGAGAGAGAGAGAAAAGAGAGAGCATGGGAAATCAAACAGATCTCATCATCTAGACGGTGTTAATCTCAGACATAAAGTCCTGCTTGATCTGTTTTAAGATGTGCAGTCTTGCATATAGTGACAGTGCCATTAGCCTGGAGAGGAATAATGAGATTTAGCTCAATTAGAAGACATTATAAGGTGTAGCGAGAGGGAGACAGACAGACAGAGAAATAGAGAGAGAGAGTGAGAGAGAAACAGAAAGTGAAGGATTAGAAAATGACTAAGAGAATAGACATGTTTTCATCCAAATGTTTCGCAAATATGAAGCAAATTTCTGGAAAGGCTGGCAAGAGTCGTTGCGTTTCCATGAATTACGGGTTAATGGAGGCGAGCCCGATAAGGTGACGTAATAAAAAAGAGCAACAGCAAAACATGTGGAGTCATGGAGAAACATGGATAACGCTAGATACGAAGATGTGTGGATCTATATGTGAGGGTACTCGTTTTTTTTCTTTTTTACATCCTTGGTCAAGCAGGAATTCGGAATTCATGCAAAAATCAGGACACTTCACCCGAACGCACCAGTACACCGGATGGCATCCGACAGGCACCATTTGACAAACAACAGGTTCCTTTAGGACTGTAGAAGGTGCATTGCCGTTACCACCCACTAAGCTGTAGTCGTCACCATTGGGTTAAACGCAGCTACGCTGAGTCAAGCAAAAAAAAAAAAAAAACGCTCCCTTGAGCACCCAAGAAGAAATGTCTTTACAAATTGATTTATGTATTACCAACCCCGCCAGTGGCCTCTGAACCATCCATTAAGATACCACACACTGCAGCCGCCAAGCCGACAGAACAGAAGGAGAAACCTTTCAATGGTTGGGTTGAGGGGACGGCTAGGGGAAGTGGTAAAGGAAGCTTCAAATCCAGATCTCTCAATCTCTGGATGACTAAAACTATCAAATTAGATCTGTTTCCAAGCCGTACAACAGAAACGCATTCACTCTTATTGTCAGGAGAACACTGACGCCGCATCCATGGCTGGAAATCCAAGACAGCAAAATTGGCTGTGCTGTCTGAGTGGGAGGGATGACTTACACTTTCCCCTGTCAGTCAGGGCAACACTAACCAATCATGGATGTCCGTGTGGTTAATAAGGCAGTACAGGCATCCTTTGACAAGGCATGACCAATGGTTCGAAAAGATGAACTGGCCTGTAGGTGTTATGGGAACTGGCAAATAACCAAAGGGGGGAAAAAATGGAGTGAAAGGGATTAAAAAAAGGACAACGGAAAGAAATTTGGTCACCCGCTCATGTGAACTAGTCAACAGGTTCTATCACACAATATCCAACAAATCAAGCTAGCTTCCTGTATCAAAGCACTCAGCTTTACTGTGTCTCCGTCTGTTCGAGAGGCAGAGAGCATGAATGCTGCGGATAAGTTCAGAACTAGTTCTGCATACAAAGAGCCCTAATAATTGAGAGAGAGAGAGAGAGAGAGAGAGAAGGTACACAAGCTCATGAATGCAAATTTGAAATAACTCACACTAGTGTAAAAGTTACACTTAGGATTCGAGTCATTTCAGCCTCCAATTTCTGTACACCTTTCTGGCCACTAGATTTAGAAGCTTAAGAGTGAATGGCGTTCGGGTTGGTTCTCCACACTCCCCGGTGCCTCTTTCACTGCAACACAATAAGCTTTTCCAAGCAATATATAATAATTCCTGGACAAAAAAAAAAAAGAAAACATTTCCATCTTTAATAATTTGAACATTCAGTGAAGAAAATCACGAAGCTCTTGATAAACTTGTCAAATTGTGTCTTTATAAGAAAGTAGATATTTCCAGGCCCCAGAATGTATGCTACTCTCTAGATAGAAGTCTGGGTCATACAGTAAGTGTGAGTGGAGGAACTTAGCAGTCATAGCCTTGACTAGGCGCTTCAACTGATTAAGAGCATAATCTGCCTAATTGCACCCTCATTAAAGGTCTCGATATCTAATAACTAATAAACATAATGTCAGCAGTATAAGCCTGGCTATTGAGGAAAGTTAAGGAAACCACAATGTCTTTTAGCTAGAAATCTGAACAAGACCACGTACCTACGTGGCACCAGAAACCCCAGAAAAAGAAGAAAAAAAAAGAACGAGCTTGGTGCAAAGTGAACCCATAAGATCATCAAATCAAACCTTTGCCCCATAAGAACGACTTGCTTTACTGGGTTCTTCTGCCAAGGCAGAGGTCTTGGGTTGGGACTCCACACTGACTCCACATATGATGCTTATTAAGGCCCAGTTGGAGCCCGTGGCTCTCAACCAAATGGTGTGGGGAATTCTGGGAACACAGGGCTGACTGAAGTGTTAATAGAGACCGTTCCAGCGCTAGCAGCAGCTTTCCAAAGTGGGCGTATCCATCAGAACATGACAATGGAGGGTTCCTTGGAGTCGGAGGTCTTTTTGTAAGAGGCAGCATACTAGGTTCTACACTCAGAATAAGAATAAATTTGCCTTTTAATACACATTTATTGCTGCCTATAGGAAGATTATTATCATTTTTTTTGTTTACTTTTTAATATTTCTTAACTAAAAATGCTTCTTCTTCTTATTGCATTTTATAGGAGTCCTTTGTTGCTGGCTGAGCCTAGACCTCTGTAGCTGTGATGTGATACAGTTCACTGTAAATAGCTCTGAAGGAAGGAAAATTGATTTGAATTGAGCTGAGGCAAATTCTGCGTCATGGTGTAGCCTCTGAAATTTCCTTACTGTCTGTGTGCCTGGCATAAACTCAAAGGTGGCCTTCGCGTATACGAGAGGCGTTCAAGTCAAACCGGAATTTGTGAAGAAAGTTCTTGTAAATGAAGGCGTGAAAACTTTGATTGATGTAGACAAAAGACTTTAAGCACAGTACAGTAATGAGACTCTTAGCTGCAATGAAACATTTAAACGGTGCAAGTGTTTTAAAGAAGGCCGTACTTCCGCGAATGACGATCCCGGCCAAGGTGGCTCGGAACCACTCGTGAACATTCAGTGAATGGAAAATTGATGGATAACTTCTCACCAACTTGCAGAGGAGACCCATCTGTCTGTGGAACATTATTCACACAATTATTCACCAGCACCACTTGCACATTACAGGACCTCGGCTGGGAGTTATTGCTACAGTACATCCCCAATACAGACATGACCTCGCTCCAAGTCATTTACACATGTCTTGGCCATTAAAGGAATACTGGGAGGCCGGCGTTTCAGACATGATATTTTAATATACTGTACAGATGGTTGATGCCATAATAAAGTATTGGGATGCAAGAAGCTACTTGGACTGGAAATTAATTTCACAAATTATATGATCTCGATCATTTTCATTCTTGCAGGTGGAGGGGGAGTCATCCTCCAAGAGACCACACCCATCAAGAGCGAAATGTTTCGTCATAGCATAAGGGTGAACAGGAAGAAGACGTTTGTGTTGATTTACAATGAAACTTCCTTTTAAGAGAACAAAGCATTCTGGCATTATAGAAGATATTTAGCATTTTTGTAGAAAATGTTAATTAGGAACACATGCTAGCTAGTATTACATAATTAACATATCATAGGGTGGTATATAAGGCTCGGGTTTAATTTATTCCATGTAAAGTTATACTGTCATTCTCTGACTTGCTGATTTCTTTCCCCAGGTATTTACAATGCAAACGGCACTCTGCCACTGACACTTTTGTTCAAAGTTGCTAACTTAATTTATGGAGGGTAAATAGTGACAAAGTGAAGTTCCTGTAAGGTTCAGTTATAAGAAAATGACAAGGGATGACAGAGATTGCCTGGCCTAAATGTTCATCTAAACCGCAGTGATTGACCAGCGTCCCCATGCCAACGAGGATTGCATTATAGCGGTAATCCATTTTTGCAGATGTAGAGTGGACATCTGCAGCTGATGCACTGCGAGACAGGCAGAGACGCAGCGTAATGTCTTAGAACATTACGTCTTGATTTCACTGCTCAGTTCACAGCCAGACCAGACAAACGTTCCAGTTAGGGCCTGCTTTCAAAGTGACATGCTGGCATTGTTCAGTAGCTTAGACGCTTAATTTATTTAACCCTTAAAACCTGGATGTTTAAGCTTTAAGAAGGGCAGATTGCACTTTCGTCCAGCTGCGTGCAGCTGCTCTATGACGTTCAAAAAGATATGGGTGATGGCTTCTTGTGGGAGAACATCGATAGATCAAGCCGAAAATTCTGTAAAAAAATAATGGTGGCATCATAGGCTACCGCGTAATGTCATCTGCTATGTAGGATTTTTGATGGTGAGACATTCTATGGTATAGTAGTCTATCAAAGACGACATCATTAATCCAAAGTAATTGTTTAAACCATTACTTCATTCTTTATGCACCTCTATTTATAGGCCATTTGAAATTCAGCAAGTCATAGCTTTGAAAAATGTCCAAAAAAAAAAAAACAGGCAAATTGTATTTGTCAGTTTCTAACAGCTAGGTCTGACCTAAAGATTTATACTTTCCCCCTTCTGACACATTGGATTAAACTCAGGAAGGCCAATAGCTGTGTTTTATTCATATAGAATTACAAATTAAGAAAAACAAAAAAATATCTAGAATATAGCAATATACTTCCAAAAAACATGAGGTGAGCAATAGACAGCCTTTCTTCCATTCTCGGTTTTAAAACTATAATTGTGTTACTGAATTGTTGCCTTAAAAAAATACAAAAGGTTATTTAAAGGCGTAGTTCAGGGTTTTTTATTTATTATTTTTTTTAAGTGTGTCTTAAATCAAACCTGAGGTAAGTGCATTATCACAGGTCTTGGTGTTATACGTTTTTTTTTTCCTGCTCTGCACACTGACCATGAGGTTTTCCCGCCTAGAACAATGCAAGTAATCTGGGCTGAATTCCACAACCCTCGTTCCGTGCAAAAATGCATTCCAAAGTTCAGTGGAGACTCATGAAGTTTCTGCAGTCCCACTGAGATAAATCGAGTTGGGGTCTTTCACCCCTTTTTCCCCCTCATATATAGACATATGCCTAGTTCCAGGAAAAGAAATAAGTTAAATTTGCGAAACACACCATAACTTTGAAAGATAATAACTCAGTGTCGCTCAGTGAGACTGTAGAAGCTCCATATGAGTCTCAGCTGAACTTTGGGACAGAGAACTTTGATTTCTGACATTGTTCTTGTGTTCCGGCTAACACTTCAGAGCAGGGAAATTTATAATGACCAAGACCTATATTAATGTAATTACATGCACCTCAATTTTGATTTCATTTCTTTTGTTTTGCCCAACAACTTTTAATGGAATTTTTATCCATTCATTCAATCTGATCCTGATCAGGGTCTTCGTTAATCTCGGCGACGGGAATCACAATGGGATGCCAGATCATCACACATTCGCACACTCCACCTTGTTTTCTGGCAGTTTAAGAAAACCAGAGAACCTAGAGGAAAAACCCACATAAACAAGGAATGAACATGTAAACAATACAGTACAGACAGTAACTTAAGCATCAAACCAGGGACCCTAGAGCTGTTATACAGCAACACTATACGCCTTCACCCGGGAGTCTTACTGCTTTAAAAAAAATATATATATATCTTTTCTGCAAATGCAAACCAATATTGCCAAGAGTTTCCTTTAAAAGACACTATTCATTTACACAAACACACATTAGACTAATTTAAAATTCATTTTTCAGAAAAAACTAGGTAGTTTGTATTTACGTTTTGAACTATAACATTATCTATTACCCATGCTTTACAATACAGTTCCAGCTTTAAATATTGTGCGAGGTCCAATAATACTAACCTACGATACACAAAGTCTATGTTACTTCAGTCTTAAATCATGTTCTGTTTCCGGGTCCAAAAGGTTTCATTCGCCTCGGTTCAAAATCCCAAACTAAAATCATCAGTTGTCACTCCACTGCTTTCCTGTAATGAGAAGGAGAAAAGAAATGGCACTTGCAGTTAATTAGATAATTCACGTTAGCCTTAAATGAATTAAACACAGTTTCTAAAAGCAGGTTGTTTTTCTGATCTGTAATGATTCTAGCTGGTTAGCATGAAGTACTCGTAGACACTATATACTACTGTACATCTACATATTTTACACTAATGAGAGTATGATAAACGTTGAGAGGTACTAAGTTAGCAAACGATTAACAAGCCTTATTTAACAAGCTGACTATCCAATTAATATATTTGTTTCAAAAGTTTGATTTAAAGTTTATATGAGATTAGTTCATCAAGCTAACAGCACTAGCTACACACACACCAGAGGCACGAACAATCTTTACATCAAACTCACTCACTCATCGTCTTTATCCTGTATACAGGGTCCCAGGAGACTTTGGGGCACGAGGTGGGGTACACCCTGGACGGGGTGCCAATCAATCGCAGGGTACACACATACACACACTCATATGGGCAATTTGGAAACACCAATACCAACACCAGGAGAGAAAAAAAAAAAAGCATGTGGGGAACATGCAAACTCCATGCACACAGACCCAAGGTGGGAATCAAACCCAGACCCTGGAGGTGCAAGGCCACAGTGTTAAACACTATGTCACCATGCTGCCTGTCCTTACAAACTTCCATTTTATTCGAAATGTCTGTGTTCATTCATTCTCTATGCCGCTTATGCTGAATAGGCTCGCTGGAGACTATAATGGCAAACTCCGGGCACCAGATGGGTACACCCTGGACGGGGTGCCAGTCCATCAAAGGACACAAGCGTGCACCAACTCACTCACTCTCTGACACACTATGGGCAATTTGAAATGCCATTTAGGCCTAATCTGCATGTAGTTGGACTGTGGGAGGAAACCTATGAAGGAAACCTACGAAGCACAGGAGGAAGATGCAAACTCCATGCACACAGACCGGAGGAGGCGTTTGAACCCTCAACCCTAGAGGTACGAGGATACATTACTAACCATTACTCCACCCTGCCACTCCGTAATGTCTGTATATGAAGAGTGAAGAAGTCCGTGTATGTGCTACCTGGCACATCGTGCCATGGATACTCTTCACCCTGGGGATATAGCCGCCGTTTTTGTGGTCGTTACTTATGGGGTCGGGTAGCCAGCGTGACGCCTGATTGTATCTGAGCACTTGGGGGTGAAAGACCTTGCTTAAAAGTCCAACAGTGGATGTTGATACATACATACGCATTTAATCATATTTTTTTTTTACATTTGGATTACATGGTTGTACCATACAATACAATTGGATATGACGAGACCACAGTTGTAGCATCGTCTTCCACAAAGGACTCGCTTTGTTGCTTCTACCGCCACCCTCAGCTTAATCAGCTACCGAAAACTTTGCGTGTTAACAAATTTACCACGTACAGACCCAGACTAAAAAACGTTCTAGGTCTAAAGACAGACTTGTCTCGGCGTGTCGATGGCTCAAATTTGACACAAAGCGTACAATAGTCACTTGCACGAGCTGCCTTGAAATCAAGAACCAAAACTCAGCAGCCCCCCTCGCCCTCCATGACCGGAATCCGACACGTCTGACCCAGACCCGTGAGATCAAAAAGAGCACGGAGTCTCCCCGCTTTCCTCCACCACCAAAACAGGACTTATGGGCTATTGAACGCACCGTGTGCCGAGGCAAAGACATGCAAAGCGTCTGAGACACGAGCACTCTGAGCTGAACCTTAGCTGTAATATAAATAGTCCGATTCTGTGGTTAATTTTTTTTTTTTTCTACTGTAATGACTCACGCTGCGAGTCCCACAGGCGAGAAGAAACGATAATCTTTGCAAATGGAAGTCAATCTGATCTGATGTGAATAATTTATAACTTTTTAAACACAGGTTGGAATCTACAGGATGTGCATGAAATGTATGTTGTGCATGCATGAGTATGTGTGTGTGTGTGTGTGTGTGTGTATATATATATATACACACACACACACACACACACACACACACCCTATGGTATAGTATATACCTATACTATATAACGTAAACATAAAACTGTGTGCATGTGTGTGTGTGCATATTTATAGTTGGTTATCTTTACTATAAAGCATAAACATAAAACTGTGTGCATATGTTTGTGTGTGTGTGTGTGTATATATATATATATATATATATATATATATATATATATACACACACTGTATATAATAGTTTATATATACTATATAATCTTAACATAAACCTTACACTTTGTGTGCATTTGTGTGTGTGCATTAATATGTGTGTGTGTGTGTGTGTGTATAGTTTATCTATACTATATAACATAAACCTCAAACTTTGTGTGCACAAACGGTTTACAAAATGCATTAAAAACCTAATTTCTTTCATGCATACACCATCTCATTAAACACACCCTTTTATTAAAATAAAAACTCGATGCATTTGTACGGCAAAATCTTACTTATCTAATTTAAAATGTACTCATTTCTTATTCCCGCGGAGGGAGGGCGAGACGCTGACTTGAACAGCTGCTTCATGACCCAAAAAACTGTCAGTCTTTCCCTGGAATAAATTGTGGAATGTTCCATTTTTATCGCAGGGGGGGGGGGAGAGAGAACGAGAAACCGTTGTTTCGCTCGAGGAGGAAATGCGCGCGAATTCACGTGCGGGTTTACACGTTACTGCGATAGCGAGACGGCGTGACCGTTAGCACGAAAAAAAAAAAAAAAAGACTCGAACGAGTCTTGTTGGATATTTTTTTACGAATAAACACGGACGAGCAGAAGCGAACCTCCCCCCCTGCTTTCGGAGCGCGCTTTCAGGCGGACCTGTAGTAGAATCAATTCACCGAGTGGGGAGCTTGAAACCGTGCGCTCGTGCTCGCGCTTCTGAGGTGAGTTTGGAGAGAAAGAAGTGTTGAGCACAGTTTAGATTTCGCCGTCGTGTGTCTCTCACGCTTAGTAAACTAACCGAGCACTATCTCACACGCACACACACATACATGCACGTGAGAATATAAATTAAACATTTACACTGTTTTAGGTAGATAATCAACTGGGTTTGGACGTGAGAAATGCGCTTTCAGTGCCGCACGCGCGTCAAACGTGTACATCATTCAATTCTTTCCTGGTGTGCTCAGGATTGATGAAGTATCCTGGTTGGTTTTGGGGACAAAATCAAGCTTACCAGATGACATGCAAGGAGCATGAAAAAAAAAAAAACAATACTGCAACTTAAAGCATGGCTGCAATGAACACTGGGTAAAAATAAACAAATAAAAGACAAATACTTTCAGGTACCCCCTCAAAAAAACTAAAAAAGACTCAACAATTGAATTTCTTTACATCTTAAAGCAGTCTGAGCATGCATTTACATTACTAAAGCTAAACATAAATAAATTCATTATTCAATTCAGTTTTATTTATGTAGTGGTTTTAACCGTGGTCATCGGCAAAAACCCGCTCGCTTTACATTAGCAAAAAATTAATAATCAGGGAAATGTGTATGAAATCACTCGCTCACTCATTGTCTATATCGCTTTATCCTGTATACAGGATCACGTGGGAGGGGGGGCTGGAGCCTATCCCACGAGACTTAGGGCAGGAGGCGGGGTACACCATGGACGAGTGGGGGGGGCAATCCATCGCAGGGCAGACTTACATACACATACTCACATTCACACACTATGTGCATTTTGGGAATAGCAATTATCTTAACCTGCATGTGTTTGGGATGTGGGAGGAAACCCACCAAGCACGAGGAGAACCTGCAAACTCCATGCACACGGACCCCAAGGCGGGAATCGAACCCACATCCTAGAGGTGTATGGCGACAGTGTAAAACACTATGCCACCGTGCTTTTTTTTTTTTTTTTTTTTTTACATCTAAGAACAATCTAACGGCTTTAGGTAGATAATCAAGTGGGTTTGGACGTGCGAAATGCGCTTTCAGTATCACATGTGTCAAAAGTGTCTATTTTTCAATTCTTTACGAGTGTGCTCCGGATTGTTGAAGCATCTTGGTGAAACATTTTATGGATAAATGAAGCTTATAAGATGCAATACTTAAAGCATGGCTTCAGTGAGCTGAAATACATTAAAAGTCCAAATAATGATAATAAATAAATAAAAATCTTGTCAGAAAAAAAATGTCATTTCTTTCCATGTTAAAACAACCCGAGCATGCATTTACGTTCTCTTAAAGCTTAAATCGAGGTAAACATTCATAAAAAATCTATTCAATTCTATTGATAGAGATGGTCATTGTCGCAAAGCACATAATGGAAATGAGTATGAGATGGCAATGTGAAGGAATAAGACATTTCAAGTGTTCAGGAGTAAATCTGTCACCCGTCAGTCATCTGTCGAGGTCATTTGGGGTGCGTCTAAGCAGTCCACCTGGTGATGTACACTTGATTGTTCTCAAGGTATGAAGAATAATCAAAAATATACTGTGTATATTGTACATGTAAAGTGCTTTTAAAATAAATAAAGTCCTCTTCAATAATGCATTGATTGTTGCCCCGGGAATTCCCCCATCCACAAAACACTAAAATACAAGCCTTTGCTATCAGCGATGGGTTCTTCATATCCTCCAAAAAAATCATCCCAAACTCCTAAAGTGAAGCTGTTTAGCTCCCTCTGTGTGAAGACAATGGTATCACACACACACACACACACACCATCTATCCTTTGCAGCTGATGATTATTAATGGAAAGGTATGGAAAGCTCACGGTGTGTCGGGTACGACCCTGAAAGTCAGGGTTCTGATCGAGCAAACTACCAAAGTGATCAAGCTTTGATGTTATTTATTCATTTCAAGGAAATAAAAAAACAAAACATTTCTTTCCTCCCACACTTCCTTTTGAAAAGTAACAGTTTATATATATTTTTTCTTCTCAAATCCGTTCGGCAAAACGATCTTGAACTGCTCATAAAATAAATGCAAACCAATTGTTACGCTTGATTGCTTTCCAGAAGGCAGGTAAGGCAGTCTGATGGACGAAATTCAAGGTTTGAGCATGCACACACACACACACACACACACACACACACACACACACACACACACATACATACACACATGCACAAATCTTTATATTAAAGCCCTGACAAAATGAAGCTTTTACTAACAGTGGATTGAAGAAATTACTATGCCAGACTAATTCTAAACCAAAAATCACGTCCAGTCAAACAAGTGTGTGAAATGCTGGTGCTCGAAAAAAAAAAGCCCCAGAGTGAACATTCTATGTTGGTGTATTTTGTACTCGGGCTAGAAATCACCAGGGACAAACCGATACGATGTTGTCACGATACTATCACAAAGTGCCGATTCAATTTGTATTGCGATTCTGTAAGCATCATAATTTTATCTTTATTTATTGGATTTTTTTTTTCATTTTTATTACAATTATAAACAAATGGAGCATATAATTGACTGCACTGTCTGCCAATGTGAATAGTTTAGAAAGCACCACCTGTAGGATTACAGAGGAACTGCAACATTCTATCACCTCAAATACAAACATTTAAATATACACTTAAAAAACCCTCATCAAATTAATAGATTTTTGCCCCTTCTCTATTTTGCACTCACTCAGGAACTGTAGACTTGGTTTTCCAGTGCACCCTTGTGTAAGTATTAGCAAAATGAAATTAGCAGTGGCGGCTACTGGTCTGTCAAATAGGGGAAGCTCATTTTCGGCCTACATCATAAAATTGTCTATTTATTTAAAAGTTCCTTTTCAAGAAAACGGTCTGTGACCCTGTTGTACCAACTAGGCATCTTTTCCAGTGACTTGACCAGTGTCCTCTCAATGGCCAGCCTAATGTATGATGAAAATCAAGCAATTTCGCCAAGCAAATATAAAGAAATAGGTTGCAGCAGTTTTTATTTCGACTGAACTTCAGAAATCCGCGATGGGACTTCAGCGATTCCTTATAGTACAAAATTGCTATCAGTCAAAAGGAGATGCAGTCTTTCGACAGACCCTCCAATCATCACGCAGAAGCTCGGCGTCCGGGCCCGCCCACTCCTCATTCACCCCCAGAGACGCTGAGCGTCCGTGGGCGGGACATAATCGCAGCGTTTATCCAATGACCGTCTAGTTTCAAAGCACTGAAAAAAAAAAAAACGTTCAAAGCAGCCGCATTGAAGTTAATGGACGCTGGGCTTCAACAGGGAAACGCACTGTGACGCTACGGGAATTTTTACTCAATAAAATGTTAATACAATAGTACATAATTTGACCATTAATTTTGTGACATTATAGGGGAAGCTGAGCTTCCCTTGCAGTCTTAAAGAAATCGCACCTGGAAATTAGATACACAAACAGCTTACCTACGCTATTAGAGTATATACACTATTATTATCTCAATCACAGTGTAGCCACCCTCCTAATCCTTATTGCATTCACTAATAAAAAAAAAAAGACCATATGTAGAATTACTCACCATTACCACATCCATTGATTTAACTTACAGTCCATAGATGTGTAACCCTGTCCTTGTCATGGGTAGCAGGAGGGCCTGGAACCTATCCCAGAGAACACAGGGCACAAGGATGAGGTGGAAAGCCATCACAGGGCACATGCTCATGCCCTCACACGACATTTTGCACCGCAAACGATTTGTGAAGACCAAATCAGCCTACAAGACTCGTCCTTGGACTGTAGGAGGAAACCAGCGTACCTGGAGGAAACCCACCAAGCAAACAGAAAACATGCAAACTCCAAGCACAAACAGCGGACGCAAGGTTTGAACCCCCCCCCCCCAACCCTGGAGATGTCAGACAAGAGTGAGGTGAATCCCATGCTGATCCCAGCGAAGGTGGCAGAATACCAGAGAAGCCCTGTTTAGGATTGATCCAGGACGTCTGGGGAAGTTGTGCAGCAGCGCTACCCACTGTGTTAAACAACAACTGTGTTAAACTACTTTATGAAACTATTTACCATATAAAATGCTTCAAATATTTCTAGCTAGAGACAGTTTAGCTTTTTTTTAAATAACTTTTTGAGTGACCATTTCAGTTTGTTTTCTATCATAGGGTTGAAGACGGAGCTCTTTGAAGCAATTGGTTATTTCTAAATCCTAATCCTAACTGCACTTACACACACGTGTGATGGCTGCCTTGCATATTCTAAGTTCATTTGGTGTGTAGCTTCTCCATGCCCTCATAAATTAACGTGATTCATGCGTGCGTGTCCGCATAGTGCAATATGCAACGGTAGGGGCGGTGTAGTCAGCCAGCCTGTAAAAAAATGGCAGAGGAAAAGGTGCATGATCAGGTGTGCACGCCAACATATTTGGCGGGAGTTAAATTCTTAAAGGACGACACGTTGGTGTAGTAGCTAGCTCTGTGGCCTCGCACCTCCAGTGCGGGTTCAATTTCGGGAAGATAGAAGAACCATCTTCTCCTCATGGTTGGTGGGTTTCTCCTGAGGACTCTGCTTTCCTCCGAACAGTCCGAAGACATGCAAATTAGGCTGATTGCTGTTTCCAAATTGTCAGTTGTGTGTGCACGCTCTGTGATGGATGGGCATCCTGTCCAGGGTGGACCGCCTCATGCCATAAGTCTCCTGGAACAGGCTCCCTGTATACAGGATAAAGCTATGTAGATGCAAACCCTTCATGTTGACATGGAAGTTAAACTCCTTGAGTGTCCAGTGTTTGTTTAGATTATGCAAAACTGTCCAGTAAGACGCTTAGTATATCGGCAATTACGCGTATATCGGCAATTACGCTCATGACGTTGCCGGTTGCCTACGCAAATGCATGGTTTAACGCCGAATATGTTCCCATCCTTACACCAAACGCAGCCTGTATCATTCCTAGAAAGAGGGGGAAAAAAGGAAGAAATCCAGAAACCTCTTAATGGATGCTGTTTACTTTGCAAACTTTGGTAAATTCCCCACAGCAAGCGATAGACAGCAGTAAGAAGCTAATTATGAAATTTGCTTTAACATAAGAGAGACAGATGGCTGTTGACCTGCACAAGTTGGGTAATGAATATAAAGAGTTATACGGGCAGTTGGAACAACAATTAAGCCTCTTGGGGATTCCTGCGGCTGTGAAGTTTTAAACCAACAAGCTGTTTGGAAGCGTTTCATGCAAGAAGTGCTTAAAATGCAGTGTCTGAACTTCTCCAGGTGTCAGTTGACCTACAGTTAGTAAGGCGTGCTGAAACTGAAGGCCAAAACGAAGCCCCGTGGCCATGTACACCCTCGTCATGTTTGATGAAAATCGTTGTTTTCGTGGTCGTTGTGTATCAGGCTGCTTTTACAGAATGAAAGGAACTTAAACTCCTAGCTTGATTTTAAAATAGCGACCCTTTACCATAGAGTAAAACATGACGAGGGAGTTCTGTTACAGGTCATTAATCAACGACAGTGAGAAAGAAAAAAACCGTCTTGATGTGTTATCGAGGAACTGGAGCGTGCACTTCTTCCAGAATGTTCTTTAAAACACAATCCACCTTTATTTATTTGACAAATATTTTCTATAACCTCTGTATTTATTTTTTACCATGCTCATATTTCTCATAAAAATGCAAGCTTGTGATTGGACACACGAGGCTATAGAACCTGGTTTTACCTCTTTATCTCACAAGATTGGACTGATCAGGTACTTCAGAAATCCTTCGTGACCTCAGTCATTTGCGTTAGATCAGGGGAAAGCAAAAATGTGCAACTGATTAGAGTCTCCAGAACTGGGATTGAGAACTTCTGTGGTAGACATGGCCGCATTAAGCTAATGCCTGGCCCGGGGCTGATGAATCTATGAGGCCCCACATTTCTGAAATGTTTCCTCAACACGCATGCAACAAACACGCTTCCATTTTAACAAGCATTTCATCCATCTTGTTGTGTTACAAAAAAACATGGCACAATCAACGGGCTCATAAACAGATATAACCATGTATTATATGCACCTTATGAGATTTTCAAAGCCTCCCTTAAGAAGAAGAAGAAAAAAAAAACCTTCTTTCTGACTGTCCTGCATTTGAAGCTTGCGTCACAGCTGCTGGTTATATGAGATGAAAGAGCAGGTTCGGTTGAGGCACCACCACCAGTCGATCACTAGCCCTAATCCTAAGCCTGGCTGAGTCACCATTTTAACCAATGAACAGTCACTGGTCAGTATTTTTTTTTATTTTTTTACAAATGACCAATCACTGATCACCAATGTTATCCAGTGACCAATCACTCATCACTGTTTATTCCCTTTAACAAACACAGATTACCATTTTTGCCAATGAACAATGACTGATTGTCATTGACACAGTTTTATCAAGAAGTAATCACTGATCACAACTGTTCCCAGTAAACAATTACTGATAACCTTTTTTTTATTTTTTATTTTTACTAATGACCAATCTTTGATCATCCATCAATCACTCCACTATTTGTGCCAATGAGCAATCACTGATCACCTTTTTTTTTTAATCACCATTAGTTAGTCACGATTATTTCCCTGGACCAATCACTGACCAGCATTGTAACCTAATGACCAATCACTGAGAGTTTTTACCTAACCAGTCCCTAATTAAGTTAGTTTTCCATTGACCAATCGCTGCTCACCAATGTCCCTATCAAACAACCACTGATACTGGTTACCATTTTTGCCAATGAATTACTGATTAAAAAAAGAAAGAAAAATCATTTTTACTAACAACCAAATCATTGATCATCCATCTGCCAATCACTCCACTATTTTTACCAACAAAGTCATCTTTTTTTTTTTTTTACCACCAATCTCTGATCACCATTGTTTCCATTGACCAATAACTGATCAACATTTTAATCTAATGACAAATCACTTATCACCAAGGTTCCTATTGACCAGTCACTCATCACTGCTGTTCATACCAAGCAATCCCTGATTATATTTTTAACCACCAATCATCAATGTTTGCTGTTGTTTCTAAACAGCAAACATTGATCACTATAGTTCCAATCGACCGATCGCTGCTCACTGTTTTCCAGATGCTAATCAGCTAATTGCTAATCAACTTGGTTTTCCATTGACCAAGCACTGATCACCAATTCTTCCTATCAAACCTGCCAGTGAATAATCACTGATCACAATTTTAACAAGAAAAATCACTGGTCAACATTTTTACCAATGACCAATCATTGATCATCCATTATCGATCTAACCATCAATCACCATTTTTTTTAAATACCAATCACTGATCAGCATTGTTTCCATGGACCAAGCATTGATTACCATTGAAATCTAACGACAAATCATTGATCAGCATTGCGACTTAATGACCAATCACTGATCAACATTGTTCCTGAGTGACCAGTTCCAATCAACCAATCTTTAGCCACCACTGTTTCCATGGACCAATCACTGATCACCATTGTAATCTAACGAATAATCATGGGTCACCATTGTTCCTAATGACCAGTCACTAATCACTGCTCTTCCTACCAACCAATCACTGCTCAATGTTTTCCCTAAGAACCAGTTACTTAATCAAATGGTTCCTGTCAAACAACCACTGGTTACCATCGTTGCCAATGATTAATCACTGATCCTAATTTTAACAAGAACAATCATTGCTCACCATTGTTTCCATGGACCAATCACTGACCTCTGTTGTTCCTAATGACCAGTCACTGATCACCGTTGTTCCTATCACCCAGTAACTGATCCTTCGTATTACAACCACTGATCACCGTTGTTCATATTGACCAATGTTTCAATGTATCTCCATTTTTCCTTTACAACCAGTTACTAATTACCTTTGTTCTCCATGGACCAATCATTGATCACCATTGTCTCACCTAAGCACTTTATTATTGTTGTTATTAATAATAATAATAATAATAATAATAATCAAAATTATCATATTTTTGGTGATAATTCGATTTAAATAACAAGCATGTAACTCCATCCATAACCCTTTTTATTTCATGTTTATTCCCTGTCGTCTCACTACCAATGTCTCGCTTTATCTACATTCTTGGTGAGAATAACAATAATTTGGAAATACATGAATAGTTATTGGTAGAGCCATGAAAACGTTGACTCCTTCCTTTAAGAAAATCATATTATGAATAAGCATATTAGCCTTACATCTTTAAAATAAAAAAAATAATAAAATAAAAAACTTTTTTATTTCACGTGTAAAGAGGATTCAGTTAGAAAAGCTTTAGGAAACGAAGAAATTTGAACTATTTGAAGGGTTTCTCTGTGAAAGATTACTTGGCCAAGCATTTTTGCATTTGAAATGCAGCTTGTGTTTGGAGAGCTTGCTGATAAACTGCAACCAATAACACGAGCTATTCCTATCTTGGTCACGGTGGAGTGTGTCATTTCCGGTATGAGACATCTAGAATGGCTCATCAGTCAATGGAGGCTTTTATTCCTCTGTTCTTTTTTTTTTTTTTTTTTTTTTTGAACAAGGTGCTTGCATGTTGTTGATGCCTGTAGGCTTGTTCCAATATGAAAATTTTATAAGATTATAATTGACTCGATTGAAATCACTTATTATTATTATTATTATTATTATTATTATTATTATCATTATTACTATTATTAACATGTTTATTTTTTTTGGGGGGGGGGACACAGCATCTGGTCTTGTTCAGTAGCATTTTAAATATGAATGTTAATCCCAATGTTAATGAAAACGTTAGCTCCATCGTCCTCAGTAAGTGCAGCGGTTCTTGAAACATTCATGAAATTCTCCAGCAGTGAAGAGAATTACTGGCTTGGAGAAGGACCTTGAAAGACAGCTGTCTTTTTTTTTTCTTCTTTTTTTTTTTTTTAAATAGGACAGTGTTTATCTCAAGAGCTGACAATGACTATTTTGAAGTGGCAACAGCATACGTTAAATGTAAAGCCGACCATCTGATTAGGCTTAGACGTCGGAGGATTCGATCTCAGGTTGATGGCACGACACATCATGAACGTCGAGATGTGGACATGTGAAGAGCAAAAAAAAGAAAAAGAAAACAGAGATAAACAGTGAGGAAGGACTGGTGCGTCATATGTTTTGCTATGTGAGTCATCACAAAAAGCTCAACGATGAGCAGCCCCACCCTTCCCTACCAATCAGATACGTCAAGCACACGGAGCCTTCGGGGCTTTCACGCGCACGAGCCGTCCGTCTCCGAGCATAAGTGTGCGTGTGCGGTTTTCAAGAGAGACTGTTGTTTCTTCCTTCAATTCCGCCAAGACACCATTCGGAAAGTACACATTCCTCAAGTATCGTGCACGGTATTAATGGACGGTTTGGCCCGACGCTCCATCTTTAAAGTTTCCCTCGCCGTGGTTCCTCTGGAGAAATCCTCATAACCGTACGACAGATGGAGTTTCCCTTTAAAAGATCTTTCCAAGCCGAACCTTTTTCTCTGTAAATCGAAGAACCTCTAACTATATAATACTCTTAAACAGCTATTTCACCAGGCACCACCCCGGGCCCCGGGACCACCTCGGACGGAGAGGATCCATGCCCTGAGACATTTAGCACCGGGTGGAAAGACAAATCAGCCTCCACTGCAAATCTGTAAATGCTGGCGCACGGAGAGACCAGAAGTGGTATTTTATCCAAACGTTCTCAAATTTTATCCAGCTGTAATTCCACCCACTATCGTGATGCTGATTATCTAAAAAAAAAAAACAACAAAAAAAAATGTAATATTTGTGAAAGGGCACCGAGCCAAGAACCGCTGGAGCCAGACAACTTATTGACGTGTGCTGGGTGACTAATGCCTTGACGTCACGTGAGACACCGAGATCCAGTTAACATTGAGGAAATAAGGGCATGTTGGCAACCGCACATGGAAACACCAAACCAAACCAGCCTAATGTTTGATAAGGCAGCATCGCATGGACAAAGATAAGTGTGATTCGAGTGCTGCAGAAACCTGAACTAGACAGTTTTTCATGGATTTGAGCGATACAGTCGTATTTGTACATGTACCGGGTCATAAAGATGCATATAACACACACTTTATTATTATTATTATTATTATTATTATTATTTTTTTTTTTTTTTTAATTTTTTTTTTTATGTCTCTTCCCATATTTCACCTTGAACAGATGTGTTTGGTAGATTTTCTCCGAATTCTGGTTAGACATTTGACCACTTCCATTAAATCTTTTGGCTTCCTAGCGCGACTATTTCATCCATTCCCGAAGCAGCTTTGACGTGGTCACCGTCCTGCTGGAACCCTCTCACAGATGATTTGCTGTTATCCGAGGTTATAATATTCATTATTCCATGCCAGATCTCCTGGCAGGAGCTGGAGAGTCCCAAAGCATGATGCTACCACCACCATGCTTAACATGTTCTTGCAGTTCAATGCCAAAATGTCCAAGTGTTCCTGCAGAAGACATTTTTTTTGTGTGTGTGTGTGTGTGTGTGTGTGTGTGTGTGTGTGTCATCAGCAAGCTGTGGATTTTGGAAATGGCGCTGCCTTTTTGGTTTGTCATACTTTCAGTCCGTGGTGATGTCTCGTGATACTGGCGTGCCAGCAGCTTCCAGTTCATGGCAAACTTGTGCCTCGGTGGTTCTTGGGTCGTTCCTGAGCATCCAAACCGATTTCCTCTCAGCCGAGCGCGACAGTTTTGGGGATTTTTCCAGAGGTTTGTGGCAAAGCGGCTCCACCTCGGAATAACCCGTACTTACATACAACCTTCCGATCTTGGAATTACAGTTGTTTAGAAATCCCCCCCAATATGTAAATCTGCATTCCTGTTTCTCAGATCTGCACTCAGCTCCTTAGGCGTTCCAATTGTACTGCGCTTTAAGAATGGGTGTGTGTGGGTATATTTCTGATTCTGTATGGATCATTTTGACTCTGGGTTGACTTCAGTCAACAGGACTCCGGACCTCCGCCCAACACTCGACACCAATTCGTCTCATCCGAAAACCTTTGGACTAGGAGGAAACCGGAGTACCTGGAGGAAACCCGCCAAGTACGGGGAGAACATGCAAACATGCATCCATGCACACAGACCCCCGAGGCGGGAATCGAACCCGGACACTGGAGGTGCTTCCTGATACAAATTACAATCACCGTATCTATAAATTAACCTTATGAGTAAACTATGTTATTGACTGTGTAAAAAATATTTAAGAAATGTTTGATAATTTATAAATCATTTTAAAACGTAAGATAAAAAAAAAAAATGGACCAAATAAAGACTTCCTTCCTTTGCACATGCCTGCAGTGGCCAGTGTTCATCTCTCCACATGTCCGAATTACATTTATGTCTCATTACGTCACGCAACACCCGTCTCCATTTTACGCAGCTTAATCGTGTTACTCGGCAGGCCTGCTCGTTCGTTCGTCTCTTTTGATAATCCATGACTCTTAACGTCCGCGTGCACGTTCAGCACGTCTTCCTTTCGTGCTAAGGTTTACTTTTCTGTTTTTACTTCTGCTATACGGCACCCTTACATACGAGAATGTGTAAATTCGAAATCATAATCATAATAGAATTACGATTATTAATTCTTAACAATGAGACAAAACAGAAAACAGAACACCCTGAAGAACTGGGCACATCCTAAAAAAAAAAAGAAAAAAAGAGCATTATTCCACTTTCTGTCTGTTGAAGACAAATCACTCCACCTAGTGGCCATGCTTTAAAGCTACACCTCAAATCAGATGTCATGTCAACGAGACATAAAATAATTCAGTGAAAAAATAAAGTCGCCGACAGATCAACTTTACAGATCGAGACTTTTATTCAGATATTATTCACAGCGTAATCCGATCTCATCAGGAAATGTCAGTAGTCATTGCTTTCTAAATAACGCGCAAATTTACAACGTGCAAACAAGCAAACAAGCAAACAAACAAACAAACAAAAAGAAGGTCTCAAGAAAGAAATACTGCCACAGAGCAACAGGTTCACTTCGTCCTGGCGGAAAAAATCCCGCGTTGATCCTCCTCGCCCTTAAGAGACCTGGGGATTATCTCTGACGAGGTTGCAAAGTTCAAAGTCTGCGTCACATTTCGTCGTCCTCCTCGGCGAGGCACCCTGGGCACGGCTCCATGGTTACACCCACTGCCATCCCGCTTCGACCCACCGGCATGTCCGTCACGTACGTCCACTGGTTGCTTCCTGGGCAGTAACTCTCCACGCTGGACAGGAAACCAGTCTGGTTGAAACCACCTTGGTGGAAACGGCAGAAACGTTTATCAGCCTTGTTCATTAAAAAAAAAAAAAAAAAAACGCTTAGTTATCCAAAGAAACCTTTATTATTTACTGATTGGTCACAAGATTAGGATAGGACTTTTCCTAAAATCTAAAATGTCTTAATATAGAACAAGGTTCACTTTTGAACTTTTGTATTTGTTACAATTTCCTTAGTATGACATGCAAGATTGTATACTTCCTGGAAGAAAAAAGGCAAAGGTTGGTGAAAGAACAAGCATTTATAGCTGCTATAACCCAAGTGATAGCAGGAACCTGTTAGACGGACATAGCACTATGTGTTCATTTAGAGATAAAATATATAGCATTGGCAAATTGCTGTCGTATAGCAGATCAACCAGCCGCGACTGGAAAAAAATGAAGTCGAACTTGCATCGTGCCATATCGCATTCCGGTTAATGATTTTCCTGCAACGTTTCCTTCTTACTCATAGATTTCCCAGGCAAGGTTGGACCGCGGTAATTAAGTCATTATCAGGTTAAGAGGTGGCATCAATTAAGGCAACGTGTTCAAAGCAGTTCAAGGAAATCTCCAGCGCTATAAAGGAGAAACCTGACAAAAAGTGAAAACCGCTCTTGGTACATTGCACGAGGACCGCGGACGCTGGCACTTTTCTCGTTAATATTTGCTTGACTCGGCGGAAAAAAACGAATCTGATTCTGTCTAAAGCGGTTCAGATGCTAGGTATGGGCGTTTGAGAGTGAGGGGGAAAAAAAAAACACACACACGCAAAGTGTTGGTTTATTGCGTGTAAGTGCTGATTAACTTGTGAATGACTCCTCATTGTGTTCCCACTAATACGGAAATGGCCCTGTAATGAGAGCCCTGCCGCTTGCACGAGCAAATACAATCAAGACACAAAGCCTCCATTTTCTCAGTAAATAACTGAACGGTGAAACAGAATGTCACTCTGTCAGTCTCCGTTATCGCACGTACACTCTTTCGGAAAGGTGGAAGATAGATAAGGACGTATCGCGAAAAAACGGTGATGTTTCTAATACACTAACCGCTCAAAAGTTTGTGATCACTGCTGTTTGTGCTCTAATCTGAGATGCTGGTTGAGGTTAATTGGTGATTTCTGAGGCTGGTAACTCTGAATGAACTTCTCCTCTGCAGCAGAGGTACTGTAGGCTTCGGTCTTGCTTTACCTGTGAGGGTCTTCATGAGAGACAGTTTCATCACGGAGCTTGATGGGTTTTGCAAATGCACTTGACACGATACTGTTCCAGAAAGGCTGACCTCTGTGTCTTAAAATAACAACTTGACTGTTGTTGTTGTTGTTGTTGTTACATAATTACCTAATTCCATACGTGTTATTTCATTGTTCTAAAATGTAGAAAATAAATCACCAATCATAAACAAAGAAATGTGCAAACATCTAAACTTTTGAGCGGTAGCGTATATATATTTTTAAGCGATCGATGCGTACCAAACACAAAGAGTTTGTCGTGGTACACCGTGACTCCGTGGGCGCTTCGGCTGTGGACCATGGATGCCACGGGCTCCCAAACGTCTCTGCCTACGTTATATCTCTCCATAGTGTTGAGCTGCCTTTGGCCGTCATAACCACCCACTGCGTAGAGGTAGGAATCTATAGACACCACACCTGTACAATTTAAGAAAAAGAAAAAGAAAAAAAAAAAAGGCAAATCAATCACATGGCAGCAGAGCATTGTATACATTCAAGAATTCAAACATCTGAATGAGGTGTCAGGTGATCGTTGGTGCCTGGTATGCTGGGTTGAGTATCGCAGGAACCGGTGATCTCTTGGGATTAACATGCAAACAAATTCAGTAAGCATCAGTTTTTAATTCGGAAATGTTATAATGAACGAATTAATGAATGCCCCCTAATTTAGTCGTTTCCAATTCCTCCCCGTCACTAGGGGGCGCCAACACATCGGCTACTACTACCACTCAGTCGGGAGAGCCGAAGACTATCACGTGTTTCCTTCGCTCCTAAGCACGTGACGCCAGCCGACCGCATCTTTCCGAACTGCTCGCTCACGTAACGCACACGGAGGACAGACCTATCCACTCGCCCCTGGAAAAGTTTTATTAATGGGAATGGTAAGAGGAGGATGGCCAGACTGGTTCACCAGCTCAACCAATCACTCTTTACAACCACGGTGAGCAGAAAAGCATCTCAGCATGCACGAGAATTTGAATCTTAAAGTGGATGGACTACAAGAGCAGAAGACCTCACTGGGTTCCAGGAATCAGAGGCTACAACCGGCATAGGGTTAAGCAAAGGTGAAGAGTTGAAAGGAAGAAGACAGGAAAAATGTCACCTTTCCAAACTTCAACCTCACCAATTTCACAGTTTCAGTTTCTGGGCACTTTAAAAAAAAAAAAAAAAAGAAAGAAAGAATGTGTTAGCTGATGCTTTTGAGGTTGAGGTTTGCAGGTTTACCTAAGCCGCTTCGTGCAGTGTTCATGGACGCTACATGGTGCCAAGTGTTGGTGTCTGGTTGGTAGCGCTCTACAGTTTTCCAACGATTTTGCCCGTCAAAGCCCCCCACCACATACAGAGCTCCACCACATGCTGCCACACCGGCTCCCAGTCGTGCCACGGACATTGGCGCCACAAACGTCCACCTGTTTGTCTCTGGATCATACCTGTGGAAAAAAGACGTGCAGTTCAGAATTTTATCCTGCTCGGCGGACCTGGAATACACCCTGGAGTCCATCATAGGGCGCCACATCCAGGGACAGCCAATCTAACTTTTATTTGGGAAGTGGGTAGAAACCGAAAACTTTGAGGAAATCTTAAGATCAAACCGCGGATACCTGGTACAGTGAGGCTGCAGTGCAACTGTGCAGGTCATCAGTCGTTTGTTGTCATGTCTCTAGCACAGAGCACATGAACACTCTTGGAGGAGAGCACTAATGCCCACTCAGAGGGCAGGACCAGATATTCTACGGCTGTGCGGCAACCTCTTACTTCCGTATCCATAGAGCTCTGTCTTGTACGTTATATATTTCTGAACATGCTTCCTACATAACAGGATGCGTTCAACCAATATCCTGATATCGTAAAAGTGTCTCCTGACCTGAAAAATTTTCTCACACAACTTGATATCCAATCCCAGGATTACTATACCTCACGGCTATGTTATGTGATCCATAGAAGAAAAAAAAAAATGGTCCGAGTCAAACAAACTCTTTCAGGAACATGGAAGTACATGTTGCCTGTCATTTCCTCCTTGAAAGGTTTCGGATTGATCTGGTGCCAATGACGGGACAAAACTAAAAAGTCTTCAATCTATACATACAAAGTGGGAATACTGAGAGAGAAGACGCCTTGCTGTATTTCAGCTTTACAAGCATGCTTTTGGTCTCATCCCTTAAGCAGGTTGTGCGTGTGTGTGTGTTTTGGTTCATTCAAGTCTTGGTTCAGGTCCAAGTGAACTCAAGCGTGGTTTGATTGCAGTGAGAAAGTGATTCGGGTGCAAAAAGTGGACCGGATTTGCAGTGAATTATTTGTCTCGATGCAAGCTGATGAAATGAGCTTTGACGCACAACTGGGCCAAAGGGCAGGTGAATAAAATAAAAAAAAAAGAAAGAAAGAAAGAAAGAAAGAAAAAAATCCTTGATGCAACAAGGGAAACGGTCAAACTTGCTATTTTTTATAATTACTTAGCTCGAAGTTTCATGTTCTCAAAGCTTGGGTGATTTTTGTGAGTTCTTTGCACACTTGGTAACGGGTTTCCACTACCACATTTCTCTCAATAAAAAATTAAAGAAACTAAACGAACATATCGCCATGTATGAAAACACCAATAAGGTATATATATATATATTTTACACAGACTAATGCGTTACCCTTCTTGCATCACCCATAAAGACAGAACAATGACTAGAGCCAGTAGAGAAGGTTGCTAAGAGTGACTAATATGAATGGTATTAGAACTGGCAGTGCTATTCTAAAGCGTGCTATTAGCTGTGGTATGTGTGTTTGTTCCTCTAAAGTGACTTCTCTGAATCAGAACAGACTTTGCCTGTTGTTAGAGGGAACGTTTTAGAACACGTGTAGCAACATTCTGGATTCCTTGGCTTTTGTCAAAACGTGTTCGCCCATGGCAAACATGCTTCTTTGCTTCTTGTTAATCCTTTAAGGTGAATACTGAGGATGCTCACTGTTGACTCAGTAAATCTTCCATTGTCATAACCTTAAAAGAGCTGAAATGCTTTACGAATTCGTTACCAATTGTAACCGTGATGATACAAGCTTTCCGTACACTCACCTCTCTACTGTGTTGTGATGTGTAGAGCCTTGGGATCCTCCGACCGCATAGATACTCCCGTCGAGTTCCCCCGTACCCACTCTGTTCCTGCCTGTGTTAAGCGAAGCTAGCTGGGTCCACTGATTGGTCATGGGGTTGTAGCAGGACAGTGTGGCGGAATCTGCATTGTTGCTCTGCATCGAGAGGTTTCGACCCCCTACGGTGTAGAAGAGCCCAAATAGTACAGAGGCTCCCAAGCCACTGCAGGGTTGCTCCATTGGCGCAAGTTGCATCCAAGTATTGTTTCGTGGGTCGTAAGCCTCCATGGAGGCCAACGATTGCTGGTTGTAACCCCCAGCCACATAGAACAACTTGGTGCCCCGGTACGGAGTAGGGGGCAGGTACTTGTGAAGGGTCATGTCGTGGAAGATCTTGGAGAGGAAGTCTTTGCAGGAGTTGGCCTTGCTCAAAATAGGGCATGACTGCAGCTGCCTCTTGAGGAACTTGGCCGGCAAGGCGTAGATATGGACAGCATTGAGCAGAGCATGGAAGTACTGTGAGCGAGCCTCGGCGTCCCAGCGTACCCAGTCGGTGCAGGCTTTGTAGACCTCGGTCTCACACAGAACCTTCAGACTGTCCTGGCTGATGAGCTCCAGCAGTTGGCAGTGCGTCAAGCTAAAGAACTCCTCTTCTTTGATGACCTGGAAAAAAGAGCATAGATAGTCTCTCATCGTACTGTACAGACCTTAGAACTATCGAAGTATTGTTGCAATTGACGTAGAAGAAGCTACCTCACTGAAATGACTGTTGATATACTCCCGACACCGCTGATGTAGCTCGACACAGCCGATCTCTTCTGCAAACCGGGCGATCCCGATGACGTTCGGGGGCTCTAGGTTCTTGATCAGGAAGTCACAGCATGCTTTTGCCACATCCTCCATTTGGAAGCGCATGGCAGCCAGCAGGACATGCAGTACACACTTTTCCCCTACCGTGATGCGTGAGGTGTAGGCGTAGTCCACCAGCCTACTGATCACCTGAGGGCAAACATCCTTGAGAGTAACCTCTGAAGCCAGGCACTCCTTGAAGTTGCTGGTGAACATGGCTTTGAAGTATGGGCTGCAGGCTGCCAGTACCAGTTTGTGAACCTGAATAATATAGACACATGTCCTTGACGGGCAAAACAAGATCGAATTGGCCAAATTAAACATGGCCCAAACATGCCCTATTAAGTGTCCTTGACCCTTCCAGATTCAATTTCCATGTTTCGTTCAAGTTGGGATAACTGCATAGTAAACTCAGGCTTTGGTAAAAGTGCTGATAAATGTTTACCCTGCTAATAATGCATACACAATGATGAGAATTACTTCTCACTACACTTAAGTGTTACTTTTTTTTTTTTGGTTATTTGTAGTAAAATGAATGGTAACTTTAAGTAAACTTTGTTGCATACTACACATCAAAAAGGTTCTGATCTTTTGGAGAACTGATTAAAAGGTTGTTGACTCGGGGCCGATTCCTTATCATGCTGACGCTCACCTTTCTTGGGGATTCACCCTTGAAAACTCTCACCTTGAAATCCACAACGGCATCTTTGTACGTCACTCGAAGTACCAGGTCACAGAGCAGGCCGTGATGACGCAGCTCGTCCATGAGCTGAAAGGCTTTGGAAGGGTGACTCTCGATGGTGTAGTCCAGATATCCATGGCCTTTCATGGAGGGCACCACGATGGCGGAAAAATCCTCATCTTTGACGGGCCTCTTTCTCCTTGGGCATAACATTCTCCAAGGCTGGAATTTTATTTTTCCCGGGATACAGAGCAGGCAAATGAGTCTAGATCCAACCGCGTGTCATGAAATAACACAAACACAATTGAAAGTCACCGGGAAATAGGAAGCCACTTTCATTCTGGCTGATTCTGAATCCATTGTCACAAAGGTCTCGGTCACACCAAACAGGCATTGTTTAAAGGTCCTGATTAAATACTACAATAATATCACACAGATACTTTGAAAAAGAATCTCAAAAGGGCATCTAAAGGATTATATGTCCGGCATCCAAAATCCACACGAAATCTTCATTTTCTTCCAATGTGACCGTGCTCTCCGATTAGGTGCGCTGAAAAAGAAAGTAAAAAACATGAGCGAGAAGTTGACCAGTGTTCGTCTTGACAAGTTACATGAGAGGTAGAGAGCTGCTGAACAGCACAAAGCTCTTCTTTCATGGTTGAGTAGAATCCAAACGGCCTGCAACTTGTGCATGCAAAGAGTTGTAAGTAATCTGCTGAATCATGTTTCACTTCCTTTTTCCTTTTCAAATCTCAAACTTTCTAAAAAGTCACTCCCCCCCCCGAAAAAAACAAAACAGACATTGCAACGACCTGAATACCGTAATTAGTGTCAGTGCCGACATGATTGCGCTAACCTTTAAAAAAAAAAAATTATTTCTCCTTCCATGCAGCATTTTTTTGTTTGTTTATCACCAAACCGGTTTGTTCGACTCTGTTACATAACCTATTTGCAGAACGTCGGGGTGGAAGAGACTTTGCATCCTGCGTTATTGCTCAACCCAACATTCCATGCACAATATTTGCCTTGAAGCATGCTTATCATAGGACGAGGGCACACGCCACTGGCTTCATGCGAAACGCTGTGTCATGTACCTTATAAAGTAAAAAAACAAAACAAAAAAACAACAATGTTGATACGTGGAGATTGGCACAGCATGCGCCATGTGGGATTATTATTAACTTCCTGGAGGTTACCATAGCCGTGTTGGAAAAGAAAGTGTAAACACTGGTATAGTACTGGTTATCGTCTCATTTTTTAATTATTATTATTATAATAGCTGATTTTAAAATTGCACCGCATGTTTTACTTGGTGAAATGTCCAGTTTTTTTTCCACTGTACGTACATTTTGTTATTCAGCACCTGTACGAATCATCAATCATGCGAAAAACACGGCCAAAAGTTTGTCCACACCTGAACCCTAAACCACATGTTCTTTCTGAACGTCCTGTTCCAGATTCCATCTCATTCCACCCTGTGAAGGCTTGAATGAAATTCTGGAGCATGACTGTGACGATCTGCTCATTCAGCACAACGAACATTAGTGAGGTTGGGACACCGACGTTTGGCAAGAAGACCAGCGGCGCAGTCGGTGTTCCAATTCGTCCCAAAAGGCATTCGTTGGGTTGAGGTCAGGCACCAACCTTGGCAAACGATGTCTTCATGGAATATGGACTTTGTACATGGGGCTTCATCATGCTGGAACAAGTTTGCGCCTCTGAAAGGAAACTGTAAAGCTACAGGACACAAAGACTTTCTATACAATTGTGAGCTTCTAGTTTGGTGGGAAGAGCTACGTGTCAGGTGCCGAGGAACATTTGGAAACATAAAGTGTATTTATTTAAATCAGGGACCTCGGTCTTGGGTAGAAAAAAGAAGGTATCAAAAATTACCAGTGTAACAATGTAGGGATTAGAGCACTACGTAGACATGATCTCCAGTTACAATAAGTCTTTACACATTTGAGAATTATTAAAGCTCTGAGCCACATTCAGACAATTTGTCCTTCCTGTAATCCTGGATGATTAATAACTTGTGTATATAGTGATTGTGACAGAAACGCTTTCAGCTTCTCTAATGCCAGTAATAACTGAGTAACCAAGTAACTATGCTGAAATGCATCATCGCTGACTCAGAAATCACTCGCACGTCTCTGACACAGGAGTGAACATTATAAAGGCATTTCTGGTAACTGAACTTCAGTAAATAATGAGTACGTGTATTAATAAGAATGAGTTCTTACTTTAAAATTAAGTTTACTGTCGAAGTGTTTCTATCGACTGCGTTCCCAAATATCAATGTATGTATTAAGATGTATGAAATCATACATAATGTAAGATTTAGCCTTGCTAATGACCGAATAACAAAGCATCAGGGTTTAAGTGTCCAATGCAATAAAAGATACAGATCTACGTAGATCTATATAATAATAATAAAAAAAAAATCCTCATATTAGCCACTTCCAATGTATTTTCATGTTTTAAAAGGATATCAAGACACCCATCATGCTTTTGTATATTTTTTTTTTATTTTTTATTTTTTTATCATAATAGTAAAAATTGCAATCATTACTATCAGTTCTTCAGCTTGTGCACACTTGTAGGATTGCCGTATTTGATGTTCGTTTAATGATAATTTTTTAAAAGCAAAAATAAATCTGAGGCTATTTAAAAATTCTCTATTGTTTTTTGTCTTCCTAGGGATGAGATTTGTATATTGCATATAATTTGTTGCATAGATTAAAGTAAATCTCCAAATGATTTTTTATCATTGTTTTTTTTTTTTTTTGATGAAGAGTTATGTTAATGTTATTTTCTTGTGACAAAAAAACAACAACAAAACAATCAAAAATACATAATGTAAGTGGAATAATGCACTCTTTTCAGATTAGGCAATAAATAAATAATGCTACTGCTTTATATGGACACGTCAGGTAGGATTAGTTGCTCAAACTAAAGTCTCCGGGTGCTCCGGTTTCCTGCCACAGTGCAAAAACATGCAGATTAGGCTAATTGGTGTTCCCAAATCGCCCGCAGTGTGTGAATTAGTGTGTGTATGTGTGTGTACCCTGCGATCGATCAGCACCCCGTCCAGAGTGCACCCTGGGATAGGCTCCAAGCTCCCGCGAGCAACACAGGATAACGCGGTATAGACGGTGACGACGACTAAAGTCTAAACCAGACCTTAGTCAGCAAAGATAATGAGAATAGCATTGCAAATGTACGGCAAGACAAACAAACATAAAATAAACAAATGAATAAAATAAATAAATAAATGAATAAATAAATAAGCTATTTAAAATCACATTCCAAGGGATGTGTGTGTGTGTGTGTGTGGTTTTTTTTTTTTGCATATGATTACATGGCATATAAATAAATGTCCAAATGATGGGGATTATATATATATATATATATATATATATATATATATATATAAAGAGTGTTATTATTTTGTTATATTGCTATAATAAAACAATAAATATATATATTAATATATAATAATATATATAATATATATATCGGGATTAGGAGAGAAATAAGTAATGCCATGTCAAGTAGGATTAGTTGTTCAAACTAAAGACTAAACCAGACCTTAGTCAGCAAAGCCAGTGAGAATAACATTGCAAATGCATGGCAAAGCAAACAAACATTAAATAAATAAATAAATAATATAGATTTTTATATTGCATATGATTTGATGCATGGAATAAAATAAATCTTCAAATGATATTTATTATTATTATTATTACGATAATTACGACTATTATTTTATATTTTAGCTTAATTGTTTTTTTTTTCAGTAAAATAAATAAATAAATAAATAAAATAAAATAAAAACAATCAAAAATGCACAGTGTAGGGGGAATAAATCTTATTTCGGGATTAGGGGAGAAAGAGATAACGCTACTGCCCTATTTGGTCACGTCAGGTAGGATTAGTTGTTCAAACTAAAGTCTAAACCAGACCTTTAGTCTGCAAAGCCAGTGAGAATAGCATTGCATGTGCATGGGAAAGCAAACAAACATAAAGCAATAAATAAGTAAATACACAGATAGATAAATAACAATAACATAGATAGATAACAGTGTCACTTGCAGTTTTAAAATGAGACAGAATTAATCAGCTTCATTGCACAAAATGCATCAATGCAAACAGTAACTAAGAGTTATTTGTGCGTTATTTTGCATGTATTTAAACTTGCTATTTTGCCATCAACTATACTGTTAATGGAAACCTGCTTGTGAAGCTTTGATGCAACCCAAGCTTATTTCTATCCTCTCTTTCTAATAAAACAACATCAACATAGAACCAGATCTCTTTAAATAAACCACTCACCACCACAATAATCCAGAAAGCATATCCAGAATGATGCACAGAGACTCTACAACTACAACCACGAGTTACTCTCTGAACTTTAGGTCGCGCGCGTGACCGTCACTGCTTTTTAATCCCGATGTGCTGACTTCCGGAACTGAGTCTCCATTTAATATATCGCGTTTTATCATAAGAGGTCTGCGTTTGATCTCCAGCTGTTTATTGCCGTGCCGTGAGTCTGATCCACATCAGCATGACTCTGCAACTCCGACTCCGGTTCAGCTGCGTCAGCGCGCGCGCGTACACGCACGCACGCACGCGCGCGCAAAAAAACAAAAAAAAAACCCGGAAGTGGAGCTTCAACTCCTCCACATTCACCCCGCTAAATCTTTAACTGTATATAAATATATAGATGGATACTGTATGGGTTTGGTGTTAATGATAACCGTTTAACGTTGTCGCTAGAAGTCGTGCTTGAATTCGAGTTGGAGTTAATCCAAGTAGTTTTGTTTTTAATTAAAGCGAATTCTGTGTACAAGGTGCCGCATCCACAATGACTCTGGGTTCCTCATAACTCCTCACTACATAGTGCACCACAAAGCCATTTGACATTTGCCCTTAGTGCTTAGAACCAGTTTTTTTTTTTTTTTTTAAAGAAATGGGTGCGGTCTAAGTTTCTAGTTCGTTCCTAAGACGAGTTGCGTTCGTTGGTGTTACGGTTCTTATGTGACGTTTGATGTACTGTATGTATGAACAGTAAGGACAGTAAGGAAAGTTGCTCTAACTGCAGCCTGTAACACTAGATACTTAAAGAAGGTTGAAGCTGTCATGATGCTCAGGTTAAACCGAACAGAATAGCCGCTTTCCCCATTCAAGTGGAAATAGAGCGTCTGTATAGCACATTAAAGGTGGAGCAGTATTTAAAAATAACTATTCACTCACTCACCGCTTTAAAACTATTCACTCACTCACTCATCGCTTTATAACTGTTCACTCACTCACTCATCGCTTTATAACTGTTCACTCACTCACACATCGCTTTATAACTGTTCACTCACTCACTCACCGCTTTATAACTATTCACTCACTCACTCACCGCTTTATAACTGTTCACTCACTCACACATCGCTTTATAACTGTTCACTCACTCACTCACCGCTTTATAACTATTCACTCACTCACTCACCGCTTTATAACTATTCACTCACTCACTCACCGCTTTATAACTGTTCACTCACTCACGGCTTTATAACTGTTCACTCACTCACTCATCGCTTTATAACTGTTCACTCACTCACTCACCGCTTTATAACTATTCACTCACTCACTCACCGCTTTATAACTATTCACTCACTCACCGCTTTATAACTATTCACTCACTCACTCACCGCTTTATAACTGTTCACTCACTCACTCACCGCTTTATAACTATTCACTCACTCACTCACCGCTTTATAACTATTCACTCACTCACTCATCGCTTTATAACTATTCACTCACTCACCGCTTTATAACTGTTCACTCACTCACTCACCGCTTTATAACTATTCACTCACTCACCGCTTTATAACTATTCACTCACTCACTCACCGCTTTATAACTATTCACTCACTCACTCACCGCTTTATAACTATTCACTCACTCACTCACCGCTTTATAACTATTCACTCACTCACTCACCGCTTTATAACTATTCACTCACTCACCGCTTTATAACTATTCACTCACTCACTCACCGCTTTATAACTATTCACTCACTCACTCATCGCTTTATAACTATTCACTCACTCACCGCTTTATAACTATTCACTCACTCACCGCTTTATAACTATTCACTCACTCACTCACCGCTTTATAACTGTTCACTCACTCACTCACCGCTTTATAACTATTCACTCACTCACTCACCGCTTTATAACTATTCACTCACTCACTCATCGCTTTATAACTATTCACTCACTCACCGATTTATAACTGTTCACTCACTCACTCACCGCTTTATAACTATTCACTCACTCACTCACCGCTTTATAACTATTCACTCACTCACTCATCGCTTTATAACTGTTCACTCACTCACGGCTTTATAACTATTCACTCACTCACCGCTTTATAACTATTCACTCACTCACTCACCGCTTTATAACTGTTCACTCACTCACTCACCGCTTTATAACTATTCACTCACTCACTCACCGCTTTATAACTATTCACTCACTCACTCATCGCTTTATAACTATTCACTCACTCACACTCACTCACTCACTCACCGCTTTATAACTATTCACTCACTCACCGTTCACTCACTCACTCACCGCTTTATAACTATCACTCACTCACTCACCGCTTTATAACTATTCACTCACTCACTCACCGCTTTATAACTATTCACTCACTCACTCACCGCTTTATAACTATTCACTCACTCACTCACCGCTTTATAACTATTCACTCACTCACTCACCACTTTATAACCACTCACTCACTCACTCACCGATTTATAACTATTCACTCACTCACTCACTCACCGCTTTATAACTATTCACTCACTCACTCACCAAACTCACAGGGTGCCAATCCATCACAGGGCACACACACACACACTCATTCACACACTACAGGGGGAGTCGGCTCACCAGAACCTGGAGGTGCAAGGTGACAGTGCTAATCTCTATGCCATTGTGCATAAATTTTATTTATATAGCACTTTTAACAATGATCACAAAGCAGCTTTACAGGATCAAAAGGAAAATTATAGAAATGTGTATTCAATTCAATTCAATTTTATTTTATAACAGGGATTGATCTGCAGTCATACTGCGTGTTAAGAGACTGGAAGTTCAGTATACAGTAACAAGAGAGAGTTAAGTTGTTAAGGTAATAAGGAGTCCAGTTTTGTTCTTGGGGGCTCAATACGGAATCCAAAACTGTTTGCGGGAATTTCAATCCTGAACTATTGAGCAACTGCAGTCACAAGTCCTCAGAGAAAGGTCCAGAGGGCAGAGGGGGTCTGGATCACTGGGAGCTCAGGAGTGGCATGTGTAGCTTGACAGAGCGAGAGAGAGAGGGAGAGAGATCGAGAAGAGATTCAGAGATTCAGTTTCAGTAGGTATGGTCACAGTCACATAATGTACAGTTGTGGCCAAAAGTTTTGAGAATTACATAAATATTGGAAATTGGAAAAGTTGCTGCTTAAGTTTTTATAATAGCAATTTGCATCTACTCCAGAATGTTATGAAGAGTGATCAGATGAACTGCATAGTCCTTCTTTGCCATGAAAATTAAGTTAATCCCCCAAAAAAAACCTTCCACTGCATTTCATTGCTGTCATTAAAGGACCTGCTGAGATCATTTCAGTAATCGTCTTGTTAACTCTAGTGAGAACGTGCACAAGGCTGGAGATCATTACAGTATGTCAGGCTGATTGGGTTAGAATGGCAGACTTGACATGTTAAAAGGAGGGTGATGCTTGAAATCATTGTTCCTTCATTGTTAACCACGGTGACCTGCAAAGAAACGCATGCAGCCATCATTGCGTTGCATAAAAATGGCTTCACAGGCAAGGATATTGTGGCTACTAAGTTTGCACCTAAATCAACAATTTATAGGACCATCAAGAACTTCAAGGAAAGAGGTTCAATTCTTGTTAAGAAGGCTTCAGGGCGTCCAAGAAAGTCCAGCAAGCGCCAGGATCGTCTCCTGAAGAGGATTCAGCTGCGGGATCGGAGTGCCACCAGTGCAGAGCTGCTCAGGAATGGCAGCAGGCAGGTGTGAGCGCATCTGCACGCACAGTGAGGCCAAGACTTTTGGAAGATGGTCTGGTGTCAAGAAGGGCAGCAGAGAAGCCACTTCACTCCAAAAAAAAACATCAGGGACAGATTGATCTTCTGCAAATAGTATGGCGAATGGACTGCTGAGGACTGGGGCAAAGTCATATTCTCGGATGAAGCCTCTTTCCGATTGTTTGGGGCTTCTGGAAAAAGGCTTGTGCGGAGAAGAAAAGGTGAGCGCTACCATCAGTCCTGTGTCATGCCAACAGTAAAGCATCCTGAGACCATTCATGTGTGGGGTTGCTTCTCATCCAAGGGAGTGGGCTCACTCACAATTTTGCCCAAAAACACAGCCATGAATAAAGAATGGTACCAAAACACCCTCCGACAGCAACTTCTTCCAACAATCCAACAACAGTTTGGTGAAGAACAATGCATTTTCCAGCACGATGGAGCACCGTGTCATAAGGCAAAAGTGATAACTAAGTGGCTCGGGGACCAAAACGTTGAAATTTTGGGTCCATGGCCTGGAAACTCCCCAGATCTTAATCCCATTGAGAACTTGTGGTCAATCCTCAAGAGGCGGGTGGACAAACAAAAACCCACTAATTATGACAAACTCCCAAGAAGTGATTATGAAAGAATGGGTTGCTATCAGTCAGGATTTGGCCCAGAAGTTGATTGAGAGCAGCCCAGTCGAATTGCAGAGGTCCTGAAAAAGAAGCGCCAACACCGCAAATACTGACTCTTTGCATAAATGTCATGTAATTGTCGATAAAAGCCTTTGAAACGTATGAAGTGCTCGTAATTATATTTCAGTACATCACAGAAACTACTGAAACAAAGATCTAAAAGCAGTTTAGCAGGAAACTTTGTGAGAACGAATATTTGTGTCATTCTCAAAACTTTTGGCCACGACTGTATATTTAGTGCAGAGTGCAACCAGGGACTCCGGTTTGACTAACTTTGACAGTATAAATAAAAGGGAGTGCCAGATGGAAACCCAGACATGAGAGCTTACTGGGAAGGAAAGGGAAAATCCCACGATAATAATAAAAAGAAAACTGTACTACGTGAATAAACTTTATTTGAATAAATAGACTGTGAGCTACCTGTAGCCTGGACAAAGTTATTCCTAAAAGTGTCTGCTAGAAATGAGACTACTAGAAACTCCACCTTTATTAACCTTTAGTATTAACACATTGATTTTTTACGTACTATGTTGTGGCCACAAGTTAACCTCGTAGCATTTAAGAACTTGTAAACTACATGGAAAATATGAATTGATTCACTTCATAACTGTTCGTATCCACGATGCTATTCAAGTACCTACATTAACTGCAGGATGATTGTTGCGATATTTGACTAAAGGATGTTGAAATGTGTTTTTCACCTCCGGCTCGAAAAGAAAAGAAATGCTTTTTTAACTTGACAGAATTTCCTTATCTGGGAGTCGGGGAGGGATGGATACCATATCACACCGTCTGGTGGAAAGTTACGAGCGTTCTAATTGTGCTAGGACTGAAATGTGACATGATCTAGGCTTTCTATTTATTCTCGCGGATTTAAAATAATTACTTGTATCGTCCTAAAAACCATGTTAAATGTATAGTGGCTTACAGTGCTGCATGCAGAAGGATATATGTCACACCAAGATATACCAGATGTGGAAACAATCTAAAGACTTGCCCTGTAATACGAGGCCTCTTTAGCCTACAGAGACTAATAAAAGTAAATATACCGCCCCTGGGAAAGCCCTTGTCTCCTTTCAGGGCGTAGTGTCAGTGTTTAGACTTGTCAGAGTTTACAGTCCACACACTGAAACCGCATGAATCATAAGGCAGATTGTGCATACGGTGACACGGAGTGTCTATTAGAAAAGCGACGCACAATGGGACGCTGTTTTACGAAATTGAAACCCGAACCCTCGTCTGTCAGATCTCCATCAGGTGGCAGGATTTTGAGAAAAAGTGCAGAAAGCAAAGTTGAAGACAGAAAAACACAAACAGAAACAAGCCCCGCTCCATTCAGATAAGAGCCGCTATTACAGCCCATCCTTTTTGATATACTCAGTTCTCTACGTTACAAACAAGTGAAACGTTCGAAACTCATTTTTTCGTTGCACGTCCAGTACATTTCTTGGAAGTACAGGAATAAAAAATAAATAAATAAATAAATAAAAACAATAAAAGAAACTCGTCTGGGTTCCGCCCAGCCCTCGGACCCTGGTGTGGTTTTGGCGAGGGCTGCTATGTTGATTTCTGCCTTGTCACGGTCTTGAGGAACTTGAAGAGGAGCATTGTTGTTGCACTGGAATCCTGAGGCATCTGGGAAGGGCAGGTCTGAGAAATAAAACAAAAAGAACGTAGAGATAGAGAAAGAGAGTAAACAGCCGAACAGTGCATTCATTTAAACACAGCTAAGACACGCCTATGCACAACGGCAAGGTGTGCGAGATGGAATATTTCATCCAAACAGTGACCGGATATTGTTTAGAAGAAAAAAACAAAAAAACAAAAACAAAACAACAACATCTAAAACGTTGCAGAATTATAAAAACAATAAAAAGCTCTCATGTACAGACGGCATGCCGCGCATAGCGCACGTGCGGGTTCAGACTTGCTGTCCTGTCACGCTCAGTGCTATGGGGCAGCAATGTAAATGTGACACTGCAGTATGACATTGCAAAAGCGTTGACACCATGCCAGTGTTTTCCTTTCCGAGCCTACATGACACAGGGTAACCTTTGCTTCAGTCCCCGTTTCAAAAGCGTTCAGTCATCTGAATGTTAATGGACTATTGAGTTCCTGCAAGGTCTGAAATGTAACATTCTCACTGCTCTCGCCGATATGAATGGTGCTGCCATGCTGGGTGGGGATGTAATTCTCTATGCTCCTGCTGCCCTCTAACGGTGATGTGATGTTGCTTTTATGTGACCTTGGCTCCTTAGGGGATTACAGCTATTCCCAACCTAGTAAAAAAAAAAAAAAAAAAAATCTCTGATTCTGATTCAGTTACATTAAAAGCATTTTGATTAGATTTAGTTGTCGATGCAGAATCGACCGATTTAGCCGTACTGTAAGTTCACCTTCTAAGCGACTGGGAATGAACTGAGCGGTTCAGGCTTACGGCAATGGGAAAAAAAAGGACTGTAATGTATGTTTTTAGCTGATGATATTAAATAGATCAGAGCAGAAACAGCCACTGAGGAAGAAGAAGACACTGAACAACGGGTTCTCATGAATGGATGCACGTGACGCTTCAAAAGATTACCGTAGTATTCAGGAGTCTGGACACTTGTGCATCTGATGGGTTTGAGGAATCCGATTGGGTGTTTTAAATCAACGGGAAGGCCGATTTATTGATGTACGGCATGTCGTCTTAGCATAATAACATAAGAAGAAATTTATAGCAAGCACTTTGAAATTTCCGTAAAAAGCACAATGCATTTACTCAAGTAAGATGACAAGAATTCAATTACAACAATAAAACTTAAGTGAATAATCAAGCATAGGTTATATTAAGAATATACAAAGGGGTGTTCAAGTCAAAGTGGGACTTTCCTCTCAAAACGCAATTATGAGAGTAAAAACTCACTTTATTTCTCTATACTGTAAAATCCACTGATTATTAGGTAGAAAGACGGGGTAAAAAGATTTCTAAGTACGCCAAAAACATGATCGGACTGCCCGGTGCAGGACTGAAAGGCTGGCCTCCCAGGAACTCCTTTAATGGGCCTTTCCATTAAAGGAGGAAAAAAAAAAAAAACCGGCCAGGTTCGATCACCAAAGGAGTTTTTGTTTTTTCAGGACGATGCACGACCTCATACTGCAAAAAAAGACACCACTTGCACATTCCAGGAACTGCCACATCCCCGAACATTCCTGGCCGTGCTTCAAGCCATTTCCACATATTAAAGGAAACTCTGGTGTACTGAGAAATCCGTCTACCTTCATGGTGTCCAAGCACTCGTGAAACACTGGGATAAGTGCCTTAGTGTAGCAGGGGAAAGGGAGTTTTTACTCTCATAAAGAAAGTATTCTGTTATTCTGCACAAATCAGAAGTCCCGGTTTGACTTGAACGCCCCTCGTGCTTTTGTATCCCAGCAAAGTATAACTAATTTGGAGTCAGGTTTTAACCTCTGAATTTAATAAACAAATGATCCCCATGCTATTTGCATTCAGTATAATAAAACATCCCTGCATGTGAATGTGTGTGTGTGTGTGTGTGTGTGCCGTGAACTGGCGTGGGCGTATTCCCAGTGTTCTAAGGATCGGCCCCGGATCCATGGATGAAACACTTTCTAATGATTAATGAATGAATATTTGTAGTATATAATATATTACATTTTGTAATGCTAGAAAATTATTGGCACCCTCAATACATCCATCATCTCATCAACATATGGGATTCATTGCTGCTGCAGATGTACACATTAATGACTAACTTGAATATATGGATTATTCACATGTTGTTTTTGTAAATAAATATCTGGAAACTAATGAACGGCCGACAAAAAAAAAAAAAAATCTGTTTACTACAGATATGTAATTATATCACATTCAATGATTTATTTAATGTCTAAAGATTAATGACTAATAAATCGACTGCTTCTAATCAGAGTTCGTAATTGTTACTAAGAACTATAAGGTTACTAAGGTTACATAAATAATATTTCTATTAATCTATTTATTAGAGCCGTACAATTTTACATTCCTGAACTGACAATTGACTCTTTCATTCTTTATAGCGCTGCTTATTTTTTTTCCCCCAAAGTTTGGATTCACTTAAAATTACGACTCCAGCACAATAACTGTAATAACTCAATATTAAATAGAATACATTTGATGAATGGTGAGTTCTAGCCCATGCCCAGGATGACTGTGGGAGAAGCCTGATATAATCAGCGCTAGAATTTAACCCCAAATGTTGCTCCTTATTTTTCGTTCTTGGGATTATTGTTCATCGAAAATGGAATACGGTCCACTTCATTTGAACAAAACTGTAATAGGCGCAATCGTGGTTATGTGCCCTTTAAATGTCAGGGTAATTTATTTTTTAATAACAACATATTTATGCTTTTTTATGCATGTCTTTATGGCTCCCCACTGTTTTATTGTCTGTTTTTTATCGACATAATTCATTGTATTGTATTTTTTTTTTTTTTTACCATGCTGAATAACAACTGCATTGACAAAAAAAAAGAGAAAAAAAAAGAAAGAAATTAGCTGCGCTTAACAAACAGTAACACGGAACAGCTCGGGTGAAAATAAAGAGGAAGTTGGCTTGGTGAATCCCCAGATAATATAACTGATGAATGAAAACTGCTCAATAGTTTCGAATGTTTCCTGTATGTTTTTTTTTTTTTTGCTACAGTGACACAACACCATGTTGCAATAGGGAACAAGGAAAGAAAGTGACTAGGTGGATTAGAGGAATGATGTTGGAATACATCATGCAAAATGTAAAACACGATTCACGTGTCCACAATTATAACAAATGATGCCATTTTCTTTGAAATACCTCTAATGTCCTATTACACCTATTCCTCAGCTAAAGAATATAAAACGATGGAAATGATGAAATTAAATACACTGACTGTGCTGAAACGCACGACTCCTTCCGTAAATGTTATACATCTCAACATCTCCATGCACAAAACCCCACCACATCAACAACATGCTTTTTCAATCAGTTTATTATTAGTCTCAGATTATGAACCTCATGACCATTTCAGTCTGTGTACATTTGTTGTTACTATGGAAATGGTAACATATTAGAATACATTGTAATAAAAAAGTGTTACAGAAAGAATCAAGACCTTCTCACCAACCAGCATGTAGGAAGGTAGCATATAATGTAACGTCCATCCGTCCATCCATCCATCTAGGAACCTCTGTAGTCCGACTAGGGACCGCGGAGGCCACTGGGGATCGTTGTATTTATTCGCATTTGTATGACCGTCGTAAGACGGGCAACATTCACACGATACATGATATTTAGAAAGGCAAATCTGCATGTTTTTGGACTGTGGAAGGAAACTGGAGAACCCGGAGGAAACCCAGCGAGCACAGGGAGAACATGCCAACTATGGCAACAATGCTAATTGTTAAGACACTAAGTAATATAATGTAACATAATGAAAGTTAACATAATGATTAACATGACATAACAATAACATGCACATAATGAACATAATGCAACATTGTACAATACAAAAATGTTGCATAATGTAACATACTGTAATGTAACATGGCCTAATGTAACAATATGTTATATAATGCAACATAATGTAGTGTAACATAATTTAATATCTAATATAATGTCACATGACATTATGTAACATAATGCAACATGACATTACTTATTACAGATACACTAAAGGCAAACAAGTGCATAATATTATTTTAATTATTGAGATCATTTAAATATTTGAGTAACATTTCCTTCTTCGGAAAATGCTCTAAAAAGAAAAAAGAAAACTTCCTGTTTATACATTTGCGCAAAACCACCAGCAGCCAGTAGATGATGGACATGCATCTGTCATGCATTATAGCAGAGAATGCCAAAAATGACTTCTGAAACTATGTAAAGGGAGATGCTTCACACATCACGGTCTGACTTCAGTTTGCTGGCTTCTCTCTGACACTTCTGTTCCTTATAGAAAGCTGACATAGTACATCGAAATGTGACGGTGTGCAAATGTGGCACAGCTCTGTTCTGGAAAGCCCTCGACTTTATTTCAAACAAACACTTTCTCCCAATCAATGAGGATTGCTCCACTGGGGTCGCTAACTGTCTTCCCACATTAGACGGAAAATGGCCTGATTTAGGATGAGCCCACTGAGCACTGGAGTCTTTCTTTTTCATTTAAAAGGCCCCTGTTGGAAATATAATGCAGGGTTGGGTTCGGATTAAGGTTCATAGTCGTTACTGTTCGGTCATATCGGGTTCATGTTGCGCCAAGTGCTTCAAAATCGGCGAAGCCAGACTTTCACACTCGAATCCAGGACTGGGCTTGAAACCCTGAGGAGAATCTCACCAACCCGCTACTCACCCTCCCCGTCCCCTCTCCTCTCTCCGCCTGCCTCTGAAAACTTTACGGTGAGATAATGTGTTCCACATGCTGCTAGTGTTCACCCACTAAATCACTGCATCCCAAATAGCCAATGCTTCCCCCGCCCCCCTAAACCCAGTCTCATTACGTTCATGTCGTCTGTCTCCAAGAGGGCCTTCTTGAGAATGGATGGGCTTGAGGATTCTGACTTGCTTATAGAAAAAGTATTTTTAAATGAACATTATTAAAATATCTCAGACTTGGATACAGCTGAGTTGCCGCATCTCAGGATATCGTAATTGGGTACGTCGTTGGCCTCCCATTGTGTTTTTTTTAATGAGGGACATCTTCAGCCTTCTAATCAAATTTGCTCCTTAGATAAATGCATTTTAAAACCACAGAAAGTGGGAATGCAAAGCCGTCAGAGTTTGGTTTACCATCTTACCGTCCTAGCAAGGTGCTTTTTTTTGTGATGTTTTTGTCTCCTGGCAGGACATTTCTAAACAAACATAAGATTCTTGTAGCGCAGAATCAACATTAATCAGTTTCCATGGCTTTCCAAAATCTGTCAAGTCATATAATTCAAGATTGTTAGTGTTTTTTTGGGGTTGAACGCTTACCTGACAGCGAGATCATTATGTTCCACATAACAACCCTAACCCACTTGCATCTGTCCCAATCAACAAAATCCGCTGCACTAAACAGACAGTACGCCATTTTCCCAAGCCAGAGATGTCAGTTCTGGTTCTTCACTGAATCTTTAGGAAAGCCTCAAGGTTTCTATTTGTCATTTTTGCTCCCAATGTACTACTACTACTAATACTATTAATGATAACCTTCATTTTAAGTCGGAGTCAAAACTTTTAAAGAGATTTGTATTTTCAAAAATGGACATTCATGGATTTCAAGACCTTGGAAGGACTTGTCCAAAACTATTGAAGACTGAGTAGTACTGATAACAAACCTGCCCCAATTGAGGTGCTGTTTCAGATGACCTGTAGTAGCTAAACCTTCCAAGAAAATGGGACCTTCATTTCGCCTGCCAATCTTAATCAACAGACATTGACATCAAAACCATACACCTCTACAGTTGCAGAAATCGGGGTGTGGTCTTGAGAAGATCTTAGATTGACTGCCGTTTGCACTCGGACTTGGGAATTGGTTTGTCTTATTCTTCTCCGAGATATGAATCATGATGTTGGTACGTTTGACTTTCTTCTAGTGCAATCACGGTGCAAGGCATGTACAGAGCCAACTTGCGGAAATAAAGGCTTGGACCTGAACAGGATTTGGTGGCTTCCATTCTCGAGCTCGACTTGGTCTGGCTTTTTATCTGGGCTTGAGCTTGACTTGTCTCGAGACTCAAGCTTTGCTTTGACCTTTTGGACTTGACGTTCCTAACTGAGCTATCACATGGAAGATCTGGGTAGTCAAAGAGCTTTGCATTAAAGAAATTCATCTTGCAAAAAAAAAAAAAAATGTGTTGTGCAAACTTTCCATTTGAAAGACCTTCACACAGTCTGTAAATACTTGGAACAAAGGCACACTTGGTCATCCAGATTTCAGCTGTGTCATTCATTTTTGGATGACATAGCGTTTCCCTGAAGAGCTATAACTCTGCATGATGTATTGTGCTTGGCCCATTCAAGACCCTTCGAATAGCAACGTTCTCACTTTGGATAGTAACGGGAAAGGAAGTCTACTCACTCGTTTACCAGACGTGGCTAACATGAGATGAGCGGTAAAACGTAAGCTGAACAAGAGGCTTGTCTGCTGCAGATAATGTGCCACATTGTGTCTCGCTGACCCACGGACGAGCCGGCTGCTTCGGTTATTGTTTCAGCGCGCATACACTTTCACTGGCATGTGAGTCACTAGCCAAGTCGTTCAACTCAGACTACCCGCAGCTGCCATTAGTCAAACTGTGGTCATGACATCTACTTAGGCTAGCGGCTGTGTTTCCACTGATGAACCTGATTTTCATTTAGGCCCGCTTCCCTCTCTTGGTTTTTTTTTTTTTTTTTTCATGTGAGATTCCAGACAGACAGACAATTTTTTAGCTTTCATTCACTTCTGCCTGGAGAATAATTTTACAGAACTTAATAATTGCAAGTGACAAAATAAAGGTCTGTCCCCTTTCCACAAATGAATGGGACACATTAAAGGAAAATATTTGACTTTGTATTCCATTTGCAAATAATCCTTTATGCCTTTTTCTCATCGGCATATCGCAGGTCATGCCCCATATTCGACTTTGTTAGTTATATTTAACATCCTTTTTTCAGCATCATGTAATAGGTTTTCCTATTTCCAAAAAAAAAAAGTCTTTTTTTCTCTTGTCTTTTTGTAGAATTTACATAACTTAACAATTACAACTCACTGGATAAAAAGACAACCAGATGTCCTCCAGATGAATCTTGAGTCGAAACTCCTAAATGCTTGCGTACAACCCGGAGTCTGCATTGTTTTCACATCCTATTAAATTGTGGTGAGCTACACTAAACGATATTAACTTTTAAAATATGACCTAAGGACTGGCTAATTTCAGGGCCGAGGATGTCACGTTCCCGCCTTGTTCTGGATCAGACCACAAATTCCGAATGTGTCTCTTCCCAAAACGGTGCAATGCTAAGTTTGTTGTAATGGTTTAGCTCTTGAGTAAACCCTAAAGCTCAACCGCTGGGGTAAAATCTCCAAGACTGCATGAACATCCTAAAACTAGGATGTGGAGTATTTTTGGGGAGCAGAAATTCATTATGATTTTGCTATAAAGACACAGAAAATGATACCAAATTAAGAATGCCTCATACTTGAATTACAATGACACTAATATGGGGGGTCCAGCGTTTAGTTCTTTTTTGCCGCCAGAGTTGGGGTTCAAATCTTGAATCCTGTGTGTGTGAGGGGTTTGCATGTTCTCCCGGTGCTTGGTTGGGTTCTTCAACGTACTCTGGTTTCTTCCCACAATCCAAAGACATGCCTCGATCTCCCAGATTACCAATGGTGTATGATTGACTGTGTGATACATGTGTTGGTGGGTTTCCTCCAGTTTCCTCCCGGAGTCCAAAGACATGCAGCTTAGGCTCATTTTTTTCTTTCTTTTCAGGCTGCTCCCGTTAGAGGCTCACCACAACAATTTGACTAGATGCCCTTGCATCTGGCTCGAACCTCCCATTTTATCCACGCTTGGGACCGGCACTGCATCCAGTGGCTGGGGTTTAGCATTGGCCAGAACACGAACCCGGCACGTCTGCATGACAGACGAGAAACAGGTTCCCAAATTGTAGGCGTTGACCTGGGAACCTGACCCTTTAAGTAACTGCCATAGAAACGACAAATATGTCTCTAGAGTGTGGGTGGATGTCCATCACCATGTGCCAAAGCTAAAGTGAACGAACTGAAAGTGCACATCAGGACATCAATAGGGTGCCACATGCATATTCAAAAATATTCAATTCAATTCAATTTTATTTGTATAGTACTAACCCTTTTAACAATATATATTGTCTGTAAGCAGCTTTACAGAAGCAAAAGGAAATTAGGGAAATGAGTACGAAATGTTTGAGAAAATATGTATACATCAAAATGATCAGGTTGTCCCTGATGAGCGAGCCGAGGGCGACGGTGGCAATGAAAAACTCCCTGAGACAGCAATAGGAAGAAACCTTGGGAGGAACCAGGCTCAACAGGGAACTCATCATCATTTGGACGATAACGGATAGCAGGGATTGTTTTGCAGTCATACAGTGTGTTAGGAGGCTAGCAGTTCAGTATAGCAGAAGACAGTTGTTAAGATGATAAGGAGTCCAGTTTCGTCTCTTGAGATCAGAATGTTCTCTTATATATATCCTTGTACCATCCTCATAGCAGGACTGTTAGGTATAGTTATTTTATTGTTCAAAACTTCTTCCTGGTTGTTTAAGTTAACAGTTCGTTAGTGGAGACTCCTACAAAACTGTAGGAAATGCAAGTCCTGAGCTATTGAGCGACTGCAGTCCGAATTCATCAGAGAACAGCTGTCTGCTGTCAGCTGTCTTCCTGGTAAAGTGGAACCGTTCGCAGTCACCACACGCGTCCCAAGCCTCCATGCAATGAGATTTCCAACCAAAAGCGGGGCACCAGCACGGGCCATCTGACCTCTTCTTTTTCTGGTTGGAAATTTAATAACCTCATCAGTCCATGATGTATGTGCCTCAGTGAGTTTCCCATGCCCCAGCTTCCTCCTCCTCCTCCTCCACCAGGAAACAGGCTTTTGACTCTGCATGCTTTATTGGGTTTCTTGGGAATTATCACCGAGTTGAATATTTTTGGTGAGCAAAAATACAGATACAGAAAATGATGGCAAATTAAAAGTCCATTGTCAAAGTGCCAACTTGGACTTTAGGAGCGGACAGTCACACCTGTAATGTTTAGTCCTGAGGATTCAAAGTGTTCAACCGATTTGGATGTACAATGGTACCTTGGCATACGAATGCACTGTCTTGTAAATTTTCACCATAAGAACTAAAACTATGCAAGAAATTTACTTTGGCATGCAAAGGATTTCCGGCATGAGAACGACCGAGCAAAGAATTTCCGGTAGCCGATCAAAACTTGCTACACTTGTCAATGTAAAGCCAAGTGAAGCGAGTTTACACATTTTTGTGTTTATTTACTTATTTTGCATTTTGTGCAAGATTTAGTGACGACAGAGCGCCATGGGTCCCAAGAAAGTTAGCAAGCACGGCAGCAAGAACAAAAGGGAACCACTTTCAGTTTTGTTTTTATAGCAGCCGGTGCCAAGAGAAATCATAAATTATGGTTAAGTCAGGTTTAATGTTTATTTATTTCATATTTTACTTAATTTAAGTGTCTTTTCTGAATGTTTTGATTATTTTTATATGCAAAAATAGTATTGGAAATTGGTAATATTTTTTGGGTGGCTGGAATGGATGATCTGCATTTACATTATTTCCTATTTTTCTATTCACACAAAATTTCGGCTTAAGAACTTGTCTAAGGAACGGATTAAAGTCATATGCCCAGGTACCGATGTACCCTCATACTGAAGCTGAAAACTCTTACCTCCAGAGTTGGGATTCGATTCTTGTCTCTGGTCTCAGTTCGGTTGGAAATTGAAAAACCTCATCAGTCCATGATGTAGATGCCTCAGTGAGTTTCCCACACCCCGACTTCCTCCTCCTCAACCTCCACCTCCACCTCCACCAGGAAACACCCTATTGACTCTGCATGCTTTATTGGGTTTATTTGGTAATTATCACTGAGTTAAATATTTTGGGTGAGCAAAAAAAATGAACTATGGTCTTGCTGTACGGATACAGAAAATGATAGCAAATTAAAACCCTCAATGGGTTTTTTCATTTGCTAGAGGTAATAAACATCAAGCATGTCCTTCAGTGTTCAACCAATTTGAATGTAAGTACCCTCATACTGAGGCTGAATTTGAATTACAGTGACGCTAATATGGGGGTCCAGCGTTTAGATCTAGTTGCCTCCAGGGTCAGGGTTCGAATCTTGTCTCTGGTCTCTGTGTGTGTGAGGAGGTTGCATGTTCTCCGAGTGCTTTGTTTGGTTTTGTTTCTTCAACATGCTCTGGTTTCTTCTCACCGTCCAAAGACATGCCTCGTATGCTGCCTGGGTCTCCCAGATTACCAACAGTGTATGATTGGATGTGGATATGATACATTGGATGTGGATGTGATACATGTGCTTGGTCGGTTTCCTCAGGGTTCTCCAGTTTCTGGTGGGAAACATCAGGCATCAGGGATTTCCTTCAGCGTTCAGCTGATTTGGATGTTGAAGAATGAGATTCTGCGTTCTTTTATTTTTTGTTCCAGTTGCATGTATGTGCCTCAGTGAGTTTCCCACACCCCGACTTCCTCCTCCTCAGCCTCCACCTCCATCTCCACCATGCAGGAAACATGCTTTCGACTCTGGATGCTTTACTGGCTTTCTTCAGTAATTATCACTGAGTGTATGATTGGATGTGTGTCATACATGTGCTTGGTGGGTTTCCTCAGGGTACTCCAGTCCTGAACGTTACTCGACGTCATATACGCCAATGAGTTCCTTGAGCGGTAAACCGATTTTTTTTTGTTTAATTTCTAGTTACCTCCAGAATTTGGGTTCGAATCGTGCCTCTTGAGCAATAACCTCATGAGTCCATGACGTATGCGCCTCAGTGAGTTTCCCACGCCCCGACTTCCTCCGCCGGCACCTCCACCTCCACCTCCACCTCCTCTACACACGCTTTTGTCTCCTCATGCTTTTTTTCCAGGAGGTGGGATGGGATGGGATGGGATGGGAAGAAGAAAAGAAGTGGCTGAGTGAGAAAGACAGCAGGAGGGAATAAGGAGGTAGGGAGGACGAGAAGGAGGAGGATGAGAAGTGGGAGGAGCTCGCGGAGGCCGAGCGCCCCGCCCACTAGTGCTCCCGCTGGGTTCGCATAAACTTGGACGCGTCCTGCTGAACGATGACCAAACGGCACGAAGGAGCGCGAGCGAGCCGACGTGTTCGTGTCGCGTCAACGCACGGGGGATAAGCCAGGCTTTTCCGCCTCCTGTATCGTATCCCACACCCAGGGGGGAACTTTAGGGAAGGAGAGAGAGAGAGAAAGTGAGAGCAAGACTTCAGAGCGGAGCAGATCCGACGCGTCCCTGTACAAGCTGTCCACGCTGTCCATTCCCAGTCATAGGATTATTAGTAGTATTATTATCCATTGCGTAATCCGAGACTCTCCAGGAATCCAGGGAATGATCATGTGGAGAAGAAGGAGAAGCGCGTCCCGGGACATGATCATGGGCTTATTGTTTTTCCTGCTGCGCGCTCCCGGCGCGTTCTGCGCGCTCCCTTCCACCCGTGAGTAGGAGTTGGAGGTTTTTTTTTTTGGGGGGGGGGGGGGGGGGGGGGGGGGGGGTGAACATGCATGTGTTGTCTATGCATGTGTGTGTGTGTATGTTCAGGATTCTAAGGACTCTCACTAAAGGACATTTCTCATTTTATTCCCAGCATCAGTCAACTCTCATGGCACACACACACACACACACACACACACACACATCAGATCATCCATGCACTTTAGAGGAAAATGAAAAAAAAAAAAAAGTAGTGGGTGTGAGTTCAGGGTCTGAGCAGGAGCATCTAGGAGGTCACACTATAATTTAGTACAGCACATGCTTTTTTTTTTCTTTTCTTTTTTTTTTTTAATGCACTGTGGTTGTGCATGTGTGTGTGTGTGTGTGTGTAACGTGCAACAGCTTTAATTAATTTCCCACAGCAGTGAAATAAACATTAACACCTACACCTAGGGCTCATTTCCAGTGAAAAATCCTTTTCATTATTAGCATTTAATACTACTACTACTATTACTACTACTAATAATAATATATTGCATATTGCCAATCTATCTATAATGAATAAAATATTAAGTTAGATTTGCTTTAATTCTGGTCAGACGTAATGTATTTAAACTAAACACTTCGTAGAAAAAAAACTAAAACATACAGACTTGCCTCAACCTCTCTTATGATGTCACATTTTACTGACGTGGAAATCCTTGATGCTGAATTCGCGCTATTTCATATTTACTTACACACACTCACACACACACACGCATACATCCCAGGTGTTGAGTTTTAAATCAGCTGACGTTAAATGAACACTACAGCTGTTGTTTTAGCACTTAGTTAATTCAGGTGTTAATTCTGCTCTGTTTTCCCGCGTGGACTCGAACGTACACCGTTACATACGTCGAGATGTTTATTTAAAGTTAAAATGAAATTTTGAGTGCGGTACTCCAACCCTCCCCGGTGTCGTCTTCTGTTTATTTGAGTCCATCTGGATTTCGACGCTCGCTACAGGTGTTAATCCAGCTCTCGAGCTGTTAATTCTGCACCAGGGATTCCGCAGGCGCAGTCATAATAATGTAGTTTTTTTTTCTTTTTCCCCGAGCCGTTTCGTGTCAACCACAGGTGTGAAAGCAAAAAAGGCAGCGACTAATTACAGCTAATTAAGCTTGGCTATGTTCACACCCTCTTCGTCAGGTGTGAGATTTAACAGCTCCTGAGAATGTGGCAGCACACGTTTTTTTTTTTTTTTTTAAAGCAAGAGTGGTTTTCCCCGGGCCTCCGTTTAACATAAACAGCCACAAATGCATGTGTAGGCGAAAGACCTTAGGCCTGATCGTATCCTTTTAATGCACTGGTGCTGACTGCTGAATGACACCGTCAGAGGTAGCTCCCCTTTTTTGCACCCTTCTCAATTGTACTTAATCCAAGGGATTTAACGAGAGCTGCCGTGTGTTTGCTTTGACTTAGAACATTTCCTCAATGTTAACCTCATGGGAACCCTTTTTTTCTTTTTCTTTCCCAAATGACAGCTTGTTTCTTCCATGGACGCGTGAGAACACAAAAAAATGTTCGACCGCTGCTGTGAGTGTGGAAGTAAAAGAGCGCGCTTGAGTTGTGCTTACTGATGATTTGACAGCTAAAGTTCAAAATAAAGTTCTCAGTAACATACAGTACAGTACGCAGTGTTAACTCGCGTAAAAAAACGCTATCAGACGTTGCGATTTAACAGGCCATGATAATGCGGCTCTACAGTAGAAATGTTTACAAAGCATTTACAAAGCAACTAGCCTTTCCAGGTGAATAATCAATATATTGTTGCATATACTAGTCCAAATTCCAAATAATTTCTGAATGCTTACCACCATCATAAGTCAGTTTTTCAAGAAAATATTAATATCCAGAACATCTCATATTTGCATAGTGCTGTCTTTAAAATCTTGAATCTGATTGGTCGATGAGTTTATTATTTTGACAAGATTATATAAGATTTATAACAGCAACTCGTTATTGTTTCGAAATTGAGAACTCCTTCAAGGTGATTTTAAATAAGGAAGAAAACCTTTTGAGGGTTTCATTCAGGAGATCCTTATTTAACAGTTGCGGAAGGAGTCTCCAGTGCCGGCGCTGTGTAACAGTCAGTTACAGGATGGAGGAGTTCACATTTCGTGGTTCTCGCAGTAACAAGTATGCGAAGCGAAAAGGGAGGCTGGTGAGGGAACGACTGTGTGTAGCTGTTGCTGCTGATGTAAGTGATAACAGGACCTAACGTGCTTTGCGGGCGCTCTTTGTCCTTGTGTCCTGTATCCATCCTTCCAGCGATGGCCAGCGTGCATCCTCAGGACCCGGCCCTTCGGATCGGCGCCAGCTTGACCGCCACGTGTTCTGTCGGAACGGATCACGGCCTGCACGCCGGATCGCTCTACTGGACTCTGAATGGCCGACGGCTTCCTAGCAACACGTACAGTGTGGTCAGCCCCAGCGTCCTCAGCGTCACGTTGAGCAACCTGAGCGGCTCGCGTCAGCGCTCGGGGGACAACCTGGTGTGTCACAGCGGCGGGGGGCACGTGCTCGCCGGGTCCTGTCTCTACGTGGGCAGTAAGTGTTGTTGCTCAGTTTATCGTGAAAACCATTATATATATTTTGGGAAGCTATTGATAGCTGAACGCTGACTGTTACATTCTTAGCCACTGTTCCTTGGTGCACAGGGCAAGTAAGAAATTGCAGGCGTGGCCTTTTAAATAACAATAATTACAGGGAATATTTATGCTCCAAAAATCTACTTCAGTTTGCCTTCAGTTTTACTTTCTGAATACTTGACTTGTTTACTAAAGGTGTATTAACCGCTATGGTTTGTTTTTGCGTAATATTTCTCTGTAGCTCACATATCTTGTACACTAAAGGCGGGTGCAGTTGCAGTGTGTTTTTTTGCCGCTTTATTTTTGAATAAAGACAGAGAAAGAACAGCAGTAATTTTGTCAGCTTTATGGTTTTTATTTGTATAGCTATTCAGGCTTTATAAATTTGTCTTAAAAAGATTAATTGTTGGGATTATGCCAGAACTGTTGAAATAAAAATTTAACTGAGCAAAAACGTGCGTCTTGTTACCATTAATTATTAATTATTGTTTTATTATTGATTGTTAACGTGTTCGACTACTAGGTAATGTTTATGTAAAATAAAAAAAAAAGTACTGCCAAATGTAGCAGCCAAAAGTGTTAAGAAGACGAATACACCTTAAAAAGGTTGAAACAAACAAACACGCAGGTAATTGTTGGTTAGTGGTTTCTCAAAAAGGAAAGACCTGCTAGTAGTAAATCAAGATTTAATTTTTTTTTATTTTATGACTATTACTAGGAAATGCATAGGTCTTGCACATATACCAAGGGTGACCTCACCATCGTTATTAGATATGATTTAAAACCAAAGAATCCACAATGGCCCCGTCTGCATCGATAAAGACAAGAGACCTTAATAATGAGGTTTAAAAAGATAATTTTTTTATGCACCACATAAAATTTCGTACCCGTTTGTACGTACTACGTTTTTAATTGAAATTAAAGGTTGCATGATTTCGGGTTGTTGGTTTCGGGCTGGGTTTGATTGGCCGTTGGACTCCTCTTTGTCTCGCACAGGTGCCGACCCTGAAATGAAACAGACCATCATTTTGGTTAGTCTGTCGTTTCTGAAACGTCAGATATCTGCGATTAGTGAGCTGGGGCGTAAAATGTTGCTAATCCTGTCAAAAAAGTCTACATTTGGTATGGACTAAAGTGAAACAAAGAGCAACATCAGGAGAGAGTTAAAGGTGTTTGGTCATAAAAACCTATGACGCTATGGCTAGTAGGAACAAGTCAAAATGACTAGGCATAGTTTTATCTTGCCTTTTAATTCACTAACCTTGATTTACAACTACTAGACGCTTCATAATGCCGTGAATGGGGAAACCTTCTGAAGAGACTGAATAGAGCCGCGCAATACATCATTTACCAAACAATGTCATAACCGTTTTTTCTTTTTTGTGTGTGTGTGTGTGTGTGTGTGTGTTTGTGTGAGTGTGTGTTTTGCAATCGACCATGGATGTTCCATGTGTGCCATGAATAGTATTCAAAAGTTTTTCACCGTGAATTAATGACTATCTCTTAAACTTCTGTTCTGACTTTAAACTGAGGGGGAAAAAAATAATTCTGAGATTAAAGTCAGAGTTCTGAGGGTAAAAAATAATTCAGAAATTAATATCAGAGTTTTGAAGGAAAAAATATCAGAATTCTGAGGGAAAAAAGAATTCTAAGATAAAAGTGACAGTTCTGAAGAAAAAAATTATAATTCTGAGATTAAAGTCAAAATTCTGAGGTGAAAAAATGTAGATTTCTGAGATTAAAGTAACTGTTCTGAGGGGGGAAAATTATTCTGAGATTAATATCAGAGTTTTGAAAGAAAAAAATATCAGAATTCTGAGATTCAAGTCAGAATTCTGAGGGAAAAAAAGAATTCTAAGATAAAAGTGACAGTTCTGAAGAAAAAAAAAATAATTCTGAGATTAAAGTCAGAATTCTGAGGTGAAAAAATGTAGATTTCTGAGATTAAAGTAACTGTTCTGAGGGGGGGAAATTATTCTGAGGTTAAAGTCAGAGTTCTGAGGGAACAAATAATTTGGAGATTAATATCAGAGTTTTGAAAGAAAGAAATATCCGAATTCTGAGATTAAAGTCAGAATTCTGAGGGAAAAATAATTCTGAGATTAATATCAGAGTTTTGAAAGAAAAAAATATCAGAATTCTGAGATTCAAGTCAGAATTCTGAGGGAAAAAAAGAATTCTAAGATAAAAGTGAAAGTTCTGAAGAAAAAAAAAATTTATTCTGAGATTAAAGTCAGAATTCTGAGGGGAAAAAATGTAGATTTCTGAGATTAAAGTAACTGTTCTGAGGGGAAAAAATCTAAATTCTGAGATTAAAGTCAGAACTCGACACTAAATACTAGATGCTAAAATGCTAAGTGGTAATGTTGTGTAGTAACATAGTCGTTTACAGTTTACATTTCCAAGCTGCACGTCCTGCAATTTATTTATCGTGTTTAACATTTTTTTTTTTTTGTTATTAATATCTTCATGAGCATATAAACATCTTTGTTTGGATGTTTTTCTGTTTTTTTTTTTCTGGTATGAATGCAAAGTCTTTATATTTGAGCTTTATCATTAAACTTTTGTACACAACTGAATGACTGACAGGATGCTGTTTTGTCGTTATTAAGGTAAAAATTGGTCGTTCTGAGATTTTTGTCCTCGAGCCCAAGCTTGTTTTTAGAAAAATAGGAAAAAGACATTTCCGAGTATTAACGTGAAATTTCGGGCTCGAGCAATGGTATGATTTGACATCCGTCTATGTAGAGTGTTATTAGTGTTGTTAGCTTGAGCAGCGGAGACTGTAGGCGCGTATGATGCACAAACAATTGGCACAGCTGTTGGCTTTTAAAGTCAGGCATGTTGCATGGAACAGTTATTACTGCTAAGTGTTATTAGCTTCCAGCTGTGAATGGTTACTGTTCCCGACAAATTGTGTCATGAAAAATAAAGTGTCGAAACTTTCTGACGTTCAGCGTTTGTTTTATTGTTTCAATAAAGCCTTCGGACTTCAAATGCACTTTTTTTCCCAAAGTGCTCAGTTTATTTAAGACTGCAAGTTAAACCAGACTTTTGGTCGCTGCAACATCTTAAAGCTTTCCATCCATCCGTCTGTGGGTTTACGACACGTTCTTGTGCGTGTGTCAGAGATTAAATGCGTCGTGCTACCGTCCTTTTTGCACCTGTGAGGTCCGTTCCAGCCAGTCGGCGTCTCCCGTCGAGCAAAAGTAAAGTCGTCATGCATTCGTCCGGGAACGACGGTATGGAAAATTACTCGGCCCGTTCAGACCGGCAGTGCAGTGCAGAGTGTGTACGTGTGTTGAAGTGCCGCGTTCCGTTACGCTGAGCTCCGAGGTCTCGTCCTCAGTGTTTTTTAGCCTTAATCAGCCTCTGACACTTCCACCGCCTGCCTTTTGTTCTCAGTTGAATGGAATCTTGGCGCCTTTCCCGAACTTAATCGAGGATGGCAGCTGAAAACTCTCATCCGCTGTTGAAAATATTTAAGCCGAGACCATTATTTTCAGACTCTCGATGAAGATCTGCTTTTTTATCTCTGTGCTTTTTCTTCTTCAACTTCTTTTCCTTCTTCTTCTTCTTCTTCATCTTAATGCAACGTATCTGGTTCTAACTTTTTGCGGATGCAGATTAGGATCTGTTGTTTAGCATTGATGGAAAGCTTCTCCTAGATGTCCCGAGACATCATCTGTGTTTGGATAAGCACATTTGGTATGTTCTGTGCAAATGAAAGAAATCGTAACGCTCGCTTTTATTTTTGTTCTTCCTCCAGTGCCGCCTGACAAACCCGTCAACCTTACGTGTTGGTCGAGAAACACCAAAGATCTGACCTGCAAATGGGCTCCCGGGGGTCAGGGAGAGACCTTTATCAAGACCAAATACACACTCAAATACAAGCTGAAGTAAGTGCGCAACACCACGCACACACACACACACACACACACACACACACACACACACACACACACACACACACACACACACACACAAGGGTTCAAATTTTAATGGCTTTCTTTATATTTAGTCTGGGATTTGAACTCACAACCTTCCAGTTAGTCGCACAGAACCATTTATTATTAGCCTTATTTTTTTTTTTTTTTATTTGCATGAAATATTCTTTTAGCCCGAGGGTGTTTTGTGGGTGTTTGAGAAGCTCTCAGACCGGATCTGCGCTAATCCTTTTGATGAGCAAAAAGAGGTTATTCAAAAGCGAAGAAAAGAATGCAGAAGGCACTTATTCACGCCGCGACTCCACAGGATGCTGCACGCTTTACATACGTTTTCATTGAGCCAGAAACAATACACTCAAGTTCTAACAAATCACGTCAGCCCTGCTGTATATACTTACTCTTTATTGGATGGTGGTTGAAAAATGGGATTTATATATATATATATATATAGATATATATATATATTTTTTTGTCTCAGTGTGCTCTGGCTCACAAATTATGCATGAAACCACCTCTCTAGAACTAAATATCTGTGCGATAACTTGTTATGACGAATAACCCAGCTCTTTTATTGTTTCGCGCAGATGGTACGGCCAGGAAAAAGAGTGCGACGACTACAGCGGCGGGCAGCCGTACACGTGTTACATCCCACGCGACCTCGCCCTCTTCACGCCCTACGAGATCTGGGTGGAGGCCTCCAACCAGCTCGGGAGCGCCACATCAGACGTCATCAACCTAGATATCCTGGACGTGGGTGAGTGTATGAGAGAGTGTGTGTGTGTGTGTGTGTGTGTGCATGTGTGCGACCTCTGACCCCATTCCATACGACGACAGGAGAGAGGGAAAAAATAATAATAAAAAGAGCTCAGGGTGGAGTGCGTGACGAATTGCCGCACTCCTACCCGTTCCTTTGATGGTGTCATCGACCCCGGGTTTCTGTTAGCGAGTTGTTTTCGTTGTGTGAGAACGGAATTTTACGAGGCTGCCGGTAATCTGAATGGCGCAGCGTGCCTCGGGCTACGTTTAAATGGCAGCGCGACATTAAAGGAAGCCTGTAAAATGCCTTTGCATGTTATTATCTTTGATCACTGACCTTCTCCTGACTTTTTTTTTGTTTTTTTTTTTTTCCTTGGTGCTCGGATGGAAATTTCGAATATCAGAATCAGACCTCTAAGCAAGCAGAAGCACGGGGTTTGTGTTGCCGAGTCGAGTGCCGAGCTATGGTATTCCTTCCCTTTTTTTTTTTCGGAAAATATTTATCCTTCTTAAGATGTTATTTCCTGACTGAAAAATTCCATGTCGGAGCGATTCTGGTAGACGTTAGCGTGCGCATGTCTCACACCTGGAAGCAGGGGCATGTTCAGAGGTGAGCAACAGCTGGAAAAGGAAAAGGTGGGTGTTGCACTAGTGATACCAGAAGCATGACGCACTCGTCACACCCAAACGCCTCCACTTCGCTACACAATCGAAGGCTTCTTCAGTGCTTTTTCGTGATGTTATCAGCAACGTCCTGTGTGCAATCCAGGGGCGAATCCCAGAAGGAAATATAAACCATATGATACGCATTTGTGCTGTCATAATAATCAAATTCGATACGGTACAAGGTAAGGCGCTATAAAGGCGCGTAGTTCAGTTAAAGAATAAACCAACGTTCAGTATATGAAATCTGTCCTGGGGTCGATTATACTGTACACATCTCTGTGTGGATGCAAACTGTTCTTCCGAAAGATATTCCCTCTATTGGTGATGGTGGTGCAGAGCGCTGTCACCACCGCTGACATAATGCTTTAATCTAAAATCTCCCCAGAAGTGTTCAATTAGCCGGAGACGTGGTGATGAAGTGTGAAGTCCGTAGCATCTGATTCGCGTCACTTTCACCTCGTAAACTCATCGTTCTTCTAAGGAAACAAGTGCTAGCAAAATGAACATTTCCATGGCACAGTGGGACAGTCATCATTCTGCATTTGCCATGTCTATCTAAGAAATAATAATAGTAATAAGAGTAAGAAGAATGTGATTAATAATACATGCTTGGATGTCACTACATATTGCTCAGCTGTACTGATTTGTATACCTTCTTAATGAATCTTAATGAATAATAGCTGTAGAATAGTTACGTTTTTCATTTCTTGTAAACTATAGCGACTTTTCTTTATATTTATATTCATGACTTTATAGTTATGTTAATTATAATTATGTTAATATCATGGATGGTACAACTATTTTTGACAAGACAACGATTTTTCTTTCCCCAAAGAATGATTTACTGACACTGGAGACTCCCTCCAGAAATGCTATGTTAAAATAAGCATCCTATTATAGGCAGTTTCACAATATCAGTGTGCATATGTTTTTTTTTTTTTTTAACGATTAAATCAAAGTCAATTTTTATTCCATTTCCTATTAGCCTTTTCCTATTAGATTTTCTAAATAATTCCTGTGAATGATTCGCGAATGTTACTTTGCGTTTGATTGAACCACATTATCCATGCACTACACACAGTCCCGTGTTAACCCCTACAAGTGATGCATAGCAGCCAGCCAGCAGTTTAACACCTGTCACTCAAATCGCCCATGCCCCTTTTATGGCTTAATGTGATTTCACCTGATGAGTTACATAAAAAATAATCACTCCTCATCCAGTTGTGATGAATAGGGAATCCAGCAATGGAGACCAAAACCAAGACCATCGTTTTTTTTCTTCTTTTTTTCAGTTTCACATGGGGGTCTATGGGAATTGGCTCTCTTTTTATGGCAGTTGTCCTAGTGGTCAATTGTGGAACTGCATGCTATGGTACTTCTGCATTGGACTCATATTTCAGAACCAGAGGTTGCCGCTTGTACAAACTATGGTTCCATCAATTGAACACAAGCTTTGAGAGAGCTAGGATACGTGTATAATATACTTTTCCTTAAGTCATACCAAACATGCACAATCTTTTCTTCTTCTCTCCAGTGACGACGGATCCTCCCGCTGATGTTCACGTGAGCCGTGTGGGTGATCTGGATGATCAGCTGCTCGTACGCTGGGGAACTCCTCCCGCCCTCAAAGACTATCTCTTCCAAGCCAAGTACCAGATACGCTACAGGCTTGAAGACAGCTCCGAGTGGAAGGTACTGTAGCGCCGTGAACTCGGTTTGCCTACTTTGTCTGTTATGTGAACCTTTCAAGTGAAACTCTTCGTCTTATCAGGCCATCAAGCTTGAACCGGTTGCGGAGTTCATACGGTGATTGACAGCGGCGCTCATTTGATGGCCGATTGATTTTCACTGCAGTATTTTTATTAGCGGAGCCGAGGTTTATTTTAGAGGTCGTCCAATGGCTGCGGACGCCTCTGGCTTTCGCAATAGCAGGAACTCTGCCATGTGGGAGTTAAGAGATTTAAGGATATTTTTACAGGATCTTGAGCAGACACCTAGCAGAGTGATTCACGACGATATCAGATTTGTGCAAAAGGGTTTAGATTTATTAGGTAGAAACCGGATATCCTAGAGCTTTAACGGTTTAACTAATCCTGCGACTTTAGCGTCAGAGATTCATCATTCACCCTGACTCGTGTAGCTTCTGTATGAAAGGAGAACTCGGCTCTGCTAGACACACCACCTCGGTCCTCTTGGGATGTTTGGCTTTCCAGGTGAACATAAGCAGTTAGCATTTCGCACGGTTAAGCGGTTAAGACACAGCTTGCATCATGGAATTCAGTATTCTACCACCATCAGGTTTGATGGATCTGATCGAAGTGGGATTAAATTGAATAAACATTTCTTTCAAAACGTTCTACCCCACATAGAGACGCGTAAAAAGGCTAATCTCTGACATCCAAATGAAACGCACATGCTTACCATCTGCTTCACAATGAATCATGACTTTATTCTCGCACCTAGGTATGTGAACCCTTCCCTAAGGGTGATAGGAATATCCTAGGTTAAAGTTACCACGGTTCCATTATCCAGGGAAATGAGGAAAGATTTACTGCTGTGCAACTTGTAAAAACGTCGCTGCCTGTGCCAGGAACGGGCTATAAATGGAAAATAACCACATAAAAGTTAGGAATCTGAGGGGGGAAAAAAAATAACGGCGTCATTAGTTGACATGAAAGATGTTTAAAGTCCACTGCAGTCAAGATGCTGAAAAGGGAGCAACCAGATTGTGTGATTTGTTTGCTCAGTGCTAATTGTCACCGTTATGCTAATGGGTTAAGTTAAACTGGACTTTTAAACAAGATCTTTAAGCCCTTCACCGCTCAGCTGGGCTTTGGATATACGACTAAATGTAACCTAATATACTTAACGAATCAATTTGGAAGGAATCCCTTGCTTGTTTTCTTGTATCCCAGACAGTCTTATATGCCTGGTGTTAGCCAACGCAGGTCAATTTCCATACTTCACTACTGAACCACATCATAATCTTCTTAAAATGTAGGCTGATGAAAGTATGATGAAAAAAAAATATATATATATATATATATATATATATATATATACCTCATGATACATCAAAGTGGTTACCACTAACATTAGAAAAGTTAGCTAGCCATTTGTTCACCCTCCAGTTCTAGTAGGAAATGAAAATTTGTTTGTCTCGCTAGCAAAGCGAGCTAAGTGTACTAGCTGCACACACTCACCAGCAATCTCTGCCACTTCATCCATGCATTTAATACAAGGTTGTGGGGAAGGCATAATATTATTAGCATGGAATTAAGTATATTTTGACGCACATATACCGTAAATAGGGTTGATACAAGGAATTATTAAAGCTACTTTTTATGGATTTGTGATTCATGGAAATGTCAAATAAAACATTCCAAAAATATAATGGATTTTTGCGATATACATTTTGCTTTGAGTTTAAAAGACTTTCATATCTTGATATTTCCATTTAGGTTTCAAACTTAAAATATGACACATTTTGCATGAACCCACACGCTTTTCAAGTGATCAGAAATATTGGAACACATGCTTGATGTTATCCGGGTGTGTCCTGATTTAATTGATTTAATATCGATTGAATGAACAGATAATATCTCTGGATGCCTACTTTTGGTTCGAACTCTGGGTTTCGACTGTCATTAACGCATTTTTGCTAAAAGGAATAAACCACCATGCAGACCAGAGATCTGTCCATGGGTAAAAGCCAGGCATTTTAAATCTGATAAAAGAGGGAAAATCTGGATGCGTCGCCAGCAGGATATTTGCAAAATATTTTTTTAAATGCTTTTTTACTTTCATTAAGTTTAGGACTATCTGTTCCTATACTTTTGCTCATCTAAAATGACACGGTCTGCTCCCCAAAGTGCAATGTTTTAAGTTGTTTAACATGTGTATATCTAGATGAACATTTCAGGAAATGACAGAGGAAATTCTGTTCTGTCGTCTCAGGGTTATTTTTTTGATCGCAAACCCAAATGACTTCAGTGTATAGCAAAAACAAACAATTTGATGTTCCAGTACTTTCGGAGGGGACTTGTGTATATCTCTAATTGGACATGAGAGGGGCTAAATCACATTGCACATGAGTTCTCAAGATGAAAGTACTTGACTAGTCTGGCAAACTCCAGATTAGCAGAGATTAATTGTACACCAAAGGGAAATTTAAAACACGGATTATGTGAAATGATGTGACGTGTGTCTAACTTGGCTTAATCAACCCATCTTTGATGTTGTTTTAAATATATTTCTAAAATATATAAAACTTATAAAGCCAGTAAGGAGTAAAACAGACAGCTCTAAAGGCCCACACACTTACACACACTGTATTGTTGTCCTGCTCCGGTACACCTGACTCAATTTCGGAAGGCTTTCATCATTAACTGGCTCACCGATTCATGTCCATGATCCCAAAATCTGCAGACATGCTTCTGAGGATTTTGTCTCGGTGCCTGTCTTGGATCTCCGTCCCACGGCTGGTTGGCGACGTCCTTTCCGACAACAGCAGGAACACGAGGCCACGTGGTTTCCAGTCCTCATGTCGCTGTGATCCACAGCCTTGAAATAAGCTTTCACCGTTCTTTGTGTTCTTCATATGGTTTCAATCAGCAGGCAGGTTCTCTTTGGAGTCGGCCAGAAAGATTGGGTTACACATGACAGAGCGTACTGTCGATTTTATTATAATTTTTTTAAAATGTCATCGCTCTGCCAGGACAGGACGTCTGATTGTTTCTAAAGTATGATGACCGATTATTAGGCATTTATTTATTTATTTTTTTTTAATGCTGTTACGTCCTCGTTCTTCTTTTCCGGCGTGTTCCGGTGCTGTCATTCCGCCTGCTACGTGTTGCAACCTAGTGAGTCTGTTACCGTTCAAGTATTCAATGGTAATGATGGCCCCGTGACGAATTGGAGCGTGGAGCGATCCGTTTGATCATGTTGGTTGCGGCGTTCTTGAATGTTTGTTGCTTTTGTAAAGGGAAGGGAGACGGCGGACATGGGCCGAATCAGGCCGGTCGCGGTTGCAAATAATTACATGGGGCCCCGGTGCTTATTATCCCGCTTGGAGGCATAGGACATTCCTGCGTTTGAAACTCGTCCCTCTTCTCAAATATGCAGTATTTAGAAAGAAAATTAGAGGAGAACTGAGGCTCTTGGCTCGGCTTGGGTTTCGGCCGCCGCTCGTAAGCTGTTGGTGCCGTCTTCACCCGTCCAATTACGCAGTCTGTAATAAGTAATAGATAACAGATTTCCTCTCGGGGCAAAGTAGGCGTGCACGTCGAAGAACAGCGTGAAGCGTGTGTTTGACTGTATCGTTTACTGTCTTAGGTTGACGTTTGTGCGTGCGTGTGTGTGTGTGTGTGTGTGTGTGTGTGTGTGTGTGTTGGCCTCTTTCGAGGATACATGTCAGATCCTCTCTCCGAGAGATTATTGTCTTGTGCTTAACACACGAGCCTGTGCCAGCTTGTTTCATGGATTCTAGCATGAATGGTCTGGATTTCAGGAACGTAAACAGGCCCTATCAGTCAAGTGTGTGTGTATATGTGTGTGTGTGTGTGTGTGTGTGTGTGTGTGTGTGTGTGTGTGTGTGTGTGTGTGTGAGTGTCTAGGTCTTTGAAATGACGTTTTTTGTTTGGGTTTCTCTCTTGCCTTAGGTGGTGGATGACATGGGGAACCAGACGTCCTGCAGGTTGGCAGGGCTCAGGCCGGGAACTGTTTATTTCGTCCAGGTCCGGTGTAACCCAGTGGGAATCCTGGGATCTAGAAAGGCGGGCATCTGGAGTGACTGGAGTCATCCGACGGCAGCGTCCACGCCACACAGTGGTAAGACATTCGCTAGCTCAAATTCCTGTAGACATCATTTCAAATCATTTTACAACTATAACAGCTCTACATAAATAAAAGAAAGATTTGGTCTGTACATTGATCAGAACTCACTCTTTCAACCAGCTTCTGAAATTGTTGTGTCTGTATGTCTGTATGTCTGTCCAGCCAGCTTTTGTCACAGCATCATGCCAAACTGTCTGGACAGAATGTCATGAAACTTTTGCAGTTCTTAGATATTTGTCTGAAGTTAAACCAGTGCCATGAATCAAATCAAAATGTTGAGTGGAAGGGGAGTGATAAGCAGTTATGTGCCAGATTAGAAACCGCAAGTTTTAACAGAGTACTGTGTATGTGCCAAACTATGGGTGCGTCGTTAAATCAACCGCTGTACAGAATTTAATTTGACTTTTGCAGTACTTAGATATCTGCCTGAAGTTTAACCTGCACCATGAGTCAAATTTAAATGTTGAGTAAAAGTGGCGATGTTAACAGTTGTGGCGGATTTAATAATCTGCTTAAAAAAAAGCTACCTGCACCAAGAGATATTAATTAGAAAAGATAAATTGAATATTTTTACTGGGATTGGTTCATATTTTCACTTTCGCGAAAGTGGAATTTTAACGCGCTGGAGTCGAAAAACGTAATATTTATCCAAGCTACGTTTTCAAGACAGGCAGACACGTATGTGAGCTTCAACCTGGAATAATAATAATTATATCACCGATTACATTAAAGTTTATTTTTCGCTTTAACCTTTTAAATGTCCCTACCATCTTTTTACCCGTCAACTACGGGTACTTCCGCTAACTACTGTATAATAATAAAAGGATTGAAGTAGTATTTTTTTTATTGATGGCATTTAGTCCCATTTTTATGGGTGTCACTAAATGAGCACGAACACGAAGAAGATCGGTTTTACCAGTGAGCTGATATCAGGTGCTGTATTTGCAGAATGAAGAAAATTGAGAAGAACTGTGCTGTAGATTCCAATTAGCATGACTACAACCCTGTACTGGATGACAAGAAATATTTGCACATGTTGGTAATCAACAGGCCGCCCCCCCCCAAAAAAACCTTGACATAAAAAATGACATAATGAGGACGAAAAAAAAAAAAAAGAAGGGTGGCCAGCAGACCCTGTGATCTCCACAGAGGGAAACTGCGAAAAAATAAAAGCCCCTGCAGGATTGAGACACCATCCGTCCTTCATCACGTCGCCGCATATTGTACGTGTCCCGCAGTCCGCGGCTTAATGGGATACACATTTGAGACAGTGCTAAATCCAGCAGCTAAAAAACCATCGCAGCACATGAAACAGATTACACGTCCCACACATCTCTTCCCACTTTGCGGCTCGCCAAAAAGTGGCCGCAGGGAGCATTTGATACATTTGTTTCGAAAGACTGTTTTCTGAAGATTAACAGATTAGCTCCCCACCACGTTCCGCCGCTTCCTGTAACTCACACGCCGCATCTGGAGCGACTAAAGTCGCTATTTATTTAAAGTAGAGCCGAATTTATTTTTTTCCTCGTGTTTCATTATGCGGTGTGAAACCGAAAGAGAGGTGGTTCGGGACACGACGAGTGCTCGTCCCGTGGACTTTAAACGGTGAGGCTGGTGTAAGAGCGCAGCGGCGGTTGCTTATTTGTGTTTGCGGCGATTCAAAAGATAAAACTGGGACATAGATGGTATGGTATTGTGTTACTGCAGGCACAGAAGTTGTGGTGGATGTTTGGGGAAACTGTGTAACCAAACGGATCAATCTTGAGTCAATCAACAGATTCAAGAACTTTCATGATGGCAGACGCCTAAAAGTTAATCTGTTGCATCAACTTGTCCAGTGTATGTTTTAAAAAGTCTCTCAGGGGGGGCTGTTTTTTTTTTCTTCTTCTTTTTTTTTTTATTACTAGGCTCCAGGAACAGAGTTTGACTCAGCCAACTTCTCATCTATTTTAACAATTCCTGTGATCTACTCCACAGCTATGTCTCCTATTGCTTGGGTTAGTGTTGGCTTGTAAGTTTTCCGTACCCACCTCCTGCAGTTACGGCTATTATCTCATTATGGCCCGGATTTACTTCCCTCCCGCTGCGACCCTTCAGCAGTATTTCCATTCAGCAGTATTTTCATTGCCTCTGAGTCTGACGCATCATTTTTGGATTTTTATTTTTTATTTTTTTTTTTGCTGCAGTCCTGATCAAGGTTAGAAAAGTTTCTGGACACAAACAGGATGATTGTCCATCGTCCAACTAGCCTTAGGGCCTGGCAGAACAAGCGGGTCGCTATCCTGCTGGGAAAGCTCAACAACTCGCTTTAAATTTATGAACGTTTGAGTGAAATATGGCAAGAATAAGTGAAAAAACAGGTATTATGCAAACTCCAACGAAAGCTAGCATCAAACAATGGTGTTAAGCATGAAACAAGGGCTTTTTATGGGCTTTGTAGACTTTGTTATGTAATGGACAAATAAACAAACGGAAATATTTGTGAAGGAATTTACCGAGGCGGGCTGGGAAAAAGAAAGGAAGTAGAACAGTTTAATGATAACCGTTTACACACTTCGTCCATCAAATAGAAGTTTCACCGCCTGCATTTTCCAACACATCAACAAAAAGTGTATGACATGTTTTTAGTGTTCCACTGAAAAAAAGTAGACCCCGTTCAAGACCTAGAACCCTTAACCAGTCAAACATCTGAGGAAGAGGACATTTTAAGTAAAATAGGGCTGGTTTTGAAATATTCATTAAGTACTTTGGCTCAATTTGGTTCTTGTCTGATTTGCATGAATGAATCAGAAACAAGATTAGACAGATTTGGCCATTGTAACAAATCCACATGGATGTTCTTTTATTCTTTTCTGTTGTTCAGAACGCTCCATGGCAGGTTCCTGTGACTCCAAAGCAGCTCGGCAGAACTCGACTTTGCGTCAGGACCTGAAGCAGTTCTTCAGCTGGGTGCGGAAGCGCGTTTCCGACTGCAGCGCCATGAGCATCAAACAGTACGACCAGTGGCGCGTCTGGCTGCAAAAGTCTCACAAAACCCGAAACCAGGCATGTGTGTTTCAGTTCCTTACTTTAGCTTCATCATCAATGCATTTAAAAGCAAATCCTGCTGTTTAAACAAAATAGTCAAACAAAAAGGGAAAAATAAGCAACAACAATAAGTACAGAAACAATGTTGAGAAAAACTGAGAAAAACAGACAAAACACATAAAAGTTCTCAAAGACTAAGACAAAACAATCAATATTAACAAATTATACAGACAAAATAATTTAAGAATAAAGATCAGCATGCAAAAATACAAACACTATAGAAAACAATAATTACAGACTAAATATATGTCAAAAATTCTGACAGATAAAAAAAATCATATTAACATATTTGGACAAAATAATATAATAAACAAACATACAAACAATTTACAAAGCAATAATTACTGACATCAAATTACTGACTTGTTACATATTACAAAACATCAAATACAGATGAAATACTGAGATAAAAAAAACCTCAGACACAATAACAAGAAACAAAACAAAACACAAGCATAATATTAAATTAAAGCAGTATGTAAGACAAAATACACAAACAATTTATACTGATAACATATAAAAAAATATATATATATAATAAGAACAAAACATCAACAAGAACAATAATTTCAGGCAAAATATTCAGACCAAACAAAAGAACAGACAAAATAAAGAACAAAGAAAACAATATTGCAGATAAAATACCTAACCAATACCTAATCTATCAAAATAATGATATAATAAGCATACAAACATAGAAACAATTTGCTAAACAATTATTTACAGACAAAATGTTTAGATAAAACAAATAGTAAAAAGAAAACAAAACAAATAAATACAGGCATAATATTCAAACAAAACAAAAAGTATAAAAAAAATACTTGGAGCAAACATTCCATGTACTGACATGTTAAAAATAAATAAATAGATAACTAAAATTATTGAAAGCAGAAGTAAAATAAACATGCACATGCAACACATATGTATACAGTAAACAAAACAATTATAGACAAAATATTTAAAACAAACAATGTTGCCAACATACATAACAAATAATAATAATAATAATAATAGTAATAATAATATAATAATAATAATATCAAACCAACTTACAAAAACTAAAATTACAGACATTAAAAAAAAAATTTTAGAGATAAATTCAAAATACTGAGAAAAGACAAAAAGTTCAGACAAAAGACTAAACAAAAGAAAAAATTAATCTAGACATAATATTTAAACAAAGCAATAGAAATACTGTAGGTAAAAGCAAAAGTATAAGTAAAATAGGTAAAAGATAATGCATACTGACAGTTTGTTAGAAAAATTAAGCGTAATAATAAGAATAAAATTACAAATCTATATACAACATACAAACCAATAATTACATACAAAATATAAATGAGTACAGACAAAATACTTGAAGTGGAAAGTACATAAATAAAAAAAGAAAATCCAAAAATCTGTATTGACAATACATTCAGAACAAATAATAACATTAGAAAAAAACACAAAAAAAAAACAAAAAAGCATGCACATATACCAACAACATAATGAAAAAAAGAATAATTACAGACAAAATAACAATACAAAAAGTACAGACAAAATACTTAAAGAAGTAAATAAATACAGGCAAAATATATATTTGGACAAAATGATAATATAATTAGAATACAAACATACAAACAATTTAAACCATTTACGGAACCTTATCCTTTTTTAGACAAAACAACAGACAGTACTACTACAGGAAATGAAATACAGACACAGTACTCAAACAAAACAATCCCGATTGGCAGCATATTAAAACAAAACAGTTATATAACAAGATTGACAAATGTTTCAAAACATCTACTAAATAAATATTACAAACAAAATGTTTAGACAAAACAACAGCTACAAACATCATGGGACAAGACAGACAAGTGAATAAACAAAAATAACTAAATATAAACTATATATAGAAAATACAGACATTCTAAGAAATTGTAAATAATTCATACTGACAACATATTCAGATAAAAGAATTATATAAGAATAAAAATCAGCATGCACACACAAATAGTATATAAAACAATAATTGCAGACAGAAAAAAAATCTAAATATTAAGACAGAAAAAATGCAGGCAAAATACTCTAAGAAGATAATACTCCATGGAAATAAATACAGTGAAATCTTTAAACGAAACAATCCATAATGGAAACATATTCTTGACACAATAATTGACAAATATAAGAAGCATATAAAAATAAATAACTTAATAATAAAATGACCGAATAAACACAAAAGTGTAGATATAGACATCATAAACGAAATAATAACAAAACAGTCATTTTGACAGAATTATAACTAAAAAATAAGCACAGACTAAACACTAATGAATAAGTAAAGAGAAAGTACTCAGACAAAAGCGTCAAGTAGAGACCAAAGACTGGGAACACTGGGACAGATTACTCAGCCGAAATGTTTAAAGATGTACATGGCTACTAAAGTACAAGTGCAGACATTCATGCAGACATGCAGTTTTTTTTTCTTCTGTTACTGGATAGAGTACATGCCTAAATAAATAAACGATGGACAGTAGCGTCTGAATATTAGATCCAGGTGTGTGTTAACTAAACTCGGCAGGACCGGAGACGTGCAGCCGAGTATTATACAGTTACAGCTAGAAAATTGGGGCCGAGTTGAAATTGTCCCGAGGACTAATGGCTGATTAAGTCCGGTTTGTTTCCAGCCACGTCCAGCTTAACTGGAACTGATGATTGTACAGCTACTGATGATTTAACCTCCGTCTTGGCTCTTTTTGATTTTTCATATAATTGGTCCCAGCTCTAATACAGTCAGGGTTGTAAGAAAAGCTTGGCACGTCTCCACTTTCTCAAGGAAAGGAAAAGGCAATGTTCTTGAAGTTCACCGTAGGGCCAGGCAATATGATGATGATGATGATGCAATAATGATATTATGCCTCAAAGCAGTTTTTTGCTGAGAACAGCGTAGCATTTTTATATCGATGATTGCAATTTATAGATTTAAATACCAATACGTTGCTAGAATGAAGTAGAGTTAGGTATTTGACAAGTCATCAAACTTTGTTAATAAACTTATTGCGTTGCAAGTATCACAACATAATATTTAGTTATTTGATCCCGAGAGAATGAAATATTAAGACAGGTTAAATGCGACCAGACGCTTTACAGAGGTGTCAGCTATATGGATTCGTCAAAAATGAAAAAGTCGCTCTGTTCAGCTCACTTTTGAAGAAGGCCCCATCTGCATTCTGCACTACTCGTTTTTTTTTTTTTTTTTTTTTTTTTTTTTTTGTGCGATTCTTTGGTAATTCTTTGTTTGGTAATGGCAAGGGTTGTCTCGCAGCGGGTCTGGGCTCAAGTGCACGCAAAGAACATGACCGACAGATCATTAGCCACTTTTCCTAACCGCATCCAACCCCTCCCCCCCCCCCCCCCCCCCCCTGTGGTCTCTCTGCTCTGCGCAAGGACACATGCTAAATGTTTGTCCGTGCGACCGGGGAACTTTTGAACCGGGATGACTGCCTCTAATCTTCCAGCGCAGCATGAAGTTTTCCAGAACCTTTGAGCAATTATACCACCCAAATGCAAAGCCTTTAAAAGCAGCCTTGTGATTCAAAATGCAGCTTGACCCCGCAAACTATTTTGTTCAGCGCTTTCTTTTAAAGCAAGCTCCCTAATCAGTTGGACGCGAACGCGTGCTGTCATGTCTCACTACGCGTGATTGACTCATCAGTGTTTGTTCTTTTTCTTTGCTTTGTTGTTGTTGTTTTTTTCTTCTTCTTCAGGTTCTTCAAGGAGATAAATCGTAGCAACGTCACCCGCCCCCCGGAACATTGCTGGAACATTGGACAAGATAGGGAATGAGGGTGTTTGGGGGGACAGCTAGCGTTCTTTTCCTTGCCATGCTAGCTGTTAGTCCTGCTGCAGAAAGAAAGACTTCAGAAGGAACATCCTGAGATTTCAAATTCACTGGACACTTCACGAAAAGTGCCTTTTATCGGTTTCGTACAGGAAACCAGCCTTTTTTTTTTTTTTTCTTCTTTTTTTTTTTTTCATGTTTGCTTGATACCAATGACACATATGGAGAATATCCAGGTCTGGCGTTTGCACATTTCGTTCTGAGGATGACATTACACGACTGCATTTCGTTTCTGTGATATTCTGGCAATATGCAATTGAGCCCCTCTAGCCAAGTGCCTTCATGTTTTATATTGTGCTTTTGAGTGCTTAAACGCTTCAGATTTGAGATTTGATCAGGGCGTGCACACAAACCGAACAACTAGCGGACAGCAAATTTTAGCAACAGTGATATCAACAAGGAGGAATTCTCTGAAGAAGTCCTGATTCTGTTTGTTTTTGCTAGAATTATGAGTGTTATTATGACTCTTACCAAAGATACCTGTCTACTAGGTGTGGGTGATGTAGCAGTAACATTGCATCAGGATATTTAAAGATACATTTTTACACTACACTCTAGACTGTATTACTTTGCACCGTCACTTGCACCATTTTTTTATTTTTATTATTATTTTTTTGTACATAGGAAGGTGCTTATTGTGTAGTTTTAAAGCTTAAAATTTTTCTACAAGATAATTATGGTTCAATTATTTAAACCTAAATCTATTTTAATGAAAGACATTATATACATTTACGGCTGAAAGATAAATAACCACATTTGCAATTAAATAAACTAGTAAAAGGGCAAAAATGAAAACAAAATGTGTACCAAAATTTCATACTAACATTCAGTCAGCTATTTGTTACTATGTAACTACTGATGATGTTTCAGAAAATGATGTCAACCAGTTCTGAGATCAACTGTTTTTACTGCATTTTTACAGGAATACCTCACAGTTTGCCGTATATAGATGACATCCAATGTTAAAAAAAGAAGAATGAATAAATTTTTTACTGATGGTCTTTTTTTTTTTTAATATATATCTCAAGCTCAGTATTTAACAATAAAAATCAATATAGTATTTCATCCGTATGGTGCAACCAAACTTGCAACAAACTTGAAAAAAAATCCCCAATGTGTTTCATTTATTGCAACAACTATATATATATATATTTTATTTAGAATTCATTTATTGAATTTTACGTTTTGTGTTGATGTTTCCCCGTCATTTAAAACAGAATTAAAGAGAAGTGAAATTTCTCTTGTCATATTTAGACCGTTGAATCATGTCTAAATCTGTCACAGTGGGACTTTAGATATAAACATTGCCACATCCCAAAGTTTACATTCACAAGACGCAGAGGCCAGGACTGACTGGGTCACCATTCTGTTTATTCAGCGGTGGATTCATCCTTTCACTCTTTTTGCCTTTATGGCTGGATATAAAAAAAAGAAAGAAAGAAAGAAAAAAAAATCCACAATTCCCCAGAAAACTGCAACTGAACTCTGCGGCATCGGGACTCTTAGTAAATAATTGTATGTATGTTTGTACAATTGTACTGCTTTTTATTTTTGTACTGAATTGTATCAGCATATTTAAAAAATGTGTAAAGTTTTTGGCTCTTAAGTTATAAGTAGGTAGTTTGTAATATGACTGACTGAATTATTAAACTGTAATATTGAACATAACACCATGAACATTGAGTTCTAATTTATAGACATTAATAATAAATACATTGCTGCATCTTTTATGTTGTCTTTGAGAACCGTGTGGTGTAAAAATGAAGCGTGGAACACGTCATGGAAAATAATCAAGAGTAAGTACTTGTACACATGTACAAGTTGGCAAGAGTACGCATGCTTTCTAGTCCTTTTTGTTAGCAAAAAAAGAAATAGCTTATTCCTATAATTTTCCTCATTTTCTAAAATTTCCATATTTATTAGTATGCTGTTTCACTGGAGTTTCTGACTCATACAGGATGAGGACGGTTATTTGCCTCCCATGTAAAAAATTTTATTTCCATCAAATCTAAATAAATACAGTAGCTTTGATATTTGTACTTTAGCTAGTGAAATTTAGCTAGGTTCATTTTATACGTTAGTTGGGTTTTGTCACAAATATAAATTTACTGAGCTTATTTCCAGGCATGTTTACATATTTAATGCTTGGAATTGTTTTTTCCTAGTTCTAGGTAATTTTGCTCATTTCAAACATTTATTTCTAGTAATAATTTACTAAGGTTTGTACATTAGTTGTTGAATAAGCTCACTAGTTACATCTTGTACATTATTGTGTGTTAGATTAACTGGTAAGTTAAGGTTTGTACATTAGTCACTAAATTAGCTATCTAGTTAGGTTTTTATATTTATTAACTTGTTATAAGCTTGTTAAACTAATGTTTCTTCTTAACAAATAGACAATTATTACGTTTATTAGTAGATATCTTTATTAATTCCCTTAATGATTAATTTATCCTCTTTCTAGATAATTTTTAGAAAGAAGCAAACTTATTTGCCAATAGATTAATGAATAGTATTTAGTATATAATAAATAACTTGTACATGTTATTAATAGACAATAATAATAGACAATTATTACGTTTATTAGTAGATATCTTTATTAATTCCCTTAATGAATAATTTATCCTCTTTCTAGATAATTTTTAGAAAGAAGCAAACTTATTTGCCAATAGATTAATGAATAGTATTTAAAATAACTTGTACATAATTGTCTAGCTAGTAAAATATTGTTAATTAACCTGTTCATTTATCTTGCTAGTTAAGTTTTGCTTATTAATGACTTAAAGTAGCTAGCTAATCAGTTAAGGTACAAATTGTAAACTCCTGTGGATGTCAGTGTAGCAGAGTATTTTCCTTATGACTGACTTTTTGGTGAATGGGTAAAATTGTTTATATTGAAATGCTAGCAAATTTGTGACGTCAATCCCTTTTTACCAGAAATTTATTTTAGATTCTTTCTTATCGATACTAATCGAAGTGTGTGTTCATTCTCCAAAATGTTACATTTTCCTCCAAGTATCGTTGATAATATTATTTGTTGTGAGAACGTTGTAGTAAATTACGAAAGGATTCATATTAGATGATTTCTGTAGCCGTAAAAATTGTAGTAAAAATTAAGCAAGGACAAAAATGTTTTGTATTTTGTTGTTGTTGTTGTTGTTAGTAAAAAATTTAAATATTGAAGAAAAGCAAATTTGAGAAAATAAATCTTTGCAAGACACAAATGTGAGAATTGTCACAAACAAAAATACATTCCTGATTTGAACAATACTGCAAAAGTGAAAGAAGATACATGGAAATGATGGTCCTTTGGCCTGTTTATAATACCAGTATTGTTTAATAAAACAACTGATACAGCCATTACTGTGTAAAAAGCAGGTTTAGCACATCATATTACTACTAAATTCTTTTTTGATTATCTTAATCCTGATCTCTCACACAATGGTTGCGTGTACTTAACTATATATTGTACTGCAGTCATGGTGCAAATATTGAGTAAATTAAAAACTTAGCAATAACTTTGGAAGTTATTGGAAGAACCTTAGCATTTATTTAGTGAAATATCTGAAAGGAAATCTTTGTTACATCCTTAATGTAATCCATGCAAACATAAAATACCTACTTAGACAAAACGTACTTACATATCTAACATTAATATATTTAACATGTATGCTTTAGCAGAAGACTTACAAGTGAATCCAAATCCAAATAAGATTACTTCCAAGTATTGAGATGTTAGCCAAAGTGCCGCAAGATGGAATCAAGAAACAATTGAGACATAGATGGAGAAAGGAATGAGCGAGCGCCAACTAAGCATACGGTCATCGAGACGTAGATGATATTCAAATGGTATATGAGGCGACTACTGGAAATAACAATAACATAGAAATGCGAGGAACTAAAATGAATGCAGATTAATGATCACATAAACGACAAATCAGAGGCAGACATTATGATGGTCCTTCTCTATTGATGGTTAATAGAAGTTTCTTCTGGAAGAATCGAGTTTCTTTAAGGTTGTGAAGCAATCTGAACTGAAGGAACGCATTTCTCAATCACAGCATCGCAAATGGAAAGAATGAAGTGTTTTAGACACATGCTGATGTAATGTCGGCTTTGGCTTGAGATTGGGTTGCAAGAGGAAGCTGTTCTACCAAAAACGAATAAATGAATAAATAAAACTGAAAGTTTATTTTTTCATTTCCTTTGGATTAAATCAATTCAGATTTTCTGTAAGCATTTTATGGTTTTTCCGGGTTTCTGCTGGATCTGGAGCCCATCTTTGGAATACTAGGGTGGAATTCTCCCTAAATACACTGGTATTCCCTTACAGATCACAAATCATGCACACTTATCTTATACACAGGCACACACATGGAAATACCACTTACTAAGTAAATTATTAGTAACATTTAGAAATGTAATGGCACCTCTTTAACACGTGTGTGTGTGTGTGTGTGTGTGTGTGTGTGTGTGTGTGTGTGTGTATACACATCTTAACTAGCTAGCTATAGGTTAGGTTAGGTGTCTTTAACAAAGGAAATGCTACTGAATATGTCTACGATTATTACATATGAAATACTAATATACTAAAATACTAATAATTTACTAATTTAATTTTAATTCAGTTGGCAAGTAATGTCGCTTCTTACATCAAAAAGCTCTGACAATGTAATAATAATTTCAAGCTTGAAATGAGTAAACTAAAAACTAATACAACTAACCAAATAAAAGAAAACAAAACAAATTAAGAGAAATTGTCATTGAAGTTGCTTGTATTTCATATATGTTACTTGCTGAATTTTTGCAGTTAGCTAAGTAAATGAACAAACGAATCTACAAAATTAAACTGACTAGCTAATTAAAAATAACTTAACTAGCTAGCTAACTTAGCAAACTAATTGTGAATTTAACATTCAATGTATAATAATATTGTGTAGGGCAAAAAAGAAAAAAGACAAAAAGAAAAATCGGAACATGTAATGCTAATTTGTTTTTAAATTTAAAGGGGTTAAGTGCATTGTGACATTACTCTCAGCCGTACATGCACGATGAAATATGAAGATCAATCAATTAAAGAATTTCAACTATCTTTACAAACAAATCATTGAATACTTTAATGTTTGATTCCATGATTGCAGTTCTGAATAAACAACAACAACAACAACAAAAAACATACAATTAACCGTTTCAAAAAGTGTCCTTAGATAACAGATTGTATTTAAGATAAATAATTTACTTTTTGTCTACCGTCTGCGTAACATTGGTGTATATTCGAATATAGTTCCATTCCAGCAAAAAAAAAAAAAAAAAAAACCTGCCAATTTTTCAGCTAAGTCTGGTTTAAGGTCAGTGTGTGATGGTGACTGCAAATGTATCATGATCTAACCATTAAGCTATATATCATGCCTGAGATGTGGTTTCCTCAAGGCTCCAGCAGTGCCGATTCCATCGTTCCATAGCAGAATGGTGGCCAGATGAAAGCAATAATTTACACAGGCTGGTCCTGTGCCATCACTCATCTGCTATCTGGGAATGTTTTAATCCTGTATGTCATCGCTGTTTCCATTTTGTGTAAAGGAACCCACCAATTAAATGGAATGAGTCTCACTTTGGAGTGGCTTTTAATGTTTAATGCGCTGCTGGGGTCCGTCCTGTTGTTCCAGCGTCACTATACACTCTGCTGTAGCACCTCAGTGCCTCGTCTGCTAAATTACATGCGTGATGTTCATGCAATGTTAGGATATTCATTCTATGAAACCCATGTACTTTAATAATAATTAGGTGGCCAAGCACTGAATATGTGACAGTCCAAAATGATAAGTGCTGTAAGTAATTTCTTGGTAAATTATTATCATGCCATGCTTGACCTATATATTAAAATCCTACAAATCATTATAAAGCTGAATATTGGTTAACAGTCATAAACACAGATGGATTTCTGGAAAAATTATAATAAATCCCCCACATAATTACATTATTGTAGCTCGAAAACATCATAATGAGATATATATTCGGATATTTACTTAAGGATGATACATTTTCATTTTTATAATTGTTAATAAAACTTTTTCAGTTCATATGTGACACTTTCTTTTCAGAAAGCAAATATATTTTGCATCTTAATTGATTATAAACATTAACTATTAATCTTGTCCTGTTTATTTTGCTTTACTTATTGTAAATTGTTAATATTATGTTTTCTTGGTTTTTCCAAGTTGTAAATGCAAATGTTTCTAATATGTTTCACTTACATGCTAATAATGAGAATAAAGGAGAAAATAGTGTACGTACATTTTTTAAGTTAATTGCTATAGTATTGTTATTATTATGTTGTAAGAATTATTGTTGTTATACTGTATTAAGTGTTTATTGTTTATTTCAAAGTTATAACATTTGGCCAATTGCAGGTAATCCAGTTTATTTTGACAGAATAAAATTTTTTATATCTATATATCTATATCTATATCTATCTATCTATCTATATCTATATATATATATATATATATATATATATATATATATATATATATATAAAATTATATATTTGTTAGCTTTGCTAATTAGTTGTGAATTCCAATTTAACGAAATTAGAAAAACCCAATGAATCTGAACAGAAAAAAATAATCCAGTGTATTATAGAAATAATAATGACTTCACTTGATGCATATTATCATTTCAGTTATGATTTCTTTATAGTTTTTTTTTTTTTTAAATCAAGGCATTTTTTTCCCTCCATAATTACACTGCTTTTGTGACATGAAATCCATGTTTTTAATCCAATCAAGTAACCCAGAGCCATGAACAAAGCATTTCTTTTAAGCGACACTCGAGACGAGAGATACTCGTGAGCTGCAATCCGAATCCACAGAGCTGAAGAGTGGTGTACACACACATCAACTGGGGGAAAAAAGAAAAGAAAAGACAAAATACTGAAAGGATATTTAAAAAATAAGTAAGTGGTGAGATTATTTTAATAATAATATGTATAGTTGTTTTATGACAAAGCCTTTTTTTTTATATCTGTAATATCATAGGAACGTGTAATTATATTGGATATACAGTATAAATAAATGCTAGCTAATTTTATTACTTTTTAAAAACTTATTGTGATTTTCTTTTCTTTTCTTTTTGAATGCAAGATATATATATATATATATATATATATATATATATATATATATATATATATATATTTTTTTTTTTTTAATTCTTGACCCATCGTAAAATGATGGTTTCTGCAAATTATTTCATACTTGCTTACATTTATTGTTGCTCCTGGATGTGTCTATTGCTCAGACTGGGATAAAGTTTCTCAAGCTTGTAATGATCATCTATAATTCAGGTCACAGTTGGCCCTCTTGGTTTGTTTGTGTGTGTGACTGAATCTCTAACCTGTGCCGGACCTGGATACGAGGACTGTCTCTGTAGCCGAGACTGAGCGCTCCATGGCAGAAGAAGTGACAAGACCATATCCCCTCATTGCTGCTCGGGAGAGGGGTGAGTTCTTTGGAAAATTTCCATTTCCTTTCTTCTGTTACAATAAAACTAAATGCTCTGGACTATTAGTTTCAGTCACCTTAGAGCAAATAAATGTAATATTGTACTACACCTTATGTTGCATAAGTCATTCATGTATGAGGAATTCCTATTTGCAATAATGTTAATATTTTTAGTTATATTAAGGATACGGATATATTGTATTAGGGGACCTGGTTTAATTGGATTTTTGGCAAAAAGTTATCTTTCAGACCATAAAGTTTGAGTAACACGAGACATGGCGAAACTTTAGCTGGGTTTGAGTGAGAATGACCAAAGGCTTGAAGTCAGGTATGCATCAGGGTTTAATCCTAAGCCCATGTTCAGGCTAAAAGACAGCATGCCAAATATGGATCATGTTACGAGCACCCTGCTGTCCAGACATCCACATTTCTAAAGAAACCCCCAAGTTTGGTCCTCGGGTCAGATATATATATATATTTTTTTGTTGTTGTTGTTTGTTTGTTTTTGTTGTTGTTTTTTTTTCTTTCTTTTTTAAACCTTTAGGTAGGGTCATCCTTAATCTTACTTCAGCATATTAATGATTAAAGGAAAAGAATCAAGATATGGACTGATGTTGTTTTATTTATTTTATTTATTGTGTATATTTTAGTATTTCAAATAACTAACATATTTTAGTTATTATGTTTTCTTTATTAATCAATGCCACAGTGTATTTCTGATCTGTTTATAGTTGCACGTGGAGTTCAGAATTTCTTCGAAACGTCGTCTTTTCCTGCAACAAAACCTGACACTAAAGCCTCCTTCTGAAAAAATACAAAATAACCGTTTCCATGTAAAAAGATTCATTAGCGAGAACCTTGGAATTCAAATATTCTGTCCTGTAACGGAATAGAAATAATTTAGAAGTCATTTAGAAATGTAGAAGCTTACTACAGCTACGAGTGTGTGCTAATTCTTCAAAGAATTTTAAAAAATTACAAATTTGGCAAAATAGAAAGCAAACAAACTAAACAGCAATGTACGCATTTTGGTGCTTTCTACATAAAAGCCGTTAACGTGTTTTATAATCCAGAATTTGTTTTAAATTTTTTTTATAAAAACATATTAGATATTGGCCAGACTGTGTGTGTATTTCTTTAACAAAAAGTGCTAAGAGTTTCCTCAGGCGGTACGTGTTCACAATTTGTGAAACTCAAACATGAATCTAAGGCAAAGGAAACAACTATGAAACATAAAGCAGCATTAGAATGAGTCCGCCGGGACACCTGGCTGTCCCCTGGGCTGCCTTTTTTTTTTTCTTCCTTTTTTTGCTCCTTTTGAGCAGTATGAAATTTCATGGCTTGCTAGGATTCAGGATTTAAGCGAGGCTTTTTACAGCTGTTCATCAGGACTCAATCTGTTTTGCACATGTGGCTGAATTTTAGGCTAAAAATACATTTACTCTCATGGATACTTGAATCAGATGGCTCGTGTTCTAGTAGTAAAAAACGACTCCTGATAGTTTTTCTGTCCGTACTGTATAAAACGTCCAGGGAAAACACATTATATTGTTGAATTCATAGTGTGTGTTTTTAATGTTACAGCCTCAAATTAGTGAAGTATCCTTGTCCCTGTATGTTTCCAGATTAATGTAGTGAAACTGGCAGCTAGCGGTGTAGAATCGTTAGCCACGGCTTCGATGTCTCCAACAGACCTGCTGTTATTTCTGTAAAAGTGTTGCTAAGGACAGCAATGGCGGCCATTTTTTTCCTTTAGCTTCCTCAAAACACTCACAAAGCACGAATCTCCACCCTGAAACACATTCTCTTTGTTTATACTGAAATATTTCTTCTGTCTTTAGAGATTCTGGGGCTAATTTGCTGCCGCTTGTGGTATTTTTGTGTTACTTCTCTGCTTTAGAGGCTGTATGCGCTGTGCTAATGTCGCTGAGGGATACTGCTATTGTTAGCGCAGTTACTAAACATAACATAAAACGGTGGATAAAGGCCTTGCTTATCTGTTAGCCCCTCAACCTGAAGTGGCTTTTCTCACCTTTTCAGTCATTTTCCAGAATTGTTCAGTGAAGTGTTAATGGTAGTGTTTGAATAAAAGGTGTATAGCCGGACAGACTGGGGGACTAAACTGCTGGTGCATATGTGCGGCACAGTGTGCCTTATTGGTTAGTCACCTTGCACCTCCGGAGTCTGGGTTTGATTCCTACCTCGGAGTCTGCGTACATGTAGTTTGTATGTTCTCACCATGTTTGGTGGGTTTCTTCCAGGTACTCTGGTTTCCTTCCACAGTCCAAAGACATGCAGATCAGGCTAATTGGCGTTCCCAAATTGCCCGTAGTTGCGTGAATGTGCATGTGAATGTTGACCGGAGGTCCCTGCACAGTTGTAAAATGGAAATAAATACAGTGGTAATCGCCACTGGCCTTTAGGGCCCTTAATTGGACTCCAGAGGTTCCTGGATCGATGATGGATGGATATACATTATAAACAAAACTACAGCTGGAGGGAAATTATATTATCAGTGAAAGCGGTTTAAGGCAAAAAAAAAGAATTAAAATAAATCTTTGAAGGCAGAAAAAAAATCTGTGTTAATTATTACACTATATATTGTGCCGTTTTATGGAGTATTTTTCCTGTTACTTATCAAACTTCTGAACATGTCAATGATAAATAGTCTAGAAAAGTAGCCTCGTTGCTCAGAAGGAAAACTAAAGTTATATATACTGTTATGCATTTATTTTTCTGTATTATTATGATTATGATTATTATGATTATGATGATGATTATTATTATTATTATTATTATTATTATTATTATTATTGTTGTTGTTGTTGTTGTTCAGGGCCTGGACCAGGGCGATATGTTCTCCCACCTACCATCGGCTACATTAACCACGACTACACCAAGCCCAGCAGTCCAGCGTACTCCTTTCACCGCCGCATGAGCAGCAAAAGTAAGTGGAATCAGACGTCACGTCATTGCCATCACACTGCTATTTATATGAGGCTGAGCTAAGAGCTTCCTGCTCATCATAACTGCCGGGCATGCTTGGACTTTCCCTGCGTAAACTATGGAGATGGATTACTACACCGGTGCGGCATCCGATATCTAAACTGTCGTTACAACCTTGCTTATAATAGAGAGGGGAGGCAAATTAAACAGTGCACACCATAGTGATATGTTTATTTTGTATGGTGTAATACAATAATCACACAAATTGTAATATCAGCTTGCAACAGGGCGCCGAAACAGGAAAGAACATTTTTACAACTCTGAAACTGTGTAACTGTGTACGTCTTTATTGGGACTTTTTAGACTTTAAAATTCGCAGCAGTGAAACGCTATGAAGAACGCTATTCTTGTTGCATTGCTGGGAATAATAAAACGAAGCTAGCTCGGGCTTGTTGATGCTGTCTCTTCTGCCAGTGTTTTTATTGTTTTTTTTTGTTCAAGTAAGTATTAAAAAATTCTGTTGATTTAAATATATTCAGGTTTTTATCTGAGAATTTGTTCGGTTTTACTATATTAATATGTCTACTATAATTTTTTTTTTTTTAGATTTAAACCTCTTTAGGTAATAGAATAATTTGACCAAAAAATTATTTGTGTCTGTTTTTTCATAGAAATATAAAGTCATTTTCATCCTGGAAGCTTTGCACAAATAAAAAAGAAACCTTATTTAGTTGATATTTCTTTTGTTATTTTGTTTCTTTTTTACATTAAAATTTTAGCATTGTAAGTAATAATAAGCATCAGTTTAATAATAATAATAATAATAATAATAATAATAACAATAATAATAATAATAATAATATTTCAGTTATTTGTTCCATGTATTTGTATTTGCCACATAGCACAGTGAAATATGTAGCAGAGCTCAGGGTCAACCAGGATACAGCGCCCCTGGGGCAGATAGGGTTAAGAGCACTATGCTATAAGGTACCTGTGACAAATAATTGAATTATTACAAAAAATGTAATAAATCTAAAATAATCTAATATAATAATAATAATAATAATAATAATAATAATAATAATAATAATAATAAAAACAATTAGTTTTCCCTAAAAGTGCAGTAATTGACTTTTAAGACATCTCTTTTTTTTTCTTCAAAAATTCTGTCTTTTACAAAAAAAAAAAAACTTATTGCACCCCATTTCAAAAAGGAAACAATCACGACAAAAAAGACAAAAAAATTGCTTATCATATTCTTAACTATAACCCTGCTAAGTATTTATATTTACATTATTTCTTTAATTACACATGGTCTCAATGCATTCTGGGTAGTGCTATTTGAAGACTCTAGTCCTGGGCCTCGGTACCACGTGGACAGCAAGATCACGCGCTTCGGGAGAGATGGCACTCCGTCGTACTCGATGCTGGGTAGAAAGAAGCTCGGAGGTGAGAATGATCCTCTGGTTTAGTGAAAAGGATAAACTCCTCATCAATTTGCTTTCTGACAGGAAGTCAAGGCTACAGTATGGCTTACCGTTATTTGTAATTGCTTCCAAAATGCTGATGTCAAGTGCATCAAGTGGAAGTACAAAGAAAAGACCTAATGATGATGAGGTGATGCACGCTTTTAAAAATATATTTTTGGAAAAGTAGTCACATTCCAAAAATATTCCATCTTTAACTTTTGAATTGTGAAATTATAGCAAGGGCTAAGGTCACTTTTGCAGAACTGTTACTTGATAACCAACCTGTCTCTCTCCAGCTGATACATTTCAAACTCCGGGCCCAGGAGCCTACAGTCCGGAGAAAGCACCTCCGGTTAACTTGCAGCGCCGTCCACCGTCCCACACCATGGGGTTCCGTACACGCTATAGAAGCGCAGACGCTGTGCCCGCCCCCAACCGCTACACCCTACCAAACTTGTTGGGCTCACGTATTCCCAACAAGCCCTCCAGCGCCTGTTACTCCATGTCCTGCAGGGTGAAAGCCGGAGCATCTTCCGAGGACCTGGCAGCAACCCCTGGACCGGCTCACTACAGCAGAACGGACCCAAGCGTCTACATGAACAGGCAGCCATCTTTCTCCATCCAGAGCCGTCATACCATCCCCACTGATCCCACGTGCAAGCCTAGCCCGGGCACTTACTTCCCAGAGAAAGTGACAGCACACCTGCCCAGGCCGCCGTCTTTCACCATGGGGGTGCGACATTCAGAGTTTGTCACACCTCTTGTCATCGAATTAACTGACTGATTAACAACTACTTATTGCTCAATTACATTTGATGGAGAAATTTTTTATTATATGTGAATTATTTACATATTTTTTCCTTAGCTGATATATGAAATCAGATATCAGTTCCTGCTTACTTCAGAATTATTGGCACCCTATATTATCCACTAGGCTTTCCCTAGAGAAAAGAACAGCACTGAGAATCTTGCTGTAATGTGGTCAAAAGAAACGCGATTCAGAGTGCTATGTTGATTTTTTTTCTTTTTGAATTTTTTTCTTTCTGAAACACTTTCTTGCTCGCCTTCCCTGAGCAGATTCAGAGGAATGTTTTTTGATTGTTGAGCCACACAGTGACCTGTGAATCATTCAAGCATACATATGGCATCTGACTTAAGACATGAGAAAGAGAGATACAGGTGCAGATGATGACAGATGATGACAGATGATGACAGATGATCAGGCCGGTGATTAGTATACTGGTGATGTTGAATGGTGATGCTGCAGTAAAACATTTGTTCCCATTTCTTAAATGTAATCTACATCATTTATTTTAATTTAATACGATGAAAAGCTTTTGCATAGCATAGTATGTTAAGAGAACAAGCCTTATTATTATTATTATTATTATTATATTATTATATTATTATTATTACCAAAATCAGTTTAAGGGTGCCTATAATTTTGGATTTGACTTGTAGTTTTCTGTTAAGGTTTGACTGTCTGATGAAGAAGTGTGGCAAAAGCATTTTTTTCCCCATTTCATTTTATTTATTTAAAAATTCACCATCCTGATGAAACGTCTTGGTACTGTAGAGGTTTAAATTGTCTTTCAGGTTTGCGTTCACAGACTATGTGGTGTGTCACCAGATACTTTGTCCAGGTGCTTTGTCTCTTGGGTTTAATTGGGTCAGCTTTTGGGCAAAGTTATGTTCACGGTGTCGCTCCACTCGCTGCTCTGACCGTTACCCAACAGGTCCATCACGGACACACGGATATGATACGTCCGTCCGGCCAGGATTCCACTCCGGACTAGGCTTTCTGACTCAACAGGACCCATCTGTAATGGAAGATAGACGTGTTCATCACATCAGATTAGAATATGCTAGCATTGTAGTTTATAGAAAAGCTAGTTTATATTTAGGCATGTTAGCAACATAAGAGTGCACATTATCTTGCCAATAAAGGTACCAAAGTGTACTTTTTTGGGGCTGGTTTTTGTAGTTACATGAATAGAAATGATAACTTATTTCTGAGAGTGTATCATTAATGTTAAATAGCTTTCCGAAACACTTTTGGGATTGAGCTAGACGGCTACAGTATACCTGACTCAAGCAATGCTAACAGTGCTAAGACGTAAAGACTGAAATCAAATGATTGGTTTACCTTTCATTAGTTCAGTGAATTGTTTTTGTCAGAAATATACAAATATATAAAAAATGACCTGAAAGGAGTCATTAAACTAAGTAGTCAGCGCTTTTATTTATTAGCATTGTTAGCATTTTGGGTGAAGAGTACCACAAAGAAAGAAAGAAAGAAAGAAAGAAAGATAGATAGATAGATAGATAGATAGATAAATAGATAGATAGATAGATAGATAGATAGATAGATAGATAGATAGATAGATAGATACTTTATTAATCCCGAAGGCAATTTGACACACAAGGAATTACATTACAATCCTACAGTAAATGCTAACAGTGCTAAAAAGATAATTAAATAAAGGAGATTTAGCCACAGTATGACTCGTCAAGGATTTTTTTTTAAATATATTTATTTATTCATTATTTAGATTGTGACTCACAATGCTAGCTGTGTTCTGAGAGTGTGTCATTAATGTTAAATAGCTTTCCGAAACACTTTTGGGATTAAGCTAGACGGCTACAGTATACCTGACTCAAGCAATGCTAACAGTGCTAAGAAGTAAAGACTGAAATCAAATGATTGGTTTACCTTTCATTAGTTCAGTGAATTGTTTTTGTCAGAAATATATAAATATATAAAAAATGATCTGAAAGGAGTCATTAAACTAACTAGTCAGCGCTTTTATTTATTAGCATTGTTAGCATTTTGGGTGAAGAGTACCACAAAGAAAGAAAGAAAGAAAGAAAGAAAGATAGATAGATAGATAGATAGATAGATAGATAGATAGATAGATAGATGGATGGATAGATAGATAGATAGATAGATAGATAGATAGATACTTTATTAATCCAGAAGGCAATTTGACACACAAGGAATTACATTACAATCCTACAGTAAATGCTAACAGTGCTAAAAAGATAATTAAATAAAGGAGATTTAGCCACAGTATGACTCGTCAAGGATTTTTTTTAAATATACTTATTTATTCATTATTTAGATTGTGACTCACAATGCTAGCTGTGTTAGCGTTTCCCCACTGGAACTGCACTTTGTACTTCAGAGGGAAGTTCACAGGATCTGGCCATGCTGGTGGAGGAGTCCACTGGACATGAAACTTCTTGCCTGGCAAAGCCGTCACCTTCACGTTAACTGGGGGGTCAGGCTTCACTGCGGACCAAACACAAAAGCCAATTTCCGCTTATATGATCAATTGGTCACTTTAATAGGTATACCCCATGATGTTTTCTAAATCTCACGTCATCAAATCAAGTGTTCTGTTTTTGACTGACAGGACTGGAACCTAGTGGGTTCTAGTTTTTATCATAGTGGACCATTCCTTCCTCTCAGAACCAATCTGGCTGTTCTCATGAATGAGCAGTGTTCCTAATAAAGTGGTCAATACACGTACTAGACATCTGACTATACTATATAGTACTCATCATTTGTTGTTGTATTGACTTAGTAATGAAGTCAGAATTGAATCAAAAACAGAAAAATAGTATTTATGAAGAAAATCAATCATCTTACACAAAGGTTTCCATGAGATTAGGACTAGATTAAGACTTTACCAATGTCCTCGAAAATGACAGGCAGGACACGGCTGGCGCTCCCGAGAGCGTTGACAGCTGTGATGTTAACCAGGTATGGCACGTTCGAGAAGAGCTCCAGTTCTTCGAGAACACATTGCCTGTCCTGTTCACTCTGTCTCTGGCATGAATAGATTTCTTCAAGATGGCTGAATAAATTCATGATCCACAAGGAACCTTAATCATACGTGAATCAACGAACACTTAGTGAAGTACACAGTTGTGTGTTCCATACCCTACCTGTAGGATGCGATGTAGGAGGTTGGCAATAGCGGGTCTTGCGGCAGAGTCCATGAGCACAGGGCTTTTAAGGGGTAGCTTGGCGACCAACAGTGGACATTTGGTATGGACGGAGGATCTGCAGAGGACATTTATGATCCTAGGATCAAATTCTAATAAAAGGAATTGTTCAAATTATGAATGAAAGCAGAAAAGATTTGAAGAGTAACCCTGATCCTTAACCTCACTCACATGGCTCTTAGTATTGTTTGGACTTACCTGTTGGCCATTTTCGGAAGTTCTACAGTACTTTGCAAAATATGAGGAAATAAATCATTTAAACCCTGACCAGAAACAATACCCTGGGAAATATATTATGCAGAACAACATGAGAATGCATTCAGCATCCGTGTTAATCAACATGACGTTTTTTGTATAATCAGGTATAAAGCATTTATTTCCACAAATTTTTTTCTAGGTGATCACCATGTGATCCCACTCTCTATTTTGCACTACAAAAGCGAAGCTAAAGACTTTTTGTATTCCACTACAAGGAGAAGTAGCAGTTAAAATGTTTGCTCAAGTTAAAATACTAAGTATGTAATATATGGACCAATTATTTGGCCAAACCTGCAATGACATTATATCCAAATATATATACTTTAATATGGAGTTGGTTTCCCTTTTGCAGTGCTGAAACATTTTGCAGTGTTCCTGTGGGGAATCGCGCCCAATGATTCTGTAGAGCATTTATACGTTCAGGTGCTGATGTTGAACGAGAAGGCCTGGCCCACGACCTCTGTTGCAGTTCATCACAAAAGTGCTCGATGGTGTTGAGGTCAGGGTTCCGTGTGCGGGCCATTCAAGTTTTTCAAACACCAAACTCACCAAACCATGTCTTTATAGTCCTTGCTTTGTGTACTGGGACACCGTCATGTTGGAATAGAAAAGGGCCTTCGCCAAACTGTTGTCACTAAGTTGGAAGCATAGCATTGTCCAAGATGTCTTGGATTGCTGAAGCATTAAGATTGTCCTTCACTGCAGATAAGGAGCCTGATTGAAACACCTGAATTCAATAATTAAAATAATTGTTTAGCCAAATACTTGGATGTCTGGATGTCTGTTTTATTGAATTTCTGTATTTTAAACATATTTGAAATTGATGCTGTTGACAGCATAAATGTGCATAACATAAAAGTACATAGATTTGACAAGATAAACAAGATTTGTCATTAATTAAATAAATGGAGCATTATGAGCTTGTTATAAAAAAAAAAAAATTAAAAAAAACTACATTGCTTGCTAGTTAGCCAACCTTACCTTAAGTGTGTGTGTTTGAGACGCTTGAAAAAGGAACCAGAAGTCCCCAAGAGACCAATTGGACAGGATCCGTTGTCCAGGTAACTGTCATTAACTTCAATCAATCAATTCTTTCTCAATGACCTGCCAGTCATTTCTGTACACTTAGACTGAATGGATTGATGGTATTATTTTCTTCCTGTCCTCTCTACACGGGATGTTACTCAGTATTTATATGGTGTGAGCGATGGCGTAAATGAGTACTACCAACTAGATCCAACAAATCCAATCAAAACTCATCTATAAGAAATTAATCATGGCTGCAGAATATGACTCGGACATTTACGCCCAGAATCAACGGAATGGCTATGATGAAAAAAACGAATAATAGGAGAGTACGCTTGAATTTTCAAATCCGATCGGCTTGAAGCTGAAGGTGTTGATTCATTTCCTGCAACAGTGGCATCGACCGATATTCCAGCTGTAAAGGTTTACATTTATGTCTTATGGTTTCTATAGTAACGGTTATTTCACAGGGCCTCATAAGGCGTGCGCCTGACATACTCTGATGTATCAGCAAAGTAAATGTTTTCTGCATTTATGGAAAGAGTCTCCGGCTCAGCGCCCACCGAATCGATCGGTTTCTCTACTCACGGCCCAGCTGCAGTCGTACTGTTTCGATGAGTTCTCCATTCGAGTCGTGGCATGTGTAGAAGCCCTGATTGTCAAGGCTGGTGTTGTGTAAGCGGAGAGAAGAGCTTGAGACCAGGAACGACCCGTTTAGTCTCCATTCTGATCCGTAAGTCTTTCCGTCTGAGCAGGGCAACTCGACGGAGGATCCGAGAGCCAGGTAAAGATCTGAAGGTGAAAAAAGAGCTTGAGATGAATAAATTTCAATCTGGCAACAATACTTAGTAGGATCAGATAGATAGATAGATAGATAGATAGATAGATAGATAGATAGATAGATACTTTATTGATCTTGAAGGACATTTCTGATATCCAGCAGCAATAGAGACATGAATACAACCTGTAGGTGTGATTGCACACTGTATATCTTACATATAGTCAGTATTATAACTGACAACAAATAAGTAACATGAAGTTCATTGCAGTGCAACCCTACTGTACATAATTGAAAAAAAAAAACTCTATTAATTAAGTTTTTTCATTTCACTTATACCACAGCCATTTCCCATTGTTTATAATGAATACAATTGTGTACTTTTATAAATTTAGTGACATTTAATGTGCATGGGATGCCTGTAACACTGCATCTTGTCCGGCAATATTTTTTTGTAAATCATCTACATAGATTTATTTGAAACAAACAAACAAACAAACAAACAAACAAACAAACAAACAAACAAACAAGAAATTCCAGACTTGTATCATTTTAGCATAATTTCTTTAGTGAAAATTAAAATATGGTTAATAAAACAAACAAACAAACAAACAAACAAACAAACAAACAAACAAGAAATTCCAGACTTGTATCATTTTAGCATAATTTCTTTAGTGAAAATTAAAATATGGTTAATAAAACAAACAAACAAACAAACAAACAAACAAACAAGAAATTCCAGACTTGTATCATTTTAGCATAATTTCTTTAGTGAAAATTAAAATATGGTTAATAAAACAAACAAACAAACAAACAAACAAACAAACAAACAAACAAGAAATTCCAGACTTGTATCATTTTAGCATAATTTCTTTAGTGAAAATTAAAATATGGTTAATAAAACAAACAAACAAACAAACAAACAAGCGAACAAAAAAAATGGTTCTCTCCTATTCGTCTTACCCCTGCGTTTATAAGCTGCGTCTTGACTCCAGATTTGAGGAAAGAAAGCTAAAACAGAGAGCGCATATAAACAAAAATTCAGACGCATCATTAATGCAGGAAGAGACGGAACATTTCAAAATCAGCTTTTGGGTCAAGCAGAAGAGTTCATCCTGATAATATCGTTCTTTCTCGGTTAATCATTAGTCAGTAAACAGACTCTGAGGGGCACCAAAGAGTGACAGCGATCCTGCGGAAATGGAGTCTGAATTATGAAATGATCTCCCGCTGGTGGGACATGGTTCGAATTGGATTTCAGCTTCACAACAGGATCTTTGGGAAGATAATCCTTCTTCGCACATGTTCCTCATTGAACTTGCAAATTAGCATTCGCAACTCGTGATGCCTCAGCATGTCCAAACCCCGGCGCACGACGACGGAGCGTTCGAGCGCAGCTAGATCGCACAGAGCGAACTTAAAAACGACCACACTGCAAATAAAAAACGTGGGCTTGTGAAGCGGAGTTAATTCTTTAAAGGTGCAGTAAGGGATCTCGAGACAACAGTGTGGTGGCCCGGCCACCAAATCTGCCCCGATTGATAATAATCAAGCCCAAAGTGCAAAGAACTGATAACAGATGTCAGTGTTAATCTGAGTTCTCGAGTTGGCATGGCTTTGTAAATAATGACGTTGCTCGTAAATAACGGCGTTAGACCTCCCTCGTGTGCTGATCCCTCGGTGACGGACTTCTACACCGTTTCTCACCAAGACTTTTTCCACACGCCCTTTTCATTTGTCTATAACTTTTTATCTTAACATGTTGAACTGACCAAACATACTGCAGAGAACAACACACTGTTTTTTCCTTATGACAAAAATAATTGACATATACAGTACAAAACAGAGCTCCTGGTCCACCCCAAAGTGGATTATTTCATGACGAACAGCATGTCTTGAAGTGTTTCATTCCTCCTATACAACAAAACATTATAGTTAGTCATTGCATAGTGCAAACAGACTTTTTATTTGTTTGCCAGATTATTATCATTATTATTATTATTATTATTATTATTTATTATTATTATTATTACTATCCTGTAATTTAGTTTTGGACAGGAAAGGAGAGAAATGTGATGCAAGGCCTTCCCACAGACATATGGACGAAATTAAAACTATTCCCATGGCAACAACAGAAATAGAAATAGAACTATATTCCAGGAGGACCGGTAATAAAAATAATAAAACAGGATTCTTGTGGGCATCTTAAATCAGTCCTGAGATATTTTTACATGTCTGATGGATCGTGTTCCGAACTGAAAATGTTGTTCAATGTCTCACACATTCTTTGATGTTGATTTTCTTCAATTATATAGTGGTGTGTGTGTGTGTGTGTGTGTGTGTGTTTTATATGTCTATGTACAGTATATAATTGTAGCTGTCATTCCTATAATGGCCACAAGGTGGCAGAACGAACTTGCATTTTAGCCTTGGTCTTTAACCAGAGCTCATGTGAACTCTAGGTGACCTACAGTATAAAGCTCAGTGTGAGTTATATCAGCTGTCAGTCTACTGTAACACTTTTTTTTTCTTTTGTAGTTTTAAGGAATCACGCAGCACACTGGAGTAGTGATTGTCGCCTTGCATGCTTGGTGGGTTTCCTCCTCGTACTCCGGTTTCCTCACACAGTCCAAGGACATGAGTGTGTGAGTGTGTGTGTGTGTGTGTGGCCTGCGATAGATTGGCACCCATCCCAGGGTGTACCCCGCCTCGTGCCCTAAGTCTCCTGGAATAGGCTCCTGGCCCCACAAGGCCCTGTATACAGGATAATTTGTGGTGGAATTTGGATCATAAAAGTACAAAAGTATGTATAAATACACAAAAAGTAGAGCTTAATGCATTAAAAAAAAACATTTAATAACTGGTGTTACTTCTCTTCCTGGTAACACTAAATGACGGTAACACCCATGTCAATTTGAGAAAAATCGTAACTAATTGCAAAATGGCTTCCATGTGTATTGTTATGTCAAAGTCAATTAATTATAAGTTGTCATTTTTTAATTTTTTTCTTTTTAATGATGGACTTAAAAGCTTTGCATACAAAGGCTAAATAAACGATGGCATTCCTAAACAAATGAAGACATGCTTTTTACATTTGTCCAGTGCTCTTCATCTAGTGATTTTAAATTATCAAAAGGATTTTTAAATAAAACTATTTTGCACACCAGTAACACCAATGACATAGTTTAGGGTGACTGATATTTATTTCATATTATTAAATATAATCAACTGTTGCTTTATGATTTTAGTGTTTTTCTTATTTTATAAGTTATTGTGAGTCTGTTTTATTTCATGAAAAATATCTTTAGATGAAAAGTATACGCTCCCCCGTTAATGTATGATTATATTGTATATTTTTCTTTTCTTTTAATATTCTTATTTCTATACTGTATTTGAATATTCTGTTTTGTTGTTGTTGTTTTTTTTTTACTGTGTATGGCTGTTTACGTGACAAATAAAAATTTGAATTTGATCATTTGAATTTGAATTTCATAGTAACAAGACATTTCCTAGAATTCCCCCCCCCCCCTTTTTTAAACAAAAAAATGTTGCAATTAAATACTGAAAATCAATGTAAGAAATGTACTTCATGGTTAAAAGTAGATACTGTATTTTGTGAACATATACAATAAGTAATGTGTCTGTTATGCTAATCAGTGAAACTAAGATTCTGTAGAATGAACCCCTGCATGATCGTTACGGTACGTATCACACATCTACCACATGACTCAATCATAATTCAATTAATATATGTTTTTTTTTAAATACTTGTACAAAATATGACATCCATACAATACAAAACCCTAAAATGAAACATTTAACTGTTTATTACAAATGCATGAAAGATACTGACATCAATTTTTTTTCAATTGGGAGTGAGTGAATTCCTCCACACTGGCAACCCAGATCTCCCCCTAGCTTGGCTTTGTAATTGAAGAGGCCTCAGCATGGAGGATAAGAGGTTTAACTTTAGCCTAAAACACCATCTTCAACCTAAAAATAAAAATAACCACCTGGTATGGGTTATTTTTTACTGATTTAGTTATTATTATATTTGGTATGAATATTTCTGAGAGAACATTTGGCTAATTTTAGCTGCTAGCTTGCTAGGTTTAGACTTTGTAACACCTTATTAGCTGAAGTTATTTTAGCTAGCAAAAATAACAACATAAAAAAACAACAACTCAAAAACATGAATTAGGATAATTCAAATAAAGCAAATGTGTCTGTTAGACTTGTACATGTGTGTCTTTCATTTCTTCTGAGGGGGAATAAAAATAAAAAAAAACTTTTTAGACCGCTACAAAGGTTAAAGTATTTGAATTTAAATGATATAAGACTATTTGAAAATGAATTTCATTTACATTGTGACTTAGCTAGGTAATTGTGAAACCTAGCTAAGTAGGGCGCAAGTATTAACCTCTTCAGTGTCTTCAGGTTTTGTAGGTCAAGGTAAGTAAGAAAACCATGTGTGGGGTGTGCTGTTATAGGAAAATAAGTATTGATTATACCATGGATTGATTTCCAATGGCAATTGAAGAGAAGGCTTCTAATTGTTTTATAGCATTTTGTATTACTGTAGTTTGTCAACGATTATAACTAAAACTAATTACACTCGAGGGCTCTGATGCGATTCGAAGACATGCTGATATTCTCAGTTCCACAAACACCATTTATTATCCACAGATTATGGTTTGTTTCTTTATTTCGCTGGCGACCGTCAGTATTTAACAAGGATGAAAGTAGTTTTAAACTCTCACCGGTACTATGTATTCAAAGGTGAGGAGTTAAACCATAAACCATGGACATAAAAATGCCAAATGATGTTAAACAGAAAGCTAGTGTGCTATGTAGGAGCATACAATCTCTTGTTCCACGCACCAAGTACTGTAGTGCCCTTGATTATCGGCTACAGGTGGATTTGGGATTCAGTGATACATACAATATAGCTAAAGGTCCCAGTGCTTTTACTGTCGATTATCACCACTTGTGGAATGCCTAGCGTCCAATCAAATTACCAATCAAACGGTTGTATAATAGTAATTACTAAACGAAATATCATCCTGGCGTATTTTTTGTCAGTTTAATGAGAAACCTGCCTTGAAGCCTTTCCCTTTCCAGCATTGATTGTTACTAAAATTGGAGACTCCTTCCATAAGCTGTACCATACAGTATCAATAATTAGTGTAGATGTTTCATTTGATTCATTCGTTGATTCTTTGGATGTATTATAGCATCAGTGCATGGAGCGACAGAAAAGATACAATGGTTGGATGTTTATTTTTCTTGTTTCACAGCGAGATCCAACAAATGACTTCAGCATCATTCCGTCATGGAACAAAGAGTTTGTGTGCCTGCTTGGTCTGGAAGAGGTGGTCCAGTTTCGCTTAGAGTGGCAGGACAAGATTGTATCGACGGTACCTAACAAACATAGAACTAGAGGTACCAATATTTTCTTTTATATTTTCTGTGGTTGAAAAACCTAAAGAAATTGGAAAATGTCAAACAAATGTAACCTCGAAGAAAACAACATAACATACAAACAATTATCCATTTATTTTTTACATGATATAAATGCCTACAATACAATACAATACAATACAATACAAATTACATAGCATTTTACTGTTGCTATGGAAACGATGACAGTAGAATTAATATGTTCAACAACCATTGCTGACCAATCAGATTTCAGAATTTATAAACACTATGCTATTAGGATTGAATATTAAATGTGACAGGGAGAGTTTTTTGCTGTACATTACACCGTTTGGTCAAAAATCTGTGCACCCTTGACCACCACACCCACATATCGTTTTTCCCTGAAGTGTTGCACAGAATTTGTATGGGATGTCATTGTATCCATGAGCATTATTCTTTTCCTTCACTGGAAAAAAAAAGAGGCCCAACAGGGACCCTGAGTTGTGTTTAGGTTGGATTAGAACAACTCGAGTGTTCTGCACAGAGCCCTGACTGAATTCAACCCCATAGAACACATTTGGGTTAAACTGGGGCTGGAACCTCGTCAACATCCTAACATTAGTGCCCCTCCTCACTAATGCTCTTGTAGCTAAATGAACACAAATTTGCACAAGAAACGCTCCAAAATGTAGTGGAAAACCTTGCCAGAAACTGGAGGTTGTTAACATGGCAAAGGAAACATTAGATCTGAAAAAAAGGAAATGTGGGTGTGATGGAGAGGTGTCCATAAACATTTGGCTGTAGAACGTATTTATGATGAGACAACTGTTTTGACTTTCTTTTCATAGCATTTGGTTTCATTTCATATTTGCCATTCAGGGAGAAAGAAGACGTTTTCTATACCTGCTGTAGTGCCAGCAACCCTTCCCAAAGACCCATGCACCTGTGTGAAGTGTAGCACTGATGTCTCATGTTCATGGAACCTGGATGGGAACTCTTCCGTCCTGTGTCACACTTGTTTTCAGTGCAGTTGGAGAAAAGATCACAGGTTCTCCAGTGGACCAAAAGAGACCATGATCAAATCGATTTCGGACAAACCATCCACTCTAACCTCTTCCAGTCAGGCTTTGCTAAATCCCTCTCGTTCAATCCCTGAAAAGCCAGATCAGCAGGTCCCCAAGAACTCCCTTTTGCCCTCTTCCAGTTTTCACCTTGATTCACCTTTACATTACTCCTCTCCTTATTCCTCAGATCTGTCCTCCTCTCCGCCTGGATTTTACTCTGATACATCATCCCTTTGGTCCTCCTCTTGTTCTTCATCTCAGTATTCCTCATCACCATCAGATCTTAACTACTCTTCTTCATCTACGACCCCATCACCTCCTTGTTCTCCTGCAAAAAATCCATGTAAGCAGGTCTCGAAGAAGATTAAAGAGCCGTACTGGATGGTGACTCCACTTGCCAAGGTTCTACTTAAAGATAACCATTCTGAGCAAGATGTGAAGAAAATGAAGCATGAACAGTTGACATGGAACAAGTCAGTGTGCCAAGAAGGTAAGACTGAGAAGATTGCTGTCTTAGATGTACCCCCATGGCTCAGTGAACACAAATTTCAGACTCAGACGTCGACATCAAATCTACAGAAGACAACAACTGCAGAAAAATACAAACCGACTGTGAAAGAGTCATTGAAACCTGGTCATGGCCATTTGCAAAAGGTAACTCCTAATGTGTCAGGTGGCTACATTTCCTCAAAAAAAGCTGGATCGTCTACTTACACCTCAGATTCTGGGAAGTCTACAGTCTGCTACTGTTCCAAATCTTGTTCACCCGTCTTTCAAGAGAAAGACATGAAGTCAGTTCCACAATGCTTTGATGATTCCATCTTGAGGAAAGAGAAGTTTGGAACTAAGGTGCAGCCTCAGGTATCCCATGCTCACCCCTTTTCATCGGGAACAAGTTCAGCTTCTTCAGACCTGTCCATATTATCCCAATCTGCATTGTCCACCAACCAGGAAAAGACCAAACCCGAGGAGAAGCTGAAATGGAATTCAGTTCCAAATCAGAAGATTCATAAATGGATTCAGAGGCCAAAACCGTCCATGGGGACTCATGGCAGCTATGCGTCCCACGCTTCTTCTTCTTTTGGTCAAAGTAGAAATGTGAACCGACAAGTTGTGGTGCCACCCAAGAGGGAAAGTTGTTCCACAAAATTCAGGTCAACTCAAAAGTGAGAAAAGGATGCAGTTAGCTTTTAGTTTGCTTCCCTTAGCTTTTTCCTTGTTTTGCTGAACATGTTGAAATGCAGTCAAGTTCTTTGTAATGCATGGTTCCAGTTTTCTCTTTAAACTCTTTTACTACTTTGCAATATTGCATGAAGATGGTATAAAGCTGGACTGTTCATTCTTATCCGCAAAGTGGTGATGTGGCTGCAGATTTTCTTTCCAAGCAATCAGGGGTCAAACCTTCAGGTTCTGTGGGCTCTATACCAGGAGTGGCTTTCCAACCAATCAGAGGGCAAATCTCTTCCAAATCTACTGGTTTTGTATGTTCTGTACCAGGAATGGCTTCTGATTAGTTTAGCACAAAAAAACCTGCCTCCATACAAGTTTGTTGCAGATAAAATTGAACACTCCTTGTTTAGAAGATTAATGTCTTCCTTGCGGGATTACCATCTATTTGTTAGAGACAGTTTCATGTGCATGTCTCACAAGTTTCCAATTTTAAGAGAACTTTTTGTTCTACTAATTGCACTATTAATTGAAACTAAGTTTTGTTACTATTTACTAATTGTTAAAAATTGTTAAATAAATTTAGAAAGTGATGTTATTAATTAGTAAATTTTGAGATGTAACTAACTTCTTATTAAATCAGTTTCACATTTAGTCTATAGAGCAAATATATATTGTTCTTGATTTGCTGAACATTAAAAGCTTTGTATTGCAAAATGTAAAGAGGCTAATTTTTTCCCTCTCTTAATTCTTTGGTTGCGACTTGGCGATTAGCGTTTCTATAATGTGCAATATGATATGACCGCTATGAATACATCAGTTGCAGTGGTACAATGTTGTTTCTGATGTTAGAGGTTGTTTATTGTATTTGACATAAAGAAAACATTATCAGACAGTCTGATAGAATTTGGCTTGGAATTTATTAAGATTTTGTTCAGTTTAGCAATTGATGTAGGAAACAGTTTATATTGGGTATGTTTATCATGATGTATTTTACAGTAGATAAAGTTGGTTTGAAGCAATGTGTGAGGTTAGCTCTTCATGTTAACTGATCAAAGTATGATGTCCCATCCATCTAGAAACCTCTGTAGTCCAACTAGGGACCGTGGAGACCAATGGTGATTACCATTGCATCAGGAAGGGCATCTGGCATAAAACAACTTTACATGACATACGATACATACTTAACATGACATGTGATAAAGGCTAATACATGAAATGAAACAAACTTTCTTTATATTGGTTGACTTTGAAACAAGTGTAATCAATAAAAAAACCTGCACGTTTTATTATACAGTAGAATTGCTATAAAATACGCCTAAACATGGCCCTTAGCAACATGGCGGACACGTTGACGCGTGGATACCGGAAGTTCTTTTTAACGTCCCGGATGAGATGCTGATCGGTTCACTGGCAACATGAAAGATGGCGACGCATCACAGGCAAAACGCTGCTGGTCGGAGGAAAGTACAGGTAATATGAATTTATTTTTTAAAAACCATTTATTTCTTTTTTTATTCGACACTGATAACCTGAAAAATACATTCGTTTTTAGCATTTATCTGAATAAAATCACGGTCGCTTCCGTGAACTTAATCAAAGTGCATGTCGGGTAATTCACAATGCGTATTATTTTAACCACACTAGTTTTGAGGCAGGTCCCGCTTCCTGCACGATGATTGGCTACTCTACGTGTGCTCACGCGCAACCTCGGTTGTTTTACCTAATCAGGTCGCAGGGGGCGGGATTATATGACGTAGATCCTCGCACAGGGATTGGGTGTTAGTCGGAATACGGGTCGGAAGAAAAAAAACGCGTATTATTTTGCTAACATGTTGACTAGCCGTTTTATTTGTTAAACTAAAGAAACTAGTTTGTCTATTGATTAAAGATAAAACAATGAAACTGGGGGTTTTTAAGCGTCAAACGTTAAGTTGGATGAATATATGTGTGTATTGGTTTCTTTTGAAGAATATGAAGCACGCACAGATAGTTAGCAAAGAAGCATACTAAGGATGAGAGTGTGTTTTTAGCATGTTTAAGTTCCAGAACACATGTGATGATGAGGAGGAGAGGAGATTTGATTTGATATGGTATAATGAGAGTAAAAGCGTTCCTGTATTGGACAAATGCTGGAACACACACATACTGTAGTATATACTGTATATACTGGAGTGTAAGGTTGTGTGCCTGTGTGTGCCTTTTAGGTATCTTATGTGATCAGAGATGAAGTGGAGAAGTACAACCGAAACGGTGTGAACGCCCTGCAGCTGGATCCGGCTCTTAACCGCCTGTTCACCGCTGGCAGGGACTCCATCATCCGAATATGGAGCGTCAATCAGCACAAAGTACTGAAAACCTCATCACCTACGTATAGCACAAACGCGCAGTGCAGACAGACAGCAGGACACGTGGCAGCAAATTGTCCGCACTCTAGCTGTAGAATTAAAAGACAAATCCATAATCTTTCGGCATTACCTCCTTGCTTTTCAATACACTTTGTTCATTCAAATGTTTTAAGCTGAGCTGCGAGCTACGAATGCCCCGCTGTCTTTACTTCTTCTTCATCAGAAGTGAATCTTCGTCCTTGGAGGGCTGCTTTCAGGGGAAAGATGAATGAGATCAGAACTATAGGGAGACGCTTTAACACCTCAAGAAGAAGACGACAATGTTGACAGAAGTGTGCGGATGTGCATCGTCATTTAAAGAACAACGCCCTCGGACGCACTTTTAATCCATAGTTTAGACTTCAGCTCTTCAATAAGCGTCTTGCTATAACAGGCCCCGTTGATTGTTGAACCGTTTTCATTATAATACTGAACCCTTGAGCATCTCAGAAAACTGTAAGCACTGATACATTTTCCAGGGTTTGAGGATGTTTCTGTTTCATACTCTGCCGTTTGCCGGGGCATTCGTGTCTCGCAGCTCAGTCGAAAACATTTTTCAAAGATGGAATACGAAAGCCTGCTGACAGATGGGCAGACTGACAAGCAAGATGGTTATGTTGAAAGATTATGCATTCGTCTTAAGTTAAAAAAAAAAAAAAAAACTACAGCCAGAGTGTGGATAATTTTTGACTCATCCTCAAACTTAGTATAGTATAGCGATTAAAATATAATTGCTTTTTGTCGCAGTCAGAGTTTCAGCAGAACAGTGTTGGAAAAATTTAGAATAAATTGAATTGAAGTTCATGAGAATGGAATTGTTTTATGAGAGTTAACCAGAACCGAATAGAGCTTTATTAAATTAGAGTTAGACAATAGTTTTATCAGACAGAATGAAATCTAGAGTGGGGTTTTATTAGAGTGGAATACTTTTTATAGGAGTTAAATACACTAGAATAGAGTTTTATAAGAATTTAATTCCAGTTTAATCGGGTCAAGTTTCTTTTCTTTGAATCAAGTATTGAGATTCAAAGAAAAGATTTGAGTTAGAATAGAGTTTTAATAAAAATAATCGGATAAAACATTTGCCAAGCTGCAGGAGTATTAACATGGTCTTCATCTATTAAAAAAAAAAAAAAATGGTAAGAATCAGCTTTGAGTGTAAGAGCTGACTCATCCGGGACAGACAGCACTCGTGTACTGCATTCGCTATCGGATGTTGCTGTGTAACTGTGATTAAACTGTCCACACTTTATATGTGCATTGTTTATTATTCAGAAACTCGCTATTGAATAAAGTAACCCCTAAGTTTTATTGCAGCAGGATCCATATATAGCTTCGATGGAGCACCACACAGACTGGGTGAATGACATCGTGCTCTGCTGTAACGGAAAGACACGTAAGTCCGACCTAAAGATTATTTCTTTTTGAATTTAATATTTTAAAAATAAAAATATTTTGATGACTGACTAATATTTGATGACTTACTGCATTAATATCTACTTGGTTATTGATATATTGATTAACCTACTAACCTACTCACTGACCATCGTTGCAGACTGAGTGACTGACTTACAGACTGAGGCATTAAATTACAGACTGACTGTCTTATAGACTGAGGCGTTGCATTACAGACTGACTGTCTTTTACAGACTGAGGCGTTGCATTACAGACTGACTGTCTTTTACAGACTGACTGTCTTTTACAGACTGACTGTTTTATAGACTGAGGCGTTGCATTACATACTGACTGTCTTTTACAGAGTGGGGCATTGGATTACAGACTGACTGTCTTATAGACTGAGGCGTTGCATTACAGACTGACTGTCTTATAGACTGAGGCGTTGCATTACAGACTGACTGTCTTTTACAGATTGAGGCGTTGCATTACAGACTGACTGTCTTTTACAGACTGAGGCGTTGCATTACAGACTGACTGTCTTTTACAGACTGAGGCATTGCATTACAGACTGACTGTCTTTTACAGACTTAGGCATTGCATTACAGACTGACTGTCTTTTACAGACTTAGGCGTTGCATTACAGACTGACTGTCTTTTACAGACTGAGGCGTTGCATTAGTCGTTGACTGACAGACTGCCTTAATAGCTGCAGACTAACTGACTGATTTTAAAGACTTACTTTCTTACTGACTGGCTGGCTGCTTGACTGACTCTCTCGTGCTGCGGAATTGTGGGTCACTACTACATCAATCACTACAGTCACAATCCGTTTCGAAGGTAAAGTGCAGGTTAAATTTTTTTTTTTTTACCTTTTATTTGTATTAATTATTTTTATATAAAATATTTTTGGGTTCTGAAACTAATCATCAGAGTTTCCATTATTTCTTATGGGGGAAATTCACTTTGATGAATGAGTGTTTTTGTTATACAAGCACGCTTCCGGAGCGAATTATGCTCGCAATCCAAGGTTCCACGGTACTGACTTAGTACACATACTCTTTCCTCATGTGCATCCTGACTGACTTATTTACCGCCCGACTGATTCTGTTCCTTACTGGGACATGGACAGATTTTTAGTGACTAACTTGTTTACTGCCTGACTGACTCGTTTATTACTAACTTACTGATGGACTGGTTTACAGCCTTTAAGGGATTAACTCACTTGCCAACTGAGCTGGTGACTGACTGACGGACTTCTGATCATGAAGAAAATTATGCTGATTAATTTTCTGCCTTTTTTTCCTTCCGTCTAGTGATTTCAGCGTCGTCAGATACTACCGTTAAAGTTTGGAACGCACATAAGGGTTTCTGCATGTCCACGTTAAGAACTCACAAGGTAGGAGACAACCGACGACGTCCTGTTCATGTACATAAACCACACACTGTTTAGTTATTCCCGACGTAATATGATTTCGATGACGATAATGACGGCGACGGTTCTGTCTCCTAGGACTACGTCAAAGCTCTGGCTTATGCGAAAGACAAAGAGCTGGTGGCGTCCGCCGGGCTGGACAGACAGATCTTCCTGTGGGACGTAAACACGCTCACGGCTCTGACCGCCTCCAATAACACGGTCACCAGTGAGTGAACTTCCTGATCTGGTTATTTGGTATTATATATTAGTCCTGTTAGTTCAGTTAGAGGTACTTTTAGTCCCAAATCAGACGGATGTCATTTTGTTTTTTGGAAGCTTCCTCTCTGAGTGGGAACAAAGACTCGATCTACAGCCTCTCTATGAACCAGCTGGGCACCGTCATCGTCTCCGGATCAACAGAAAAGGTTTGACTTTTTTTTTATTTATTTATTTTTTTACAGGTTGAACACCAAACCAAAACCTGTCACTCCAGGATCAGTTTAAGTTCATTCTTTTTTTTTTTTTTTTTGGGTCAGGTCTTGAGGGTTTGGGATCCAAGAACGTGCGCTAAACTGATGAAGCTGAAAGGACACACGGACAACGTGAAATCGTTATTATTAAACCGAGACGGTACTCAGGTGCGTGTGCTCCGTCTCACCAGCTTGTCTTTCAGGACAAAGCTGTCCTTTTTTCAACCGTTTTTGTGTTGCCTGTCTCCGTAATCCCAGTGTCTGTCCGGGAGCTCGGACGGTACGATACGACTGTGGTCTCTGGGTCAGCAGCGCTGCATCGCTACGTACCGGGTCCACGACGAAGGCGTTTGGGCTCTGCAGGCCAACGAGGCCTTCACGCACGTCTACTCAGGAGGACGCGATCGCAAGGTCTACTGTACGGACCTGCGTAACCCGGACATACGCGTGCTCATATGTGAGGAGAAGGCTCCCGTTCTCAGAGTGAGTGACCGGAAGAGAGGTTACACCTCGCTGTCAGGAAAAGAGTTTGTAGAAATAGTTAAAATGTTAAAATTAAGAATAATCTGATCAGCTTTAATGTAATCAAGGATATTATTTCAGTCTTTCTGTACGACAGAACTCTCTGTTTAACTTATTAATACGAAGAAATAGAATTTAGTAAGGTTGAGTATCTTACACCTTGTTTTACACTAAGTGGGTGAAAAAAAAAAATAAAAATTAAAAATTCAAACACTAGTGCCACCTGGTGGTCGAATGAAAAGCTGCCACTTATTAATCTGCCACCAAAACACAAAATTATGAAGCATAAGATTCAAATTTCTTGCTTCATAATTGTGCTTACTTGTGATTTTGTTTAAACTTTTATATAAAATTTTTTAAAATCACATCTCTTTCTTTTGCATCTTTTAGATGGAGCTGGACCGATCAGCAGACCCTCCTCCTGCCATTTGGGTGTCCACGACCAAATCCTGTGTAAACAAATGGGTACTGCTCTTCCCTCGGTTTAAATCCTTTACACTAGTTTCGAACACATTTTTTTAAACCACAATGCATTAGTTCTTGTTTTTGATTGGTTAACTTTCATTCTAACATCCTGTTGTTTTCCTAGTAACGTATATGCAGCTTTAGATGTTTTCTACTTTTCAAACATGAGCTTGCTTTTCCTTCACCAGTCTCTGAAGGGAATGCACAACTTCCGAGCGTCGGGAGACTACGATAACGACTGCAGCGCTCCCCTGACCCCGCTGTGCACCCAACCCGAGCAAGCCATCAAAGGTCAGGGGTTCAAAGAGTGATGTAACACTTTAGCAGTAGATTTGTTTGTTTATTTGTTTGTTTATTTATTTATTTATTTATTTTTAACTGTAGGTGGTGCGAGCATCATTCAGTGTCACATCCTGAACGACAAGCGACACATCCTCACCAAAGACACCAACAACAACGTGGCATTCTGGGACGTGCTCAAGGTCGTACATGGCTCCGTTTTCAATTTTTTTTTTTAAGTAATTTTTTCTGAATGTCGAGGCTTGACTGCATGTTTGATTTCATTAGGCGTGCAAAGGGGAAGACCTCGGCAAAGTGGAGTTCGACGAGGAGATAAAGAAGCGCTTCAAGATGGTCTACGTGCCCAACTGGTTTTCCGTCGACCTTAAAACAGGGGTCAGTGTTTCTCTCTCTCGAGCATGCTTCTCTGGAGCCTGATTTCGAAACATTTAGAAACACGTTTTGTTGTCACACAGATGCTGACCATCACTTTGGACGAAAGCGACTGTTTTGCCGCCTGGGTGTCCGCAAAAGACGCCGGGTTCACGAGTCCGGACGGGTCGGACCCGAAGTGTAAGTTCTCATCTTGTTTTTGATATATATTTTTTTTTTTCCCAGGTCTATGCTTTTGAAAATGATAACACAGTTTTTTTTTTTTTTTCTACACTCAGTGAATCTGGGAGGCTTGCTGCTCCAGGCTCTGCTCGAGTTCTGGCCTCGAACCCACATCAATCCGATGGAAGAAGAAGAAGGGGAAGTTAATCACGGTAAAGCCGACCGTCATCGTAAACGCTTCAAAGACTTAAAGTCCTGCTGGATTTTCCTTAGTAACAATCTTATGTCTCTTCACTTATGTAGTAAACGGAGAACAGGAGAACCGGCTTCAGAAAGGCAACGGCTATTTCCAGGTGCCGCCACACACTCCGGTAATCTTTGGTGAGGCCGGCGGAAGGACGCTTTTCAGGTACTCCAAGGTTTTTCATGAATTCAGCTTTAACTGTACAGTACATGCTTTTTGTTTAATCACGAGTTTAAGAAGATACGTTTATTATCCAAATCCACTGATGTACTTGACTGTACATGAGTGCAGCAACACACTAGACTCAGATGTTTTAGACTCCACTTAGATGTTTATTTCAGTGCTTCATTACATCGTCTCATGTTTAGGAGCAATAATAATAATAATAATAATAATTAATAATAAATAAATATCCATGTAGTCCCAGACTTACGGACATTCGAGTTAAGAATTTCCACATACAGTGGAACCTTGGATTACGAGCATAATTCGTTCCGGAACCGGGCTCGTATTCCAAAAACACTCGTAAACCAAATAGAATTTTCCGATAAGAAATACTGAAAACTCAAATTATTCGCCTAAAACAATAAATACATAAAAATAATGAATACAATATATAAAGTAAAAATAAAAAATTAACCTGCACTTAACATTTAAAAAAAAAAGTAAAAATAAATCCAGGCAGATTGTTTCCGTTTGTGCGCGCAGGTGCCGTGTCTTACACAGTAAAACTCCTCCTCCCTCCCCACACATCGCTTTTTAAGTTTCACAACTAACATACACAATGCAAACACTGTTTTAACGGGGAAAAAAATACTTTTCTCTAATGATACTCGCGTGAGCATACTAACGGAATCACTGCAGTAAAGTAAAACATAAAAAATAAATGAACCAGCACCTTACCTTTGAAAAGAATCGCGACAGAGCTGAGTTTTCTGTGTAAATAAAGCGTGTGTGTGTGTCGGTGTCAAATTATGAAGAATAAGAGAGAAAAATTGTGATCACTTGCCGCTCGGTGTCAAAATAACATGATACATGGCGTGACACATGATACTCAGCGCTCGTAAACTAATATTTGCTCGGTTTCCGATCAAAAATTTATTAAAAAACTTTGTTCGGTTTGCGGAACACTCGTAAACCACGTTACTCGCAATCTGAGGTTCCACTGCATATGAACGTACTGCTGTTCTACCACAGTGCACCAGGTACCAATATTTACAATTATTTACAATATTTTCTGTGTGCAAGTGAACGTATAAAATGTCCAAAGTCCAGTATATTGTATGTGCGTGTGTGTGGGGGTGCGGGAGAGATGAGTCGGCTTCACCGGTTTCACTGAAACAGTCCGGCAGCACAATGATGGAAAATGTCTGTCCTGTAAATCTGTCCCGATGCTGAATAATTCTAATTTCCTCAATAAACCAGAGTTCACAGTCCAATACAGTTGGAAAACAGCTCTGAGACACAATGGCGTCTCGCAATTTAAAAGTGTGCAAAGTCAACACCGTTATATTTTACGCGTGAGATTGCTTTCCTTAGGCGCGGTTCCGGTCTTGGCCACATGATGGCAGTGTTGGGAAAGGGGACAGAGATTTAGTCCAGTGGATCGGTATGGCTTTATACATTGTACATTCGTGTCAAAGGCTTATAAGACTCAGTTTGTCAGACTTGTGAACAAATCCGACTTACGAACGCCCTCCCAGGACAAAACTTCTTCGTAACTGTACACAGCAAATCCGAATCGCACGCCTAGAAAATGTATTACGTGTTCAAACCATCTCTAAATATTTACTGTATATATTATTATATATTTAACTTTCCTGAAACGAATATGAATGTAGCTTTTGTTTGTCGAGCCTTCCACGCTTTTTATTTATTTATTTATTTATTTTTAAGGCAGAACGACATTTCTTTGTTCATTCCTGTCTCCTTGCAGGTTGTTATGTCGAGACTCGGGCGGAGAAACAGAGTCCATGTTGCTGAATGAAACCGTTCCACAGTGGGTCATCGATATAACTGTAGACGTAAGTGTTAACTTTGTTCTCACATTAAGCCCTGGGATTTTTATTAACCAATAAAATCAGAAATCTCTAAAAGTTATTGTGGATTTCCTTAGTAACCGAACCCTGCCTAAGAAAATCAGAGTATGCTGTTTTGCTTTTATTATTAGTGATTTTGAGGATGACTAAACGGATTGATTATGATATTTTCACACGACTCTTTCCTCCCTGGTGTGCGTGCAAATCTTATGACATCCACTAATTCTTGGTATTTATGTTGCAATCGTCAAATTGCAAACCACAGCACTTTTTTCTTGCACAGACAAGCAAACAAATGAACTGTTGTTAGATTCTTTCTGAAACTATACTGATTGACATGGGAGTGTGAATTTCATTTCGTCGTTACTTATTACGGTCTGATTTTATTTATTTTTTCCTGCTGAGTTCAGCGCGTTCACAGAGCAGTGTGTGTGTGTATTTTAGTTGCCTCCTTTTTTTTCCTTTTTATATTCCTCCCTTTCAAGCAACTGAAATTCAAGTCTCCTCCCCAGTGTATAGAATATACAGAAATGACAAAATGCTTAGATGAAGTTTATTAAGAATCATTATTAAGTTTCTTTCTCTGAGTCGTATAAAGACGCATCTGGCGTGAGATCTGGAGAGTTCAGATCTCGTAGTGTGAGGAATGGGTTCAGGAATGTTCCTTAGTGTTCCTGATAGGAATTGTCCTCGGTACTCGTCTCAGACGTTAAAACGCTTTGTCTGACGATTTTCTTTGCATTATCTTATATTTCAAGGTATTATAATTTACGTTTGCTTTAAGATGTTATTTCAAGCATCGTCTCTCATTTAAAATCGAGTGCTTATAAACTTTTTCAGCTTTCCTCATTTGTTTTAGCCATTGAAACCTGTAAACGTGATGGGGGTTGAACAGACCCTGTGCCACTATCAGACTTTGATTTATACGTGTACTTCATCCCTGACTTCCCGGGACTCTATCTGTGATTATCGACTTCCTCCCAGCCTCTGATTATCTGGAAAGCCCCTTCGGTCCGTCTCATTGGTTAAGTCACAAACCTTCGGGCGACGTTCAAGGTGTCGAAAACGGCAAACCCTGGACGGGTGCCAGTCGGTCACATGGCATCTATTTGAGCTGAAAGTCCTCGGGTTATGACCTCATGCTGTTCCTGGTTGACCACATCGTTCCAAGTCTTTCATGAGAGTTTAGTTCAGACGAGTCAAACGTCCACAGTCTTGAGTAGTTTTCTTCCATCTTCAGCATCGTGTGTTCTTGACTACAGCTGTTAAGAAGGTTAAACGAGTTAAAAAAAAAAATTCTATTCAACTTAACAATAAACCTAAGCAGTATGTACTGTTGGTCTGGTTCCTTTTTGACCATCTTTTAAAACCTTCCCCTCGAGCAAACACTGGAATGGTTTATTTTACTGGGGCTTTTTTTTTTTTTATTATTTTTTAAAATCCTTTGTTACTTCCACTGAGATTTTCGAGGTATGGCACAGGATGTGCGGTGAATATTGCATTCCACAGCACTTTTACAACCTCTCACCCTTCTCTTTCTGGGCGGATTTCCAAAAGGAGAAATAACCCTCCGAGTAATCAGAACTTCCTCCAAAAACTATACAGCTCCATGAGAGCATGAACTTCATTTCCCTTACTGATGACCCTTTCACTGATCTCTCCTCCTGTTCATTTACTCCATTCTTCACTTAGAGCTTATTTACAGTTCTTCTTCCTAAGGTAGCGCTATCCGTACCCAATACCCTAGACTGACAATGAGACTTAAATCTTCAGATGTCTTGGAATTCTCATTTAAAATGTGTTTACAGAGATTTATACTGACTTTATTCTAGGCTTTAATGTTAGTAATTATCACTGTTCGCCCAAGAAAATTATTTGATGTTCACTCACAGGAAAGCGTAAAATTTACAAGACTTTCATTTAGAAAAGTGACTTTGACTTGTTTTTGTCTCGTTTTGTAGAAAAACATGCCCAAGTTCAACAAGATCCCGTTCTACCTGCAGCCTCACTCGTCCTCCGGAGCGAAAACACTCAAGAAGTAAGACACACTCGCACTCTGCACGCTGCTTGTACAGTATGAATGAATAAGACTATCGTTTATTAATATTACTGTATATTATGTACTATTTGTTATTATCGTGCAATAACGCGCTGGTGTGTCGTTATTTTAACTTGACATCATTCATTTGTATATTTCAAGATGTTGCCGTTTATTTCAGGATGTTTTGATTGATCTCGTTGTTGCAAGAAGTTTTCTTACGAGATATTTACATTATCGCATTGCTTCAGGACTTGTTATTTTGAGTTATCTCACATTTCAACATCTTGTACAGTATATTTTGAGTTGTCTTGTGGTTCTAATAGATGTAGAGATGTCGCTATTTTGCCTGATCTCGTTTCTTCAGAATATTATAGATCTTGATTTATCTCGTGGTTTGACGATATACAGTGGAACCTCGGATTGCGAGTAACGTGGTTTACGAGTGTTCCGCAAACCGAGCAAAGATTTTTAATACATTTTTAATCGGAAACCGAGCAAGTATTAGTTTACGAGCGCCGAGTATCATGCATCACGCATGCGACTCTTATTTTGACACCGAGCGTCACTTGCGCTGCGGAATTCTTTCAGTGTCCCTTATGTGTGTGCGAGCACGTAATTTGACACCGACACACACACACGCAAACACCCTGACACACGCACAGACGCTCTCTCACCTTTTCACCCCCTCCCTGGCTTCACAAACACAGAAACTCTGCTCTGTCGCGATTCTTTTGAAAGGTAAGGTGCTGGTTCATTTTTTTTTTTTTTTTTACTTTACAGCAGTGATTCCCTTAGTATGCTCACGCCAGGTCAGAGTGATTTCTTTTTTTCCTGTTAAAATGGTGTTTCCTCTCTGTGTGTGTGTGTGTGTGTGTGTGTGTGTGTGTGTGTGTGTGTGTGTGTTTGTTGTGAAACTTAAAAAGTGATTCCTTTAGTATGCGCTCATGCCAGTCTCAGAGAGATTTCTTTTTTCCGTTAGAACGATGTTTCCGCTGTGTGTGTGTTGTGAAACTTAAAAAGCGAGGTGGGGAGAGGAGGAGTGTTACTGTGTAAAACGAGGCGAGGGAAGGGGCTAATTCCACACACACACACACACACACACACACACACACACACACACACACACACACACGGCGGCTGCACGCAACAACAGAAACACTTATCTGTCGGGATTTATTTGTACTTTTTTTTTTAAAGGTAAAGTGCAGATTAATTTGTTTTATTTTCATTAACATAGATTGTATTAACTATTTTTTATGTATTTTATTTTTTGGGGCTGTGGAACGAATAATTTGAGTTTTCATTATTTCTTATGGGAAAATGATTATTTGGATTACGAGTGTTTTGGAACACAAGGCCACTTCCGGAACGAATTGTGCTCGTAATCCAAGCTTCCACTGTATATTTTAAATAATCTCATTTTTTCAGTATGTATATTTTGAGTTACTTTGTGGTTTCGTTAGAGATGTTATCTCGTTATTTCGGAATATACAGTATAATATATATTTTGAGTTATCTCAGGATAACTTCTTATTCAGGATCGTTATTTCAGGATAACGATTTTGAGTTGTAATTTTAATTTTGTATATATTTGTTTGCTCATGTTATTTAGCATTATTTCATTGTTTGAAGATTATCTTTGGCTTATCTTGTATTTCAAGATATTATAATTTAAGTTTTCTCATTGCTTTAAGATGTTATTTCAAGCATTACCTCTTATTTAAAATTGAGTTCTTATCTGCTTATTTTAAAACATTGATTTATTGTTATTGCATCATCTTCTGGTTATTACAAGATACAAAGGTTCTGGGCTTCAGCAGTAATTACTTTACATTTACTTAAAAAAGAAAAAATACATTTGTACCTTGCACTTTGTGATGAAACATTTCCTGGAATCCTGAAAAAAAAAAACCGTAAAACTAATAATTTTGGATTCTCATATTTAATTTAATTAGCTACACAACCAAATTTCAAAATCGACAAAGTGTCAGAAGAGTAAAGCGTTCTCCTAACAGTCGGTGCGTGGTGTGTTTAGGGACCGTCTGTCGGCCAGCGACATGCTGCAGGTGAGGAAGGTGATGGAGCACGTCTACGAGAAGATCATCAACCTGGACACGGAGTCTCAGACCACGAGCTCCTCGGGGACTGAGAAGCCCGGAGAGCAGGACAAGGAAGAGGACGTGGCCACGCTGGCCGAGGAGAAAATCGAGCTCATGTGCCAGGATCAGGTCCGTTTGCTTGATCGCTTCTCAGATTCGGGGTGAACAAGTTCGGACGACTTTTATATTTCCTTTGATTTCATTGTTTTACACTTTTGTTTTAGGTTCTAGATCCAAACATGGACTTGAGAACAGTGAAGTATTTCATCTGGAAGTGCGGCGGAGACCTGACGCTCCACTACAGGCAGAGGTCCACGTGAGGGCGGCGGCGGCAGCGGCGCACACGTCTTTTGCTCTTCCTTTCGCGTCTGTTCGCTCACGGAGAACGCTCAGCGCCATTCCTCTTTTCTCTCCATGACACTGGAGACGGACGCTTTGTACAGCATACTAATCCAGGACAGGAATTACTTTTGTTTAAATGTTTGTCTTTTTTTGTTTCCCCCCCCCTCGTTTAAAGATTTTAAGTTAGTTGAAGATGGCCAGAGACAACATTTCAGTTAAAATACTGCTTCAGTTCGGGAAGCATCACGTACGCTAGGTTCGAGAGAACTCGCTGAATAAGCTACACACCTTTCAACCAGTCACGTTCGAGACTTGATAACGACATCCGGAAACTTCTAGTTAAGTGGTCGGTGATCATCAATTTTGCCATCACATAAGGAAATAAATGACTGAGGATTACACAATCGAGACTTGTGTGGATGTTAAAATCCAGTGACGAGATTTAAATGTGTCTGCTAGCAGCTAGCGTCTAAATTCCTTGGTGAAAATCGGGACGTTTCTAAATGTGCCGTATATACGTTCACATAAAGTTTGGTCGGTAGCGCAAGATAAAATGACGTCGAAGACATTATTGTGATTTCTTTTGGCAGTTAATTTTGTAAATAGAAGCTCACTTCTTAAGTTATTATCCTGGGAACAGTATTTTTGTATCGTCTAAAAGTCTGTTAAAGGCAAGAAAATAAATAAATAAATAAGGCATAAAAAAAAAATCTCGAAGGATTTCAAGTCGTCATGATTCAGGTCAGCCACAACTGTAAATAAGAGCATCAAACCTTAACATTTCAACAGACGAGATTTAAACCCATCAATGCCTGGCTTTCTTTCTCCCCCCCCCCCCGCCCCCAGCTAGATTAATTCTACAGATGACAGTAAGTACAGTGAGGATGGCTTCTGGGAGTTTTAGAGGGTTATGTTTCAAAGACTTTCACAAATTGATCTCACTTCATGGTTTGGATCACACTCGTCAGCCGAAAATAAGTCAAGTCGACAAAATCATTTCCCCTTTGCTTCAAAAGTACTGTATGGTGTATCTGATACATAATGTGCAGTTTTCTGGCCACAAGTTTCAGGATCCTGCAGACTGCAGTCTTATCGACTGTTTAAATAGACATTGAATCTTTTTACCAACTTGCAGGAAGTTGAACTCTGTGGGTGAGTCAGAACTGACTTGTAGAATTTCTTTTAAATTAGACAAGACAAACGCTGATCTGTGAGCCACGAACGCACCGCTGTCTTCACTTCTACATCAGAAGTCAATCTTTGTAGAGTTCATAGTTCTGCTTTCAGGAGAACAAACGGTTGAAAATCCGGTGGAGTGAGATCAGGACTGTAGGGACGATGCTTGAACATCCGTTCCACACTCCACTCCGCCGTTTACTCTCAGACTCGTAGTGATGAATCCGTGATTTATGATTCTCTTTAAGAGAGGAACTTTCACCTTCCGTAAGAGTACCGCTACAAATGTTGTTTGCAGATCTCCAGACGCTTCCGCTCTTCCTTGAGTTGTTTCGGCACCACGTACACCCTCAGACCAGAAAAACAAACAAACAAACAAAACAAACTAATCGCTGAATGCTGCTCTTCTTTCGCGCGACTCACAAGCATGCGGTGCATCCATTTCTGCTCGGACCGCAGTTACAATGAAGTGACGTAACACGTTTTCACCTGCACAGTGAAACTGGTGGGATGTAAAACGCTCAGAAGTTTTTGATATAGTATACTCATCCTCATATGTTATCATACGCTTTAGCCACAACTTGTTAGCATTGTCTATGGCTGTTCCTGAATATGTTTTTTTAATACTATTAAGGAAGATCCCTTTTCATTTGGTCCAAGTGTTCAGTAGTATTTTTTTGTCGAGTTCCCTCATGATCCTGAAGCTCGTGGCCAGAAAAGTGTACAAACTTCTCTGCTTGAATGAACGGCCTATGTTGGAAATGAACAGTGAGGTGAAATATAAACCGTATATATAAATATTGTACATTTTGTATTATAGCTAGATGACATGTTATGTTGTATGTAAATAACCTCAATACAGGCTCATGATACTGTGCACTGTGACTTTTGTGTGTGTGTTTGTGTGTTACAAATTAATATTCGCTCTATACACATGTTGCAAACCAGTTGTTAATTGCACAAAGAGTATTTAGCTCAAACATGTGTCCGCTTTATATTTAATGTAATAATATATATATATATATATTTTTTTTTTTTAAGCATCCACTCAAAGACCACGGCATTTAAAAGGAATTCATTTTTAATCTTCTCCTCTTTAATACTGTACAAGTTCGAAACCTGTATAAAAACTAATCAATAGAAATCCTTATTCGGTTTTATACTGCTTAAAAACTTTGCTTTAAAGTCTTGATCCCCTCTCGGTTATTTCGTGTCCTGACAGAGACGCCTGATGTCCTCCGCCAGCCTGAAGCAGTGAAGGATCCGACTCCGCTCGGCCTGGAGCTGTTCGGGAGGCACGGTTCCCTGCAGCTTGCTCCCGAACAGCACCATGTCCTGCATGAAGAGACCCACGGGCTCCCGGGTCCCAGGCGGTAGTTCGGTCATGGTGCACGTGCTGAAGCGCAGGTGGATTCGTTTGCCGCGGCCCAGGCCTTCCGCTCGCTCCTCCGTCCAGGTCAAGGATCTGCGAAAAGAGGTGGAGGATAAAAATGAATGAATAAACGAGAGACATGTGCTGAAAGATTGAACACCATTTTTCTTAAACTCACTTCTGCTCCTTGGTTAATAAGTGGACCGTCATCTTCGCGTGATTCTTTTCCGGATCCCCGGACATCGACGCTGCTTTAACGCTGAGCTCTCCGAACAGATCCACCAGCCAGGTGAGACGGGCGATCCCGCTGAACGACAGGAACCCGAACCCGCTCTTGAGTAAGCCTCCTGAGACAGGAAACGAGGTCATCGGATAATCAGGCGGTAACGGATCGAAAGTGTGCGAACACGCGTGATCGTACCTGTGAAATGCAGGCTGCCTTCTTCCAGCTGTTTTCCAGCTACATCCTTCTTCAGCTGCTTGAAGTCGGGGGTGAGGAGCTCGATGTGTTCCTCATGCAGAACCAGACCTGGGAAAACATCACGCACATGTTAAATTTTAGCCTGTTTTGCACCACAGTCATTGCATCAAAGTTGGTCTGATTTTTGTTTTGGCGCCTTTGGGGGAAAAACAAAACAAATCTCGCCTTTCTTTTGAGCCAGGTCCCAGAGGTCAACAACTGCATCGTAGCTGAGGGCCAAGGGATACTCCACGCACACGTGTTTCCCTGCTTCGAGAAACTGCCTGGGCACAAATTAAACCACACGGAAAGCGTGTCACGTCATACCGCGCATTCGACATTCTTCAGAATATGACTTTGAGGCGGCTCACCTGATGTATTCTTCGTGTCTGACGTTTTCCGTGCACAAGAAGGCCACCTGAATGTCGCTGCGGCTCAGCGCCTCCTCTAAAGGGACCTGACCGACTTCCTGCTGCTCCTCCAGCGCCCTCCTAGACAACGGAAAAACATGATCAGGCAAACAGACTGCAAAATAACTTGTAGTAGCTTGAACAAACAGTGTCGTATCGTATCTCATCTCATGGCACTGACCTTGACACCAAGCCCTTAAGCTTGAAGATTTCCGCAGCGCTGGACGGCAGAGGCGCGAGCAGGTCCCGGATCCTGGCCCGGCCCGCCATGCCGACACCTACGACCACACACCCGAACATGTCACCTGAGGAAATAAAAAGTTCAAACAAGGTGAGCCTTGGGAAAAACTAATTTCTCTACATTTTGTGTGAAGAAAGATTGAATTTCAGTTATATGAAATTTCTCACACACAAGTTTAAGAGTATGGAAATGGCTTTTTGGGGGAAAAACCCTGACATGACACTGAGAAATCCTTAAAATATGATGTAGACGCGATGATATCAAGGGTTTGGTTTACTTTCTGTCATATGTGTTTGCTTGATAAGCTTTAAGGCGTTTTATCAGTCACCATCCATCCGGATCTGCGCCGCAAAAGCCCAGACAACAACCACGACGAGTAAAGTGGAGGAATATGGCTAATATTTACGGAGATGGTCTTTGGAGTTTGCCATGTATGTCGTGTTTAGAGGAATAATTATTAACCTGTTTCCGGAGGATGCTTCGCCAAGTCAGCAGACTCACTAAAAGAGAGGGGCGATTTAGCCAGAATTCGATTCACTGAGTCAAGAAAAGTGAGTCTCCTGAACTTGACTCACTGAGTCGGTTGATTCACTAAAAGAGAGATGACCGAATGTCCAGAACTTGATTCACAGAGTCAAATGTTTGTTTGACTGAACAGGAAAGCTGCTAAGTTTGATTCACTGAACCAGTTGAGTGCCTAAACAAGAGAGAGGGCAAAAGATCTCCAAGATTTGATTCACCGAGTCAGTTGATTCACTGAACGAGTCACAGAGTCAAATGTTTCACTAGACAAGAAAAAAAGCGAATCTCCTGAACCGGAGTCAAACTTTTCACGAAAAAGGGGGAACAGTAAATCTCCTGGAACTTGATTCACTGAGATGATTAAATATCCTGGTCTTGATTCATTGAGTCAAACGAGAGCAAATGTCCATAATTTGTACATAATTCAGTCAGTAACCGCAAACGACCGAAAAGCAAAATTGATTCACTGAGTCAACCGATTCACAAGGAAGCGCGGCTCGAATCTCCTGAACCTGATTCAGTGAGCCAGATGATTCACTTGGAGCGAAACGTTAAAACCTACTTTAACTAAAACCAGGTTTTATTATTATTATTATTATTATTACCACCCCTATATTTTAAATTCTTAACACGCACGGTTACTTTCTTCAGGGACTTTTGTGTCAATGTCTCTCCTTTAGCTCTTCTAGCTGCCGGGGGCGTTTTAGCGCATAACACAACAGAGTGAGGGCAGGTCAGTGGTAAAGGCGCTACCAATCGGAAGGTAGCAGGTTCAGTGTTGTCCTTCACCCTGGGCTGCTCAGGTGTATAATGAGATAAAATGTAAGTATCTCCAAACCGTAATGTATCATTGGTTAGCAGTGAGAACAAAGAGTTTTTCTCTTAATTATGAGGTATTACGACTAAGTGAAAAATAAAATCGTTCACTTACCGAAGAAAAGACCTGTTGTTTAGGTGAGAAGGTGCTGTGTAATGCCACTTCTGCACAATTAGACAAAAAACAAAGAATTAATACCAAGGAATAACCCGCGACGCATGCGCAGATAGAGAACACTGCTTTGCAGAGTGACATCTAGTGGCCCTAAAAGTGAAATGCACCTTTTAATGCAGTAGGTCCTGGTGGATGCTGCAGCAATGTTTTTGTTTGCAGATAAAAAGGTTTTTCAGACAGTGTTGAGCTTTAATGGTACATTTTATAGGTAAGAAAACTTTAATTGGGTATGTTTACAGTAAAATTAAGAAAGTCCTTTTCAGTACTCTTACAGTAAAAAAAGATCTGAAAGTCCCTGAAAGGTTCAAATGCTGGGCCCCTGAGCAAGGCCCTTACCCCTAAGATGTATAATGAGAGAAAATAAAATGTTAGTCACTCTGGCTAGCAAATGCAAGCCAATGTATTTTTAACAGACCTGTTGATTTAACAAACATAACATTTCCTTATACATTCTCCTTATACACTATAAAATGCTTTAACTATACAGTATTGAGCTGTAACTGATATTCCAATGTTAGAAAAAGATACCAAAATGCACGAATTCAGTCCTAAAGTAAACATGACACAGTACACACGTACACACGCACTACCATTAAAAGTTTGAACATGCTTTCTCCTTCAGTGTTTTTTATTTATTATTTTTTATTAATTTCCCCATTGTGCATGCATAACATTGAAGACATCCAAACTGTGAAAGAACATGTATGGAATTATACAGGAAACAAAAAAAGTGTTAAACAACCCAGAATCTCCTGGATGTTTAATAGTCATGGCATTCACTCATCAGATTCACAAGGTAGTCACCTGGATTGGTTTTTAAATCATAGTGTGCCTTGTCAAGAGTTCATTTATGACCTCTCTTGCCACCTTAATGTGCTTTAGACCGTCAACCTAAAGCTCTGTCTTGTACAGAGTCAATAGTCCTATTAGTGATGCTACACCTGCTGTACATGTCCATATTATGGCAAGAAACATTCACAGTTAAGAAAAGAGAAAGGACATGAAGGTCAATCAACCCAAAAAACCACAAGAACGTTGAATGTATGCCAAAGTGCAGACGCCAAAGCCATCAAACTCTATGATGAAACTGGCTCTGTTCCAGGAAAGAGAGGCCAAGCGCTACCCCTGCTGATGGGATAAGTTTATTAGAATGACCAGCCTCAGAAACGGCCAATTTATAGCACCTCAGATAAGAAGCCACATAAATGCTTCTTATGACAGACATTTTTCAACATCCACTGTTCAGTGTCAGGAGTCATCAAAAAGAAACCATTACTTTGGAAGAACAACAAGCAGAAATGACTGGGAGCAATGGGAAACTGTCCTTTTTAAATAGGATATTTTTTATATATAAAATGAATTACTGATGATTTACTATTAAATATAACTTTTAAAACCAATCACAGCTGAAAAAACAAACAATACCTCCGATGTCGCTGCTGACATTTTTGCAACAGAAACGAGTCGTGCCGAAGGCCGAACCCTACTTTGGGTAAGACTGGCAGGGCTGGTTTTATGATTTGCTTAATCTTTAACATTCCCAGTATAGGTATATTTACTTTACATTACATTCAAATGCATATGCGTTTGTAACAAAGCAAAAGTGGTAAATAAATAAATAAATATATATATATATACATATATATATATATATATATATATATATATATATATACTTGAACAAAACAAAACAAAAAAAAAGCCACGATTTCAAAAGGGTCAGATTATTGGGCTGCATTAAAGCAAAAAAAAACAAAACAAAAAAGCTATGTGTCCACAAGAAAACCACTTGTGTGTGAGATGTCATATCAGATGATGTTAAGAGTCTTCTAGAATGGGAGAGTCACTGATCAGGGAAGAAATCATTTAATTTTGTTTTTGAGGAAGACTGGAATGGAATCACAGCTTTAAAGGACAGGGAAACTGAGGAGAGCGCGAGATCTATAGGATCTATATAGCAACTAGATGCTGAGTGGTACTCAGAGGAAATGGGTCGAGAAGAAAATGAACAGTTCAAGACGTGACAAGATCAAGGAAGGAAGCATTAGATGTTTTAAAGAAGGCGGGTGTGTCTTTAAGAGGATGGGAAGTTGAGGGAAAATGTGACGCACATCTGGTGGTGATGTAACTTACTGGATTCCAGCTGCCATTAAACAATGAAGAAGAAGGAGAGACTAATCTGAAAAAAATGCTCTAATTTGTAAGGGAGCATAAAGATTGGAGCAATATGAAAAGGTCATGTGGTCTGAGTCCCGATTGAGCCGACTACATAGCAATGGCGCATCAGCTAGGGAAGCCCATGAAGCGATGCACCATCATGCACAGTGGCCACTTATGATCTGGGTTTGCTTTAGTCGCTCAGGTCAACGCTTAGTAACATTTATGTGGCAATGAAATGAAGTCAGCTGACGACCTGAATGTACTGAATGAGCAGGTTATCACATCTATGGTGTTTTCCTTCTTGGATGGAACAGGAATATTCCAGAACTCAAATTGTGAAAGAGTGTTTCTCTGAGCATGAGGAATCATTTTTATACATTAACTGACAACCACATTGTGTGTGTGTGTGTGTGTGTGTAATCAAGGTTAAAGGTGACCATAGGAAATCTTATGGTGAGCGCCATTTTGTTTTTGTGGCCAGGCAGTGCACATGCACGGGCTCAGGGTTAAATCTCGCCCTCACAAATATGGCGGAAATATTGGTCGTCTCGGACAAGATAGCAACCGCGGCTAATAGGAAGTCTGCTGTTTAGCTGTACAAGAATAAGTGCTTGGTATATTGATGTATTCATACATAGCTTGTATTCTACCTCAATTTACATTTAAATCAAATATTTAGGTTAGCGAACTCTTTTTTTTTTTTTGTATAGTTGTAGTGTTTTCGTTAAGGTTTGGAAACACGGGAAGCTTTCAAATAAAGTTTGACGAATTCAAAACAAGATGGCCGCCCCCATGTAATACAAGGTGCAGAAACAATGTTTCCTTTTTAAAAATTCAATGTCAGGATCGATAAATAGTAATCAATGGTAATTATACAACGTTTTTTTTTTTTTATCTGTGTGCACGAGGTAATAACATAAATAATGTTTTTATTTTATTTTATTAATGATGATCGTATGGGAACATGAATGAGCATGAATTTATATTAATTAACGTGATAAAATCATTGTGATGTGCCTTGATTGTTTATAAATCTACATGAGAAACAAAGGAAGTTTTATCACTCATTAATAAACTCCAGTAATTGGATAGGATAAAAAGAGCGCACGGTAAAGAACAATATATCTTGATAATAGAAAAAAAAAACACAGTGTTAAAATGAATCTAGATAAATAAACGCATGAGCAAGTTTAGAGGAAAGAGCTGAAAGTGTTCTTCTTGAAGCTTTTGAAGTTTTTGTGTGTTTCTTGTCCTATTCTCATCATCACTGCACCTCTGCCGCAGGTCTGCTGAGCGACTGATAACGTCAGGATGAGCCCCTCCATCAATCTCCTGCAGCAGATGACCATCTTTGTCACCGTGGTAACCGGAGGAGGCTGCGGGATGATGTACTACCTCATGCAGAGTGAGTGGCTGAAAAAAACCCTGCTTTAACACAAGATCTCATTTCGTACATCAGGTAGAATTACGAAGAGTTACTATGCCAGTTTTAGTGCTGTGTAACAGCTTTATGATGATACGCCAAGTGTAAGTGAAATTCGTAAGATTTTTTTTTTTCTTTTTTTCTTTTTTTTTGACTGAGCACAACCTACCTGAAAAACTACACAAAAGAATCTAAGAAGTCAGTTTGACATGATGTTCGATGTCAGAGTCAAATATGTTCTGGTACACACCAGGCAGTACATTCCTTACTGGGCATGAAAGAAAGTCAGCATGTTCGGGTTATTAATGTAACCAAATAATTAATGATATTGCCTAATAAAGGATCTCATCTGTTTTGTTTTGCTTAGAAAAATTTGCCAAATCCGAGTACTTTCGATCAGCAGTTGAGAAGCTAAACGATCATTCTACGGCAATGACGAATCTTGGAGCTCCTCCCTTAAAAATCCACAACATCCATCTCACGGATCGATATAACCGCATCGACCACAGCGTTGCCCAGGTCAGCCCTTTCATTAATACTTTTCTGTTACATCAGCTTATTTTCATGAAGTGTTTTATTTCTCCCTCCTAATTGGTCAGAAAGGGTTTATATTATTTCCTGTATGCAGCTATTTACTGAAGTGCTGTCTATAATATACATCATTTCTAATATGCTGTAATTTCAGTAGTAACAACTCAAGTGTAAGTTTATGCTGGAAATACAGTATATTCGGGATATTCCAGTATGTTGCTGGAAGGAGACTCCCCTATCAGTTCCTTGATGCAGTCAGGATCTTTAAGTTCTAAAGTTCTTTAAGTTTGACTTGAACACACGTCAAGCTCATGCCTGTATAGGAAAATATTGACTGTTATATTAAAGCCCACTTTTTTTTTGTGTGTGTTTAATTGGTTTAGCTCAAAATCCCCGTGACTGGCTTGAAGACAGGAGGCTACCTGTACACAACATCCAACAGAGACGCTAGTATGAACAGGTACGCTGCTTCAACCTTTTGGCGCTACGTCCTTACATGCTAAATAGAAAAGAACCATTCTCAAACAGTGACTGGAACATGAAACCCTCAGGGGAGAAGATGTTGTGCTTACTGAATGTAGTGCTTCTCTCAAGAACAAACAGTCTGTGAAGTAGACACAACATGCAAACAAACAAACAAAAACAAAAAAAAACATAGATCAAAAAACGTCCCAGGATTAAAACTCAAAGTCATATGGAGACAAAACTTTCGTGCTGTATATAAAGTTTCTGAACACCTGCAGTTGCTTATTTAGAGTAAGTGGAAACTAATGCTAATGCTTGAGGTGAAAGCTACAGATTAAACCCTTTAAGACAAAGCTGTAGTGTTGTGGAGGACGGTGCTATCTGTTCCTGACTGGCTGTAGAGCCGTGATTGATGTGAAGTGCCTCCCATCCTAGAGAGAGCTCGGCCAATCGGCTCTTGCTAGGCCCCCGGCTGCGGGAGGCTACAGCATCACTCGGGATTCGAGCTTGAGAACGCCGGATGATAGAGCGAGCACTTTACCGCTCCGCCACTCGGGGGCGTTCTGTACTTTACTTTAGTAGTTTTATTATAGGGTTATTTTTAATTTTTACCATTACCCCACTCAAAAGTACAGCAAATATCTGTACTTTTACTTTACTACAAAGGCAAGTCAGGCGATTATGCATAATACTCAACGGGTGGCAAAATTCTCACTTCAAATAATACACATGATACAAAAATGTAGTTAGGTAACGTGTTTGAGAATATTTACGTGTTTGAGAAAGAGGCTCCTGTGAGCGAATACAAGCCCCGTACTTGAGTAAAAGTACAGAAGCACTCCGCTTCAAATCTACTTAAGAACACAAGTGAGTAGAGAACTTCTACAGAACTTTTACTTGAATAATATTTGCCCTTAGGAATCTCTACTTTTACTCAAGTACAGGATTTTTGGACTTTGCTAACCTTTCGTGACCTTGTTGTGCTGCTGTAGAAGAATAATCATCGATAGCACTAGCCAGTCTTAGGTGTCTGTGAGTTTGTGCAAACAAAATGGCTTTGAAAATGCGACATGCTCATGGTGTATGAGCAGCAATTGGAAAAGCCCTCTCTGGTTGGTAGCCGTCACTGATCAAGTGGAGCGGAAATGAACTTACTAAATTGAGCAGAAATCGCTGAAATCCTCCTTAATAAATAAATAAGACATTATGCTTCTGAATGCTAAAACTTAAGACTTCTAAAAAATTAAAAATAAATAAAGAACAGAAACATCTGTGATCTTGTTTGTTCTAGGTTTTTATTTGCCATAGATTACGCTGCTGTCCAAACTACAGTACGTTACCATGGAAACAATGCATTTTTTTTTTCTTTTTGGTCTTTAATCACTTTTTTAAATTCATTTGTACACGATTCTTACCTTTTAGAATATTTAAAGATGATGATGATGATGATGAAAGAGATTTGTAGTAGTAATATGGGAACAGTTAAGTGTAAAAGTTTGTACACCCTCAGACCTATATCATTTATACACTGATGTTTTAGGATGTTCGGTTTCTCGGAGGCTTCTTCAGCATTACAGGTCTTTAAATTTCTAACTTTAATAACAGCAGATACACCTTTGCCTTTTTCAGATCAAATAAAAATGGAGATTTTATTTATTTATTTATTTTTAATTGTTTTTCATTTCTTTTAAAAAGGGATGTTCTCTGATCTCAGCACACACACTCACACACCCACACTTCATGTTGAACATCTTGAAATTTACATTCCCCTTTCCATTTTGTTCCATTCAAACTTTTCGCGATGCAAACCTTTTCTCCTCCCCTCTGACTTTAGGGAAATTCCCAAAAGCAGCAGGACAGAATGTAGAATCACAGTATAACATCGGGTCTGTATATTCCAGAGGTGTGTGTGTGTGTATGGGGGCAGTAAGAGGGTCAGTGTTCAGCTGAACTTCCTTTCTGAGCTGCAGGAGTGATCGATTAAATATTTGTTTACTGTAACATTTCAATAAACTTTTTTTTTTTTTTTTTCACCATTGTAACATGAGAATCGATGTTAATCCTATGTTTTTAATGTCATGCCTGATCGATGTAAAATAGCCCAAACCCTCGACTCTGTGCTCGGACTGCATCTTGCATCCTCGTTTTACGACGAATTTGTAAATGTAAATGAACGATTCTGCACGGGATCCGTCACTCTTTCTTTCCTGGAATGTTCTCTGTCCTCCGCAGGTGGCAGCTCCAGCGTGTGGCTTTGCAGCTCAAGACTGGCGAGACCATCGAGATTTTTCCCAGATCAGACTTCGAGTAGCTTTTACATGAAGCTGGAACAAAGGGAAGAAATGTTTAGTGTCGATAACCTGTTGGATAACGCATAGTCCCGGTTTGACTTGAACGGCCCTCACACATACATACTCGCATTGATTTATGTATGAATAAATAAACGAATGAATGAAAGAGCCGTTCAGGTCAAACTGTATATTTTATATAATAACGTGTATAACGATAGCCAAAGAAGAGACATGCTGTGAGAGACTCATGATTTTAGTCAATGAATAAAAGGAAGTCGCTCATATTAAATTGTTCCGCCGTGTTTTTTCTCGTCTAAACATGAGTTTGTGCTCTCAGATGGTATATACTGTATGGTCGGCAAAGCACAAGACTTTATCATTCTTATGCTGTCCTGCTTCGGTTTTAAGTAGAATGAATTGCAGATTGTTTTTACAGATACAAAATAAGAAATCTTGCAGATATGAATGTGTTATGGACGTTCAGGTCAAACCGGGACTTGTGATGCAATTTCTCGTGAATGACGGTGTACATGCAATCGATGTTTACAGAAGACTTAAAGCACAGTACGGTGATGAGACTCGAGGTGGCTCGGCGCCCACTGCAGTCATCCCTGTGAACATACGGCGAGTGGTAACTTGTGCACTACGAAAAAAAACTTGTGGAAGAGACGCATCCGTCTGTGGGAACTGTACACGTACTGTAATCATTCATACAAGTGTTGTTATTGCCAATTGTTGCCAACAGTCCTGACCTTTTGGTCCAAGCCATTTTCACCTGTTTTGGGCTATTAAAGGAGTTCCTGGGAGGCCGGAGTTTTAGACTCGAAGCAGGCAGAACCATCGTGGTTCTGGCGTACTTGGGAAACCTTCTGCCTTGATGGTGTCCAAGCACTAGTGAAACACTGGGACAAGTGCTCTAGTGTGGCAGGGAGTTATATAGAGAAATACAGGGTCAAAAGTCCCAGTTTGACTTGAACGCTCATTGTATATAATTTTCTGGTATAAACGCAAGTCTGTGGTTGCGAAAGGAAATGCTTAAGACAAACTGTTATTAAATTTGATTATCTCATGGCTTTAACTTTGACAAACGTTCCACTAGGGGACGCCGTTGGTCTGAAATTCTGCGATCGGCCTTAATGACATGCTTCTCTTATCTGTTGCATCAAAACACACACACACACACACACACACACACACACACAAGTGCCTTGTTAATTCTTTGACACAGAATAAGAGGCGCGTACATAAAATGTTTATTTAACGTCTTCCCGCACAAATGAGACGACTGGACACTCAGAAGAGTGCATAAGAATCGTTAAAAATCAATCCATCACGCTTGTACTGTATAATTGAGTAAGGATGCCTTATTCTCTACAGAGGAAAATCCCCAATAACGAATAAATAAATTTTTGCTCGTTGTGAGCGAAGTGTGAGGTGCATTTCTAAGCCCTCTTTACCATATTCAAAGTGTTTCTCCTCCCGGGAGTCAGCGTGTTTTCTTTGTCTTTTGCAAGGTCCTGGCATTTCGCCTCTAACAGAATGCGTCACACCGTTTCTTTTTTTTTCTTCTTCTTCTTCTTCTTTTTTCGCAGAATCATCTGTAAGGTCGGAAAGTTTGTATTAAATTTGACGTGGAGTTATTATTTCAGTTTTAATCTCCGAGGGGAAATGATTGAGTGGTGTTCAACTGGGAAGTCAAACTGGGACTTTTGATTGTGAAGAATAACAGAACAGCAGTTATGAGAGTAAAAAAAAAAACAAGTTTATTTCGGTATATAATCCCCTGCTACACTGATGCACTCATCTCAGCGGTTCACTAGTGCTTGGATAGCATCAAAAGTAGAAACGTTTCTCAGTGTGCTGGAGCCATGATTAGTCTGCCTGCTTCATGGGTGAACCGCCGGCCACCCAGGAACTCCTTTAATGTCCAGAAGCTCAAACCTGTGGAAATGGCTGGGTGATGTGCAAGTGGTGTTGGTGAATGATTGTGTGTACGGTTCCCACAGACAGATAGATGCGTCTCTTCTGCAAGTTGGCGACGAGTTAACAGTCGATTTTCAAGGATTCAAGTGTTCCACTTGCTGGATGTTCACAGGAACGACTGCAGTGCGCTCCGAGCCACCTCACTGGCTTTTTTTTTTTTTTTTTTTTTTTCCCCCTGATTTTCTCCCTAATTTAGTCGTATCCCATTCCTCCCCGTCACTAGGGGGCGCTCCCACATTAAGGCTGCTACTACCTACTACATGTTTCTACTACCAACTCGCGAGCACTCTACCACTGCGCCCATTCTTCTTTAAAAAAAAATGTTTGCACCATTCAAATGTTTTACTCTGGCTGACTACTCTTCTTGATGTTTTCTGTAGATGTTCATCAGTGTTATGGCTCCGTTCCCCGGAAATTTCATCACGAGTCCTGATTTGACTTGAACACTTTTTTTTTGTTTTTTTTTTGGTATTACGTTGAGATTAAAACAATTGGCGGAAGTGACGTCACCGTATTTGTATAATCCTGAAAAGGCTTATTTTCCAACACCAGCATGTCCTGAAGTGTCGTATTCCTCTCGTAGTACAGAACAGAACATCATGTACTTTAAAAAAAAAAAAAGAAAAAGAAGCTGTTTCAAGTTCCAGTGTCGAACATCAGTCAAACATGTTAGTTCCTGGTATCAGTTACATTATGCCGTGTATGAGCAGAACAGCAGCAGCTTCTTGTTGTATCCTTTCTCTCATTTTTCTCATCGTCATGTTGTCTTCATCAAACAGCCTCTAATTCAATGCATGGCACATTATCATCCCTATCGAATCGCGGTTCAGTTCTGTTTGCATAATTTTGAATAATTTGCCATTTCTTTGGCACTCTGTAGCTGACATAAATGCTTAGAAAGCATTCTCTAATATCAACCGGCCAAAATCTGCATTACCGGATACTTCATCTAATATTTCAGCGTCCTCGATGTGCGATATTCCGCGTCCCATCGGTGAGGTGCTCGCCTCTTAAAACCGTTCCAAATTAGGAATGAATGAGATTTTAGAGGGAATTTTGTAAGCACTGTGTACAGCATTGTACACCATGTTAAGTGCTCGAGTTATAGTGCAGTCCATACGACGATTATCTTCATTTGCACAACCACGGAAAATTTCATTTAAACATAAAGACCGGCCACGAAATAATGAGCAGCAATAAGGCTTGAATTTGCTCTTTTTAATAACTTTCTTATTATCCCGCGCTGGCACTGTTGCATTCCATGATCTTGTGAAACCCATACTTAGTTTTTATACAGTTCATTTTTGCATGCAGCCACCAAAAAAAATAAAAGAAATAAATAAAAAGACATGTCCTTAGGAACTTTCGTTGACTTTTTTTCTAATGAAATGAATGCATTTCTGTTCAGAAGACCAAGGAAGGCTTTCCATGCTTGTAAAAAGTCCCGATGTTGTGTCTTCTAGCAGAGGAAACAAATCAAAGGCATTGTGGGGGGGGGGGTGGGGGGATACGCAACCCTGTATTGATTTGCATTGTCCATCGTTCAAATTAATTTCTTTACAGGTATTGAGGTTGGTAAGTTGTAAACCTTTTGTTTAGCATTTTTCCGAGTGTTGATTGTCTCTATAATTGTCCACGTAGCCATAAACGTCCACCGTGGTATTCTTTAAAAAATAAAATAAAATAAAATGAGTTTTAGAGAAATGACGCGCATTGTAATTGTGCTCTCATAGAGAAATAATCAGCCACAGTGTGTCGATATGTAGCTGTAAGAGGGGTGTTCGAGTCGAAACCGGGATTTGTGATGGCATCTCCGGTGCAGACGAAAAACGCCAGGCACAGTACGCGGATGAGAAGCATTTAAATGGTTCAGACGGTTTAAAGGAGGCCGTACGTCTATGATGCTCCAGTGAACATTCAGTGAAAGATCCTTGAAAATGGATCTCGCTATCTGTCTGTGGGAACTGTACACACACATCATTCATCAACACCACTTGTACATTACAGGAGCTCAGCTAGGGGTCTTGACCTCGCTCCACGTTCCAGACAGTCCGATCAGGGCTCCAGGGCATCAACTTAATACCATACCCTTAATGGTATCCAAGCACTAGTGAAACGCTGGGATACGTGCATCTGTATGAAATAATTACTCTTACAACTGTGTCCTGTTGTTCTCCACAGTCCCACTTTGAATTGAATGCCCGGGGGCAAACCACGGCTGTCGCACACAATGCCGTTTTTCTTTTAGCACCACGTTTTATGGATAGATGAAATGTTCTAAACATACCTGTTTTAGTGGCCCAGTTCTCGTATTTGGAGAATTCCCTGGAAGCCAGTTTATTTCCAGCCAGCTTCCTCTTTCAGCCACAAACCTGTAAGGTCAACCGACGCGAACCGTCGCTCAAGTTCTCAGGAAACTAATGGTACAGTAAATGTCAGGAAAGCCCAGGAAACTTCAGCTTGACCATCAGGTTCACTCTGGCTAGGACCGAAGTCCAGTTCTAACGTGTGCAATGCATCATTTTGTTCTTGACTGGCTGGAACATCTGGAAGAGGATGTTCTGGTGATTGACTCAGCTTAAAATAAAATAAATAAATAAATAAATAAATAAATAAATTTCACATGTTAGAAGTAGACTTTGGTTCTTTCCAAAGTGACCCTGATGGTCAAGTGATCCCGGTTTTGAAGTTTCCTGCGCATGGAAATAATGCAGTAGAAATCTCACCCACACTTTGATGTCATTACCAGACCAAGGTATACCTCAGTTTCTTTATGCGCCAGTGAACATTAGCATGCTTAAAATGAGTCTTGTCTCAATTTGCAATAATTTCGCTTAGAGATTATTATTATTATTATTATTATTATTATTAGTTCTTTTGCAAATGTGTCCTAAAATGACCAGCCTGATTAGTTACTCTTCGTAGAAGAAAAAGGAAAAAAAAAATCTTTTTTTTATTTTTTTTTCTATCAACAGGATAATTATCAACGTCTCCATAAGGTCATCGGAATGTAAAAGGCCGGTCGTCCTTATTCCAAAGGTTTCCCCAAAGCCCCGGAGTCGTTTGGTTCCTGCAAAGATTTGCTCATTACTCAAGGAGCAAATCACAGGAATGAGACGGTGTTTATACATTAAGCCTGAAGCTTAAGCTGTCGAAGTGTTTTTTGGGCCGGATGCGTGTGATAAAGGTCGTCCTTGCTGTCACCTCTGCTGTCTTTCTTTAATGCCATACGTTTCATTTGCATAGGCCGACTTTGATTTACATGCACATTTACGTTTACGTATATATTTATTTGTCAGCCTCTTTATCTGAAGTGACATACACGCAAGCTAGAATCCAATTCCATCTAACAAACCTCGCAAACAAAGCAGTCCAACGGGAAAACAAACGGGTAGTCATGACAATTAGTTCATTAAAAGTTAGGACGCCGATTCACTTCATCGGCAAGTTAAAAATGCAACAGTCTGGGCCGCAGTTCTAGCATTTTCTTTTTTTCTGTGGCGTAAACATTCCGAGAGCGTTTTTCACCCGCTAATGCTGTTCTGTTCATCACTAATAGCCTCCCACAGGCCATCAAGAAGCAGTGTGAGGTGTATTGACGTATTCAATTGCAATTATTTGTGCTTTGGACAATGCCTAGTTGTACTTCTTTATGCTCAAAAGAGCACCGGTCAATTTTTTTTTCTTGCCCTTAACGCTAATGGAGCACATAGGAGTGGTGGCATCAAGTGATCTACGGATTGATTGATAGCGAAACCCTCAAGCGGTCACTTCTTATAGTAAGTGCAAGTGTAGATTCGAGCCAGCAGGTGTTCTCTGTGCCACTTAACACCACGATCAGGTCATGGCTTTTTACTAATCCTTAATTATACACCGTGCCACTTGCAAGATTCCAAGATTTATTTTATTTCACAAGGATACTTCAACCAGTGGAGGTTAAGGAAGAGTTACGTGTTAGTTGGGATGGACAACAGGTAGAAGGATGGTGTGTATTTTATCCCAACAACTGCGTGTTAGGTTTCAGAGAAGTTGCTTTCCTGCTTTTTAGGAGGCTTTTCCTCTGCCTGTAACTGTAACTACACTGTTGCAGCATGCCGTCTGTTTCATCACCTGAACCAGCTGTTCTTGGGCGTCTTAATCATTTCCACCGTTTCAACGTTTGAGATTCGCTGGAATTCCCAAACTGGAACCAGGTTTGTGCAGAAGTTCTAGCTTATCATTGAATAACAACGCAGAGCCTGATAATGGAATTTCTAAATAAGGCAACTGGAAAATTAACATAGAAATTATAAACACGGCATAGATTGTAATCTCTCCTAACCTGAGGAGGTACGTACACTCGATGTGTGTTTTATACACACCTATTACTATAGTAATTTAGCGCTATAATAGTAGCTGTAATCAAATCTAGTATTTCCTATATTAATTACACTATTACAGAATATAGTAAACTGTAGTGTAATAATTTTAAAATCACTATTATTGTAAAAATTACTGTAATAATTGACTGCATGTTGTAGTAAACTATAGTAGTTACTATAGCAGTTACTTCACGTGGTGGCACGGTGTAGTGTTTACTATAGTAATTGACTGCATGCTGTAGGTAACTCTAGTATTTTCCATATTAATTATTACACAGTATGTTAAACATTTACCATGGTAATTACTGCACAATCTAATAAACCTGTAGTATTTACTGTACAGTCATGGCCAAAAGTTTTGAGAATGTGAAAACACTTATTTGTGTCAAAGTTTTTCTGAGACAAAGATTTCAAAGACGTTTATGTCAGCATTTGCAGTGTTGGCGCTTCTTTTTCAGGACCTCTGCAATTCGACTGCGCTGCTCTCAATCAACTTCTGGGCCAAATCCTGACTGATAGCAACCCATTCTTTCATAATCACTTCTTGGGAGTTTGTCAGAATTAGTGGGTTTTTGTTTGTCCACCCGCCTCTTGAGGATTGACCACAAGTTCTCAATGGGATTAAGATCTGGGGAGTTTCCAGGCCATGGACCCAAAATTTCAATGTTTAGTTCCCCGAGCCACTTAGTTCTCACTTTTGCCTTATGGCTCGGTGCTCCATCGTGCTGGAAAATGCATTGTTCTTCACCAAACTGTTGTTGGATTGTTGGAAGAAGTTGCTGTTGGAGGGTGTTTTGGTACCATTCTTTATTCATGGCTGTGTTTTTTGGGCAAAATTGTGAGTGAGCCCACTCCCTTGGATGAGAAGCAACCCCACACATGAATGGTCTCAGGATGCTTTACTGTTGGCATGACACAGGACTGATGGTAGCGCTCACCTTTTCTTCTCCGCACAAGCCTTTTTCCAGATGCCCCAAACAATCGGAAAGAGGCTTCATCCGAGAATATGACTTTGCCCCAGTCCTCAGCAGTCCATTCGCCATACTTTTTGCAGAAGATCAATCTGTCCCTGATGTTTTTTTTTGGAGTGAAGTGGCTTCTTTGCTGCCCTTCTTGACACCAGGCCATCTTCCAAAAGTCTTGGCCTCACTGTGCGTGCAGATGCGCTCACACCTGCCTGCTGCCATTCCTGAGCAGCTCTGCACTGGTGGCACTCTGATCCCGCAGCTGAATCCTCTTTAGGAGACGATCCTGGCGCTTGCTGGACTTTCTTGGACGCCCTGAAGCCTTCTTAACAAGAATTGCACCTCTTTCCTTGAAGTTCTTGATGATCCTATAAATTGTTGATTTAGGTGCAATCTTAGTAGCCACAATATTCTTGCCTGTGAAGCCATTTTTATGCAACGCAATGATGGCTGCACGTGTTTCTTTGCAGGTCACCGTGGTTAACAAATGAAGGAACAATGATTTCAAGCATCAGCCTCCTTTTAACATGTCAAGTCTGCCATTCTACCCCAATCAGCCTGACATACTGTAATGATCTCCAGCCTTGTGCACGTTCTCACTAGAGTTAACAAGACGATTACTGAAATGATCTCAGCAGGTCCTTTAATGACAGCAATGAAATGCAGTGGAAAGTTTTTTTCGGGATTAAGTTAATTTTCATGGCAAAGAAGGACTATGCAGTTCATCTGATCACTCTTCATAACATTCTGGAGTAGATGCAAATTGCTATTATAAAAACTTAAGCAGCAACTTTTCCAATTTCCAATATTTATATAATTCTCAAAACTTTTGGCCACGACTGTAGTACTTTACTGACTGCTGTCATTATCTCAATTATTTCCTGTATTAATTAGTAATTGACTAGACACTATAACTAAACTCTAACTGTAGTAAACTGTAATATTTACTATAGTAATTATTAATATAGAAAGCATAAAAACTACTAGTGCTATATATTATACTGTTCTTGCTTATCTGAAGGTGTTTATAGAATTTTAAACTTTGAAACCCAGGCCTTTTAGGAGGCTTTTCCTCTGCCTGTAACTGTAACTACACTGTTGCAGCATGCCGTCTGTTTCATCACCTGAACCAGCTGTTCTTGGGCGTCTTAATCATTTCCACCGTTTCAACGTTTGAGATTCGCTGGAATTCCCAAACTGGAACCAGGTTTGTGCAGACGTTCTAGCTTATCATTGAATACCAACGCAGAGCCTGATAATGGAATTTCTAAATAAGGCAACTGGAAAATTAACATAGAAATTATAAACACGGCATAGATTGTAATCTCTCCTAACCTGAGGAGGTACGTACACTCGATGTGTGTTTTATACACACCTATTACTATAGTAATTTAGTGGATGTTGTAGTTAAATCTAGTATTTCCTATATTAATTACTACAGAATATAGTAAACTGTTGTAATGGTAAGGGGAACTGCAGGGGAACTGTAGTAGCTTCTACTGTAGTAATACTGTATGTAATGTAGTAATAGGAAATATAGTAATTCACTACATGCTGTAGTAAATGTTAGTATTTCCTGTGTTCTTTTCTACACACCTGCACTTGTACTTGCTAGCCGATTAAACCTGCTATGGATTTCACAATGATGACGAACATCACACATGAGTTTTGGTCCTTGTCCTGATCCTCTCTTATCGTTTTGCATCATAAGGACCCAGGCTGACTTTTCTATGAATGAAAGAATTCACTGGAAGTCATTGTACATGTCAAGCAGGGAAAAAAAAAAAAAAAATACTTTTTTAAATTTTATAATTAATTTTTTTATAAACTTTTAATATATAAACGGATGCTGAAAGTGAGTACAAAGCTAAACTCCCCATGACCTTGATGCCTATCCAGACGATGATCTGAATGTTTTCGTCTGAAGTCTATGTGCATGTCTGAGATTTTTGTAGTCATCCATGCCAACCACACTGCTCAACCTGAAAGCAGGATGACGGTATGACTAACACAATCAAAAGAATGACACATAACCCAAAGTTCTCACGTAAATTTGAGGCATCATTACTTCCCGGTAACTTCCTTTCGTATTTCTTTTTTTTTTTTTTATCACTTCATCAACATGTTCTTTCAACAGTCAAACCTCAGGGATTTTGTAGCGTTTGTCTCTACACCGCAAACATGAGTGAGAGCAGCTTTTCAGTACTTTCGCCTTGGTGTCTGTACTCAAGGTCTGAAACTGGATGTGGACGTTTTGACGATGAAGTTTGTCTTTAATTCAGTTCGATTCAGTTTGATTTCTATAGCGCTTTTATACAATGGTCATTGTTGTATTTCTTTATGTATGTATTGTATAATTTCTTTATGTAAGTGTTGACGGTAATCTGTTATCATTATCATCCTGCCATAACCGAGGACGCATTGTCAAGTTTTTCAATCTTGCCTTTGCGTAGCTGCAGTGCGAGAAAACCATGTTACTGACCTGTTCAGTGTTGGACGCGAAGAGCAAAGCACTGCAGGGCATGCTGCTTATTTTCCTATAAGTTCAGCCTTTGTTCATCACACGTACATTAGTGCACAGTAAAGTTCTTTATCCTTTGCTCATGACGGAGGGGCATGCCAGTCTCCCCTGGAGCAGGCAGGGTTAAGGGCCGCGCTCAACGGCCACACGGCGACAACTTGGTGGAGCTCGAACCGCTGACCTTCTAATCCGTAACTGCGAGCCTCAACACGCTGATCCACCACCGCACCCAATAACAGCATGTTTTCTTACTTCTCTTAGCATCTGATTGACAAAGGTTCGTTTTCTTTCATTTCCAGAATGACACCTGGTACATCATATCCATTTATAGCTACTTTTAAGTGCTGTAGAATGTAGGTGTAATGAGTCGGCTCCTGCCATCACATTCACAATCATGTTATATAACGGTCAGAAATCGTCATTAATGCTAATCAACACCTTCTGACTAACTGTCATTAAGAATTCCAAGTAAAACCGTTGTGTTCGTCTCCTCGCGTTATCAATTGGCTTCACCGACATTTCAATTCATCGTACTCGAATGATGTTTTTTTTTTTTTCCATCAAAGCATCATTTTCGAAATTCTGCAGAAAGATGAAATTACTGAAACTGCAGTATGGCAGTAAATACATGTTTTTGTTTATAGTTTCACTATACACAAGTTCGATCACGATGATGGCTCTCGATCGAAGCTGTAGCTGTGCTTCTGCACGATACGGTATTTCTAAGGAACAAAGGCGGAGCAGTAGCTGTTTTCTAAGCCGATTGCCATATTTTGCAAATAGCTCTGCTTTACTGCGTCGTCATTTACCTGCTTAAAATGTTCTTTTCCTAAGAACGGCGTGTGTTGTTAGAACGAAGCGTACGGGTGTGAACTCTGTAAGGTCCCCAATGCTGCATCTTTTAAATGCATGATAGACAAAACAAACCGCAGGAGATCATAACGGAAACCTTGTTTTTTTTTTTTTTTTTTTCATCACCCAAACCTGACCTGTTTTCAGTCATACATGTATTTCCTGGAAAAACCTGGTTTTGAAGAAAAGTGACTTATAAAGGCTACAATAATATCTCATATAACCCTCCTTTATATTGTGGCTCCTATGCGCGGCTCCATGCGACTCTGGTGTTACTTTTAAAATGTTAAAAATTATTATTGAATATAAGGAACACGACTCTTGTAGCCGATTTCATTCATGTGTTTAATTTTTGGACGGGTTGCCGTCACCTGACTGAAGCGCATGACAACCAAGTAAACAGGGAAGTTACGACAAAAAAAAACAAAAAAAAACGCTCTTGTTCTCTTGTGATGAGGTGTCAAACTTTCAGTTACTTCGGTTGAGAAAATTTAGGGGATATCCAAGAACTAGGGTAGCATTTTGGGTCATGGGGTTTCAGGGTAAAAAAAAAACAAAAACAACAAAAACCAGTAATTAAGAACAATCAAGCCATGTTGTACGTTTTGCATTTATTTAATACGTCTTAGAGGAATCTCCAACGGTATATATACTGGGGAATTCAACCAGTGAAATCCCCACATGCGGCAGACGTATACGATAATAGAATAATAAATAAAACATGTCATGAGTTCAAATGTATTTTTAAACAGTACATCAATCAGTCAGATAAGTTAGATCTTTTATAAATGGGATGTCTGATTGTAATTAGAAACGAGCTTTTCCAAGCGGCCGTCTATTATTTTGAAAGATCCTGAAATCCAACGTTAACCGGTGTCTAGAATGATGTCATCATTTAAATCATTGAACAATATTATGTATATACTGTACACAATACACACACACACACACACACGTATGTACAATAGATAGAAGTCGTACACTTTTGCACCATTTAACAACTTTTGAAGAAATCTACTGTCCTTGTTTACATACAACAGTGATTGATTCCAATGAACTACTGGCTGGGTAAGTCCATCATGACTTCCATCCTCTGCCTAATCATTATCTCACCAAAACATAAAACACTACTCATTCGGAACGATGGTTATCAGCTTGTCCTGCAGTTAAAGCTTGGTTCACAGTGGACAAATTTTCTGCTTGATTTGACAGAATTGCACATCATTAAGGCCTGAGATAAAAAACAGCGCGTAAGGTGATGTGCTCACTAATGGTGAGTGTAGTTCCTCCCTGTCCAAAAATGGTTAAAAAAAAAAAAAAAAACCCAAGTCCTGACAATGTCCAAGAGTTTCGCTCAATCTCAAAGTGAGAGTGTGGCTCCATACTCGTCTTGTCCACTTTGATCATGCTGACTGATGATGGTTATCATATGATCTTTACACAGATTATAGAATTTGGTTTGGAATTTACTCGCATCATATTGTAGTAAGAAGCAAAAGGAAAAAAAAAAAGTTTTACATTGAAAATCTAGCTTATGATAACATCTTAGTGGTGGAAGTGATGTACAAAGACAAGCATGGGGACTTTCCTTATCTCAGAAAAAAAGTACCAGCTAACTCATGAACGTGGCGTTATTGCTCCAGTGGTATCTGTCGATTAGCTTGTTCTTGGGTGCATATTCCCGATCCACCTTATGTAGTGTAGCAGAACAGCAAGTCAGCAAGGCAAAATAGATGTGATGCACGAAGATGAGGCCAGTCCGGTGTCAGAGGTGACCAGTGTTAGAGTTCTGCACATCCATATCGGTCCACCTGTCCAAACCCATCATCAGGGCCAGCCCTTGCCGTTGACCTTCTCTAGCTCATCTTCAATAGTCCTTAAAGATGAGCCACCAGGCCTGTCTTTATCCTGAAGCGCGTCCTTTACATCGAGATCCTTACGAGACCGATTCCAGTAGGGTTCTGTAGAAGTCAGAACGGAGGAACCTGGGGTACGAGTCCTTTTCCATGAGGCTAAAAACGATCTTCTGTGCCTCGTCGAAGCAGTTCTTCGTTGGGGTCTGCACGTTCTGTTTGATCAGCTCCCTGGTTTGGTGGTCAATGTTGATCTGTGGGACATTACAAAAAACAAAAAGGTTTTTTTTTTTTTTTTTTTCTCTCTCTCAAATGCTACATGAACTTACTCAGCTCAATGGATATTAAATGTAACTTGTAAAAAAAATGAAATGCAGAATTTCTACCTCTTTAGGAGCTTCAGCCTGGATGTATCGTTCGAATATCTTCTTGGCTCTGGAGTTTCGCCTCCTGGGACACATGATTTTCTTGAAGTCCTCGCAGATCATCCAGAATTCAATGTTCTCATCACTGAACTCGGACTTAAGGAAGGCCTGGAAAGTTGTTTTACCAGCTGCAGGAGTTGAGAAGAAAAGAGTCATTATTATTATTATTATTATTATTTATTTATTTTTTTTTTTTCTCCCTTCATGCTTATTTTGCATCTCTACAAATACTGTCCTATGAAATTTTAATGATCTCATCATCACTGTTAAATATTGTTAAAACATTGGACACTGCAAATATATATATACAGGATATATACAGTACATGTATTTATAGTATAAATATAGTACTGTATAGTAATGTATGTTGCTTACTTTTTGATCCAAGAAGAGTTTCTAGAGATTGGGACCAGACCAGTCTGCCCTCAGTGTGGAGTCTGAGTGAAAAGGAGAATATTAATATCATATAAAAAAAATTACACACACACACACACACACACACATATATATATATATATATATATATATATATATATATATATATATATATATAAATCTATTGCACAAATCTAAGACATGGCAAAAAATATAATAATAATAATAATAATAATAACAAAAAACAAAAGTGATACTCACTTCTCTGAAATTGGGCTTTTCATGAGCTTGCACTGAAGTCGCCATGTGAAGTCCTTTCTCCTGTAATGAGAAAAGATTTCAATTAAAATATATATATATATATTTTTTTTAATTCAAAGTTTAATAATTATTTTCTTAAACAAAGCACAAAAATGATATCTAACATCAACTCACTGTGATTGTTGCGGCCTCTCTTCTTTCGTCATGTTGTCCAGTTCCTTTGTGGTCCGCGGTAAGCTTGGCATTTTTCGTTCAAGTATCTCGTTAGCACTCGGACGTGTTTGCGCGTGCTGCTACCGTTAGTTAGTTAACACAGGATCTGAAAGCGAGATTCGACGCGACTGTTTTTATATGGGCGTGTGTCGCACAGAGACCGTTTCAGCACGTCACGTAAGACATGTCTAACCACAGAAAGCAAGAGGAAGTTTGAGCTGACGCTCGTAGGCTGCCTAGGCGCTGGCGAATTTGCTGCACTCTTTGTTTCTCCCTTTGACATGTAGAGATGCAAATCCGCCAGTGGAAACTTCAGCAGCCGATAAGCAAATGCTGACTTTTACCTCACGGCTTTGTGAGTGAGCTCTTTGTCCGGGCCAGTTGCGTGTAAATCGCTGTGCGGTAATAAGTCCACCGCTTATGAGCATTGTGTATTTTTAGCAGTTATTTGACTAGACAATGGGGGGGTAAAAATTGTAAACAACATTTACTTTCATCAGCAAAACATATATTTAGAAACTTGCTCATTAAGAATTCTTATTATGTTTTACACTTTGCCTTTGTAGAAAATTGTTTACCATGCACAGTATACCAATAACGTCACAATCGGTCTATTACAGTTGACTAACTGCCTCAAAAACTAGCTTGTTTACACAAGAGGGTAAATGCAAAGCCTAGCAGTTCTATGAGGGAAATCATGCGAGGTACCAAACCACATGAGAATTTGAAGAAATTCACTGGAGTCGCAGGGGGTTTCACAAGCATTGTCTTTGGGGACGGTCAAGAATGTCGAGGACTTTCTCTGTATGGGGAAGCAGGCTTGCTAATGCGTCCTGAGCGAGGTCACCAGACAGCATTGTAAAAGTCCCATTCTTGTTAAAAGTTTCACTTCTCCTTTTGGTATTCCCTCAAGTCTTTATATTTCGAGTGTACCCTTTGCAGAGTAAACAAGATACCCTTGTACCTGAGTCCCTGCTGGGTTGGTTGGCATCGATGGGGCAATCGTGGGTCAGCAGTTAAGGCTCCGGGCTACTGATCAGGATGTTGTTTAGTTCATGTCCCAGAAACACCACGTTAATCCTCTTGGACCCTCCAGCAATCCCGTTTCATGGCTTCTGAACGAACTAGTTCATGCAAACCATGTGTATGTGAGAAAATGTAGATGATCTATTATCGTTGAAAATATACAATTCCTTTATGGTGCCCTGTACTCTGAATATCCATTCCTTTTACCTCCAAGTATCTCAGACATTTTATCCTCCTTGCAATGGATTTGTAGATTAATGGAGCAAGCCAGGGATACGCCATAGATGTAAGTTCGATCCATTGCAGAAGACAATCCATGCTCATGCAGTCTCCCATCTAGGGATAATCTAGAGGAGATGATCCATCTAGCGGTGTGCTTTCAAGACGTTGGTGGGAATTTGGGAACCTGGAGAATGTCCGTGCGGAATCTCATTGAGCGCGAATATCTAAAATGCATTTGCGCAAATGCTAAAGGTTGACATTTAGGGAAGCGTGATGTACCTGTGGTAGACATCACATGTTATCAGAAGTGTTTGTGGTATCGGAGGTTAAGATAACGAGACTGGAATAGTTCATTTTCAATTCTAATCCCCCAAAAAAGGGAACCTGATGGCCTTTCGGTGCTAATTTAAAACGAATGGGTTTGATTCTTGGTGCAAGATTTTTCAAACAGGTCACTTAAATGGTACATTCCTTATCTTCCCCAAAAAAAAAGGAAAAAACCCTTTCAAAGGTCTTATTAAAAAAAAAAAGAAATCAGGTTTGGCTTGGAAAGTTCTTTCATAAAGAAGCACACTGCGGCAGCTTTACGCTACCTTCATTAGCTACCCTTCGCGTTTCTAAAACCTGTGTAAAAAAAAAAAAAAAAATCCATCCAAAGATCCATTGAGGAACCATTTCGTCTTCTTTCATAACCAAATGACCATCTAAGCTGGAGACGTCACGTACACTTTCCCTTGGCTTTGTCCCTTTATCGTAGTGCTTAGACAAAGTCAAATGCTGTTGGCATTTACAGAAGCATGATACACCTGCGGTGGACGTCACATGATGTCAGCATTGTTTGTGGTGTGAGACTGGAATAGTTTGTTTTCTATTCTGATCCGCAACAAAGGGGAACTTGATGGCCTTTCAGGGCTAATTTAAAATGAATGCGTTTGATTACTGGTGTGTGGGACGTCAAGACTAATTAGGTGACTAATTTGGTAAACACCTTACTTCCAAAAAACATTCTTCAAAGAACTGTTTGCAGAGTTCTTAAAGACAAAATGAACAGTTTGCTGGGCTGCAGAATAATCAGACCTTATGCTACGTTTATGGGAACCACTTTACAATTCAGCATTGGATCCGTAATAACGGAGGTGTTCAGAAAAAGCCCATTTTTAAAAATCCATTCCAACAACCACAGAGAAACCAAACACCCATCCAAGCTGTATTCATCACATCCGTTTCCCTTGGGCTTGGGCACAGGATTTTCTCATTATTTCGACGTTCTAACAAGCCTGATGCCGAATTTCTCTGGGTTTGGGACTATCACTGAATTTCACTGGCTGGGTATACGTTTGAACAGTTGGGGTTAAGGGCCTTGCTCAAGGGCTCAAACCCTGACCGTCTGATCCTTGTCTGTCTGAGCCACCACCACCTCTGCAGTCATCACATACACTATTAAAAAAAAACAACAACAAAAAAAAGAAGATCGAATTAGTATGCTTAAGATTACTTTGGTTTGTCCTTCTAAGAAAACCCTTAAAAGTTTTCTACAGAACCCTCCAAAAACAGATGGTTCCAAGCAGAAACCCGTAACTTCCAAATAACCCCCGAGGCACTAAGATTTTATCATAATTTATAAATTACAGCCATCAGGAGTTCTATCAGAGTTAAATATATTCTTGAGATCAATTCTTTTTAGATTTCCCAAGAGCTCAATAAATTAGATTTATGCCATGCAGGAAAATTTTTGATGCTTAGATCTCAAGGAGCCGTTATAAAGCAAAAAAAAAAGATAAGACGACCTACATTGTTAGCATCCTCAAGGGCCCGTCTGTTTTGTCCTTTATTTGGGAACTTCAAAACCATGGGGTCCAGGAAGATCCCCTTTTAGAAATCTAATCCACATAACCCTTTAGAGACTCATTTTCCTCCCCAAGAATGCATTATCCTCAACCTTATCGACACATCACAGGGTGTGCCGGTGTTATCGTTTTCTGTCCTTGAGATCAGTTCTTTATACTGTAGCTCTTCACCTTCAGTTCAACTCGTTGTTCTGGGGTGAGCATGCGAAAGTATTCATTTGATTTGGTTTTTTTTTTAGTCATGGAATAGATGTACCTAGTTTGGTACAAAGTAACGAGTTCTGTTGACCTCTGATCTGAGATAAACGTCAGTTGAACATCCTCTGTTTGGTTTGTCCAAAAAAAAAAAAAAAGACATTTTTCAAGAATTCCTCGCATTCTCGGCACTATACAGTGTTTGTCGATTCATTCGAGTTTCCTTGTATGACCTTAAAAACAGGAGGTCGTCCACTTTCAAAAGCTTCCGTGTCGAATCCGCCAACTCTTGACCATATGAAGAAAGGCACATTTTCCCGATGTAGATAACCTAATGACAAGTCAGCTTGCTGTGACGTCAGTACATCCAAAAACCGTTGGGTTTTTGGATGTACTGATGTGACTGTGCACACCAATGAGCCGAGGTCGGTAAGAGGGCCTGTGGTTTTTCAAGTACAAGTTTAAGAATGATGAAACGGATGTGTCAAGAATGAGGATACATGTGTGTCAGACAGGAAATCCTCAGCCCACTCGCAAGGTTTCACACTGACGTCTGGGGCATATGACAGCAGGCTTGCATTAACGGAGGCCCATGTGGGTTACAGATGTACCATTTGATGTTCGATTAGACAAATCGTCGCGTAATTAAGGAACAAAATACATGGGCTGGGGGCGGGGGTGGTGTCTGTAGGAAAAATAATCACTAGGCAGGTGGTGTATTGTGGCCTGACATGTTGTGAGGTCATGTCTACCAACCAGAAAGTTCCAATAGTAGCACTTGCTGAGTGAGGTGTTTTTATACTTTTATAGTCGCAGCCATTTGCCTCGCCTTAAAAGAACGGCCGATGCTTTTTAATCGCTTCATTGCTTCCTGTTATCTCGTCCACTCCCTCACCAGTTCTCTTTATCTTCTTTTATGAGGTGAGGACAACTTTGCATGCCATGCCACTCTGAACACCTGATCACAGAATTGAATAATATATATATATATATATATAATCACTAATAAGTATATATAACTTGAAGTTTTTGTTTTTTTTTCCAGTTGGGCACAATTTTCTGTCTTGAAGACTTTGCAGTAGTGGAAAGCGTCCAAACACTTTAAAACACTGGTGACTCCTTGCATTATCTACTGTATATGTTGTGAGTCTGAGCTTATTAGAGCATCAGCCATACGATGCCAAGCACTTCCCTGTAAACAAGTTGTTACTATGGAAACAATAATGCATTAGACTCGATCAGGAATGTAAAAGTGCTGTGATATAAGTACTGTAAAGAATAACACTTCGGGGACAGGAAAATAATCTATCATGGCTTGCTCCAATGTTCTTTTTTGTTGTTGTTGTTGCTTGATTTGAAAATCAAGTAAATTGCATCATGTTGTACTTTTCATCCTTTGTAAACAATGTTGCTCCTGCTACCGCTTTATATTAAAAAAAGCCTATAAATCCTCATTTCCGCAGCAGACATGCTTTGCTTCCTTCCCCCCCATTAGACAAAAGTGCAGCTTGTCATGTCTCGGAGAAAACCACAAACCTGTGACACCCTTCATCCTGAAGACTTTCCCATAGAGGGGGAAAAAAAAAAAAAAAGTCAGTTAGAAATCTGTTAGAAAGCTCCGGCACTGGCGGCTCCTTACAGTACGTTAATAACGTTCTGCAGAAAAGCGTCATAATAGCAATGAAAAAACTTTCACACAAACATTCACACACTACGGGCGTTTTGGGACCGTTGGAGGAAACCGGAGTCCCCGGAGGAAACGCACCAAGCACGGGGAGAACGTGCAAACAGACCCGACGCGGGAATCGAACCCAGGACCTACACACAGTTGCAGCTGTAACAACAATAATGCATTATATATAGATATATATTGTAATCATATGATCATTATACGTTAACATACAGTGCCGTGAGCCTGTAGTTTTCATTGCGGGATGAACTGCTTTCGAGATGCAGAAGGAACCCATACATTTATTTCATCAGTCCAATGGTGGAGGCCTCTATTTGTGCCGAGCCTCATTTCAGAGCGTTGGACGCTTTCAGGTTGCTTCGACATCGATTCCCATGCGTGAATATATTTAGCCCAGGAAGTGCTCTTAACTATCCAAAGAACCCACGAGGAACTTTTTTTTTTTTCTTTTTTTTCTTTTTGGTGAGAAGTTAAATCACGTCTGCACAGAAGGCTGGTTATGTCTGCAGCTTCCTGTGTTTTTTCCCTTTTTTGCATTTCTGTCTATTTGGCATGTTGTAACATTGATGACAGCATTTCTCATAAATTTGAAGCAGAGCACTCAATAAGCACTCAAAGAAGTCCCTCATATCAAACAAAACAGACATGTGACTTACGCGCTGTAGATGTGAATGTGCAGAAATGAAAGCGCTGCACAAGAGGAAGAGGAAGCTGCCCTTGTTGATAGTGTAGCATACCAACGTTCAGCCGTTGAGAACAACATGTGCAGACGACAAATAGGGAACAGGGAGAGATGCAAAAAAAAAAGAAAAGAACAACGTTTAAGCCGTTCGAACGCACAAACTTGTGTTGTTTTAAATTGTTGTTATTGGAAATGCGTGCATTTTTGCAGGAATTACAGTCCATGCACTGTAATTCAAGAAATAGTGATAGCGTAGAAATGACGTGAGGTTTGAGCTAAAGAAGCTATAGAAATGATGCTCTAATAATCAGAATAAACGATTGCAGATTGAAGGAAAAAGTAAACCAGCAAAGAAAGAAAACAGTTCTGGTGCATAAAGTGTCTCTGTAAAGCTCTGTACTATTTAAAGCCTCGACTGTGAGGTGTGACGCTCCAGTCCGCATCAGGTTACAGAGTATTGTATTATACGAGTATTACAGAACATGCAAATTCTTTTTTTTTTTTTTTTTTCCATTAAGCTTTTTCGTACACCACTTTGCATCCTTAGCAGAGAACAAAAACATTCACGTCAAAACTGGTCACTTTGTGATGGGGATCATAATTATGACGATTCATGACGTTTTAAAAATTTTCTTCAAATGTAGTGGAACATTCACAATACTGTATATCCAAGTGATCTAAATGCTAATCTTTTCTTTTTAAATATCAGTTTCCTCCACAACGACTATGTTAAACTACACCTTACCTTGAAAAAACAATATAATCATTAAAATACATTAAAAAGAACATTTAATTGTTTTCCACATTCACTTTTTTTTGTTTTTTTTTTGTTTTGTTTTTCATTCACCCAGCATTGTTACTGTTATGCGTTCATGTCTAAATGACATACATTAAAACCACACGTTTACAGGATGTTGCATCATCCAGATTTCACGACCGTTATGAGAGAAGAAAAGTAAATGCAAAGGTCCCTTTTTTTTTTTTCTTTTTAAAAAAATTTTGTTGTGATATTGGCATCACTGATTACAATTTTTTTTTTTTTTTAAAGTAAAAATGGAAGGCCGACTAACAAATGGTTTCCTTATGGACACACAGCTGTTTAGGCCCAAGTTCTCATCACATTGTGTGTGTGTGTGTGTGTGTGTGTTTGTGTGTATAGAAATGCTTTTACTTTCACTAGTCACCATAGCTATGGTTTTTACTGTTGCGTTTCTACCATGCAACTTCACCAAGTGAGCTGCATTCATGATTTTTTTTTTTTTTTCCTCGACCGCATTCGTTCCACAAAGTTGACTGTGCATGTAATGCTTTGATGATGTGTTGAAGGGTTCTTAATCCAATTCCAGTAACTTCAAATGGTAACCTCGAATGGCAATTCTTTTGGCCAGGTAGTGTACGTATATATGATTTACAGATGAAACATGCATTTTTTTAGGTCCTTTTGCATCAAGAAAGTTAACAAAACTGCAAAAATGTATGAAATTTTAGATAGAATTTGTTCAAAGAAATGAAAAAAAATTTTTTTTTTTTAATTATTGACCAGAATTAAAGCAGACATTATGTTCTTTAATGCTATATGCATCATATTAAACAGAGTCCCAAAAACAAAATGATCACGTTTTAGCTGCTTTCACATTTCAGCCTGTTATTTCGTTCCAGTTGAATGTTGAATGTGAATGTAGTGTGACTTTCTTGACAAGGCGATGCGCAGAGGCACAAACCCGTGCATGAACGTGGCCTTTATGACATAAAGCATTAGATATAAGCAGAAGAGCCATTATGTTCCAGCTCTTAAACGCCAATGGAATTTATCTTTCTTTTGCGACTTAAATTGAACCCGTTACACTTATAGTGCTGATTCGAAGTCATATACGGAGAGGTGAATAAATACAGTCACGCGTTAGTGGAAGTTATAAAATGTCTATTCTTCAACGTATTCAAAGTTAGTTTGAAAGGAAAAAGGAAACGTAAGCAAGCCGAAAAGGTTTCGTGAACTCGAACACAATGCTTACTTGTCACCTGGACTTATTCGAAATGATACTCCTTGTGCATTAGCGGATTGCTTTTCTGGCTTTTTTTTCTTTATTTGATGGACTGTGGATTGGATGAGATGGTTAAAATCACAGATATCGTGCTCCACAAATGGATTGAATTGGCAATCAAGCAACTTAATAAGCAGTTTTATTTCATTTTTGCTTTAAATATAGGTCTTGTGTACAAAATAATGAATTGAATGAATATGTGTGTGTGTGTGTGTGTGTGTGTGTGTGTGTGTGTGTGTGTGTGTGTGTGTGTGTGTGTGTGTGTGTGTAAAGGCATTAGGTATACATTGGAAGATGTAGGTGTGCATTAAACTGGCTGGACAGAATGTAAGGAAGATTCGTCTGTCCTTTGGTGTTCGCCTGCATCGGAAATGAAATAAAACTGGAAGTGATGCTATGAACAGTTATGTGCCATATTTAATAATCTACTTTAAAATGAAATAAAAGCTAAACTTACGTGATATTTTCACCACTGAAATAACAGCGCTGAAAATATGGTATAAGTGAAACTGCATCTTTATCTGATCTACTTTTTCGATTTCTCATCTGTGATTCAATTGATTCTGTTCAAACTTTTGTACAAATTTTTTGATTTTGGATTAAAAAATGAAGCAGCGAGTTTAGAAAGATGGACAGACATGTACTGTACATGGGCTTCAACTTGAGATAATAATATCACTGAAGCTCATCAGATTGTTTGTAACTATTTCTACATACTCTATTCCAGTCTAGAGTACTTACGCTAATACACACACACACACACACACACACACACACATTCAAAAATTAGCATCAGTTTAAAATGGATGCCTGACAGAAAGTCACTGTCTGGGTTTCTAATCAAGGCCCCAAACCCTCACGCGAATGTTTCCTCACTCCGGATGAGCAAGTCACTATGACTAAAAGGCTGCCAAACCAGCCAATGCAAATGTGATGAGGTAAGAAGTTTGCACGCCGTTTTGCGGCACAGTGTCGCCACCTACTGTCCACCCAACAGCGTGCGCTACCGTTGAATGAAGGACATCGCATGTCGCAGGATTAGCTACGTGACACTTTTATTTGACCAGGCAGTTCCAAGAGAGTAAGCTGTCCATTCTCTTTTGGAAAACAAAACAATACAAAACAAAAACAAAGATCACCAGAAAGTATCCCAAGTTACAAGGAAATGAGATGCTGATAAAACTTTTTTTTTATTAATATTTTTTTTTTTTTTACTTACATCATATATCAATAACGCATCTTAAACAAAGCACCAGCTTTGCTTGAATTTCTGTTTTTACATAGAATAAATGAAACATTTTAGTGAAATGATCAAATGATTCTGCGCCATTACTTGTGGCACGTCATTATGTGATTGTGCACTTTTATACTTATTTAGTACATGATGTTTTACAGCCATTTTATAATCATCATAATTCTGCATACAAAAAAAGGAATGTCACATGTAATTTTGCATGTGGTATATAGATGACTTTTAAAATTCTTTTTTTTAAAATATATATATATATATATATATATGTACCAGATCTATGCAAGTAAGCAATTTACCATATATGTGTGGGGACCTGAGAAAACTCACCGAATTAGTCAAATTTAAGATAAATCAGTTTAAATGAATAGATTTTTCAGATTTTTGTTTTAGAATGCCAAGACTCTGACTAATTAACAAACAGTAGTGAAACCAGTTTAGATGAGCCGATATTGTATAAATCTCGCAATTTCACCATGTAAAAGGTTTCCTCGGGCCACTACACTATATATATATATATATATATATATATATATATATATATATATATATATATATATACACATATTTCTTACAACACAAAAGTCTTTATGCAAACAGAAGCACATTAAAAAAAAAAACCCTTACACTTGTTCTACTTAAAAGATGACCACACCACAAACTTGACTACTACCTTATTCTCCTAGTCGCAAACTAATACAATGTGCAGCAACCTGCAAGTTTCTGTACAACGTAACATAGTCCACAGAACGATGTTTGCCAGTCTTGATATGCAATACACTCTTAATTACATTAATTTAAAGTGCGCTAGTTACCAGGTAATAGTGAGTTTCCAGGTTGATTTTCATTTGATCAATCATTCAGTTTAGAAAAAAAAAAAAAATTCATATTAGAGACCTAGACCACGAGACTTATATTATGTGGAAATTTCACAGTACATTTTCCTGCATAACCCAATTTTCATTCATTTGTAAGATACCTAGGCAATTTCCTCTAGCTGGATTTCAACTATTTACTTGCCAACATTTAACCGATTTTAGATTACTTGTCCTTTTTTGTGTAGATGTACAAATTGGCTAGCTTCGTACTCTTTTTCTAGCTACCTTGGTTTCTGCCTATTCTGACATTTACAAAGTACCAGTCTTTGTAAATATTAAAATATTACTTATGCCTCTACAGTCTAATTCTAGTTGATTGTTTGACGTAGCTAGTAGTTTACACAATAATGTTATAAGAAAGAACAAATCACAGAATATTAGGGTTTTGAGTGATAAGACTCGAGTTTTATTTACTTAAATGTTTTTCAAGCACTACAATATTTTAAAGAAAATCAACGAGACCTTTTATGCACATAATAAAAATATCTGCAATTCTGTCACATATTTTCAATATTTAAGGATCAGTGGGGGCTTTTCTAGGTCTGTAATATGTACGTCTGCAGTTGCTGAAATTAAGATTATTATTTATTTTTTTTGCTTTGGTACTTTCAGTATACTTTTATATCGAATATATCACTACAATGTACAACAAAGAGAATTTAGTTCCTCAGTTCCAAATGACCTATTGAGAATGGCTTTTTTTTGTGGTAGAACTCCATTGGAACTCATCAGTTCAGCCTAAACATGTACATGCATTTACCTGGGAACCAAACACACTCTTAAAGTAAGACGTTTACTCCTAGTGAGGGTAGGTGTGGCTTTATTTCCGCAGCAAAGCTTGGTAGAAGTCGGATTTGATAAACCGTGGGTAAGAGTCCCTCGTCATGAGCCTGTAGATCAGAGCTTGGGCTGTTTCGAAAATGGCCCCATCCGGATCCGTGATGTTATTTTTTATCGTCGCTCGAGTCTTAAAATCGATGTTGATCTGAAAACAAATGCATGCTATTTCTGTTATTGTGCCACGGTGAACTGCAGACATCATCATCATCATCATCATCATCATCATTATTATTATTATTATTCCATTTAGCAGTTTAGTGGCAAAATAATGAGGTAGCTGTGACATAATTATCATTACATCTCCACTTAGGATGTATCGATACAAGATCATGCAAGGCAGCTGCTGAAGCACCTTCACCACATTTCCATATCACACCCAGGACTATGAATCACCTCGAGGAACTGAGATCCAACGTACCTGGCTGGGGGCCTCTGTTTGGACATACTCGGAGTAGATCCTATTGGCTTCACAAGTCATTTCTGTTTGACAAGTGAGCTTCTTGTAATCCTGACAGGCTAGCCAGAACTTGATGTTTTCCTCACTGTATTCGGACTTGAGGAACTCGGTAAAGGCATGCAGACCAGCTACAACACGAGGGGAAAAATCCAGAACAACAGGCAAATCATGACGTAAACTGGATTTGTCTAAGATTTTTCTGTTTAAGAAAAAAAAAGAGAAAGAAAAGAAAAGAAAAAAAGGACGCTTTTTGGGCGTAGGCTTGCTGTTGAGAAGGCACAGAGCTCCAATTTGAATGCTGACGCACAGATTTGAATTATCCAAAGCACCCTAAAAGGCAAAACCCTTCAAGTGTTTTAAGTTAAACTTTTGCTTTGTCTTGCTTTGTAATTTTGATTGTTTTATTTGATTTTTTCTTCCTCTAAATCTTCTATTAATCAATTCAATTTTCAATTTCAAAAAGATTCGATTTCTGATTTCGTGTCACGACATTGGACATTGAACCACCCTTATAGTCTGATAGTCTCTTAAGGTAGTTAAGTTCACGACTCAGATTTTCAGTGTTTTTTTTTTTTTTTTAATTTAATTTCATTTCATTTCATTTATCACTTTTTCAAAGTTAAATGAAACACATAATGAAGCCCGAAGCATAGCTTCTTACCTGGGGACTCCAGTAGCTTTTCGATCGACTCGCTCCAAACTGTAACATCTTCAACAGGTTCCTTGGCAAAGCAACAAAATCTACCCTTCAAAATTACAATTAGATCTTTCACTAGTCACATAGGCTACAAAACCAGGATAACCTTACAAGCGTGAACATTTAGCATGCATTTCATTTCTCTACTTTCTCTCAATTATTTTTTTTTTAACAAGAAGTGTACTACAATTACAAAACAGGCAGCCAGATCGCTATATAAAAGTGCTACTACAGGTACAAATTGAATCCTAAACGAACTCACTTTATCGCCATCTTTGCCACTCCGGTGCTCAGGATCTTCTTGCTGCGCACTCTGCCAGCGTGTGGGACTGTCGAGGGGCTCTGAACAGGACTACCTCCATGAATAGAATACATGGAAATGAACATGCAAAGCTCCTTTTGGGAGGGTCACCTAACCGCAGGACCTGTGGGGAAGCCTCTTCCGATCTATGTTAAGGCCAAGATGACGCCATGCCTAACACCAGAGCTTCCATTTCGTCCACGGGGGGAGCTGAGATTTGATAGATGAAGTCTGTGAAATATTTTAATAAAGAAAGATGATCTACTACCGAAGCAGCGTTGGGTCGAATGTAGAAAACGGTGCTTATGCTCGTCATCAAAATAGCTCAGAATGAAACAGCAGGTCTGTTTTGGACCCGTGATGCCATTTCGTACCACACGAGGAAACGTTTGCAACGTCTTGATTTTATTTCAAGTAGCAAGGATGCAGGATACGACTATGCAAACCTGAAGAAAACAAACAAAACTATGCAGCAAGCAGCAAGTTCTGATGTACACAGTTGGATCTAAATATTTGTAGCTTGAATTTGTCCCAAATTCTGAATTCACTCAGAAATGATTTAAATACACAACATTATATATTTTTTATTTTATCAATCAGGTCTCTTTTAGATTGAATTTAATTGGGAATAATATTGATTTCATCCAACATAGAAAGTTCAAATGTTTGAACTTTACCATAATTATAATTATGTTCTTTCTGTATATAAAAACTCACGTCTTCATTTTTTACTTAAATAGAAACTAAAGATTTAATGATTTTGCTAACATAGCTTCATGAGAAAGCTAATTTGAACTTTGAGCTTGAGCATGAAAATCATGGAGTAAACTTGACACAGAAACACAGTTGCATTGAAAAACATAAAGATAACCCTTTATAAGTGGATTACACTGGTTAGGTTAACTAATGAGACTATAAATGTGCAAAATGTATTTTTGTACTGTATATTAAAAGTTTTATCCCGAGCTAGTTAATATGTCTAGAACTCAACTTAACTACGTTTTTTTCTTTATAAATATTCTTTAACCTAAAATAGAATGACACAAAAATATTATTTATTTATTTATTTATTTATTTATTTATTTAAGTCTTTCTGTCTCTAATAAAAATTCAGTTTATTGAATATGTTTTCAAATACTTGGCTTAGTAATTTCCCTACAGCTGTGATTCACCCTTCGGCCTGTGTGCGCACACACACACACACACACACATGCGTACACACACTCTCAGGGGCATCCTCAAGCGTGAGACTTCTGTGTTTATTAGTTATTATGAATGGAAAGGATTTATGCATTTTATCTATCTTTTATCATCTATCTAGAGACTTACTCGCTATAAAGCATTGACCTTTATGTAAATCTTACTTTTCCTCCATAATATCCTTCATCTAGAGCAACTCATGAGCTAACGATTGGTATTAAATCAATAAACGATGGATGAACAGAATTTCTTATGGCTTTTGACTGTATGCATCGAATTCACATTTAAAATCTGATCGGTCTCAGGCGAACTTATTCTCAGGATCACTTAAACCGCCTTGACCATAATAATGGTCTGATCTGGCTGGTCAGTGCATCCTTAAAGCCATTGATCAAAAATCGAAATCAAAAAGCGTGACATTAAAATCGCTGAATGGAAATCCGGCCATAGGCAAATGGAGCGCGGTTGAAATCATGGTGTCTCCTCTGATTTGCCTATTGAACAACATCGGCCTCAGCTCGTAGTAAACCTCCAACCAACGCCGATGTCATATTTTCCACTTTCCGTCATTCACCTGCTTCTTAACATAGATTGGAAAAAAATGTGGTCGGCCTATATCGAGGCCTGGGTCATGTAAGGTCCTGCCTTGCATTCATAATGGAACCAAATAATATTACACTCCTATGCATTTCTAATGTTGCTAATATGCATGAATTGAATTGTACTGTATGAAATGTTGGCTATGATTCACTTGACACGCATTAGCACTGACTCATACGTTTAGCTGTGTTTCTTGCGACACACAGAATAAAACTTTCTCGATGCACGCACATCATAGCATGATGCACATTTAATGATTCTTATGATTTACATGATTCACATTAGTGATGACTTCAAATCTGATCGCATCACACCTGGAATAATTCTTTCATAGTAAGGTCACATCAAGTGCCGACATGTCAAGTGCATTTCTTGCAGTATGCATAAAGAAAACGCTTTTTTTAACGTGATGCATGCACTTTCACCGTATGATTCGATTCACATGATTCACATTAGCAATGCTTTTTAGCTCTGTATATATATATATATATATATATATATATATATATATATATATATATATATATATATATAGATATATATAGATATATGTGTGTGTGTGTGTGTGTGTGTGTGTTTAAGTAAAGGTTACGTTATGCCGTATGCATTTCTTGCAATATGCATGAATAAAATTTCAATAAATGATTTACATGATTTACATTACTGTTACAATAACTTATGCATTTAACTATGTTTCAGATGGAAACTTACACTCATTAAGTGAAAATATTTCATTTTTCCCCTATGAGTTCAATACGCAATATTTTATTACCTTAGACTGAAGAAGCTACTTGATGAGTAGTGAAACCTACAGTATCTACCTACAACAAAGATCACTCAACTTCCAAATAATCTTACCTGGATGACTAAGAAGCTTCTCAGACATTTTATTACACAGATCGCATGATTCACGGCGTTAACTAGACCACTTTTATAATATGAGCACAGCGCTGGTGTATTACTGCACAGATATTAATCAACACTGGCCATTAATTATCAACACTAATTATACGAAATAAAACATCACAATATGTTGTAGATGATATAAGATTTGTCAATGTTCACTAATGGAGTACCAGTTGCATGTTAATTTTATGTAATTTCTACATAAATAAACTAAATAAAAGCTAAAAAGTAATGAAAAAAAAAAAAAGAAAACTCACTACTGGGCATTAAAAAAAATTCAGCGCAATACACAGCGGGGCCGAATTAAAAAAAAAAAAAAAAAATACACTTCAACATGCTAAATATACAGTATGTCTCTCTGGTCGCATGATAGCAACAACAATGTCGTGACCACTGACATCCGTAGAGGAAACGTAATGCTACTTATTGCTGCCATAATTCAATAAACGAGGTTTCAAAAAGAGCATTGGTAACAACTGTTGAAATTTATGCACACAGTACCGTGCTACACATGCGTCTTGTGTGTACTGTGCTAGACATAAGTCTTAGACACATGCAAATAACTGCTGGAATGCAAATATATCTTTGAAAAAAGATTCTACAAAAAATGGCGAAAAAATAAATAAAAATCGGAAAAGAGTAATTAATATAACGAAATGTCATGTAGAACAAAAGTAATCATTACGTTTACAACATCTAAATTTTACCACTATCGGAATATAGGAATGACTCACAAAATGAGCATTATTATTATTATTATTATTATTATTATTATGTTTATGGTCATAAAAACAACCTAAAACAATCAGAAAAACATGTTATCTATAAGTACTGCTTCTTTGCCTATATATATATATACATAAAAACAAAAAATAGCTAAAATGCTTTGGGTTTTAAGGGCTACTACATAGTGCCGGATATAATTTGTTGCACCTGCTTCTTTTCTCATGCATGCAAACCCAGAATCTTTCTCTTTGTTTGTTGTCTGAAAAGCTGAAAAACTCTTTTACATAATACGCTGATTTCTTTCCTGGCCTACAGATATTTTCCAGTAAGATTAAAATCTTTTGCTCGAATACCAATGTTTGGAAATCACAAGTACTTTTTGTACTGACTAAAGTCTTAACATTAACACGTGTAACAAAGTTCAAATGTGCAAATAATACAAAAACAAGAATGATCAAAATAAGACTTGTGCACAGTACTGTCTCTCTCACCCTGATCATGGGTCTGAACACTGTAGTGGTTAATCCATGTGTGAAAATGATGTCTCATACTCCAAGCACAAATATTTCATGTCTTGGAATAGGCCCATATGCCCATATTCCTGATATTCCATGCCTTGTAATATTATAAGGAAAGATAAAAATCCATTGACGGAAAAACCTGGTCTTTCTTCAGTACATTCAGGTGGTCAGATAACATTGCTGGGCCTCGCCCTGACCAACCAGATCATGAAACGGCCTCCACAAGCTTGTAGGGGCTAGGCATGATGGGTGCATCACTTCATCCACCGCTCTTCTTACCCCCATGCTCTTTTTGCCCTCATCACTCCCCATCACTCCGAAACTGGGTACATCTGGACTCATCAGACCACATGACCTTTTTCCAATGCTGCACAGTCCATTCTTTATGCTTCCTAGCAAATCGAAGCTCTTTTTTGATTAGTCTCAGTAATAAGTGGTTTTCTGTAGGCGACGCAGCTGTTTAGTCCCAATCCCTCATGCTCTCTTTGCACTGTGTGTGTGGAAATGCTCTTACGTTCACTGTTAAACATAGCTGTGAGTTCTACTGTTGTTTTGTAACAATCTGATTTCACTAAGACTTCAAGTGATCTCCCATCGTGCTCATTCAGGATATTTTTGTTTTTTTCATTTTTTCTCCCTCAAAGATGACAGTTCTCCACTATCCTTCAAGGTTTTTTTAAATTTTTTTTTTTTAACCCAATTTTAATAGTTTCAACAGCAATATCCTCAGTTGATGTCTTTGCTTGACTCTCGACAATAACTTGACGCTCCTGAAACAGAGTAATGTATTTGCCATGACCACAAAATATGTCTTCTGACATGGTTGTTTAAGAAATTAGAAGCAACTCATTGCATCAGTTAGGGTGAAATAACTGGTTGCCACCTGAACCATATTAATCACTGCACTAATTGTCCAGTAGAAGGCTCGTAACTATTTGCTTAGTTAAATCTAGATGGTGACATCCTTTTGGCCTGGCAGTGTGTGTGTGTGTGTGTGTGTGTGTGTGTGTGTGTGTGTGTGTGCGTGTAACAGAATTGAGATCCATAAAAACATGTCGTTCATGCTGCAAAACTCTCCAATCTGGCTGAATCAAACAATTCCGCAAAGAAGAGTGAGACAAAATTCCTCCACAGCTATGTGAAAGACCTATTGCCAGTTATCGCAGTTGCTTTGGTTGTTGCCACCAAAAGGAGGCACAACCATTTACCAGATTTAGGAGGCAATTACTTTTTCACACACGGACAGGTAGGTTTGGACATCTTTTTTCCTTTAATAAATGAAATAAACTGCTTTTTGCATTCACTTGGGTTATTCTTCTGTAACATTAACATTTGTTTGATGATCTCTAATTTCAGTATGACAAATATATATATTAAAAAAAACTTCTAAAAGACATTCATATCCTTACACTTGCCCCCCTTTTTTTCTAACCTCCAACACATCAACTTTAGGGACAAAATCTTTACTTGCTGCCTAATATGTCCACCCACCTCCAGGTGAAACTGTAACAAGATATTGTTACTGTAACTACTACGAGCTCTTGTGGGATGTTCCTGGTCTGCAGTGGTCAGGACATACCGAAAGTGGTCCAAGGAAAGAAAACCAGTGAACCGGCAAAAGCATAATGGCCCGCCAAGGCTCACTGAAGCATGTGAGGAGCGAAGGCTGGCCTGTGTATGGCTGAAAAGGGCGATGCGGGTTCCCATAAAATGGTGTCAGAAGGTCCTAATAATGTTATGGCTAAGACATACATACATATATCATTTATCATGACATCGATGCTATACTGTATCATAATTGTGCCACAATATTGTGATGATTTCAAATGTCCTCTTCTGAACCTTTTACCTGAATATTTAGGAATAGTTTAGCAGCCCTTAAAACACATATCATTTTAGCCATTTATTTATTATCACTTATTTATTTAATAAACAAATACTGTATAGGGCTCAGGATTGTGCATTATAGAGTGAGGCATCCTTTCTTCAACAGAATGAAGACAATATGATGAAATGATGAATGAATGAAATGGAACCTGACTGATAAAAAGAAGAAAAAAAAAAAAAAAAAAAAAGAATGGATCACAGAGACAAAAATATTTACACATGATACACATGATCATGTGTTTTTCTGGATGTTTTTGGTTGCTTCTATGACCATAATAATAATAATAATAATAATAATAATAATAATAATAATAATAATAAGCTCATTTTGAGAGTTTTACATTTTTGTAGTGGTAAAATTCACACGTTATAGAAGTAATAATAACTTTCATTCTACCTGACATATCTGAAAACCTAAAGGCAGCTTAATGGTTAGCAGTGTCGCCTTGCACCTCCAGGGTCTGGGTTTGATTGCCATCCAGGTTCGATTCCCGCCTCTGTGTGCATGGAGTTTGCTTGTCCTCGCAGTGCTTGGTGCGTTTCCTCTGAGTACTCCGGTTTCCTCCCTCAAAGACATGCAGATGAGGCTAACTGGCATTCCCAGAAAATTGCCCGTAGTGTGTGTATGTCCTGCGATGCATTGGCACCCTGTCCACTCGCCTTGTGTCCCAAGTCTCTTGGGATAGCCTCCAGGCCACCACGACCCTGTATTCAGGATAAAGCGGCATAGACCACAAGTGAGTCAGGAAATCATTGACTTATGCTGTGTTGCCAGCACATATCTGTCCCGCTTGGGTTTTAAGGTTAAGTAAGAATAAAAACAATTGTATAATCTTGCGGGGGATAATTATAATGGATAATATAACATTTGAAGCAAAATCACAGCAAGCAAGGAATAGCAAATGTGTAAAGTCTGTATTAAGAATCGTTTCTTATTTGGCTTTGACTGTATGGAGCATATGTACAGTACCAGTACAAGTGCCAGCAAATGAGTTACTATATAAATGATAATCTATTCAAATGAGAGCATTCATATTAACCCGTGCTTTAACTACCAGCCTGTGTTACTTTACCCTAACTTAATTAAAATATTCTGACCAATCAGATTCGAGAATTCGTTCCTGATATTGTATAATTGCTCAGAAAAAAAAAAAGTTCAGGCGATCTAAGTTTCCTCTTGTTTTTTTTTTTTTTTTTTGCCGTAGTGTGGTACATTTGCACAAGTCTGGCGCTCTTCATCCTTCCCCTCATTTGTAGTCCGTGACGCCTGATTTTATTTATTTATTTTACTTAAAATCTTGTTTATATGGCATAAGCCAGAAAGCTCTGCTGATTAACCGTATCTCAGCAGGCTTCCTGGCCATGTAAATGTCTGCAGGCAATGGAAAATACAAGGACGGCCGTGATTTGCATGCATAATCATCCGCACATGGCTCTGCGAATTTGATTTCCAAAAGAGGTGGTGGGGACACGTTCTGAGCCGAGCAGGTCACTCTCTCTCTCTCTCTCTCTCTCGCTCTCTCTGTCACGTCTTCTCGCTCTCCCCACAACCTTGAGTACCAGACACTTCCTTACAACTGCTGAATGCCTCTTTCCAACTGTCTTGGGCCTGGCCACTTCAATCAAGGCGTGGCTCTATGCGCAGCCAAGACGTGAATGTGAATCTGATGGTTCTGACGTAATCAAAATATTGGAATTGTACATGTGGGAACTGGGTTACAATCCATTTCATACATTCGGTCTGAAAGATGGTAATGATGGGCCGAGGGGACTGAGTTCTTGCCAACAGTTCAAGCTTGTTGAAGGCCTATTTGGTTAGGAATTTGTTTACACCACCTGTGTTTGAGTGCGTGTAGGAAACATGATGAGTCTTTCCTTAAAAAACAAAAAACAAAAAAACAAATAAAGGATCTATAATGTGTGAATTCAAAATTATATGGCATTATAAAACACACTTGATATATTAACATTATCAGTCAGTCTCATACTGTTTCATTCCTTCCTTGCTTCTCACACCAGAGCATTTCTCTCACACATTAGATGGAGCTGTGGCTCCTCTTTTAACTTCCTTTCCCCATACTGCTTTATTTCCTGTCGAGCCGCCAGCCAGCGATAACACAACCTTTATTTCTCTAGCCTTGAATTTTTAATCGACCGTGGTCAGAGTCATGGTGCCAGCATTTCTGTTCGGCGTGATTCAAATTAAAGTTTTTTTCCCCCTCCTCGCTGCCTTTCACCTCTGTGTCAAAATCAGACTGCAAACCCTGTTTAAAGCACACACACTCTCTCTCTGACTGGCCATCAAGACTGTTAAGTGTGTATTACCCCCACCGTACCAGTGACCGTTTGCAGAAGACAAGTTTGTAGCTGGGAGTCTTTTCTTTATTCCATCAGAATCCACTCTAATGCACTTGCAACTCGGCAGTAACCACGATGCCACTAAAAATACATTCCACAGACGTGTACACTCAATTTTCCTAGAGATGTCTTCAGTTCCAACTATAAAATCTTGCAAACTAGCAAGCAAGATATAATAGAATGAATGTGACGAGTTTGGACTACTGTAAGTCATTCATTTGTTAACTAGCATCCTTGCTAACTGTTAATGTACCTGTATAGAAAGTTTATGCTAATTAAATGACTTGTTTGCTAGCAGGCTTGCTAACTAGCTAGCAAAATGAAGAAATTAATTTGTGAGTGGACTCTGAATGACCTGTTTATTAGCCGGTTCGCTAACTAGCTAGCGAAACAAAACGATACATTTGGGAGTGGACTTTAAAAGACTTGTTCATTCGCTGGTTTGATAACTAGCTAGCAAAACAAAGCAAAGAATTTGTGTTATATTTACGTTATAGAAAGAGTAGGTTAATTGAAAACATCTTGTTTACTTTAACTGCCTAGTAAAACAAAGTAATTATTTTGTTAAATATAATGTATGGAAAGAGTGGGCTAATTTTAATTCCTTTATTAGCTGACTTGCTAACCAGGTAGCAAAACAAAGTAATATGCTCAGGTTAGATAACATTTGGAAGTACATTTAAAAGTAGGTTTTGCAGCTAGTTTGGTAGCTGTCTTGGTAACTAACAACAAAATATAAAGTGATGAAGTTGAGTTAGATTTCACACATGGAACGTGTGAGCTATGTGAACTAAAAAACTAGCTGCTTTACTTATAGCTAGCAAAATAACGTAGTCATCAAATATATTTTCAAAGCGCATTTATCTCAGTTGACCAAAGAGCTGTACTATCCTAAAATAGCTGCAGACAGTAAAAGACTATAAAACCAGACAATAAGAAGAAAATAAAAATGAAATATAATCTAATTAAAACAATAAATAAAAATAAGAAGTCCGTGCTTAAAATAAGCAATAAAACAATAAATAAGTAAGTAAATAAAAATAGGGAAAAGAGTATAGTCAAATAGGTCCTCACACTGTGGGTATAACATGGTTTTAAGGTGTGATTTAAAAATAGAAAAAAAAATGAGGGGATGCTTGATGTGCAGGGGCAGTTTAGGGGCTGCTTTCTGAAAAGCCACGATCGCACCGACTCTTCGACCTACTGTAGATTTAGGAACTGTAAATAAAAGCTGATTAACAGAAGTGAGAGACCATGATGGACTGTATGGCTTCTAAAGGTCAGAAATATATAGTGGCACTAGATTATTCAGGGCTTTGTAGGCTATTAACAAGACCTTGAACTTGACCCTGAACTGCACAGGCAGCCAGTGTAGGGATGCCAGGACAGGAGTTATGTGTTCCTGATCACATGGTTCCCTTAATAAATGTGCAGCAGCGGTTTGGACCAGGCTGTCCAACACCAACATAGAGGGCATTAAAACAGTCAAGCTGACTTGAAATAAAAGCATGCATACCCTTTTCAAGATTTGTTAAAAAAAAAAAAAAAAAAGCCTTGACCTGGGACAATAGCCTAAACATGGAAAAGTAACTTTACTTATAGAATTAATTTACTTTTCCAGTTTAAAATCACTGTGAAGCGGAAATCACATTTTGTGCTTCCTAATAATGGATCCCAACAGCAATAAGTAAAAGTGAAAATAACAAAGGGCAGAGAAAAGACCCTTGAGGGACCCCACATGTAACAGGTGCTGAAGTAATGAATTTGTATTATAATTAATATATAGAACGAACTGGCTAATTAAATTAAATCCTCATCAACTGGCTTGCTAATAAGTTAGCAAAATGATGGGTTAATAACCTACTTTATATACTAGCAGACTAGCTAACTAGCTATGTGATAGGCAAGTTTTTAGATTTCATGTAATGAGAAATTTGTTAATTAATTAGCTTGTTAATTGGCTGGCTTAGTATCATATGTAGTACTGGCTAGTTAATTAGCTTATTAACGTACCATAACAGTACAATAGATTTAGCATAATATAAAAGTACTGTACCATGATATACCATAGTATTGCAGTGGGACTTCAGACATTACCATTGTACAGTAGGTACAATAGCACTTTACAGTACTGTACAGTACCAGGATAGGCACTTTAGTGGGTCCCACTACAGTATGTACCAATATACTCTGGTGTATACCATAGTAGTACTATAAGAGTACCTTGTCTTATGGTTGTTGTGTTAACCAGCTGACTAGCTAACTATGTACTAGTTATTAATGTCAGGAAGTTGTGTCAATCATTAGAAAAAGAGTCAACTACTGTAATTCATAAACATGTATGCTGTTGTAGACTAGTTAGTACGTTAATCAGCTAACAATGATAAAGTTTGGATAACTCACAGCTATCAAAATAAATTGAATGCAGTTACCTGAAGCTGTATTAGCATGTACAAATAAATGTGGCTAAACCATTTCCTTGTAACCTAGCCTTCTCATTACATCACAAATAAATTAAATATCTTGTAATAATTATTTTACTACTAAACATAGTTACTTAATTATATATATGTTCCTAGCTAGGTGCTCGCTAAAGACTAATTTTAGGTGGATATAATGTATAGTCAGCTAATTAATTAGCTACCGTACTAAACAGTAATGTTGTAGTTAGTCTTTCCGCTGTTCCAGTTGGCAGGTCGTCACAGCAGACCAAATGATCTGCACAACAGCTTGGCACAGAATTTACCCCGGATGCCTTTCCTGACACAACCCTCCCAGTTTATCCAGGCTTGGGACTGGCACTGCATCCAGTAGCTGGGGTTGGGCATATGGCTAGGAATCGGACTTGGGCCTTCCACATGGCAGGCGAGAAACCTACCAGTAAGCAACCAATGCCCTACACCATAGTAAAAAGTACTGTAATAATTTATTACTGTATATTCTAAACTAATTCTAAACTAGCTAGCTGATTTGATGTGTTACAGTAACTAGCTGGCTTATAAACAAACAAGCACACTAATTAACTAGCAAGAAAGGTAACTGTTTTCAATATAGCTAACTAACAATAAACAATAAAGTAATAACTTTATGTTAGATGTTATTTATAGTCTAGTACAAAGTTAGCTAATTAATGTAACTTAACTAGATAGCTACAGCTACAAGTCAAGTCAAGTCAAATCAATTTTATTTATATAGCGCTTTTAACAATTGACATTGTCGCAAAGCAGCTTTACACAATCAAAAGATGTAAGTTTTTATGCAATGTGTATGAATCAAAATGATAAGATTGTCCCTGATGAGCAAGCCGAGGGCGACGGTGGCAAGGAAAAACTCCCTGAGATGGTAATAGGAAGAAACCTTGAGAGGAACCAGACTCAACATCTAGAGGTGATAAAGGCATGAACTAGTTTTTCTGCATCATTTAGTGACAATATGTTTCTTATCTTGGCGATATTTCTAAGGTGAAAGAAAGCTATCCTGGTAATATTATCTACATGAGCTTCAAACGAAAGGCTGGAATCTATAATCACACCGAGGTCTTTAACTGTTGCATTTGATGGAACAGAAAGGCCATCTAAAGTTACAGTGTGATCAGAAAGCTTACTTCTAGCTACTTGTGGTCCTATGACCAGAACGTTTGTCTTATTAAGCAGAAGAAAATTAATTAACATCCAATCTCGTATGTCCTGCACACACTGCTCAATTTTAGCAAACTGTTTTTTCTCATCTGGTTTTGCTGAGACATATAATTGTGTGTCATCAGCATAACAATGAAAACTAATACCATGTTTACGAATTATGTTGCCCAGAGGAAGCATGTAAAGGGAAAAAAGCAGTGGGCCTAAAACTGAGCCCTGTGGAACACCAAACTCCACTTGAGAACATGAGGAATGGTCACCATCTAAATCTACAAACTGATAACGATCAGTCAAATAGGATCTGAGCCACAAGAGGGCAGTTCCCTTAATTCCTACTACCTTTTCTAATCTGTGAAGGAGAATACTATGATCAATGGTGTCAAAAGCTGCACTGAGGTCCAGTAACACAAGTATAGTGACAAAACCCTGATCAGAGGCCCATAGGAGGTCGTTTACTACTTTAACAAGTGCTGTCTCTGTGCTGTGATGAGGCCTAAATCCTGACTGATACAGTTCATTTATGCTATTTCTGTGTAGATGTGAACATAGCTGCTGTGATACTACCTTTTCCAAAATCTTGGAGATAAAGGGAAGGTTTGATTTCGGCCTGTAATTAGAAAGCAAACAGCGGTCAAGGTCAGGTTTCTTGATTAATGGTTTAATAACGGCTAATTTAAAGGATTTGGGGACGTACCCACTACTGAGTGAACAGCTAATTACTTTCAACAGGGGTTCTGTTATTGCTGGTACTATCTGTTTGAGAAAATGTGTCGGTATAGGATCTAATATACAGGTTGACGATTTTGAAGAAGAGATGAGTGAAATTAGTTCCCTCGCTTCAAGGGATTGTTAAAGTGTTCTAAGTTCTGATGTGATGTGGTTAGATCATCTGAATTATTTAAATTGTCTGGTTTCAAAGCCTGAATCTTTTGCCTAATATTTATGATTTGACAGTGAAGTCTTAATTTTCAAGTAGCTTTTTCTGTAAAAAAAAAAAAAAAACTAGCATACTGAGTAAAAGTATAAAACTATATACTATAGATGCTTATAAAAATTATTCTTAAAGTAATAAGTTTATATAAGAGTATTTGGAGGCTTATGAACTACCACGTTGACTAGCTAGCACATTAGCATCGCTAGTCAGATAAAGTAATACATTTGCGTTCAATGTCCTGGACTTTCCCAGTATATACAGTAGCCTGATGCTAATACTGTACTTATGAGAGCAAACCCCCAAGTACATTATTCCTTTTACAGGTATATATTACATGTTATGGAGGTCCATAAATAATGATTTTTTCAAACAGCGGAAAACTGAATTTGTCTAACTTTTTCATTCATTATTCATTTTGAGTAACTCAGTAAGTGCCTCAGTAAGTGCTTTATAATTGTTGTGGTGAAAGAGGAAGGAAGATATAAACACCGGACCAGAGTTCAATGCATCGCAGGGCATTTTATACACACGGCACACACAACACAAACACACACACACATTCATACCTATTTCATTCAATTTCAAATAATGCATCCCTGACAAGAAACTCATATTAACTTTTGATAAATGATTAAAAGAATTCCCGTTTGCTCTTCTGTATCCTGCGCTCTGTGTTAGCGTTACATGCCAGGATTAATGATTATGACGTTCTTTTTAATATACAGTAGCCATACAGTAGCATTGCTGTGGAGTTGGGAAAATTTTTATTAGTTTTATTGTTTATTAGTTGTAAAATAGTTTTTTTAATTAAATTTTATTATTGCTGAAACTGCAATAATTTGGGTTTCTCCAAGTCAGAACACACAAAGGCAGTAAGTGGCACAGATAATCCCTAACCATAAACCAGATGAGAATAAAAAAAATAAAAACAAAAAAAAAAAACAGGAAGTAACGCTCGTCAATGAACGCTCAGTAAAACTTTACATACACAAGTGAGTTTAAATAGACAAAATAACAACTCGAAATACAATGCTGAACACAATCATTTAACAGAAAAATGTTGAAACGGGGCGGAGACAGGATTAAAACAGAAACACATCTGAGACCCTGAATGCTTATTAGTTATATGCAGTAGGTTGATGCTGTAAGCTCTATTTGGTGTTAGATTCCCAGGGTCTTATCTTTAGTTAAACATTTGCACAGTCTCTACGATGTTTGCCCAACACATGACTGGATCATTGGACAGGATTGTGAATTTATTTATACAGTGCTGAATATTGCATCATATTGTGGCATGTTTGAATATAGTGATAGCCTAATGATAAGGCTGTCATAACAAGCTAATTACCTAGCTTGCTGTATCGAGCTCCTTTTTCCCTTCTAGCCTTCCAAGATTAAATAGAGAAAAAACATATATATATCCTAAGAAAACAATGTCAGGATTCATCTGGCTCAAATTGTAAAAGAGTAGTTCGGGATCATTTTCCGACCTTTCAGACCTTCAGTCCAGGGTTAAGGTCTGGACTGAAGGTCTAAAAGGTCTGAAAATGATCCCGAACTACTCCGACTAACTGAAGCAACCCCTGATCCTAACTATGCTACTACACATGGTATGGCTTGTATGGTACTGTAGGTGCTAGGCATGATGGGTGCATCACTCCTTCATCGCCCATCACTCTGGAACCCATGAATCCGGACTCATTAGACCATGTGACTTTTTTCCATCGCTCAACAATCCATTCTTTCTTAAACTTATGCTTTCCTCCCGATTAGCCTCAGTGATCATTGTTTTTCTTAAGGCTACGCAGCTGTTTAGTCCCCATCCACTGCATTCTCGTCGCGTGGAAATGCTCTTACTTTCACTTTTAAACAAGGCCGTGAGTTCTACCATTTTTGTACCATTTCGTTCTACCATTTTTTTTTTTGTCACTCTATTTCCGGGTGTTTTTCTGACCACATTTTATCTCCAAAGATGATGGTCTTCACTATCCTTCCAGGTTTTAATAACGCCTTTTTCAGTTCTTGCACCAATTTTGGTAGTTTTAGCAATGTTGTTGACTTGATCCAGGCCAATAATTAGACCCTTTTGAAACAGAGTAATATATTTGCCACAACGAAGGATATGTCTTCTGACATGGTTGTTTAAAAAATGTGAAGCTACTCCCTGCATCATCAGGATAAACCCTCCTAATCACTGCAGTAATTATATAATGGAAGTCTCTTAGCTACTTGTTCATTTCCAGGTGGTGTATTACTGCATGTTATATACACTTGTTCACTTTAATAGGAACATCTACGCTTTCATACATGTATTTATGAACAATCAATGATGTGATAGGAACACAATGCATGAAATCATGCACATTCAAGTCCAATACATTACATACTGTACATTATATATTTTGCCAGCCTTTCACCTGAATGCTAAGTCAAGGGCCTCAGTAAGCCGACTTGCATATTCCTAATAAAATCCAGTCTTGTAAAAAAAAAAAAAAAAAAAAACAATAAGGTCCCTGACAAAAAGAAATATGCATGACCTTAATTGCGCGATTTGAATACCTCGCCCTGCTGAGGAATATCAATAACCGCTCCGAACTATAAACAATCTCGACCTGCCAAAGCTTAACGGCTTTCCGTCCTGATATTTTAAAAATAATGACATTTTTGTTGGTGATGGATTCCATAAAGTAGTTTTACACATATCATTTGTCTACAGCATTAATATTTTACTCAAACCTGCTTCACTCATGAAATATAGATTTCTTCTGTGCTTTAATGACCCCCCCCTCCCTCCCCCCAAATCCCCGCCCCACCTCTTTTTTTTCTGGAGACAACATATTATCTGGGTGTGAAAGATTTACCTACTAGCACCGTGCTTGTTATTCCGAGCCTGATTCCGTACTCAGCCGACAACAGATCTTATGCATTCCACAAGCTTTTATGTGCATACATAATTGATATTTGCTGAGAATGGTTTTCTGTGCGGAGGGATTGAGTTGTACATCGGGATGTGATGGAAGCCTGATGTGGATTCTGATCGTTACACAGAAAGCTTTGCCATTTTTGTTTGACCCTTAACCCTTGCTATGCCGCGCGTACTGGACCGAGTGCTAAAATAAATAAATGCGAAAATGGAATGTTTAAGAGCAAGACAGTACCTCAGTGTATATCTGTATATTTATATAGACATAAATGGAACATTTTTTAAGTAATAATAAAAGACAGATAATTTGTTCTAATATAAAACAAATGCATATTTGAAAATCATCCTTCATCCATATTTCTTTTCTTTTTAAACAAGTCTTTCTTGAAAAAAAAAAAAAAAAAAAGGAAATCTGATTGAGACTAGAGTTGTGTTTCAGGGCTGGGATTCCAAAGAACACAACAAGCTGGACATTTTTATTTATATGCCAGCGTGGGTGAATGATCAACAGCTACGGGGTGCAATAAATTAACGTGAACGTGTGGCGCATTTGTTTGTTCATCCTTAGTAACCGCCCGGTCAGATGGGGATAGGGGTTAACTTAGGTCACTAGGGGTTAACTTAGGTCACTAGGGGTTAACTTAGGTCACTAGGGGTTAACTTAGGTCACTAGGGGTTAACTTAGGTCACTAGTTTGTTTATATTAAGCCAATTAAATTCCTAGTCCTTTTCACAAAAAAAAAAAAGAAAAAAAAAAGACGTCTTGCAAATTAGGGGCTGAACGACAGCTTGTTTTAATGAACCCGTAGCTTTCGCTGTCTTGGTGTTGTTTATTTGCATTTTTGTAAGTGTTAAAGACAAAATAACTGGGACGGAGTTCCTTCGGGAGCAGGTACTGGAAAGGTGCGATTCTCACTTCCACCTCAACAGCACTGCATGCGAAGTGATATCATGGTGTTAACTGTACTTTAAAGCAAAAGCATGATAACAACAACAACAACTTTCTAGTGTAGTCTTGGGTGAAACTTACTTACTTTTCTTCATTCCTTCATCCACCATCCTGCCTAGATGACCAGTGCATTAGTTGACGTATTAGAAGTATGTAGTACTTCGTTTAACTCGTACCATGGCGCAAATCCCTGAGACCTTGAGAGAGGCTAGGATTCAATTATTTGTCGCATGTACCGTAAAGTGATTTTTTTTTTTCCTAGCACATATCCCAGTTACTGGGGCTTGAACCCTCGACTTTCAGATCAGGAACCCTGAGCTTAACCTTAACACTGAGCCACCACTGCCCTGATGTTCAGTACTGGGCAAAAGTGGAACATTACTGATTACATGTTTTACACACACTGGATTTATTATTATTATTATTATTATTATTATTATTATTATTATTTTTTTTTTTAACTTTGCACATTATTCTGCACATTGTCTTGCTCATGACTGAACATGCTTTTCCATATCCAAATGCCATTTCAATTCATTCCTATTTAGTTATATTATTTATACATATTGTAAAGTTTTACAGCTAAAGTTTTCCCCATAGTTTCCCTATATTTCTAAAATTATTTTCTCTCATTCTGTACTTTATGTTCTTTATTTGAAACTATTGTTTTTCATTTTAGGTCGTCAGCCTGAAAAATTTTCAAGCATTTCACTTCATATCATACTGTGTATAACTGTGTGTGTGTGTGTGTGTGTGTGTGTGTGTGTGTGTGTGTGTGTGACAGATAAAGCTTGAATTTGAAGTCTTAGGTCTTAGGTGCTTGCTGAGAGCAAGGAGGTCTTCCACAAAAGTTTCGACATCCTTAAAAAATATTATAAAAAGCAGTAAAGTGAAATTTATTAAATAACGTCGGTAACTGCCGTGATGAGTCCTTGCTTAAATAGTCTCAGGTACAATTTGTGCAGTAAGGGGAATTAACTGCGTAGTTTTACGGTACATCCTGCAGAACCAGGCAAAGTCCTTTTCACACAGCGACACCCAGAAGCTCGCTTTATTTATTTATTTATTTATTTATTTTTTACCATATGCTGTTTTTTTTATGCCTGGAGATATTATCCTGTAAGATTAGTTTTTTTTTTTTCTTTTTTTTTTTTCTGGCCTACAAATGGAAATCCCAAAATTTTGTACAAAACACAGAGTTAAAGTTAAAGTTAAGTTAAAAGAGAACAAAAAAACAACACCTAAGACATCATGCGTCATGAGTGTTTTTGAGTATTTCTTGGACATTGTGATAGGGTTTCTATTTAAACCAGAATATTAATACCGATGAATATTCAAAGTCAATCCAAATTTGAATCCACTTTATTAGCATGGCTGCGGTTCTGTTGGTGCTCAATCAAGATATAGTAGATCATTTAAAGAAAAAATGACACTATGCACATGCAGCTTCTTCTTCTTCTTCTTCTTCTTCTTTTTTTTTCTTCAAAATAATGAAACTCTGCCTACCATAAACTGTAGATTTAATCACTGTATGTCGTTACATTTTTTATGCATGCCGTTATAGGAAATAAACAACAATAATGTGTCGTGATGAGACCCGCAATGAAGGCGGGGTTACTGTACTTGCACCACACAGAACTTAATTAATTTCCCATAACACAATATCCCGAAGCCTTGCTGACACTGGAGACTCATTCCACAAATAGCAAAAGTAGCGGATAAGACCATGAAGTTCATTCAGCGAATCATTTATTGAGAAATGTTGTATTTATTATTATAATACAGTGATTTATCAAACAGATTTATATACAATTTACAAATTAAAGCTAAGACTGTAATCAAGTAATTAGTTAACATGAAACTTTTTTTTGGCAACGTGAAAAGTTTTAAATAAATAATGGCCTTGTGTTAGTACACGAATGTGATTATATCATAGTGTAAAAAAAAAAAAAAAATACGTGAAAGGAAACGTGAAATAGTTTAGTTCCTAATATTTCTTCATGGCTTTTTTTCACCATGTACAAATCTTCAATTTCTCATAGCAAGAAGTTCCTTGGTCACAGTTTAATACTTGAAATTCTGTAAACAGATATTGTATATTAAACAAATACTGATACGTAGGAACCATCGTGAACACTTTTGATTTTTCATAGTTCCTGGAACACAAAGGGCGAAGCTTAAATTAACTGTTAAAAATGATCAGGAAATGGCAAATGGAATCGTATGACGGAGCGACAATATTTCATTAACTAGCTTGTGTGTGAATTTGTCTCCTGGTTAAAAAAAAAAAAAAAAAAATATATATATATATATATATATATTATTATTATTATTAATAAAAAAATATATAGAATTCAAGTCGTGTAAATGCTACTGTACCACATCGAAGCTGATTATTTTGCGATAGCATAACTTATTACATTTAATCTTCTGAAACAAAGTTTCATGTACGTCATAGCAGCTTTAAACAGTCGTAACTGAGAAGTAGGCGTTCTACGTTTTTTAAACCCTTGTTAGCATTTTAAATCTATCGGTTATCATTGATGAAACTTACAGTAAGTTTCTCTATAGATCGTTTGTGATTGGTAGAGCTGTTACTATAGAAACGTAACGTTTCATGTACATCTGAACTCAAGCTGTCCTTATTCCCAATTCCTCATTCAGCTATTAAGTTTGTAAATGAACTTACATACAGTATAGCTACGTCATATTGTCTTCTGCTAACGTGTAAAGCCTGTAAGTTCTGCATACAGTAGATTTGCCCAAGCACTTTCCAGCTCCAGTTTCAGCTATAAAACCGGTATTTTATGCTAAGCGTACGTACAGCGTACAAACCAGTGAAATGATAAACGTCAAATTGGTGGCGAGGTCACTTGATCAAATCTGCGATTAGCTGAAATCATTATCCAAGCCGAGCTCTTTTGCTGTGACCCAGGGGAAAAGAAAATATACTGTCCGGCGAACAGACCTAGCGAGGCACCGAGTGTGAACCGCGCACACACCTACGATTTTCGCAAAAAAAACAAAACAAAAAAACAAACATCATATGAATTGCTGTCGAGGAGCTACAACCAGGCTGCTGCGTTATCCTCGCGGTCACTGAACACAAAAGACCTGGACCTTCTCCTGGTCATGGCAGGAGGCGCTTTCCTCTTGATCAGGCACAGGTAGATGTCCGAGGTCAGGAAGCGCGGGTAGCAGTCATTCTTCATCAAGGTGTAGATCTTGCCCTGCGCCGTCTCGAAGCACGACTGCGTCGGCTGTGCGATGTTCTTCTGAATGTCCACCTTGGTCGAGTGGTCGATATTAATCTGTAACACACGACACAGTGACTCGGTGGTAGCTAGCATGTCATGTAGCGGTGGTGACTAGCATGTCATGTGACCGGGTTAGGTTATTGTTGTATACGTTACAGATGCACAGTACGATGGTTAGTCAGCATTAAATCATGCAGTGACAGAGATTTCCAAACAATCGATAAGAATGTTAAGCATGCTCACTAGGAAACCACAGCATGTCGCCGTCGACCATTTCCTTTTCTTTTTCCGACTCGAAGGCAGTGCGAGCTGTTTCGTATTTCATGCAGATCGTGCTTTGTTGGTGATGATTTGAAATGATTTTGTATTCTCGTTAAGCTTGCGCCACGGCTCTTCAGACTATCATGTTCAGGCACATTTTCTCACTTTTGCTACGTGCAGCACGATGACTCAGAGTGTTTTCTGAACACTTCCTTATGTCACAATAAAGTCCGTCTGCAGCTCGAGCGGCTGAAAGCATAAATATAAACCAGATCGTGAGAATTAAACGCGCCTTTCCGGTGCTTTAGACAATTGCCGTAACTGTGGACTTCTTAAGAACGTGGGTTTTAATAATTTAAGAATGTGTTGTAGACGTACTACTAAAGGAAAACAAAACAAAACAAAAACAAAACAAAAAAACAAAGGTAGTGCTAAGTGTATGTTTGTGTTAGTTTTTTTAGAAAATTATTTTGGAGTCTTTGCTGCAGTGGATCTCAAGATCTCAGTTTAGCAAATGAACTGTTGGTAATCAAGATCGGTGGTCCTTAGATTCTGGCTGTCAAAAAAAAAAAACGCACTCACATGACTACCACAAGCCGACAGTTGAGAAGGTTTGTAAAAAAATAGCGTTAGCATGAAGAAATTCCGTCTACTCAGTGAATCAGAGATGATTTCTCCATGAACCTTGGCGTGCTATTTTTACCCTGTGATTTTCTTCCTTCTTTACACTCGGATGACTTAAAGATGTAAGAACCATTATTTCCTCGGAGATATGTGCAATACGAGAGGCGTTCAACTCAAACTGGGACTTGCGGAGAAATTTCGAATGCTACGGAGGTACAGTATATGGTGACGTTTGAATGGCTTTAAACAAGGCTGGACGTCTGTGAATGACGATTCCGGCTGATGTGGCTGAATCACGAAAGAGACGCATCCGTCTGTGGGAACTGGACACGCAATCGTTCACCAACACCGCGTTGGCGTTACGGAATAGAAGGTATTGCTGCATCCACTGTACAGTCCTGACCTTGCACCAGGCCATTTCCACATGTTTGCGCCAGGGAAGTAGTTCCTGGGAGGGCGGAGTTTTAGACGCGAGGCAGGCAGTCGGATCACGGCCCTGAAACCTTTTCCGTCTTGTTGGTGTGCAAGCACTAGTGAGACGCTGGGATAAGTGCATTAGCGCACTTATATAAAGAAATACGGTTGTTTTTACTCTTGTAACTTCGTTCTGCAAAATCAATAGTCCCGGTTTGACATGAACGCCCGTGTGAACAACGGTCTCGGGTTTTAAAAGTCATTTCTCCAGTCTTGCCTATACTTCTGTAAAAGCCACACATCATTAGCCTGACTCTGAGTTCACTTAATGACCAAGGTTGTCAGAACACGTTAAGTTCTTTTTTGACTCAGTAACTTCTGCTTACTTGTATTTCAATGTGTTTTCTTTTCTCTGGCTGAAAAAGCGTGGGTGGCTGAGTTGGGGTAGGGTGGCGGGGTGGTGTGTGTGTGTGTGTGTGTGTGTGTGTGGGGGGGGGGGGGTTTGCAAGCCCAGCTGTGAAATGCTAGCAGGAAAACCACAGGGTCACATCTCCACTTCAGTCTTTTGTGGCCGCGCGGCTCGGCCGTTTTTTCAGACACCTCGCTCTAGAGACAAAACGTCGTTGCAAAGGCTTTTCGTTTTAGCCCCAGACGCCGGAGCCCAGCCAAAGAAACACGTGAAATGAAGCTGCCCGGCTTGTGCTGACGCTGGTTAAGGTCTTTTTAAGGTTTAAAAGAACAGCTATTAGAGCCGACACCCTGTACACTGTACAGCTCACTCATACCTGGTGAATCAACTCACAGAATCTTTATTTCTAAGCTAAAACCAGAACATTTCTAAATCATCCAAGTTTACAGTAATTTCTGCTGGTCGTTTAGGTGTCCATGTCATCGGAGTATCTTTTTTCATTATTATACAGTATGTACTTCGCTCGCAGCGCATGCATTATGCATCAGTGACTCACATGAATCAGTTTGAAAGAATCAAATCACTAAAGTAAAGAATCATTTCCTATCATCACTTTATAGTGTACATGATCAGCGGAACAAAGCGAGCCAAATTGTTTCTCCAGGGTCGATGAACGTGCCTGGAATAAATTCTTCATTCTCTAATCTGATTGATCCGAAGATATCGATCAGTTTAATCTCATCCTCAATGGACTCAATATCTAAACTTAGATATTGTTTCCTGGGATGTTTTATTCCTCGTCCGTCCATCCATCCATCTAGGAACTTCTGTAGTCCAACGAGGGACCATGCAGGCCACTGGTGATTACCATTGTATTTATTTTTCAGACGGTGGTAGGAACCACTGGTCAACATTCACGCGCCAGTTAGTCTAATCTACATGTCTTTGGACTGTGGAAGGAAACCAGGGTACCCAGATGAAACCCACCAAACATGGGGAGAACATGCAAACTCCATGCACACTGGCCTGAGGTGGGAATCGAACCCGGACCCTGGTGATACAAGGCGATAGTGCTAACCACTAAGCCACCATGCTTTAAAAAAATTTTTTTTTTTTTATACGTTTATAGTGAAACTGTTAGGGAACACCGCGCGAAACAGGCAGTCCTACTTCATTCTCTCCGGGAAACTGGGAAATTGAATCTGGGAAAATCTAAGAATTGGGTTTTTTGGGTAGAATGAAAAAGTGTAGAAACGTTCTCATAAACCAGTAGATCCAATACCCCCAAAAAAGCGACAAAAAAAAAAAAAAGACTGATCCACCAGTCTGGGTGTGTAGTAATACTTTTTGGAATGAAGCATACCTCTTTGGGTGCCTCGGCGTCAATAAATACAGCATACATTTGCTTAGCCTTGGAGTGCAGATTGGCGGGTGACGTTGTGCTCTTGAAATCCTCACACGCTAACCAGAACTCGATGTTCTCCTCGCTGAACTCGGACCGCAGGAACTGCGTGAAGACCTCCACTCCGTCTGAACACCAGGGACAGAAAGGGCATGTTATTCACGTTCGATCATTTGCTATCACTTGATTTTTTCGACCCAGTGCGGATCTGAAATGATACTGGGAATTGACGACGGGCTCTGCCACAACAAATCCTTTAATGGTGTGAGTCTAGAACAAGCAACCTTTTTGTATGCTTGAGTAACCCTCCAATGCAGAAGTGATCCTTCTTGGTTTTGTGCGCTGGAGAGTTTATCGAGAAAGCTCTTCCTGGTCACAGGACTGCATCGGTAAATGTTATACTTGTTTGTTGAGCGCAAAAAGCACGAGTCTGTATCGAGCAACGCCGGCGCTGGTTTGAAATGTCAAGCTAGCAGAAACATCTCCTGTTATTTTTAATCAAGCTGACACTTCGGTTCCTAACGAGATTTCTGCACAGAGCTGTGATCTTAACGTTAACATTAAGGGTCACATTATCTCACCTGGATGTGCCAGCAGATCTTCAAAGGAATCACTCCATCTCAAAGCGACCTCAGGCGGAATGCTGTGAAGTCACAGATGTTTCATATTTAAATCAGGACGTCCACGGTGGCAGAATTTCAGTGTTCAGGTGCAGTGCAACATGCGAAAAGGACTTACTGGAGGGTCTTAGATTGCGGCTTCTTCTCCGGGCTCACGTTCTCGTGCGATCCGGATCTGGTCATCAGGAGGCTGAGTCTGTACTTTTTGTCCTTGTCCTTGTCTTTGTCATTGTCCTTGTTCCTGCATGAAAAGTGGGAAGTTATTAAAAAAAACCTAAGCATTCCTAAACGTGGGGTTCAGGGACCGAAAACAGGATCGTCGTCCGGGGCGGTGAGCCGATTTACTGTCCATCAGACCTACTGTACTGTATGTTCGTTCTCCAGATATCGACCTCTTGTACTCAATGCATTGTGTACAGCATGTTGAGGCACTCACAGGACAATGACAATCCCATGCTACTTTCATGATCTTTATGCTGTTGGATCTCAAGGACCAGTTCGTACTGCACATCGGTTTTTATTCATCCCTGAAGCAGATCCTTAATAAAATTCGACAAAAGAATCAGTAAATTGCAAAATTACAAGCATATGCTAGTTCAAGTGCTAACTTTACGCAGGTCATGCAAATCAGATGTTCAAAATCATGTTGTTACTTATATCGTTACTTCCCTCCAATTTAGCTAACCGAAACAAACGCCTTCTACACGGGCAACTTGTTCCGCCACCTTAGGGGTCTGATTTGACCCCTTATCTAGGTCACTGCCTTATATATATATATATATATATATATATATATATATACTGACCGCCATCCCCGTCCCCACCCATGGCCGCTCCCCATACAGCTAGCTGATTTTTTTAAACATATTGTTATGGGAGCAAAAAATATTCTATAACGTCCCAGGTTATTGCATTCATAATTGAGTCGTTACATTTGGTGGTCTGCTCAAGATCTTACATTAAATCAAATGGAATAATTCTTAAATAATTAGCTTTATAAAAAAAAAAAAAAAAAAAAAAAGTCAGCTTAAACTATAAACAATCCGAATGTCTCTAACAAAATGCCCAGACATGAAAAACATGATAATTAACTACATTTGCATTCACTTTTCCGAATCGCTGCAGTTAAACCACGCGGCATGTTCTTTTAATTTCTTTTCTTAACTTCTCCAGAACCTTTTGTTTTAAATCTGACCAGAGCATTTTCAAGTTGAGTGTTTGAATCAGACTCGGGTCGGATGAGTCATTTGTAATGCGTGCCATGCTAGCTTGCTGGGGCACGATATACGAGATGAAATAAGGGGAAGTACTGATAAACTTTGGTCTTTTCTCTACTTCTTTAAAAATGGCTTTCAGACGACTGCAGTCGCAAGTAAGGAATATAGTGCAATATAGTTGTACGACGGTCTTGTAAAAGCTTTTCCTTGTAAAATGGTTCTCTTTGCAGCCTAAGCAAGAATCCTTACCCAGTTGTGTGCTTTGGTAGCATTCGGTAAGCTTGTATTCGATCCATTTACAAACTATTATGATCACGCCTGGTGTCCACTAGGGTCAAGGAAAAAGCTGTAGAGACTAAGTACACATCTCAATCGCTTTTTGTTTACTGATCATTACAGATAGGCGTTGAGTCGATCATCTCCAGGATACCTGGATTCATGCTAAAGTGCACTAATGAAAGCCAACGTGATAGCCTGTCTCCATCATAAAGTCATACCTGCACGATTATATCCTTCAGCACAGACGACATATTCCGCGCCGGTGATTATTTCTTTCAGAAATTCAGGAAAAAACGTACCTTGAGTGGCTGTCTTTCATTCTGGTAGCACGCCACACGGTCTCACCGAGCATTTTGACACACACTTCCTCCTTGGGGGCAGAGAAGTCGAATTGAGGAAACAGAAAGACAAAGGTCTCCATGCTTTTTCCCCTCGTCTCACTGACTCTCCCTCTTTCTCTCTCACACATGACGCTAGACAGCAGGACATCACTCTTATTTAACCACAAATTCTCAAAGCACCGATTGGTATCTGGCAGGTCATTTCCCATACCTGTAGTTAAAGCTTCCTGTTCAATGGGAACTACCCCAGATGTTACGGTAACACGGTTGAGAAAGAATTTCCCATTTGAAGAGGAGTAAAGTGTCAGCGAGGGCACTTTTTAAATGAGAAAAAAAAAAAAAAATTATTATAAGTGGGGGACAAAGATGATTGATGGAAGGACGTGTAAGTCAGTGATGGTGAACACTGTGGAAGGAAAAAAAAAAAGACGTAATTGCATGAAATAAAAGAGAATGGGAAATTAAAAAAATATATAAAAATGACATCACGAATAGGAGTCAGAATTTCCAGCAGCCATATTTTGCTTATTTAGTTTATTTACCAAGCAGTTAAAATCTTTATCGAGGTATTGTGGTAATAGACTCGTATATCAAGTCAAATCAAGCTTTTAACTGGTACAAAATTCGTTCTTCATGCACCTTCAATGACCGGTGGATGAAACACTGCATCTTAAGCCTGACATCACCACCAGTTTGTCCAGTCTGGACCAGTAATTGTCATGCATTTTTTAAAATTTATTAATTGATTAATTGATTAATTGATTAATTTATGGATAGTATCCTACTGAGTCCCGTAAAGAATATAAAAAATATTTAAAACGAATATAATAGAAAGAAAAATAAATGCATAGACATACTGAAGTAGATGAGAGCATAGTCTGGCCAGTTTAAGAATAGTCATTTGTTTATAAAAAAGAAAAAAAAAAAAAAAGAAAAAAGAAAAAAAGAATTGTGAAACTGCTAGCAAGTCTCTGTGAAAGGTTAGGAAATCCCGCCCTCTGCGTTATGATTGGTTACGAAGATTCTGTCTCGGCTTTGGCTGGTTAGAAACCTTGAGCATGAAGCCACGACTTAAGATTGATTAATTATCCAGTATCATGATAAACAGGTGTAAAAACAAAACTTAAGTAATTCGTAGATAATCATGTGATTAATGAAATAATATGAAATTCCATTAGTAAGCTAGTGTGAGGTTACCCTACCCCACCATCAGGGGGTCAAAACTTTTGCGAGCTACAGTACCAACAGGCTGCCATTGGTCCACCAGGGGTGCTGACCTTGTGCTCCGACCCCACACGAATAAAGAATTTCGCTGTGCAGTAATGTGCTGTATATGTGACAATAAAGGCTTAACTTAACGAACATAATGTACAACTTTTCTCGCCTGCTGTTTTTTTCATCGCTGCCTGAATCCACATCCAGCTCCGGTTTTCAAACGACTGCTACATCGGTAAGTGTTTCATGGAGGGAAGGCAAATCACGTGATTGTGTACTGTATAACGGTCAGCAGGTGGCGTTATCACCATTTTATTTACTACACACCCCTCGGGTTATGTGACGCAACGTCATGCACAAATGTAGTGAACTAGAAAGTACAGACTCGTTCAAGATTCAAGTAAATCCTATGCACAGATTGTGAGGGGAAAAAGGAAAAGGTAGAAATTTAGAAGTTAAAAATTGCGCTCGAAAGTGGTACGGCCCAAGAGCGTTGTTAAATACATATTGCACAGATGGATATTTGTTTTAGGATGTAGTGGAGTAAAAAAAAGTATCACATGCAGTAAGATTCATTCTCTACGTATAAACCGTACTTAAGTACCGTAACAAAGCAAATGTAGTTGGTTACCTTTGGTTAAAATAGAAACTATGCCTTTGTTTGTGAAAATTGATAGAGTTTCATTCAGATTGGGCGGCACGGTGGTGGTGTAGTGGTTAGCGCTGTCGCCTTGCACCGCCAGGGTCCGGGTTCGATTCCCGTCTCTGTGTGCATGGAGTTCGCATGGTCTCCCCGTGCTTGGTGGGTTTCCTCCGGGTACTCCGGTTTCCTCCCACAGTCCAAAGACATGCAGGTTAGGTTAATTGGCGTTCCCAAATTACCCGTAGTGTGTGAATGAGTGAGCGTATGTGTGTATGTGTGTGTGTCTGCGCCCTGCGATGGATCGGCACCCTGTCCAGGGTGTACCCCGCCTTATGCACTCTAAGTCTCCTGGGATAGGCTCCAGGCCCACTCCGTGACCCTGAATACAGGATCAAGCGGTATAGAAGATGAGCGAGTGGTACTAGTTAGACCTCATGTACCTGTTACATAATATAAATATGTTATCTACTTCTTTTATGAGCTCAAAAAAGACCCGAAAGTCCAGATGAGTTCAACAACGTAGTTATTATCATGGACTTATGAAGTTCGTTACATCATACTTACGAGTAACAAATCAGTAGTAAGGAATTATTGCACACACAAATCAAACTTAAACACGCAGATATGAATTTGAAGCCTTTTGCATGAGTGGAGAAGACTGAAGTCTGGCTTTCAGTACATTTCTGGAGAGTGGAGAGAAAGCCACATGCAGATAAAAACCCCCCCTGCGGAGTCCGAAGAACATTTCTTCAATTCTTTTCAATTTAGTTACAGGTTGCCTTGTGCGCCGCGAGGCTGCTTTTAAAATGCATTCACTCACAAACCTGGATCGCTGGATAATGCACAGGCCCTGGAGCAGCTTCACCTCCAACTGAGCCGCTGAATCAATCAGGTGGAACTCACCCTGTCCTTGTGCGCGCAGTCCTTCCGAGTAAAAATATCCACTTTTGGTTCTCTCTAAGCTACAGATCAGATTATGTGTGCTTACATTAAAAAAAAAATAATAATAAAATAAAAATCTTACCAAAGTAAGTCACGTTGATGCCTCACACGTGAAAAATGACCATGAGTTAACCTATGTCGTTGACTTCATGTGTGTTTTTTTTTCTTCTTGTCCTCCACATTTATATATTTATTTTTACTTGAGCACGACATGTGGTTTATGTTTCAGTGTAAGGTGCGTGCACGCCAGGCAATTTTTAACGTCTATTGTTTCCTTTGAATTAAATGGCTCTTGGTCATATTCATAATCATACGGGAACAATGTGCTGTATATATATATATATATATATATATATATATATATATATATATATATATAAACCATTAAATATACATCCATTTTAATAATGATTAAAATGAGTGTTTAAATATTTTCTGCATGAATTCCCGGACATGCCGGCCTGTCGGTGATTGAAATCTCAAGAATCCAAGATTAAACCTCAAGGATTTTAATTAGCCCTAATATTGAGCATAAAAAGCTATAGCGTTAAAGGTCCTATATTGGACTATTTCTGTAGCGTTAACACATGTCTCAGAGCTCCTTCTGCAATTTGTAAACCCCAGAAACTCCCTCTATTTCTCTCCTCCAGTGTAAATGTAAATGATCTATGTACATGTAAATCATCCACCCCGTGCCACACCCCACCAGTTGCACCGAGAGTTGAGTAACAAGCCGGTGGAAGGGTTTCTTCTAATATGACATCACAACAGGGGGGAAAACTATTTGGGTTGTTTAAGCCCTGGCCGATAGAAAAATTAAGAAAAAAAAAACCCTCTAAAAATGACCAATAAGTGATTTTTGTATAATACGTCCGCTTTAAATGTGAAGGTTTTGAATTAAGGAGAATAAAATTTGGCCTGCGCTCATTTAGATTTAAATAGGATTTCTTAAACCACGCACACGAGTGTCTCAGATTTCCTTTCAATATGATAAAACAAAAGTAATCCAGACCTGGTTCCGCTTCCAGCATTATCAATGTCTGGCAAATTGCTTTGCGTGTCTGAGAAATCCAATGGTTGCATTATTTATTGTACATAGCCACTTAAATCGAGCGTATTTCCCGATGGAAATTTGGATTTGAAGATACACAAGACGAGAATTGTCCCAAACTCGATTTCTGCATCTGTGATCTCGTTCCTCCGGGGTCAAGGGTTCGAATTCCCACCTCGGATCAGTCTGCGTGGTGTGGTGTACAGTATGCTCTCCCCGTGCTTGGTGGGATTCCTCCTGGTACTCCGGTTTCCTCACACAGTCCAAAGACACCAGGTGCAGACCAGGTGTTTCCGAATCGCCCCGTCGTGCTCCAGTAGAATGAGGGTGTACTGTAAGTGTACAGTATAAGTGCGCCGCGATGGATTGGTGTAACCCGCCTCGTGTCGACGTCTCCTTGGACAGGCTTCTGATAACCCTGTCAAGATATGCAGTAAAGAAGATGAATGAATAATCTACATACTGTACCGTTTTGTGTTTTCTATTTATTTATTTATTTATTTATTTATTTATTTATTATTCTTACTGTCACGTATGAACGGTTTCAGTTCGAGGTGACTCGGAGAGTGAATTCAACTGCGACACTTCTGAGCTTTCGCTTGTCGCAGCCCCCGGGTCAAACGAATTGAAGCGCACTACAAGTCATGAATCCTCTCACACATCTGTCACCTTGTGTAGTCAAATTACAATCACGGACAAATCTGTTTGACGGGTAAAAAGGTCAACAGGGAACAGGTGCAACCTCGAGCAGAGATGAGAGCGGCATTCTAATCAAAATATCTCTCCTCTCTGTGACCCAGCAGACTAATGTAATCATGGGCATGTTTTGCATGGATGTTTACAGACACTTAGATTTTGTAATGTCTATGAAAAGGCCACTCAAAAGGCCACCCATAATAATAATAATAATAATAATAATAATAATAATAATAAAAAGAAGAAGGTATTTTTAAATGTTTCGCAGGACAGATGGTCGCCGTGACATGAAGCGATTACACAAAGCAGTTTCCCTGCGTTTTTTTCCCCACATCAGACCAGTTCCATTTCACCACGCCTAGTTCTCATTCTCTGTAATTCGTCTCTCCAATTTGACTACATAGGGTAGCTGCTGTCATGCTGCTTGATAATACACGGGGTGTTCAGGTCAAAGCGGGACCTGCCTCGGCCGTGCAGACTAACAGAACGCAGTAATGAGCGTTCAAAAAAACTCTCTTCAGTGCTGTATGTGATTCTCTGAGACACTAATGCACAGTCGAGTCGTTTCACTAGTGCCCGGATAGCATGAATGCACGGTAGAAGGGTCTGAAATGAAACGCTGGCCTCCCAGGAACTCCTTTAATGGCAAGTGGTGCTTCTCTACCGCAAATTGGGCGGCTCGACGTTCACAGGGACGCCTGCAGCGGTCATCATTCATCATTCATGGCTGTACAGCCTCGGAAAAGTTCGCACCATTCAGTTCAAGTGGTTTACTGCAGCGAAGAGTCTTATCACTGTACTACAGTGCGCTTGAAATGTCGATTTTTTTTTTTTTTTTACGCCTTCATTCATGAGAAATTTCATCAGGCTTATTAGCATCGTAAATATGCGTCAAAATAACGTCCCCCTCCGCATCTGAGAAATGTCTTTACTTTCACCATTTTGTCCTCATTTTGGGCTTTCATCTGTCAGAGCTTTATGTTTTAATGCGGTTAATAACACTGGCGTGCATTGGTGTGAAATATCCATCCATCCATCCATCCATCCATCCACCCATCCATCCATACATTATCTAGATCATATGCTTATCATACAGCATGTAGGGTCACAGAAGGGCGTGGAAGTCAATCGACACTTTCAGAACGCCTCCTGTTTAAAAATCGCGCAGTTACGTGAGTAGACTCGAATTAATAAGTAACCATTAAAGACAGGAAGATTAATAACACCAACATCTAGGTGTGCTCCATCTGTTTGTGTGAAGTTAAACTGGCACTTCCTCATATGGTTGGTGATATACAGTACAGTAGTGCTGTATATATGCTGTAATACAGTATGGCTGTTGCAATCACTGTCCACCGACTTATCATGCTGTAATAGCAATAGCAATAGCTGTAGCACTACGTCTATTTCGTGCATAACACCTCAGCCTGCTGGGACAGATACCTAAAACAGCAGCTATGTTCATGGGTTCCCAGTTGTATTAACCGTGTAAAGAACAAGTGCATTAACAAGTCAAAGCCAAAACACTCTAACGTATAAGTAATTCGGGGACACTTACGGGGGTCATTTTGGGGGAACAAAAAAAAACAAACAAAAAAACCTTTCTTTCCATTAATTAAAAAAACTTTTTTTTTTTTTTTTGGTGTCTAATCCTGTACTAGTCTTGTGTTTGTCCAATTAAATGCGCTCCATTCCGTATATAATTGATTCATGTGCGTCTTCCAGTACACTGTTGCCTTTTCCAATTATCCCTTGTTTAAGGGAAAACGGTGCGCGCAAGGTAACCAGGCGCTGTTCAGTGCTGGAATGTTATACCGCAGACTGAGTCCAATTCTCCACGAGATTAAGGCAAGTAATAGAAGTGAATCTAGCCTGTACTGCGGTTGGTATCCCTGTGACAATCTTGTGGCTTGTTAAACTCTTTTTTTTTTCTTTTCTTAATCTGCAGTAAAGTATATTTCAAAAGCTACACACTGTAAATCAGGCAAACATTTCAATACACCATCACTTGAACTTCCTGTTTCACACGGAAAATACTGCATGTACATCAACAATATTGCTCTCAAGACATTTCATTTGGGCTTCAGTTTGTTACCTCATCATTAACAACAACAACAACAACCTTGTGAGAACGTTCTTTAGGTGTGAAAGTGGTTTAGTGAAAATAATTTCGGGAAAACAGGGATTTGGGTATTTCTTTAGGTAAGACCTCATGTAGTTTACGGACAGTTTTTTGCTCCGCCCATTTAATAATGATTGGCATTTCGATGGAACGATTGGCACTTCGACTAATGGTAAAGATATTTATTTAACTATCTACAAATTAAGCTAAATGAGAGCGAGGATAGCTCAGTCATTAAGTCATTGAACTACAATATGGAAGGTTCCAGGTTCAAACCACCAAGTTACCGCTGTTGGGCCCTTCAGCAAGGTGCTTAACTGCTCAGATGTACTGTATAATGAGATCAAATGTAAGTCACTCTGGATAAGGGCGCCCGAAATGTAAATGTTAAGGCCTTGTTCGTTCAGACTGGATCTTTTGGACACACAGTTATTCAAGAGCTCAGCATATTGAAGAGATCAGATTGGCTTCGGCTCTGTTCACACTTGCAACCCAAATACAAAACATCGTTAAACTATCTGCATTAGTTGTTGTGATACCAATGCCGGGGGCACGTGTACAGTATTGTGTGACGTTTCTGGTTTTAATCAGGGATCCATGTCCATACCCCGTTCGTGAACTTCTGCATCATCTCTGGATGTGGTTCAAATCAGATTCGCAAAGAAACATGGTTTTATTTTTTATTATTATTTTTCTTTAAATGATCATTCTGCATCTGATTCCAAGCTAACTCCAGTCTTGATATGCCAAAAATTGGATTCGGGCTCAGGGTCTGAACAAGACTTTCTTGAAGCACATTGCCTGGTTTTTACTTGTACATCAAGTAAAACAACCAGGAAGGCATTCAAAATAGGGTAGCGGTCCCTGCACACAATGTGTTGTAACATGTGAACCGTACAATTGGGAAACTCATCCTGGGGCTCTTCAGACAAGCTAAGGTTTCAAAAGACATATAGATGTTAATATATACAGTAGGTGTTATATATGGTAATAAAAAAATACAAAAAACATGGTATGATGTTCGAAGAAGATACTGTCCTCAGCAATTATTAAGGGGTAAAAGTGTTACGCCATCGTTGCTTGTTCTGTTCTCAGGTTTTGTCCCTATTCCGTTCCATGAATTTTATTTCCAGATGCAATTGAGAGTCAGCCCTCATACACCAACCAATTGTTTGGCTTCTGCATAGTCATGTGGTGAAGCAAAAATGTTTAGCATTCGTACCTTAGCTCTTTGACCTACTTGACGATTCTGGTACAGAACCCTAAAAGATGCCAGAGCCTCATCCATGTCCGCTGAGATCTTGCTATCTTTCACGCTCCTAGCCTAAATGTATCATGATGCATCCTGAGTGATGGAAAGTCTCAGATTTGTTATGAATATGGAAAAATGCATGAAAGAGAAGAAGAGAAAGGAAGTGTTAAAAACAGAGCCCCGTTTAAAAAAAAAATTTTTTTTATTTTTGTTAATAAATTCTAGGAGTGTAAGGTGATTTTCTTCTGCTGGTAATTAGCTAATGAGGTGAATTTTACACAGCGTGCGAGCGAGTCCTCAGGATTGATTGTTGTCTTGTGCCATTATATCAGTTTCTTTGCCTCAAAAACCAGTTCCTCATGTGAAACCGCTTTCACAAACGCGCGTGTCGTAGCACTTCTTCAGCGCCTTTCATTATCAGCTTGTCGCACGGCAATCGTCTAACCAGACCCTGAGACCCTAAAATTGTACAGAAGCTGTCCTCCAAGGACCTTGTTCATTACTCACACACATCAAAGCGTCACTTTGCCGGGGATCCATTTGTTAAAGCTGTCAAACGCGCTCTTATAAACGAGGCCCGAGCAAAAGAAAGGGGAAATGTGGCAGGCAGAAATTGAAACTGAAATGTTTTGTCGCAAAGTGCTACTTCCTGTCTTGCAAGCTCGTTAAAGAAAATCTGAGGATCCATTTGACATCGTCTAATGCCTCATGATGGTCAGGGATTTATGTTGTTTATTAAAATACTTTCTTGATCTTTGGAATAGATTGGTTTAGGATTAACTTTAAGCCGCTTACAATTCGATGTGAATTAATTTTGAATCTATATATGATCTGCTACCTAGCTTAGCTAGTTTCTGCACACTTTGCTTGCTTGCTAGCCCAACTTGACTGAAGTGTAACTGGCTACAGTAGTTCATATTTTGCTCAGATTTTCGCTCCTTTTTTTTTTTTTAATGATAAGAGAGCATCAAGATGCATCTTTTTTTTTTTCTTTTTGTCTTTTTTTTTTTTTTTTCCCCAAAGCCCTAATTAACATTGGGACCTGACTTCCCTGAACATTGTGTGCTGTGATGCTTTTAGAGGATGTCTTGTGGAAACCTCTGTCAAGTTTATTTTCCTTTTTGGGGGGATTGCATGCTCAGTGACATGCTTTTTTCCCCCCCTCTTACAGGTCCTCTTGCTACTTTTTGTCATCCAGAAACACAACCCCAGTTCCAAAAAAAAAAAAAAAAAAAAAGTTAGGACAGTAGGAAAAGTTGGCAATAAAAACAAAAAAGGAGGTGTTCATCTGTAAAGTCTCTTTACCTTGTACTATACTGAAAACAACAACACATTATTTGACGATTGATTTCCATGTGCATTTACTAGCTTGATGGAATGATTATCTGTTCGGACAGGGACTAATAACCATGTAAGAAATGGAAATGACAAGGTGACTGATTTGACAAAATGTCATAGTATATAAGGAGTTTCAGAGGAAGAAAGGCCTAGTCCTAGTTGATTTACCAACAAATATGCACTGGCGAATTATCCGAAACTTTCAAGATAACATTCCCCAATGTTAGCACACAGCATCTAAAGGGCAGGGCCGAAAAAAAAAAAAAAACACTTTTGAACATGCGTGAACATGCTTTCTTAAAAACTCTAATGCTTCGGTGGGAGATTTCATGATTTCATGAGTTCCTGGTAAACCTTTTTTTTAACACTATTTGCAAACTTCAGGCTTAAGGAAGCTGTACATCAAATCTCTCCACAGGCATCAAAGACTCCACGTGCATGGCTGCTAAACACGGATTACGCTCGGGTGCTAGCATGGCCTGCTACATTGGGACATTTGTGGTGCATCATGAAGTCCAGAATTGTGTAGAATTGAAAAGTGTGGAATCGAGCAGCCGAAACCCTGCATGCTGGAATAATGGGGAATCTCCTGTTAGCTATATATGCCCAAATGCTCTAACGGAAATGGTGATGCTACAACTTAGAAAACGTATTAAACATGCAGATTTCCAACAAACAATTCAAATGCCATGGAAGATCATCAAATAATGTGTTGTTTTCAACATACTGTAGCACAAGCCTTTGGGGTTGTACAGTGTTACACATTCCTTTTGACTTCGCTTTCACGTCGCCGGATTTCCTTCATGACGGCCAGCAAACTGAGTAAAATCTCAACGCGTGCACTAATATCTAAAAAGGCTTATAAAAGGTGTTTCCTGTGGTTATTCATGGATCTGAAGCTTTTACATGAAATCGGCCACCTGGCCTGGGATGCCTGAATTGTCTATCGTCCTTATGGTTCCCTAAACCGGTTCCGTATAATTCTTCGCCATTCGTGTTAAACCTTGTGAAAAAAAAGATGATCTTTCGCATAAAGATTTAGAAGCGACACACACCAGATGTGCTTACATGACGTGAGGGATGGGATCAACCATTGCGTACCTTTGCTTTGCTTGCGAGGCTTTTAGCAACAACTGAATCGATTCTGATCACGATGGTTAGAAAGCACTGAGACATGCTCTCTCATTGGAAAACAATCAACTCCATGCTAGTGCAATGCAGCCTGACTCGAAGTATAGGATCATTTTTTCTGTTAAAGCAAGTTCTGTTGTGCTTTACTCCTTACTCCATGAAGTACCATCAAGCTGTAGGGTAAATTAGAGGCTGATCAATTACTAGGCTGTGCTGCAGGATTTCACAGTGTTCTCAGCCTCATCAACTGATTAGCCACTGAGAAAGTAAACAGAAGTAAAATTAGCAACAGCACCATCCCCCTTGCCCCGTGAAAACACTCCTGCCCTAACATCTGTGTGTGTGTGTGTGTGTGCACATTGACAACCACGAACATGCAAAGATATCACGAACGTTTCTTCGAAATGCCTTCATTCTCGAGCAACATCGAGATGTTTATCTGCCAAGTGACGGCACACCGGTGTTACTGCCGGGATCTCCCGAGTTCTTGCGCGCTTACAAGAACGCGTGCGGCTTCCTGTAAAACATGTTTTCACTTCCCATTCGCACAGGCGTGAGGCAGTAGCAAACACCTAGCGCATACTAAGGAAGCCTGATGTCAGGTGATGTCATTTCCGCAACAATCGCATTCTGAACAGACTTGGAGTCTGACCACACACCAGGAAACTGATTGCCTTTTTACACGCAAGGCTTGGCGTGCTCCTGGTGCGAATCTTGGTGTGTTCTCAGTTTTTCAACAACAGTGACGGACTCGGTGGTAATGTTCGATGGGATTCTAAAGCACGTATATGAATTATAACATGAATTAAATGATGTTTTCTATCTCTGCCAGTCCCCGCCAATTCACCTGGCCACTTTATTAGGAACACACGTACACCTACTACTTTATTCATTCAGATATTAGCCAATCATATGGCAGCAGGGCAGCGTATGAAATCATGTAGGTGCAGGTCAGGAGCTTTTTACTTTCACTACTAGACAACTAAATGTCTCATATAAGGGCTGTTGGGTAGGATTGCTTTGCCAGAATTCCCTCTGTTTGAGGACGAGGATTAAGATGCTCAACAAAACATGGCTATCAGGGGCTAATGAAAATAACCAGCGGAGAATAATTTGCAATGTACAGTACACAAAACTGTTTGATTCCAGGTATCAAAAGAAATGTGATTTCACGTTCATTTTTGTGATGTCTGTGCCAGACAGGCTGGTGCGATAATATTTGAGAAACAGAGGGTATACAGTACAACAACAGAAGAACAGTCATCTGATGCACTGTAAGCTGGCGAGCTCAAGTCTATCCAGGAGGTCGGGGTACGAGTGTTTCAATGAGTTCTTCAGTTAACAGACCTGAATTCAGTAGAAATGGATATCTGCAGCAATTATACGACGCAATTTTTGTCAGATCAGAATCACAGAGGAATGTTTCCAAGACCTTGACCATGAACATACCTGAAAGACCCAACCTAGTATTGAATATGGTGTTCCTAATAAAATGGCCACAGCCGTGTAAAAGCACCGCCAGCTTAAACGAAAAACAGTGGAAATGCTTGCATGGCCTAAACTTGAAATGACAACAGCTGAGTTTAAGTGGGGCTCAAGGCTGCCTCCTTCTGTTTACATATTGGTGTTGCACAGCTGGCACTGAATTTTAAGTCCCCATTAATGGGCTCAGTTATTACTATTATTAAAGTAACATTAAGGTTATTTAGATTTAATTGTTGTATATAGGCTGCGAATCTGTGCACCCTGGAGGCTTGTGAGCAAGCGACTGAATCTCAATTAAATCAGGACATTAAATATAAAGGCGCATTTTAATTAGCACACGGAATTGTCTTAGGCTTGCAAAGTGTGTGTGTGTGTGTGTGTGTGTGCATGCGTGCATGTTTATGCCTCTCCTCGGGGGCATGAGTCAATCCAGCGCCTTTACACATCCTTTGCAGCTTGTTTTGATCGATGGCAGCGCATTTTTGATTAAAGTGTGATGAATCTGCATATCAAATCCCTGACAGTGCTGATAGATCGGGGCTACAGTAGATATTTTAGATGAAAATACAGAATATGTCTGACAATGACTTAACTGCGAGGTGCTTGGTTGACCTTTATTCGTCAGAATATAACAGACACTAAATACGTTTTTTTGCTTTGATAAAATAGGTCGATTAAAAGGGGGGCAAAAGATTTAAGCTGACAACAGTTTGGTCACTCAATTTAAGCTTTAAGATGCCAAATAAACCGTTATTGTCTGTCTTGTGGGGCTAACTGGGTTAAAAAGCCTCACACTTCCTTTTTAAAAGAACACTAAAGTTATTGATAGCATTTGAATTAGCATGATTAGCATTAAGACTGAATACAATTTTTTTTTAGTTTGCTTCACTTTTTTTTAAAAAATACATTACAAGCCAGAAATATTTGAAAATCTTTTTTAACATGCTAATCAAGATGCTAAACTTGTGCATCAAGAGAGCAAATGAGACTCTCATGAAGTGAAGTGTCACTCTGTCACTTCATACACAAATGCTAGTGAGACAATGAAACTAGCATGACTTGTGATTGTGCTTACGTTAAAATTCACACACACAAAAAAAGTTAACATCTCTAACGATAAAATAAGGCCAACCATGGTCTCAGCTGTAATTAGCATACATGCTGGTTTCTTTTATTTTAGGAATAAACAATGTGCTAGCTAAGATGCTAAAAAAGCTGTGACTGTTACCCTAAATAACTAGTCATACCTTAGCATTAGTATTAGCTTTATGTATAATATTTTGCTTTAATTAGCATTGCTAGCCCTTCAGATGAGACTAGTGGTATAAAAAAGCACAAACCTGTTGACGTTGACATACTGTACAGTGAATTCCTTTACTGCTGGTGTATAGCCTTTTTGTATCGTGTTGCTTCCTGCTTCAATTAATTTCTCACATAAACATGCTAATTCAAAGGAAATGCTTATGAAAATTTGGGATTTTACACATAAACCCTAATTAGCATGACTAGACATTTTGATAGTTGCTTTGCTCTTTTTGAGCCTTTTGTATTTTTATCAGAATATAAGCTTGGATTCTATATTAGCGCAGTGACACCAAAGGATCTGAGTTACAGGATGAACATACATTTGAGGCAAATCACAAGGTTAAACCTTTAAAACATTTAAAACTTGCACTTTACATCAACTTCTCTCCAGCGCAGCTAAAAATGCTAAACAAACTAGTGATAAATGGACGCTAATTTTAGTGTCAGACTGATTAATGGCCATCGGGCTAATCTGTCTTCACCAGCTTTTATTTGCTATTAGCAACTTTTGCACGTTTAGATGACTTCTTATTTGTTTTAAATGTCTCAAAGATGTCGTGCCATAAAACACGGTGCCCTGAAGGATTAAACGCTAGCAGTCAAGCTCCGCAGCTTAAGCTAAGGTGACTCAAAACTGACACGCCCGTGACGTCCTGTCAGTCTTGAGCGATGCGCTAGTAAACACCGTGTGACGTTTTTTTTTCTCTCTATTGCAGGTCTAGAAAATGTTCATAGTCCCAGTGGTAATCAGTCGCAGGTGCCAATAGTGATGGATTCTTTCATGCTAGAGGCCCGTAGGCTTGACCGCCCTCTCAAGCACACTCGTTGATCAATGAGCATTTTCTTTCTAAAAGATCTTTCTATCCACTTTCATGCTGCTGGAATTGACACCCACTTTAGCGCAAGCTGGATGAATAGAATCTGGGAGGGAAAGAAAAAAAAAAAAAACGAGAGAAAAAAAGAATACCATTGTTAATGCAAATTTCAAGTCTCTCGCAGATCACAGTGCATTTGAAGTGTTAATTTGGGCTCGTCAGAAAATTAATGGGGGATTCTTGATTAGAATAGGCGTTTTTATGCTAGGCTGCCTTTATTCAGCCATTCCAAACAAATGGTCTCCCTGGCTATGCTCGCAGCCATCTGTATATACAACACAATTAAAATTTGATTAGGCAATTTCCGTTAGTCAAAGCCATGCTGTTCAGTGCATGCATATTCCTTTTTTCTGAACCATTACAAGCTTAGCAGTCCAGAAAAGAAAAGAAAAATACTGTGATTCCGCAAAAAGAGAAGACATTTAAAATTAGTCATGGGCAATTTCTCTTTCTTAAGAAGCTCAAGCGAACAAATCTGTGTTGTATACTTTTGAATTCTACACCACATTGTTCTGGGTTATGCACATTTTGGGGTGGGGTAATGTGTAGTGTATGTCTGAAAGTGTGGTGTTTCAGACACACATTACTCTCGAGTGAGAGTAAATGCCTAGGGTTCGCATGAGCATGAGAAATCCCAGATTGACCAGGTTGGTACTCGGTTGATTTTCCCACCTTTTTCTTCATTCATTTCCACTCTTCTCTTTGAAATTCTTTTCTTTGCATATCTCAGCATGTTAGAAAACCGAAGTCAGAGCACAGGGTTAAGGCCCTTGTCGGGGGCCCACAGTGGCAGCTTGGTGGAGCTTCTGACCTTAACGCAGAGCCTTAACCCCCTGAGCTGCCACTGGTCCATATATTGCTAGCTATTCGTCTCTGCCACAGTCCACCCTCAGATTTACCAACTCACTTCTTGCATGTCATAATCATTTAAAACAGTCTAGTTGAAACCTTGGTCTTGACGCTTTTTGGTGGTTCCACAAATGGTGTCCAGCTTCTTAAATGGTTCTGGGTAACTTCCGAATTTCCAAAATGCCTTGTCTTTGTGGACAACCAGACGGTACCAAGTTTTTATCTACACTTAAGGTTCTCAAGTGCTTTACAGCGCCATCAGTGGCATTTGCTGGTTTACAGAAAGTATGATGTTTCTGAAAGGAGTAGGAGAGTTGTGTAATTTTTGTCTCTGGCACAATCCACCCTTGGATGTGCCAACAACCTGACTCTTATGGCAACAAGTTTTGGAAAGCAAATGGTGGTGCATGTCATAATCATGTACAACTGACAAAGTCTAGTTGAAACCTTGGTCTTGATGCTTTTTGGTGGTTCCACAAATGGTGTCCAGCTTCTTCGATGGATCTGGGTAACTTTCTCATTTCCAAAATGCCTTGTCTTTATGGCATCAGTGTCATGTGCAGGCTTAGAAAATATATGACTTTTCTGAAAGGACTAGGAGAGTTGTGTAGGGTCTAATTTTTGTCTCTGGCACAATCCACCCTGGGATGTACCAACTTGATGACCCTTATGGCAACAAGTTTTGGTACATACATTTTCTCATGAAAACTATGGGGTGCTATTTACTTCTTGCATGTCATAATCATGTACAACTGGCAAAGTCTAGTTGAAACCTAGGTCTTGATGGCTTTTTGGTGGTTCCACCAATGGTGCGGTCCATTTAATTTGAGATTAAATGGATCTCAAATTTTTGTCTTTGGCACAGTCCACCTTCTAATGTACCAAGAACCTGACCCATTCCCACACCCACATCACCATCAATGGAATTTGCAGGATTACAAAATGTATAACGTTTCTGAAAGGGGTAAGAGAGTTGTGTAGGGTCTAAATTAAGTCGTGAAGTCACATCAAGGGATGCATATTAGAAAGTTAGCGACAGTATGTACTTGTTATGTCTGATGTATTGATGTACCAGGGAGCAGGATAGACCTTTCCTGTCCAAACAAAGTTCAGTCCCCGGGTTGCATGTCCTGCTCATGGACCTTATGTAGTATATACACTGATGCTACCTGAATCATGCGCTTTCTCCAGGTCCTACAACCTGAATGTCATTCTTTTTGACAAAAAAAACTTTCCTGTGCCAACAGTCCTACATGGCATTGTGCCATACATTATCTAAACGACAGAAACTGCAGCAACTGCTTGAGAAGGTCTCTGGGAAAAGATGGTTGGATTCTTTGCAATTCAGCTGATTCTCACCATCCCTGGTGGTTAAGAGGGCTGAAATCGAAGGCTAGTTACATATGTACGTTGACGGTGCCTCATTATTCAGAACCAGGTGAGATTTTAGGAATAAATGGTGACAGTATTGCACCTAATGGTCACTGCAGGACTTTGCTAGAAGGAATTGCAAGCCTGCATTCACATAAACAAGAACTAATCCAGGTCGTTCTCACTGCCTCCGGTGAATACCCTGGGTTTATACCGTAGAATCAAACAAACGAGTATTTAAGTCAATTTTATACCAAAAGGAGCTGATTAGCAATTAATTTGATGTTAATAGTTCAGCAGTAGCTATAACAGTGGAGAAGGTGTAAAAACTGATGGTTTATTTAAAAAAAAAAGTTATTTATTTATTCTCCAGATCCCTAAATTTTCCAACATATTATTCAGTTATTCATCCTACAGCATATTATACAGTAAGTATATCATGCATTATTTATGTACTAGTAGTTACAAGGGTGAGGAATGTTAATGTTGACCTACAGGCAGACTGTGAAAGTTTAAGAGGGTAAAAAGTTTATAATATGTACGTATGCATGTTGTAAGCAACATGTAGAAACATTTTGTTGTTGTTGTTGTTGTTGTATATAGGATCTGTATCAGCTTGCAATGTATTGAAATGTAGCATAGCTTCATGCACTTACCAACATGAATGCCAAATGTCTAGCTGCAGTAAGCGAAGCACTGCGCAGTGAAACCACACAGTGATTGATTGACCTCGTAGACGAACACGATATACCGCAATGTAACCATGTGGTGTTGTATAGCATATTGGCTAAGTTGCACATTTCGCGAGGTTCAATCTCCGCTTGAGCTGAGGAATGACATCATTTCGAAGTAGATGCGGGAGATGATACAGAGATCCGTTTCGCTGAGTGCTTGATGTCCTCGGCTGGATCCCTTTCACAGAGCCGGGATAGGCTTTTTACTCCCTGCACTTTGAAGAATCGTTCTCATGCACTAACTGCATTTCCTTCACACAAACCAAATCTAATCTTACACGGTGTTCAAAGTGTTTTTTTTTTTTTTTTTTTTTTCCTCCCCCAAGAATGGGTATAACTTTCATATGCGCAGTAGAACATCTGAACCACCAGAAAACTCTACGACTTTTTATGCAATTGTGTCAGACAAAAAAAAAAAAAGAAAAAAAAAAAAAAGTTAAATACTGTATGTCGATTTTGAAATATTTGATGTACTGTACAGTATGTGTGCTGATTCTGGGTCTGATTTTGTTCAAACAGGTTCTTTTCCCATTCACCAATTTCCAGGAACATTCATCGTCATGTTAATAAAGGAAATTTAGTTAACTAAAAAAAAAAGTAGTAACTTTGATGTTGAACTCAAAAACCCAGAATGCAGTGCAGTTACGTGATACGGTCTGTTCAAGTCAATCTGGGACTTTTCATAGTGAAGCACAAGAGAACACAGATACTGTATGAGAGTAAAGACTCCCTTTATTTCTCGATATAATCCCCTGCTATACAGTACTAATGCGCTTATCCCAGTGTTTCACTAGTGCTTGGACAGCACCAAGGTTAAAGGTTTTTTAAGTATGCACTTTGAGACCATGATCAGACTGGCCGCTTCATGTCTAAAGCGCTAGCATCCCGTGAACTCCTTTACTAACCCGTTAAAGGTGAAGCAATGGCTTGGAGTGAGGTCAAGACTGTACGGAGGATGTGGCAATAACTCCCAGCCGAGTTCCTCGATTTTTTCAAGGATCAGACGTGATTGAATGTTGAATGTTCACGGGAACGACTGCAGTGGGCTCCGAGCCACATCGGCCGGGATCGTCATCCAGGGACAAGTGGAGTTCTTTAAGATGTTTGTAAAATTCAAACGTTCCGCTGCGGCTAAGTGTCTCATCAGCGTACTGTGCTTGAAGTCTTCTGTAAATGTCAATCGGTTTTATGGCTTCATTCACTAGAAATGTCATCACAATTCCTGGCTTATGAGGATACCAGTAGTGATAATGGATCAACAACAACACCACCATCACCAAAAAAAAAAACCTCAGAATTTCATTATTTTCATAATAATACTACTACTACTACTACTAATAATAATAATAATAATAATAAAAGAAAACACATGCAACTCTATTTTTACGGTTTAAAACAAAGAAACACAAAAAGCCTTGGCTGTGGAATTGCCCCCGCGTGCCACAGTTGATCCATAAATGCTCGTTTATAAATCAGTACATAAATGCTAACACTGCATAACAATGCTCAATGCTTAGGGTGTCTGAAAATCCCCGAAGTATCTGGCCTCTGACCCGAACATCTGTTAGCTGTTGGCATCATTTTTTACAACCCTCTCAGCACCCGGAGGTGCGATGCTTTTTGTGCAGATTTATACGCTGTCAGTGACACTGGGACAACATTTTTTTTTTTGTTTTTTTTTTTTAGCGTGTGTTACTGTAATGCTACAAATTCACCGGGTTAGCAAACAGCTGTCTAGCAAACCATTGTCTTTTCTCTCTCTCTCTCTCTCTCTCTCTCTCTTTTTTTGTAATTTTTTATTTTCTGCTTTTAAACAAACAGCACGCTGTCTGAGGTTCAGCTCAAATGAATCAGTTTGCCCCCTCCTTTATGCTGCTTTGTGGAAATCCATGAGGCAAACAGTAGATTAAGAAAAAGTGAATAGGGACTCTAATCTCTTAGCCCACACAAAAGGGAAAAGCGCTTCTCTTTAAAATGAAAAGGACGGTATAAATGAGCTTAAAAACGGCGGCCAGGTGCAGCTTTTATAGGTATTGAGACGAGTTAAAGGGATAGCTTGGTCGAACGGGAAAAACGGAGCTGGTCAGCCAAGACACATTGGTCAAAAAAGTTAGCTTTTCATTTTTTTTGTTTTTTTTTTTTAATGGCACGATGAGGCTAAAATTGTCAGCATATAAAGGATAAACCATAATATTATACTGTATGACTTCCCCTTGAAATGTTCTTCTTCAGAGCGTCATGGCTTACCGCGAATTTACACGATCATTCCAGACTTTTCTGGCATTTACCATTTATATATTTCATTTCAGAGCTACAGCGCGGCAAATGTAGCTAACAAGTAGCTGCAAGTTTTACTACTTTTTGATAGCGTTCATACTGAAGATAAGTGTTTCATAGTGTTAGAAATGACATTCACCGGTGTCAATACTTGTTAACCACACTAGACCATTAAATCCACCCATTCAAATTTTATTCGTCACACACATAAGAAATGTTACCATAATAAACTATACTACTGTACATACCATAGTATACAGTATTGTAGTATTACCGGTATTTCATACATTACTATGGTGATACTGTGGTAGTACTATGGTGTGGACCACATACGGTACAGCACTGGCACTTATTGTGTATCACAGTGGCTACCAAACATCATCAGGTATCTAATATGGTATGTTTGTACTGGACATACTGTCCCATATTACATATGGTATGTTAGTAAATGCTACTAGTATAGTATAGTACAGGTGGTACCGTAGTATTGTACTGTATGTGATATTAACGGATTTTTAACATACATCACGGTATTGATATCAACAAAATGGTACCATGCTGTAAAAATATTACCGTTGTGGTACATTAACATGGGGCTAGTGATGGCTCAGGTGGCCAAGGCACTATGTTGTTATTTGAAGGATCTGGGTTGGAGCCCTGCTGCTGAAGGGTTTCCACTGTTGGGTCCTTGGGCTCTACTGTATCTTTAACCCTACACTCACGCCATACTACCCAGCTACTGCATGCAATCCTGGTCCCAAGCCTGGTTAAACGATTGGAAATTTTGCTTCAGGAAGGTCAGCTAGCATGAAACTTGTGTGTGCGGACCGGATGGTATGCGGCGATGACCCTTTGACGAGAGCAGAAAAGAACAAAAAACATTTTGACAGCATCCTGGTACGTGTTCTATAGTACCATATGTGCCATGGTACAGCACCATAGTAGAACCATATACCCTAGTGTGTACTGCACCAGCAAAGGAAATCCAACAAACAGGGGGAGAACGTGCAAACACCATGCACACAGAGGCGGGAATCGAACCCGGACCCTAGAGGTGCAAAGCGACCGTACTGATGAAATAAAATTTAAACTTGAAACTGAGTCATAAAATCAATCAAATTCAAATAGAAATTTTAATTAATCAGAAACCAAATTTACAGATAAAAAAAAAAAAAAAAAAAGTTTTAATGTGTAAGAAATACAAAAGTATAAAGGTAGAAAATTATATAAAAATATACTGAATATATATATAAAAATATAAAAAATACTGTGTGAGAAAACAAATGTTTTTCCGCTGATATTCGAGATGAACGACCAAGCTGGGTGAAATCGCGAAACTTGAATGGAATTTGTCTATTCCTTTAAACACAAAGTGCTTCATGTCTAAATGCATATACTATGTAGTCCAGTACTTCACAAGTAGAAGAAATAGAAGAAGAAATAATGAAAAAGTGAAAAAGATCAAAATAAATAAATAAATAAATAAATAAATAAATGAAAATATGTAAAGACAGACACTACAGAAGGCAGTTATACACAGCTTGCTTACCTGAACTATCGCTTCCACTCATCAGGTTGCTGAGTTTTCTAAGTATTTTAAAGAAAACAGACCAAACCCAAGTATTTGCTGAGAGCAGAATTATACAGCAATTATTCCTCTTTGTCCTGAGAAGCGCCACTTATTCGCCGTTCGTCATTAAAGTGAAAACAGCACTTTAAGAGAATTTCCATGAGCAAACTGGCAATTAAAAAAAAAAACTAAACACAAACACAGAGTGCTAAAAAATGTGCCACGTGCTTTTGTCTTGTTTCTGTCTTCCTTCCGTCTTTGTGTCTTTCTCGCGTTGGTTTGTTATCTGATTGTGTTCACCGGTTTGGTATCGTACAGTGGTACCAAAGCACTATGGTACTCTGGAAAATGTACCCGGACAAAGTCAAAAACATGTTACACAGTATTGGTGCTGATTGTTTTTCATGTTTTATATATACTGTCTTATGCAAAAGTTTAGGCACCGTTGATAAATAACAGATTTTGGTCATTTTTTAAAATTGAAAAGATGTTAACACAGTCTCTCTTGGAAATGGAAAAAGAAAGTGCACAATAGTTTCAGCAAACATTGATGCATAGTTACTTCTTATGTAAACCATAAATTGAACAAAAATAAAAAATAAAAACATTATTACGGCACTGTGCAAAAGTTTGGGCACCCTAAGAGTTCCCGAGTCAGATTATTTTCACAAGGTTTCCGACCTTAAACAGCTGATGAATGGCAACAGCTGTCATTAGTAAATGTCAATTACACTCACTCATCTTCTATATCACTTATTCCTGTATTCTGGGTCATGGGGGGCCCTGGAGTCTATCCGAGGAGGCTTAGGGCACAAGGCAGGGTACACCCGGGACAGGGTGCCAATCCATCGCAGGGCACACACATACATTCATACTTGGGATCGCCAAGTAGCCTAATCTGCATGTCTTTGGGAGGAAACCCACCAAGCACGGGGAGAACATACAAACTCCATACACACAGAGACGGGAATCGAGCCTGGCTGGGAATTGAACCCACACCCTGGAGGTGCAAGGCGACAGTGCTGACCACTACACCACCGTGCCACCAGTGCCAATTTCAAAGCTTTACAAATACGTTGACTCTTCATACCTTGTGCACATGGCTTCGTCAAGGCTACAAGAAGATAGTAAAACGTTGTCAGCTTGCAGTTTACACAGTGAGAAATGTAATTAAGAGATGGAAGTTCAGGGGAATAATGAATAATGCAATAATCAAGATGACATCTGGAAGGCCGAGAAAACTCTGGGAGAGAACTGCTTGTATGTTGGTCAGAAAGACAAATCAAAACCCTCATTTGACTGCAAAAACCTGCAGGAAGATTTATCAAACCCAGGAGTGATGGTGCACCGTTCCACAAGACCTTCATGGAAGAGTCAGCAGAAGAAAACCTCACCTGCGTTCCCATCATAGAATCCAACGTCAGAAGTATCTACAGAAATATTAACAGAACATCTAGAGAAGCCTGATGTCTTTGGGAAACAAGTGCTGTGAACTGATGAAGTTAAAATAAAACTCTTTGGCCACAATCAGCAAAGGCATGTTTGGAGAAAAAAGGAGCAGCATTTCATGAAAAGAACACCTTGCCAACCATTAAGCATCGAGGTGGATCTATCATGCTTTGGAGTTGTGTCACAGCCAGATGTGGTGGAAAGAATGGATTCCACTAAATACCAGCAAATTCTTGAAGCAAACATCACACCATCTGTAAAAAAGCTGAAGCTGAAAAGTGGACGGCTTCTACAACAGTCCAATGAACCTAAACATACCTCGAAATCTACTATGGAAAACCTCAAGAGACACGAGCTGAAGGTTTTGGAACGGCCATCACAGTCCCCTGATTTAAACATCATTGAAAATTTGTGTGTAGATCTTAAAAGAGCTGTGCACGCAAGACCACCAAAGAATATTACAGAACTAGAAGCCTTTTGCAAGGAAGAATGGGAGAAATTCCCAAGTACAAGAATTGAAAGACTTTTAGTAAAAAGCGTTGGCAAGCTGTGATATCTGCCTGAGGAGGGGTTACTAAGTACTGATTATGTAGGGTGCCCAAACTTTTGCACAGTGCCACAACAATGATTTAATTTTTTTATCTTTGTTCAATTTATGACATAAAAAGTAACTATGCACCAATGTTTGCTGAAAATATTGTCCATTTTTTCCATTTCTAAGAGAGACTGTGTTAACATCTTTTCATAAAAATAAAAAAATCACCAAAATCTGTTATTTATCAAGCGGTGCCTAAACTTATGCATAAGACAGTTATAGTTTTATGACACAAATATTAGTTTTCACAAAGTTTCCTGCTAAACTGCTTTTAGATCTTTGTTTCAGTTGTTTCTATGATGTACTGAAATATAATTACAAGCACTTCATACGTTTCAAAGGTTTTTATATTACATGACATATGCAAAGAGTCAGTATTTGCAGTGTTGGCGCTTCTTTTTCAGGACCTCTGCAATTCGACTGGGCTGCTCTCAATCAACTTCTGGGCAAAATCCTGACTGATAGCAACCCATTCTTTCATAATCACTTCTTGGGAGTTTGTCAGAATTAGTGGGTTTTTGTTTGTCCACCCGCCTCTTGAGGATTGACCACAAGTTCTCAATGGGATTAAGATCTGGGGTGTTTCCAGGCCATGGACCCAAAATTTCAACGTTTTGGTCCCCGAGCCACTTAGTTATCACTTTTGCCTTATGGCACGGTGCTCCATCGTGCTGGAAAATGCATTGTTCTTCACCAAACTGTTGTTGGATTGTTGGAAGAAGTTGCTGTTGGAGGGTGTTTTGGTACCATTCTTTATTCATGGCTGTGTTTTTGGGCAAAATTGTGAGTGAGCCCACTCCCTTGGATGAGAAGCAACCCCACACATGAATGGTCTCAGGATGCTTTACTGTTGGCATGACACAGGACTGATGGTAGCGTCACCTTTTCTTCTCCGGACAAGCCTTTTTCCAGATGCCCCAAACAATCGGAAAGAGGCTTCATCCGAGAATATGACTTTGCCCCAGTCCTCAGCAGTCCATTCGCCATACTTTTTGCAGAAGATCAATCTGTCCCTGATGTTTTTTTTTGGAGAGAAGTGGCTTCTTTGCTGCCCTTCTTGACACCAGGCCATCTTCCAAAAGTCTTGGCCTCACTGTGCGTGCAGATGCGCTCACACCTGCCTGCTGCCATTCCTGAGCAGCTCTGCACTGGTGGCACTCCGATCCCGCAGCTGAATCCTCTTTAGGAGACGATCCTGGCGCTTGCTGGACTTTCTTGGACGCCCTGAACCCTGAAGTTCTTGATGGTCCTATAAATTGTTGATTGAGGTGCAAACTTAGTAGCCACAATATCCTCGCCTGTGAAGCCATTTTTATGCAACGCAATGATGGCTGCACGCGTTTCTTTGCAGGTCACCATGGTCAACAATGGAAGAACAATGATTTCAATCATCACCCTCCTTTTAACATGTCAAGTCTGCCATTCTAACCCATATAAATAAATATTTTTTTCATGAGTATTGATACAACAATTTGTGTAAGCATCTTGAAGAAGATGATGTGTAAAATTGGTCTCTTAAAAAAAAGCCAAAAAAAATAAAAAATCCGTAGTGTCCGTAACCATGTCAAATTCATGTTGCAATATCTTAACAATTTAGCATTTTAGAATAATACACTTTTTCAGGTTTATGTCTTTTCATGTGAAATCTAAATTGGCCAAGTTTCATCTGAATGACCATTAAATACCATAATTCATAATTTCATATAATAGTTTGGTACTGCCTGTCGTATACCTATTAGTTATATGTACAGTACTAACATATCTAATATGGTACAGTATGTACAAACATGTCATAGGAGATTCCTGGAGGACATGGTAGCCACTGTGGTCTGCATGGTATTCATCATTCATCACAAGGATTGTAGAACACCCCAGAGTACTACCATGGTACACAGTCAAGTACCTACCCTGTTTCCTGCAGTACCACTGTAATACTATGTTATGTATAGTATGTATTATAGTTGCAATATTTCTTACAGGTATTTATAATAGTATTTCAGCTTACTTCAGGATATAGACAAAGTTGGTCAGCTAGAGACTTGCTCATAGTAGTGCTTTTTGTAGGCGCGGGAAAATGCTTGGCCACTACCCTAAACTGTACATGATGTCAGATTTAAAAGAATTTACACAAGCCGATATATAGTTATACGCAACGCATAGCAACAGTGGTCTTGCTTGTTTTTTCCCCTGTGCGCTTGGAGTGAGTTAGCCACAGCGGGGAGGTTCTGCCATTCATCCTGCGCTGAGAATGTGAGCTCCTTATTAGAGCAGCGTGACATCTTGGTGTGACTTTCTTAACGTTTGATGAGGCTGTCACCTTTGATATCCCTTAGCTTTCTCCTGCCGTTCGGGGCTCGTAAACAAGATTAAAATTTGAGCAAAGCAGGTCGTAACAATAAATCTCATCAGTCATAAAACATTGCAGCTTGTTTCGCCGAGCCGCTTGACGGATTGATACTTCGGCAACATTGTTATCGGCGCACGAGCCCGGCAATGCTGCTCGAAACCCTTTTCCAGGAACCTTGCTGTCCGCAGGTTTTCCGATGCTAATGCAAATTGACAAAGGCGTACATAACTCATAAAAAAGGCTTTACATAAGTATTGGGAGAGGAAAATAAAAGGACTCAAACGACAAAGGACATTATTTGGACACTAAGTCTTTTTTTTCTCATTTAACTATCACGGTATCGCACACATGACTCATAAAAAACATACAGAAGTATTGGCCTGCATTAATATTTACCACATTTTCCCTCCTCCACAATTTCTCTGCGATAAATGTGGCAATAGTCCCAGTCGAGTTTCTGTAACGTGCAAGCGGTGCCGGTGAATGATTGTGTGTACAGTTACCACAGACAGATGAGTCTCTTATGGAACAAATTTGGCAACTCTTTGGCAACAAATTATCTCTCAGTATCTCTCAAGGATCAGGCTTTTCACTTGCTGAATGTTCACAGGGACGACTGCAGTGGGCTCAGAGCTGCCTCGGCCAAGACCGTCATTCACAGAGGTATAGCCTTCTTTGAAAATATTCTATATTTGAAAATAAAGTCTTCTGTAAATGTCAATTGCTTTTACACCCTTATTCATTTGACTTGAATGTCCCTTGTACAGTACAGTACAGTACAGTATTCAGTGGAACCTTGGATTACGAGCATAATTTGTTCCGGAAGTGGGCTCTTATTCCAAAATACTCGTAAACCAAATAGAATTTTCCCATAAGAAATAGAGAAACATCAAATTATTCGTTCTACAGCCCAAAACAATAAAGACATAAAAATAATTAATACAATGTATGAAGTAAAAATAAAACAAATTAACCTGCACTTAATATAAGTAAAAAAAAAAAATCCCAACAGATAAGTGTTTCCGTTTGTGCGTGCAGGCGCCGTGTATTTGTATGTGTGTGTGTGCAATTAGCCCCTCGCCTTGTCTTAAACAGTAAAACTCCTCCTCCCTCCCCCCACCTCGCTTTTTAAGTTTCACAACTAACACACACAACGCAAACACTGTTTTGACAGGGAAAAAAAAAGAAGAAAGAAATCTCTCTAATGACACCCGCGTGAGCGCATACTAACGGAATCACTGCTGTAAAGTGAAACAAAAACAAAAACAAATGAACCAGCAACTTACCTTTGAAAAGAATCGCGACAGAGCTGAGTTTTCTGTATAAAGAAAGCGTGTGTGTGAAGCCGGGGAGAGTGTGTGTGCGTGTGTCGGTGTCAAATTACGCGCACACACAAATAGGGTGGTGAGTAAAGTGTGTGTGTGGGGGGCACAGTGTCAAATTACGCGCGCACACACATACTGTAGGAGGGAGAGGGAGACCTCTCCAGTAAGAGACGAGCACTAAGACGCAGCAGGGGAGACGATTACCCATAATTCCCGCTGCGCAAGAAAGAGAGAAAAATCATTGGCTCAGTTGTGATCACGTGACGCTCTGTGTCCAAATAAGAGGCTCATACGTGATAACTGTACACGATCCTCGGCACTCGTAAACTAAGATTTTTGCCCGGTTTCCAATTCAAAATGTATTAAAAATCTTTGCTCGTCTTGCGGAACACTCGTAAACCACGTTACTTGCAATCCGAGGTTCCACTGTATAATGGATTATAATATAATTACAATATAGAAATCTTAAATATAGGAATATAGAGGTAAACATGCAGCTTGCAAAATTATGTATCCCCCCCCCAAAAAAAATAAATAAATAAATAAATAAATAAATAAATAAATATTCAATATTGCTGTGGAACCTCAACATTTGCAAGTAACCAGTTGCTACCAGACATCATGTAGTTACGTAGTTGAAAGAAGTTGACCTGTGCGCCATTACAGTGGCATGTAATCTCAGAATAATGCCTGGTTGCACATACCTAAGAAAAGAGAATCATGAAGATCAAGAAGTTGTACAACGCTCATGGTTTAAATACAGAAAACAATATGCAGCTTGTGTAAAAGTAGAGATATTTACAGAAGCAACCAAGAAGACACGGGTACCTCTGAGCACAATGCTACCCCTACCATGCCTCACATATACAGTACCTACCTATCTAGAAAGGAATTTAGGAAGAACTAAATATTTCCCAGCACTGGTATTGCAGCAGTTAGCACACTGTGACAATGAGCACTCTTTTACCCACGATGTGCGGCGCTCTTCCTCCCGCGCATAAATGAACTATTTAATTAACTCGGCCCACGCGGCGACCACAGCACTCACTGGGAACATCTCAGGAAGCGGCTCATCAAAGCGTACGCTTCGAACATGAATAGGGGTGATGTGTGAATGTCAGGGGGCCACCGAGATCAAACAAAATAAAGATCATTAGAGCGCTATCCTCCAACGTCCCCACGCGAACCAGGCTTTCGACTGATAGCTTAATGATATGGAGCAGATAAACAACTTATTTTACATATCAAGGAGCCAACTGAGTGAGGTGTAACGTTGAAGAATGAGACTCAGCAGGGACGTGATCCATTTAGGAGCACACGGAAGAGCGAGTTCGTGGATGTGTGGAGCAGGGGGAGACGAAGTGCAGGATTTCCTAAAGCATGCAAAAGAGAAAACAAGAAATAATAGTAATAATAACAACAACAACATAACAACAACAACAACAACAACAATAAAACCAATAATAGATAATGATAATAATACTGTAGTTATTATTATTATATTTATAATAATAATGTTTATTTTTCTAAATTGATTAGCCTTCATCTAATAAAACAGACATTTAAAAAATTGTCCCAAAAATTGTGTGCGAAAGTATTGGCACCCTTAAAGAACCTTCGATATTTCCACAGATATAACATCACCGGCCTGGATATTGTACGGTATGAATATTATGATGAATATTCATTTATTTTACTTTTGTTGTCATTGTCCATTTCCTGTTCCTTCTGGGTATAAACATGAGGTTTCACTATTAGAATACTTACTCTCTCACTCATTCTGTATACCACTTATCCAGTACAGGGCCCAATCCACTGCAGGGACAAAGGCCACAAAAGTATTTTTATTTGTTTATATAAATATCATGATACAAATATTTATCATAATATTTATATAACATCCAGGCTGGTAATGTTATATCTGTGGAAATATTGAAGGTTCTTTAAGGGTGCCAGTACTTTCGCACACAATTTTAGGGACAGTGCACACACACAGACCATTTGGAAATTCCAATTAGCATACTCTTAGGTCTTTGGACGGTGGGTATGGAAACCGGAGTACCCGGAGGAAACCCATTACACACGGACCTGAGGCGGGAATCGAACCCTCGGCCATGGAGGTGCGAAGTATGTAAAATATATATCTAAAATATATATTACTAAACAAATTGTATAAAGTCAGGAACAGTTGACGGATATTGGACCCAAGGATCGCGCGGTTATCGATTGTTGGACGGCAATCATTTTGAAACTATTATATTGTTATGGACTGTTGATGAAAGCAGCCGAGATCACAAACCTTATTACAGACCTGTGATCTGAACTAAGCGTGGTGTTTCCAGCCCCGTTAGATGTTCCAGGAAGAGGCTCAGTGCTGTTATTCTCCCTGACGTTTCCACAACCGCATGTCCGACAAATTATTAATCAACAAAAAAGTGCTGTCAAAATATTCATCAAATATTTATGGCTGCAGTTTACTTTACATTGGGTAAAGAGAGCGTGGTATTGATGGCTCATGAGAGATGATCAAATAGCTCCATCTCTCCAAGATAAGACAAACGATCCATATTTCATAATTCCGACCTCTCCCTTCGAACGTGTCGTGTAATAACTCATAAATCGAATTTGCCCCGTAATGGACTACTGGGAGGTTATATATTCACATTAAACTCCATGCAATCCGCTGTCTAGAGAAGACCAGATCTGCTCTGCTCCACGAATGGCTCGTGTCCCACATGGTTAGATATAATTACAAAAAGGAAAGAAAGAAAGAAAGAAAGAAAGAAAGAAAGAAAGAAAGGACTGCAATCCCAAAACCTTCCACTTCATCTATAATTAATATGTATTAAATGACTTTTCTCATTTCGTGCAAATACAAAACATTAGGCCTACTGTTTAAGAAGAATCAATGGTTGATTATGTCTAATTACTGTATACCGCGCGGCTGTTGAAGCCTTGATTCTGATTGTGTTGATAACTGATAACAACATAAATTGTAGCCATAAATCCATAAAATGATCATCATCTCATTCAAAAATAATATACGAGGCATGTTCAAGCCAAACCGGGACCCGTACTAACGTTTCTGGTGAGCAAAGCGGTAAAAATGATATATTTCTACAGACAAGCACATTACAGTGATGAGACTCTTACCGCTGTAAAACATTTGAACGATCCCGGCCGAGGTGGCTCGGAGCCCAGTGCGGTCGTTCCCGTGAACATTCAGCGAGTGGAATGCGTCTGTGGGAATTGAACACACAATCATTCAGCAAAACCACGTGGACATTACAGGGACTCGGCTGGGCGTTATTGCCACATGCCCCGTACAGTCCTGACCTCGCTCCAAGCCATTTCCACATGTTTGGGCCATTAAAGGAGTTCCTGGGAGGCCAGAGTTTTAGACATGAAGCAGGCGATCCGATCATGGCTCCGATGTGCCGAGACATCTTTCTACCTTCGATGGTATCCAAGTGCTAGTGAAACCCTGGAAGAAGTGCATTAGTGTGGCAGGGGGTTTTTATATAGAGAAATAAATGGTGTTTTTACTCTCACGTCGTCTCTTAGTCTGCACAATCAATAGTCCTGCTTGACTTGTAAAAATTGTAGTCGCTGATGGGAAAGTCCTCCTCTTCGCAGGGGTGTACCCGCTAACCAATCAGATTGGAGAATTCAACACTCATGTCGTTCACGGTGACATAACAATACCAGTGCGAAATAAAAAATAATGTAGGATATTAATTAATCAGTTTTAAGTAGAAACATTTGTGTGTGCACATAGAGATGGGACGAGAATCAAGCCTGGCTGGGAATCGAACCCAGACCCTGGAGGACCCTGAAGTGAACCTGATACTCCTTTACATTATATATGAATTACGTGGGATAATATTTTTTTCAATGTACTGTATAAGTTTTTTTTTTTTAAGATTTCAGTAATAAAAATCGAACAAATATCATGACTGTTATATTTACACCTCAGCATAAAGCAGAACGCCGGGGAGGGACAACTATCAGCTAGCATGGTGTAATACTGTAAGGGGCAAGCGAGTGTTTTGTACAACTGTGGAGAAGATCATAACAAGGGAAGCGGCTACAGCTTTATTGCCCCCCCATTATATTTGACTCAGCCTCCATTTCTATGCTTACGATCAATAAATATTTGCTCGGTGCAGAGAAAGCAAGCACTGGTACAGTATAAAAGCACAGGTAAGATATGGCTCTCTGCTGCCTTTATCCTTCTGCTCGCATTATCGTGACGTGCAGTTCGGTCTTGTAACACGAGCCTGGTCGATTGAACGGCCATTAGACGGTTTTTATTACCAGCTCATATCTTTTCGAACCCGAAGTGCTCAATACGACCGAGTCGGGGTTGTTCGTCCAACGGGCGAGCTCCAAGTATGGCCAAAACTGAATGAGTATAAATATATTTATTACAAATCAACTGATGGGCCAACATTGGCAGTGAAACTAAATATGAATACATCACTCAGCTTGAACAGATAACATGGTCTACATGGATGCAAATGGATGTCAAGAGCTTGGGGTTAAAGCTAAGCGTCCACTGAGCAGCCATTCTGCAGGATGAAGTGCTTTGCCAATGTGAGAAAAATCTGCAGCAAGGTCACAGTACAGTACGTCGAATAACCACTACTTAACTGCGGCGAGCAGAAAAGCATCACTCCTGATTTAAATCCGAATATCTACGTATATTCAGAACACTAAACAGATACAGACATAAAAGACATGCCATAGAATAGCACATTGTTACGGTGGTACGTTAGACATTACCGTGCTAGGCACCGTAGGACTTTATAGAGTACCTGTATAGAGTACGTCAGTGAGTACTAAGGCAGTACCGCAATGCTTTGCTGAATACCATGGTACATATTGGGTGCCGCAGGAGCTACCAAAGTTCAGCAGGTATCAAAAATGACATCTTTGTGCATACTGTACTGTACCATGATAAATATGTTAGTACGTACTACAGGTAGTGTATAGTACAGGAGGTATCATAGTATTGTATGTAATATTTACTTTTGAGTCCTGGAACTTCTGATCAGAAACCCAACACCTTATCCACTGAACCACTGTATATACAGTAAATATTACCATTATGGTTCATAAACATGTATAACATAGTAAATAGTACCATAGTACAATACTATAGTACATGTACCAAAATATGCACCATAGTAGAACCGTGTACCATAGAGTGATACATGTATTTCCTCAGGGAATTAGTACCATAGCACTGTCACAATCAATCAATCAAACAAACCCAAATAAAGCATGGTACTATATACCATGGTACAGGTACCATCTAATTACTGTGGAACCTATCCAACGGTTAAAATGTTTTATGAGACGTGCTGTACATATTGATAAAGTGTTACGCCTTTAAAGGTAACTTCATTTTTTTTTTTAGCGAATCTGTCTCCATGCTCTTTTTGGGTTTACACTCCTCTGAGACTTTACCGTTGTCTTGAAGGGGAAAAAAAAAAAAAAGCACATGCAAATAAATAAATAAATAAATAAATAATCATAATAATAATCATAATAATAATAATAATAAAAAGATATTTCCTCTGTGACACAGAAGCTCCACTTCAACAATAATTTATGAAATGGATCTTAGACGGATTCAGAAATCGAGGTGCTGAGGTGCTCGGCTGTGGTGCATCTCCAGGACATGAATCATAAAGTATTTAGTTTCCAACTACAGGAGAACATAAACAAAAAGCTGCGCTTACACAAGCTATACAGTGCGTCTATATAGTTACGTAAAGTTTTAGTCATATCTTTAGTTGTGAATAAGGAATAAATGTATCTCCGGTGTCAAGGCATCCAAAGTGAGGTCGTATATCCGGTCCGCCCACTCCCACGCTGCTTGAATAGTTAGTTCTGTTCTGGAGTCGCCGTGTGGTGCCTGTGTAGCGGCGCTCCGCAGACACTAATGAACTCATGAAATTTAAAACCTAATCTGCGATAATGAGGTAATTAGCGCAGAAGCGCATTACAACCCCTGAAAAAAAAAGTGACAGCAAAGCTTTAATGGTCGAGCCTCTTTTTTTTTTTCCTTTTAACTACACGGCCGAGCGAAAACAGCGAAAGCAAGATGGATTACATGCTACACGCGAGCAGCCTCGTGTGACGTTAAAAATGACCTTTTGACCGCAGGAGGTCAAATCATGTGCTGGATAGATGTTGTTCGGAAAAATAGCGATTGGGAACCACAGAGATCGAGACATAATAGTAATAATAATAATAATAAGAAGAAGAAGAAGAGTTTGTGTGTGGAACTTTTTGTTATTTATTTTGTAAATGATGCAGAAATACAAGACCAAACAATCGAGCAGTCTGTCTTTGACCTTCTAAACAGCTTCTCTGTCATTTGCATTCGTTGCTAATAAACTTCTTTGTACTGAAGACTTTCCCAGGGAGGAAAATGTTCTGAATAAAAGAAGAAGAAAAAAATCCTAAATAAACATATTTTCTTGAAAAAAAAAAAAATTTAGCAGTCTCCTCAGATGCTTATAGGAACATTATCTAAATATAAATCTGTGATATAAATGTCCTTCTGACTAATCAGAATGTAGCATTCAACAGCCCTGTAGTGTAGTAGAGATAAACATAACGTTAGCTCAGAGATACTTCCTGTTAGTGTATTTTAGCCATTAGCCCATATATGCTTCCTGTTAGCTATGTTAACTTAGAAATACTTCTCATTAGCCCTTTTTGATGGGCTCTGCTAGCCCAGATATACTTCCTGTTAGATCTGTTTGTCCATAATTGCACCCTATTAGCCTAAACTAGCCTATTGTGTTTCCTGTTAGCAGAGGAGGGTACAGTAGTAATGTGTTACATTTAGCTTAAAAAAAAAAAAAAAAAAAACTTCCACGAGCAGTTTCACTGCGCCATACTTTTTACTTTTTTTCCTTGAGTAGATTTGTGAAGTGGAAACGCTACTTAATCACATGACTCCAACTGACCAATCGGCTGCAACAACAGTAACCACATATAGTCACATGACCACACACACACGTTCCGTGGCAGACAGTGAAGAAAACGTGTTGCGGTTAGTTTAGCTGTTTTATTTAATGTTGCAATGTTAACATATAGAATTAGCCAATAAGCTAGAGGCTGAAAAGTTTCGTACATTTGTTCTACTGGACACAGTTTATGGTAAAGTGCAACCTCTTGTACACGTTCAATGTTAATGTTATTTTCTGTCTTAAGTTAAGCCTTTATTTGTCACCTTTACTTCACTTTTTTCACACAGCGTTGGTTCCTGTAAGTACTGTAAACCCAGAGATGGTTCCTGCTAGCTGGGAGATGCTTCTTAAAATCCCTTTAAAGCCAAAAGAGTTTTTTTTTTTTTTTTTGTAGGCCTAGAAGTTCTTCCTGTTAGAAATGTTTTCTGATCGCCCAGCTGTGCTTCCTGCTAGCCCAGAGTAGTAAAGGTAAACATGAAGCAATAAATATCATTACCGCTAGGACTGTAGGTTCATCGTACGCTTAACAAAGGGAATGTTTTGTTTCCTGTAACTACAGGGTTTATGAAATCCATCCGAGAGCTCACCTGGACCGACGCGCTTGTTTTCAATAGCCCTGTGTACCCTGCATGTCAAAAGCTCTCCCTGCTTTATGAGAGCAACGCTGGGTCAGGTAGCAGAACAACCGCTGTCTCCGAGGGCATCTCAGGTCCGCTAATGAGCTCCATTACAACCACTACTTCCCATCATGCTCTCATTTGTGCTTTCCAAAACTTTGAAGCTGCTCTCTGGGCCAGCCCCGAAAAACACGCCCCCCCCCCCCCCCCCCCCCCCCCACCCACACACACATCAAAACCTCAACCCCGGAAACGGATCAGCGCTAATGTTTATCCCTTCAGCACTTGGGTGTGCTCCAGCATGTCTTGTTTATTTATTTGTTTACATATTTACTTAATTATTGTTAAAGTAATTAACAGATTGTGAGCACATCGTTTGATTACAAGGCATCATCGATTCTTTTCCATCCCCATCCAGGAAAGACGCTTGGCTTGGCGGTGATAATTGTTGTCGTGCTACAGAGAGGAAAGCTAATTAAAGGAATGAAAAAACACAAGACAAGCCTCCACTCCTCCACGCTAACAATTCTTTTCGCTTGTTTACCCACATTTCTATGGTACTGTAAGGGTGTAAACCTAAAATGATAAACAGGACACTTAAACTTGTTTAAACCGTTCCTGTTTCTGCACTCATCCACCTCGACCTTGTAATTAGCAATCTATTTTCTTTGCTACCAGGCTGCTGATGAGCTGCTTTAGCATTAGCTAATTAGCACTGCAGCAGGGCCAGTCAGTAAAGGGCCACTCGGATTCTTAACACAACAACGCAATAATAATAAGTAACGGAAGGCCTATTTTCAGAGAACAAAAAAAAAAAAAATGTAGTGGTTTATTATTAAAAGTTTTTGTAAGAAAACTAAAATGAAGTAACAAAGCAAACTTTGGTTATGAATGACAACAAACCATCCAAAATTAGGATGAAAATACATGGGAAAACCTTTGCTGCTGATTTGAAAAGACGGAGCTAAGGAAAGCGTGTGGTTTATCCAAAACGTTAACGCTCATCTAAACAGTCACTTTTTGTCATACAAGACCAAGTTTTTCATTAATTTATAGACACATATAGATCGGCATGGAAAAGGACTACGGCCACCATAGTTAAAAATTTTAGTTCTGTCTTTGAGTTTTTCCAAAAAGTCAGGATTCTGGAAAAGAAAAAGGGCAGAGTTTTAAAAATATAAGTCTGAGCGAAAACGTAAGAATTTTGAGGTTAAAGTTAGAATTCTAAGGAAAAGTCAGAATTTTGATATTATAGTCGGAATTCTAAGGAAAAGTCAGAATTTTGATATTATAGTCGGAATTCTAAGGAAAAGTCAGAATTTTGAGATAAAAGTCAGAATTCTGAGAAAAAAAAATCTGAATTTTGAGATTAGGATTTTTTTCTGTCGGTCTGTTTTTTTTTTTTTTTTTTGTAGGCAGTATGATGGCTTAGCATTGTTGCCCACGGGTTCAAATCTTGCTCTTCTTGTCTGTGTGCATGGAGTTTACCTGTTCTCCCTGTGCTCAATGAGCATACTGTGTAGTGTTTGTGGATTGGGTGTGCCCTGTAGTAGATTCGCACCCCATCCAGGAGTGCTTCAGCTGCATAAGTTCCCTGACATAGTCTCCAGGCCCCTGTGACCCTACACATATGAGCAGATGAGCATATTGATAAATGCATATGAAGGTTGGGTGTGACGTTTGCCTGCTGCTTTGCTGATAAGTCCTAAAAACAAAATGTTTTATTTTCTTTTTAAAAAATTCTGATATCCAACAGAAGTACTGAAAGTAGTGGCTTCACAGAGCTTTGTCTGGCTTCACATTGAGTAATTCCTTCCTGCAAAAACCCACCCATTCTCCAGGATTGGGACTGCCACTGAGGCTGGACTGCATCTCCAGTGAGTATTTTCATTTGGACGTAGGGTTAAGGGCCTTGCCCAAATACCCAACGGTGGCAACCCTGCAGTGTTAGGGTTCGAACTCAGTCTCAACCTGCTGAGCCACCACTGCCCCCAGGTGCGGGTAAATTGTACTGGTCTCAAATTCCCAGAATGGCTTGCAACTCTCTGACACGGTCACAATGAATTGCGATTACATTACAGTACTTCACATGAAAGTTGAAGTTTTGGAAACTAATCTGTTCCAGCTCAATGGAATAAAGCGCCGCTGCCTAGCTTTATACGAGATGAAGCAAGGACAAAAAACCCTGCTAAGACCATACCAGTACGCCATTGGGAGAAATTAGCCTTAAATGAAAATAGACCAGCATGTCAAGGAAATAAGTTCAAACTAACGCTTAAAGATCACATGATAATTATAAAGATGGATGTACGGTTCAAGTTTTGCTAACGGAACGTGCATTAGACCTGACGATGGTACAGACATTAATCTAATTAAAAGACAAAGACAGATTTATGTTCAGTGGAGCTTTAGCACTAAATCATAATATATGTAGATAGCTCATTTTGTCAGTGTAACTTTCGTAGCTTCATCAGAGGAACTTTGGAACATTAACCAACAAATGTTGGGAGAACCAAGGAGTTCCATTAATTTCCATGAGTTTTAGTAGTAAACACACTCGTCATTTAGGAGCATTCGGTGATATTCATGAAATATTCATTGAAAGCCACAGGAAAGCAGTGAATGTGTAATGGCTCGCAAATTATCCCCTTCACAACCGTCCGTGTCACATTCGCTCAGCGTCACACTCTTACATAATACATTATAGTGTTCACCTTCGTTTTTCTAGAAGTTTTGACGTTTTTTTTTTTTTTGGGATACTGTGTCTGCAGAACGAATGATAACCATCAGACGTACAAGTCTGTGCCTGACAGCGACACAATGGCTTTGCAAGCACAAAGAGCCAGGAGTTACCAGAAGAAAAGTTTCACTTTTAAAGTATGTCCTGGGAGTGTTTTTGCTTTCAATAGGGAAGGGGGTAAAAAAAGAAATTAAAAAAACTAAGACACAACAGGAACTTTTGTGATAATTAGCCACTAGCCACTTGCTATGATTAGCTACTGAAATTACATCTCGCGTAAACATCCTGAAGAAATTTAAAATCTTGATTCTGATTGGTTCGTCTGGAATAACAGGTCATCTTTTATATTTAAAGATTTTCTATTAACAAATCATAGGTTTATATTATGACGCATGTTAAAATACGTTATCATTTGAACAACAACAACAGAAAAATGACAGACTGTGTACGTCAGATGCCAATATTGATAAATAATAAATTGAAGCTTAATACTAAATAAGTAAAAAAAAAAAATGTTGATTAAAAAAAAATTGTGAGGTTATCCTTCATGGGAAAGTCTTCAGGTTTTTATTTATTATTATTATTTTTTTTTTTTTTACATTTTTTATGGTTTGATAAGCTACACTTCATCAGGCTGGTAAATGAGTAAAGGTTTATACCTATGAGCTAATGTTTTACTGGGCCATTGTTGATTATTTTCCTGAAACAACATTCCCTGGGTGTTTTACTTAATAGATCAAGCATTTCGTAAGCCTTGTTTTCTTTAATTAATGTAATTTATTGCAGTGTTCCTACAGTAACTGAAACACAATCCTAGATTCATCTCTGTTCTACAACACAATGCACAATATATTATACTATGTTGATCCTTTTTTTTTTTTTTTTTTAAATTTCATTCCCTTCTTTATTTGCATATCCAGTACAGAGTCTATGTGTGAGCAAATCTAATGGGAGGTCATTAGGCTTCCCGCGGGGAGGAAAGGACTGCCGATTAACAAATGAATCAAGAAAGTACTGCTGTATTGAGGAATGAGCTTTCTAAGCACACAAACACACCAACCCATCTCAAAATCTCCAGATAGTTGCCTCTCTTTTATAAACACACATACTTATAGGTATAGTTATATCATAGTTTACGCAAATATACAATATAATCAGATGTAGTACAGATAGGTGCATGGCTAATTAGTGCTGTGCAAAGGGGTTTATGGCTATAGAGGGCAGATGTGCTCTTCGAAATTGTATTTTTTCCATGGATTTTTTCCCATTGATTCCATTGATTGATTTTTGGATCAGCTGCAGAGGACGAATGGTGGACAGAGGCAGACCTGCCAGGAGTGAGTTGCAGTAGTCCAGGCTTAAAATGACAAGGGACTGAAACACCTGAGTTGCCTGTGAAGAAAGAAATGGGCTGATTCTTCTGATGTTTTAAAGAAGAATTTGACAAGAGCGAGTAAGGTTAGCCATATGTGGGGAAAATAACAAATGATTGTCCACAGTTGCCCCAAGATTGTGGGCAGTGGCTGAAGGAGGGATCTGATTGTTGTCCAGGGATATCACAAGGTCTTGACCTGGGGATGAATCACCAGGGATGAACAGCAGTTCGGTTTTACTCAGATTGAGCTTCAGCTGATGAGCCGCCATCCAGGATGAGATGTCTACCAGCCATGCTGTGGAAACCTGAGTGTCTGAGGGAGGAAACCAGGGTGTCTGAGGGAGGAAAGGATAGAATAAGTTGGGTGACATCTGCATAACAATTGTATGAAAATCCATATGACCTTACCAAGAGTCAGGGTATAGACGGAGTACAGAAGTAGACCAAGTACTGAGCCCTGTGGGATACCAGTAGAGGATCTGCGTTGGGCAGATGTACATAGATCCCACGCTGTTTCACAGATTCCAAGGCTTGTAAGAAAAGATAATAGAATCTTGTAGTTCACTGTGTCAAATGCAGCCGAAAGGTCCAGGAGGATGAGGACAGATGATTGTTTAGTTGATCTAGCAACATGGAGCTTCTCGGTGACTGACAGAAGGGCAGTCTCTGTAGAATGTGCCACTTTGAATCCAGATTGGTTGGGATCATTAAGATTGTTCTGTGAGAGATAAAGAGACATTTGGTTATAAATAGTCCTTTCAAGTATTTTGGAAATAAAAGAGAGAAGCGAAACCGGGCGATAGTTGTTAACTTCTGCCGGATCCAGGCAGGGTTTCTTGAGGATGGGAATAACCCTTGCCTTCTTAAAAGCAGCAGGAGTATGACCAGATGATATGGAGTGGTTGATGATGATTGTGGTGAAGGGCAGGAGGTTTTGAGGGATGGCCTGGAGCACTGTGGAAGGGATTGGGTCTAATGAACAGGTGGTGGGGTTGGATGACGAGATGATCTGCTGAATCTCATTAGATGACAGGTTGGAGAATTCTGCTAAGCGAGGCGAGGGAAGGTCCTGGAGATTCTGGTGGGGGAGTTGAGTTGGGAGCAAAGGCCTGGCGGATTGCTACAATTTTCCCATCGTAGAATGTCAGAGAGAGTCAGAGAGGATGGGGCAGGGGGAGCCGGTGGGCTGAGTAGTGAGGAGAAGATATCGTGGAGTTTTGCAGAATCATGTGCAGAGGCTTCCAGCTTTTCCCTGTAGAAGACAGTTTTGGCAGAAGTCACTTCGCAAGAGATTTTGGAGAGAAGAGTTCTGCATCAAGCTGCGATTCCTTCCATCAATACAGTTGCTGTTGGGAGTGAACTTAACGCAATCAGGGGATTTCTGGAGAATGTTGAAGACAAGATGAGGGACATTTAAGCTTTGTTACTGCCGTTTGCAGTTACCCCAGCATTACTGAACTACAGGTAGGCAACATTTAACAACCTCAATATGTTTTGTGAAACATTATATGATTTGGATGTTGCTAGTATGATGTTATATACAATACGTAACAATTCTGTGTGGGATGCTGTAGTATAATCATTGCGATAAAGTTATTTTGAAATGAAACCTTCTGCACCACTTTCTGCTCTGGCTTTTTACTCGCACTGGTTTGGCTACATTTGGGAGCCATGATCCACTTAAAGTTTTATTTAGAAAGAATATTACGCAAAAATATAACGATAACATTTAAATGATGCCTAAGTACTGTGGTGCAGATGTGTGTGCTGTTTGTGGGAAGCCGTGCGTTCACTTCGTCTGGTTCTGTCCACTCTAGCTGTTCTAGACCAACCAGCGACATCTATGCGGTTGATTGATGCAAGTCATCAAGTACTGCCGTGAAACGGAGGAGTTTCGAAACTAAGGAGGAGGCTGACGATGATGTAAACTAAGGTTTTGATATTGCTTATATTATGTTTCTTATGTTCTTCAACAATCTTTGCAAAAAGGTTTTATTTGCAATCCTTATTCCAATTTGCTGTCACTACTTTCTGCTTGTCCTACTACAAAATCACAGTCAATTGCTACTGTATATTGTTCAGGCAACATATTATTGATGGTGAATAGCATACTTTAATAAGCGCAAACACAAATAAACACAAAAGAAAGACGGATTTATTCGTTGTCGCAAAACTGTGGGAGATGAAGCTTTTTGAAAAATCACACCGAATTTCCACTTATATAACCCAAGCAATTTTGTCAAAATATTGTGCCATTTGTGCTTTTTAACTCTCTTATAAATCAAAGAAAACATATTCTCTATCAGTTTGCAATACTCCTTGTCTGACTTGGAAAAAAAACAAAAAAAACAACAACTGATTTTTGGAGTTATCTCATTCTGCTGACAAACTGTTCGCTTTATTCTGACCGACAGCTAAATGACCCTTTCTAATCAGCAAAGATATCTTTTTAATTTTCCTGTAGTAAGCCAAGTACCTGCGGATTCACATTTCCAGGAGCACTGAGCTCCAGGGCATCGTGACAGGAGCGGTTTATCATCAGCTCACAATAACCGGGGCTGATGGATGGTAACAGATTGAAGTTCAGCCAGAAAAGTTGCCGCAATTGCGTTTGCGCTCGACTCTGCTTGCAGAACGATCACAGATCGCGAAACAGCACACTGCGCGAGACGTTAAGTAGATAACGATCCGTATACACAACGCTTAAGGATCATAATAGTGCAGGAAACAATATTGTTCGAAAAGAAACGGAGAGAGGTTTCTCCTTGCTTGATTCAGTGACAGCCAGATAAAGCCATCAGATATCATTATAGCTGTCAGTTTGGGCCTCGTCCCAAATAACATCCCGCTGTACTGTACTTAAGCACACAACTGAAACAGAACCGTTCTTAGGTTTTTTTGACACGCCTCTGAATTCTTGCTTTTCAGAGCTTTTAAATTAAGGATGCGGTATGGCCATTACACGTTACAGAATATTTTTCCTGCAATTGTCTTGTATTAATTTGTTTGCTATTAATGCAAGTAGAAAAGGTCAGATTTCAGTTAAACAAATAGACATCGGCGTACTCGGACATGTACCGGGGGAAACCAAACCTTCGAATTGTTCCGATGTAATTATTAAAAGAGTTCAATTAAATGCTCAGGAATAAAGATGAGGCCGGTTGAGAAACCTCTTGAGGTGGCGTGTTCCAGATTTTACAGCATTAAAAAGGCAGCTTCACCGCATTTCTTTTTCCCGTCCTCTACCCTTGGGATGTTCATTAAGGCGGCGCTTGACGAATTTTAAAATCTCGATTTAGAACACAGCCTGTCAGACATTAAGAGATGTACTGTATAGACGCGGCAAGTTATTAGGAGCTTCGAAGGACAGAAATCAATTCAGAACCTTGGATTCGCGCTCGGCGATGCTGAAACAAGTGTAAAGATCTACACAAGTATCGTGCATTAAGATCACAAACTGTAAAGTTCTTCAAATGAAAAAAAAAAAGAAAAAAAAAAAAGAATGATAAAATCGCTTAAATGTGTCATGCTCCTTTCTTTTTTCCCAAAGCACCAATTTGTGTTGTCTTTGAACTTTTCTATGCTGCAAAAGATTAAAGGGAGAAAAAAGATATCTCCAAAAAAAAAAAAAAAAAAAAAGAAACCATGGCAAAAATCTGAGCCGCTTGAGGTATGATTCCAGCCTAGCGATTGAGTAACGGCAGCCGTACACAACATTTCTCTTCTCATTTTCCTGTCCTTTTATCTGCTCTGACTGAAGAGTTGCTTTATTTCACTCCCTTGCAAGAAGGAAAATGAACAAGGTCCTGGAATGGCAAAAGTATGTGGGATTATTTTTTTGTCCCCGTCATTGTATGGTGTGAGTAGCCCACTTGAAATTGAAGAGGGTTTCAGGAGAAAGAAAGAAAGAAAAGAAAAAAAAAAAAACCGCCTCACGACTTGTGAAACAGCAATAACAATGTTTTCAATAGCGCAGGCAGACAGGAAGCCAGAGAAGATAAAAGGAATAATTCAGCGGAAAATAAATCAGTAAATATATTACATGTACACATTTAAAACATATATATATATATATGTATATGTAGCCTGAATAATAAGAGTATAATGAATAATGAGACGTATGTCTCAGTGATGTCTTCAACGGGTTCTAAAAAGATTGTTGTAATATTAACAGCCTTGAAATGTTCAATCCTTTGCCGTATTGGCAGTTTTCAGAAAAACTGATAACACAAACTATTTTGTGCATGCTTTCTTTGTGTCACATGTGCACAATGTAACTCGAAGAAAGCATGCACAAAGCAGCAGAAATGCAAAAATATTGTGTCAAATATGCTATATGATTGTGAATGTGTATTTTTTTTCCCCCAAAATGCTATAAATCCACCTACCACACACACACACACACACACACACACACACACACACACACTATATATATATATATATATATATATATATATATTATTGGCGTTTGCTTGCACACAAGACTTGAATAATTACAAAGATTGTTCAAATGATCATTCATCTTGCAATCTTAATTGCTAATGTTTAGGCTACCTGGGGAAAAAAAAAGGGAAAAAAAAAGACAAATTATTTTGTGGAAAATGCAGAAAAAAAAAAGTAAGCGAAAGCGCAAAACTTTAAGCGAAAGCGCTCGCCCTATCATCCGGAGATCGCTAGTTCGAATCCCAGGTGATGCAGTAACCTCTCGCAGCCGGAGGTCTAGAGAGAGCTGATTGGCCGAGCTCTCTCAGAGGGGCGGGATGAGAGGTACTTAGTGCTCCGACATTAATCACGGCTCTACAGCCAGTCAGGGGCGTCTGTGAGCTCGCGCAGTGGAAGGAGCGGATAGCGCTGTCCTCCGAGTGTGTTACGTCGTCCCCAACGGTGCGCGAGCGAGCAGTTCGAAAAGATACGGTCGGCTGGCGTCACGTGGTTCGGAGGAAACACGTGATAGTCTTCGGCCCTCCCGGCTGAGTGGTAGTAGTAGCCTTAATGTGGGAGCGCCCCCTAGTGACGGGGAGGAATTGGACACGACTAAATTAGGGAGAAAATCGGGAAAAAAATTTAAAAAGAAATAAAAAATACAGTAAGTGAAATAAGAAACATTATGTGACTTGAATTCTGTGTCAATACCATGTAATAAAATCATAAGCAAAGCAAGAGTTTGCTATATTTCCTATTAAAATGCAACAAACGTACTGTATTATTGACGTTAAGTTGCATACTTAAATCAGCACGATTGCAACCGCAGGCTGATTTATCCATGGTGATGAAACTGTGGGAGGTGGAGTTTTGGAAAATCACACAAAATTAACACTTATATAACACAAACAAACAAACAAACAAAAGAAAACTCCTTTTATTTCTCTATATAATCTCCTGCTACACGAATGCACCAGCGTTTCACTAGTGCTTGGACACCATCAAGGTAGAAAGTTTGCTCAGGACACTGCAGCCATGATCGGACCGCCTATCCGATTCACGTCTGAAACGCTGGCCTCCCAGGAACTCCGTTAATGGTCCAAACATGTGGACGCCATAATGTGTAATCACATCCAGACAAAGACCTGTAATGTACAAGTGGTGTTGGTGAATGATTGTGTGAACAGTTCAAACAGTTCAGACCTGCAAGTTGGTGATCAGTTCTGCAATGTTTTTCGAGCATCAGTCGTTCCACTCACTGAATATTCACACTACAGTGCGCTCTGAGTCTCATCACCGTACCATGCTTAAAGTCTGTAAATGTCAATCGTTTTCTTACGCCTTCGGTCAGCAGAAATTCCATCACATGTCCCGGTTTTCCTTGGACGCCCCTCATATTTTGGTATTTATGCCTTTTCACACTCTTGTGACTCAAGAAAACATGCACGAAATATTTTTGATCAGTTTGTAACATTTGCTGCACCGAGTCTCAAACCTGCAAAAGTGGATTGAGTGAAGCATTATTATACTTCCGAGCTCTTCAGTGTCCAGTGATGAAGATCTGAGCAGGCTGAGCAGGTGGGAAGCGTTAACTAGCTAGCTAGCTAGCCAGCACAAAGAAGTTAGTGTTAGCTATATAATTGAAACAATGTCCAATAGGATAGAGTGTTCACACTTGTAGTTCTCCTGGTTCTCTTAGTTTGGACCAAAAAAAGTAAAAAGATGATTCCATTTTTCTTTCGCTAATGCCACGCCTGATGTTCACGCTGCCGTTTTCAACAGTGGACCAACCGGCACAACAGAAGGTGTGGATTATATACGTACGGTGGCGTCTCTACCAGCTGAAAACTCATGAAGAGTTTATAAAATGTGACATTATACACGGAGAACAACACAAGCACGGCTCCAGATGGCGAATCAAAGGGACGGCAAATGCACTTAATGTTTTTATTTTTAGCTTCTATCCAGACAGTCGACCGTCTCCGACGGTAATAAATAAATAAACAAGTAAATAAGTAAATAAATAAATAAAAAGGCAAGCAGCAGTCTTCAATCCATCATTTGATTAAATGCCTCTATTGTGGGTGCAGTGAAAGATCTCAGGTATAGTCGTCATTATAATAATAATAATAATAATAATAATGCAAACTGGTCTATGGTGCGTTCACGTTTCAATCAAACCGCACCAGAGTTGATTTGGCAGCTTGAAGACGTGGACCTCGGTCTGTTTATCAGCGTTCACACTTTATCGAAGGACGACGGCGTCAGAGTTCATTTTAGTCAAACCAAATATGTCCAGTGTGAACGCACCATTAAATATGAAAAATTCTCCGAGCTACACATTAAGGACTTGCGCATCACAAAATGTTGTGAATCCAGAAGAAAAAATGTAAATTATTTTTACTAACTGTACATTTTCTCCGAGGTCGGGCTCCAGGAGTGAAATTACAACATTTTTAAATTCTTTATTTATTTATTTATTTATTTATTTATTTATTTTTAGTAGCTGGACTTTACAGTAAGTGTATAATGTAAAGTGCAGATAGTGCTTGACTCAGATTTGTAACCTAGTTTATTCGTTACTGTACGTTTCCATAGCGTGTAAAGAAAGCACAGTTTGTGTAATAGAGATGTACCCGCGAAGTCCCAGGGCCACACGCACAGGTACAGCAAACAAAGAAAACTCAAGAAAAAAAAAAAAAATAAATAAACACAACAACAACCGAGGAATTGCATTCAGGCTACAGGTACCGGAGTCAGTCAATAAATATCTCATTCGTCCTAATCCGAGGACTCGGTCCCCGAAAACCGTACATCAGCATTTCAGAACAAACTAAATTCAATGCCCTTTGATTAAATGCACCGCTGAGCAATTTCTAAGATGTAAGCATTTAATTTTCCTGCGTGGACTGTCAGCAGATCTTGCCGGGAGTATTCTTACGATTTGCTTCGCCAATAGTCAAAAAAGAGTTTAAAAAAAAAAAAAAATTTTTTAACCCTTTTGCATGTGGTTTTAAGCTCGAGCCAGCGGCAGATAAGGTGCTATCAGTAATGCACAGTTACAGAGAAGTAATCAGGCCGAACCGTAAACAGTTAATCGACTTCACTTGATGTGAAGCACGTACAGTACTTACCCAGGAATTTGTCCTGGTGAATGGAAATGTTCATTATTTACAAGGAAGGGATAAATTAATAGGAATAAATGACCTGAGAAAGTAAACCATTTGGATGTATAATAAATGAAGGAATACAGTATGTGAACATTGATGCAACATTCCATGTAGGAGCGCCTATAATAAATGATGAGAGTTCTTTTTATTTATTTATTTATTTATTTTTTTTACGATATTGCATGCTGTGTACTCACAGCGATGAGAATGAAGAAGAAGAAAAAAAAAAACCATCTCTCACTCACTCAGAGAGCGAGCTCGCTTTTTCGCACGGCCGCGAGACCCCGGAGATCTGCTCCCGCGCAAGATGGGTCCGGCGTTTAATATAGTTCTTTCGTCTGCTGAAAAGAGGCAGACGACCTCACGCACACGGGGTTGGCCCGCTCCATTTCACAGCTTAATGTGCAGACGCAGAACGTGTTTCACCATCCCTTTAAAATAAACAGAAATATAGGGCTTCTTAAACCTTTTCAGACCCCTGATCCAGAGCACATTCTGGTATTTTCCCCGCAACACGACGAACACACCTAATTTAACTCCTCGCCTCATTAATGAGGCTTTCCTGAAGTGAAACGAGCAGCGGAGCGCTATAAAATGCAGTGTAAGGACACTTGGGTAATTGGGGAAACATTGTTTTCAAGCCGGCAGGGAAGGTAAAACCGTGATTGCTTTCTAATTAGGTTGATTTCAGTCTTGTGGCTTACAAAACGTACAAATAATTGTTGACTTACTTTACACGTGTAGTTTGTGCACAGGATCAGCGCCTTCAGAGGTCAACGCTTTTTTTTTGTGTGTGTGTGTGTGTGTGTGTGTGAAAATTTGATTCGAACCCGAAACTCCGGACTTATTGACATCTGTTTTAAAACGTTGCTTGTCTTCCGCCTTGAATGACTTGCATAGTAATCGTCATCATTAACATGCAAGCTTCAACCTCTTTTAATGACATTGTCACTTTGGTTAACAGTTAGTCACATTACCCTTGATGCCATGCTGATGGGGGTTCAAAGGGATTTAGCCCTTGCTTTATTTAGATCTCTGAATAGAGGGATGCAGCGGCACTTTAATCTTTTAGTTTGTTCAGCTAAAAAACATTATCAGCTTTAGTTTTCAGCTCCCAAGTTTGATAACAGAACTCAGAGTTCCATGTGAGTGAGTATATATATATATATATATACAGTAGAACCTCGAATTGCGAGTAATGTGGTTTACGTGTGTTCCGCAAACCGGGCAAAGATTTTTAATACATTTTTAATCGGAAAGCGAGCAAGTATTAGTTTGCGAGCGCCGAGTATCATGTATCACGTATGCGACTCTTATTTTGACACCGAGCGGCAAGTGATCACAACTGAGCCAATGATTTTTCTCTCTCTTGCGCTGCGGGAATTATGGGTAATCGTCTCCCCTGCTGCGCCCCCGTGTCAAAATAGGAGTCCCCTGCTGCGTCTTAGTGCTCGTCTCTTATAATCCACATCTCCCTCTCTCTTCTCTTTGCGTGCGCGTAATTTGACACCGACACACACACACACACACACACACACACACACACACACACAGATCTCCCTGGCGCTTTACACACGCACTTTATTTACACAGGAAACTCAGCTCTGTCGCGATTCTTTTCAAAGGTAAGGCGCTGGTTCATTTATTTATTCATTTATAGTATGCTCACGCGAGTATCATTAGAGAGATTTCTTTTTTTCTCGTTAAAACACTGTTTGCATTGTGTATGTTAGTTGTGAAACTTAAAAAGCGACGTGTGGGGAGGGAGGAGGAGTTTTACTGTTTAAGACGAGGCGAGGGGCTAATTCCACACACACACACACACACACACACATACATACAAATACATGGCATCTCCGCGCACAAACGGAAACACTTAACTGTCTGAATTTATTTTTACTTTTTTTAAAAATTTAAGTGCAGGTTAATTTGTTTTATTTTTACTTTATATGTTGTATTAATTATTCTTTATGTATTTATTGTTTTGGCCCTGTAGAGCGAATAATCTGAGTTTTCATTATTTCTTATGGGAAATGTCTATTTGGTTTACGAGTGTTTTTGGAATACGAGCCCACTTCCGGAACTAATTATCATAAAATTTAAATCTCATGATGGGTTAGATTATATGGGGTACGGCATCCCACTGATGGCAGTGCACGAACCCGGATCCTCAGATCAAAGAATCAACAACCTAGAGCAAGATGGTAGGCAAGTTCAGTCCTAGAGAGCCGCAATCCTGATGGAGTTCAGCTCCAACTCTAATCAAACACACCTGATCAAGCTAATCAAGGTCTTCAGGATTACTAAGGCTACAGACAAGTGAGATTTTTATTTTTTTCAGGTTTGGATCTGCAGGACTGCGGCTCTCTAGGAACGAACTTGCATACCCCTGACCTGGAGCCTTAGCCACCTGAGCCACCAATGCCACAATGTAGTCTTGTAAAATTAGTTCCCCTTGAAGGTAGCTCGAGCACGCTTTGGTTTTCTCCAAACTTCCATCTAGAAGCTTTGTATAATGAAACTTGCAGTTGATGTTTCCTTAGTCATCATATTATCCGTGTCAAATGTGCCATTATCACAAACGGCCAGGTAACTGCTGCCATTATGGGAAGCCATTAGGGTCAACCTTGGTCATACAATTAAGGTGCGTTAAAAAAAAAATTCATGAGTTAAAATTTCTAGATTAATTACATTATATATATGAAGTGAGAGAGAGAGAGAGAGAGAGAGAATACCACTCCTCCCATCCTGAGAGCACAGATATTTTTCCTCCTTTTTTACAAGCGAGCGCTTTTTAGTTGCGCCACACGGGAGTCTCAATTCCTATCTCTTACGCATCTTCCACATAATCCATCAGCTGTATCGAATAAAAAGCACCTTGATATGAAAGAAATAAGCCTGCAAGCGCAGTGTGAGGCATTATCCTCAGCACGCTGGCGGCACGACAGCAAGAGCTAACTTCAGAACGAGTGTAAACTAATACGCACCACGGCATGATGAAGCGGTGCATGAACAGGGAGACAACACGCTGAAGTGAAGATGCAAGTGCTGGGTTTATCGATTAGATCCTAATTGCAAATCCAATATGAGTCATGGGTGAATCAAAAAAAAAAAAAACTGTTCAGTCAGGGGCAAAGAACAGGAGCTGTTAAACAGGAAGTGCACATACAACACTGATTCTTAGTTTAATGAAACAGGCCATTTGAGATAATTGATGCCTATGGGGGTGCACTTGCAGAAATGACCAAAAGTGTGATCCTGAAAACAATCGCTTTAAAAGGCTCATTATGGAGAGAGAGAGAGAGAAAAAAAAAAAAAAAACTGGACACTTTGCTTTTGAAGTGTTTCTTTAATGGAAATTTAAGTGCACTTAATTACATAGATTGCACTACAGTACATATTAATGCTCCTTTTGTTAAATAGCATGCGGCGTCATCTCTCACAGCTTCAGGGTTCAATCCTTAGCTTAGCAACTGTCCAATTGTTGATGATTTGACCCAATCACATGATTATAAGAGGCACACGAATACGTTTTTTTAATTCCACTGAAGTTTGTGCTATAATTAAACTGGGAATGACGCTATTAATTGATAGTCTTGGCTAATCATGTTTTTTTTTTTAGGGGGGGGGGGGGATAAAAAGGGACAAATTCCACGTTTCAAGTTTTTTAATGATGATTTCATTTATTAAGGGTAAAAAAAAAAAAAACTGCTTAAAAGTACAGGTACCTGGCCTTATGATAAAGAGTAATTGGGAGTAACTGGAGAAAAAGCAGGACAGTGGTGAACAAGAGTACAATGACGTCTCCTCCAGGAGCACATAAAAGAACCATCTAAAGAACTGCAGATCTCACTCGCCTCGGTTAAGGTCAGTGTTCATGATTCAACGAAAAGAAAGAGACCGGGCGGCAAAAATGGCGTCCATGGTAGAGTTTCAAGGTGGACGTCACTGCTGACCCAAAAGGACACAAAGGCTCGTCTCACATTTGCCAAAACACTTCTTGATTATCCCCAAGACTTTTGGGCAAATATTCTGTAATGATGAGACAAAGGTTGATCATTTAGAAGGTTTGCCTCCCATTACATCTGGCATAAAACTAACACAGATTTGAATAAGAAGTACATCATACCAACAGCCAAACATGGTGGTGGTAGTATGATGGTCTGGGGCTTTGCAGCTTCAGGACCTGGATGACGTACCATACTGTAATTGATGGAACCATGAATTCTACGCTCTACCAGGAAATCCTGAAGGAGAATGTCTGCCCATCAGCAGGACAGTGATCTAAACAACCCAGCAAGTCCACCTCCAAAAAACAAAATTAAGGTTTTGCAGTGGCCTAGTCAAAGTCTGGATTTAAGTCCAAGTGAGATTATGTGGCATGACCTTAAACTACTCTCCTATGAGGCCAAATTAAAACAATTCTGCACAGAAGAGTCGACTAAACTCCATCCACAGTGATGTGAAAGAGACATTCTGCATGAAATTGCTCTAAAACTTCTCGGTAGACAGCTGCGCTGACCTTGGATCTGCTAAATGGTCAAATAAATGAAAAAGGTGGCGAGACCAAAAGTGTATTTGCTTAGTGTTTATTTACAACAAACATTTTGAAATGAGCAAATCCCCCAAAAGTGGCTAAAGGCTTCAGAAGCAAACCAGGCCAAAATAATAAACAAAGTTCCCTCTAGCTAGTCCTGGAGTGAAAGCCACTACTGTATATACAGAAATATGTACAAATATATACAGTACAAAATGTCTTTACGAAACAAAGGGACCAGACGTAAGAAGAGCAAGTCAAAAACATGGTCAAAACAAGCAAATGGTCATACAAGTCCATCAACAACAAAAGGAAGAAATCAGAGCATGGTCACAAAAACGCAGCACTGTAGGACCTAAGGCCTCTGGGTCTCCTTGGTAACCAAACGTCAGCTAGGAGGCAGGATCAACAAGGGTAGAGCAACCAACCGATTGCAGTGGGCGGAACCTGAAACATTTAAGGGACACCCCTGCACTGTACCTGTCTGTATTCACATATACTGTACATGCGATTCATTAAAAATATATATACAGCATTTTAATTTACTCGGAGAACTGATCATCTCAGCGTAAATTCTTGCTATCAAATAAATATGTTGAACGGACGTTTGTTTCCATGGAAACGTTTTTTCCTTGCAAAAGTAATGGCCCACAAATAAATGTGAATTAATGGTGTCTATCTATCAGCAAGTTGACTCTTTGAATCGATTCATTTAGTTGAACACTGAGATGGGTGTATAAGAATATATATATATATATATATATATATATATATACACATACATGAAATCAGCAAGTTGACTCTTTGAATCGTATGTATATATATATATATATATATATTATACACCCATCTCAGTGTTCAACTAAATGAATCGATTCAAAGAGTATATATATACACACATGAATCAGCAAGTTGACTCTTTGAATCGATTCATTTAGTATATATATATATATATATATATATTCTTATACAACCATCTCAGTGTTCAACTAAATGAATCGATTCAAAGATTTTGATTTCATGTGTATATATATATGTATATATATATATATATATATATATATATATACAACACATGAAATGTATAATATATGTATATATAATTAAATGACTTGAGTCAAAGAGTCAAATATTACTAATTCACATTTACCTGTGGGGCAAAGATGTTTTTCTTTTAATACCATTCCGACGTGTCTGATCTTAATCAAACTGACCCGTATGAAGATTGCCATCCTAGGCTCCCCTGGATCATGTACAAATTCTCAGAATTACGATTTCACTGGGCACCTCTCTTAAATATGGATGAGCAATATCTTGGCGGTTGTGGGACCGAATATCAAGTGCATGAAAGCATGATGCCTTGGTGGTCTAATAACCGCAAAGCTGACCTTTCTGATCCCAATCTCCCACCTAACCTTTTCCTCACACTCGCATTCCTACAGAGCAGCTCCCCTGGCGATAACCTTGTCGTGCAGTTGTCCTACGGCTTTGTTTCTCTCTCACACACACACACGATTCTCGCGCTGGCCATTTCTCAGCATGCCGTTTTCCTCCCTGCTGACTCATTACTGTAATACAGTTCTCGTTCTGTGCGTGCCAGCAGCCAAACCGACTCCCCCCCCCCCCCCCCTCGTTTTTTTTTTTTTTTTTTACCCCTATTCCCAATGCTCATTATTTCTCTCAGAAGTTTCTCGACCTACTTTGACCTCTGCTCTTTCGGCTCCGTGTCACCAAAACCATCACCAACGCCAGAAAATGCACAGTGTTCGAGAGCGTTTTATTTCAAATAACTAACCTGTCACTGCTGATTTGTGCTCTCCATATACGAGTGCCGCAAAACCTCGACTCTATATTTTTGTACAAAAGTTTATATTTCCTTAGGGCAAATTCACAGCCATGAAATTATAAAGACACCTCTATCCGTCTAAGATGACTCCACCACTGTGTCAGGACACAATGAAATGCTTATCAGTTTGAAGTCGTATTGTTTTTTTGGCTGTAACAGTCACAGTTGTGCCCCAATGGGAGCAATGTGTTAGACCAGACTGTCCACCACCATCTTCAAAACACCGGTGTCTCAAGGGGATGGAAAGGGGGCCATGGTGTTTTGGTTTTTAAACTACTTCCTGTTGATTTCCATTCGATAACAACAGCGATACAAACTCATGTCCTGGTCCACGCTTATTTAAAATCTCTTTGTAATCGCTGAATTCGCAGTTCCCCCCCCATAAAGCGTTTCGAGCTGTATATCTTATATTCTGCCTATGAATACTTTAATACTAAATGGTGCTGAGAAAAGCAGCGGAGTGCATTAGCATATATCGATAAAATTACTCTAGCTGAGGCTACAGACCATTCTGACCTCTGCGAGCATTTCAATTTGATATCAAAGTGCTGTTTTGTATATTTTTTCTATTATCACCACAATGCTGTTAATGAAATCTTGAAATGACTGATGAAATGATTGTCAAAATGACTCTTTGTATCAACTTTCTGTTCGCATTGTTCATTTCAAGATGAATACATAGACAGCATAAATGAAAGAAAGGCTTGTGAAGATATATAGCGTTATAGTGTAAGTGATAACGCGAGTTAACTTGTGTCATGGATGTTCCACAACATTAAGCATGTTGTTATTCTTCTAAATTTTTTATTTGTCTAAAAAAAAAGACAAATTGTGGGAAATTTCATGTGTTGTAAGGCCAGGAAAAACTCTTTGAGAGATGATGTTATAGGAAAACAATCAGCTTTGCGGTATTGACAGGTAAATCTGCTTCCTTTTGGTTATCGATAAAACATCCCCAAGCGTTTTATTCCTCAGATGAACGCTTAAACCTTTTGCCGTTTTGACAGAACCGATCCTGGTACCACTGAACATGAGCCAGGAATATGCATTGAATGGATCTTTTACAGGACAAGCCTAAACCGGCCCGTTATCTAGAAAGTGGTGCTCAGGATTAAACCCCAGAGTCATGAGGCACCAACATTACCTGCTTCACCTACCTGTAAGTGCGACCAAGATCCTACGGTATCATTGGAATACTGGGAATACTAAGCAACACAACTTGAATGAGGCAACACATTTGTAATTTTCACCGGTATTTTTCATCATCTTTGTTTGGATGTGTTTTATCTTCCTCTATTTTAGTAACTTAGGTTGCAGAGAGCTCCTCCATGCTGTCTATTAGGGCTCCAGCTGAAACGCCCCAGAGATGCATATTTTAGACCTCCGACTCCCTCTATTCCGTTCCTCCTTTAAATGTGTCGGCCCTGATCAGCCATAACGTTAATACCACAACACACTCACACTGATTATCAATTATACACCAGTAAGTTGGTGACAGGATCATGGGCACCCGGGACTCATCAATGTCCATGGGCACCAAAGGCTAAACCATTAGATCCAATCCCCACAGACAGCATAAATCGCCAAGAAATGTCAATGCTGGCCATGATAGAAAGCCTCCCTGCATCCCACAGATTTGCTGCCAGCATCTTGGTGCCAGAGGTCACAGAGGACTTGTGCCGTCCGAGGGGTCAGTTCTGCCCGGCCAACACAAAGGGAACCTCCACAAAACTAGCCGTAATGTTTTGCAATGTAAAGCTATGGCTGATAGTTGTATGTACTGTAAATGAGCAACAAACCATCAGAGGGGATCGTCTTACTGTACTGTATATGAGGGCACAATAGGGGAACATTTTAATCTTAATTTGCATTAAAGATGTCTAAAAGTGACGTTCGGATAATAGGTCCCCTTCAAGGTTGGTTCCCTGGGTTTGGGATGACTGTGAGTTCAAGGACAACAAATGGGAGAGCAAGTAGGTACACCCTACACATACTGTAGTCACACTTGTGCATGATATTTAAACCCGCCAAAGGTCATTTCGAAGGCATCAGCAAGTTATACGATTTGTTACTTCATTTTTATTGTAAAATGATCCACAAAGGCAAGGTCGCAGCTTGAAACCACTCAAATCTGACCAGAAATACAAGTAGTCCCAAGCCAGCTTTTGGTGTCTGAAGGAACAATATCAAGGTTGTGGCAGATCCGAGGACAAGTGAGTGACAGCTGAGGCTAAAGGCTCACCTCCCCATGCACACTGAGCAGCTGCTGTGGCATTATATTAACCAAGATCCTCGCTATGCAGCCAGCCAAGAGGACTCACTCTTACACCTCCTCTTTCATCCGTATTCCCCACTCGATAGCTTTTACTTGTTATGACATCTCTCCAGGTGGCACGGGTCGCGACCACATGACCGCGCAGACCCTCGTGATCCCTATTTGTCGACCCTTCTTTGAACTACGTTGAAGTGGCAAGGGTGCTTAGACAGATTGCAGCTTAAGTGGAAGGTGTCTATAGCGAGCAAGTGGCGGCTATTGAAGCTTCATCTTGAAGTGCCAGATGGAGTGATGTACTGAGCTAGGTATTTTTTTATTGAAAATGGATTCAAATTGATTTGGGGCAATGCATGACATAGTTGGGAGTCTATTTATGGCACTGAATGCTTTGACCTGCTTTGTGTTCCATGAAGCATGGCAAGAGAAAATCCTCCATGGCTTTGAAGTACAGTATGTGCCGGACCTTTTGGTTAATCAGTTTCGGCACTGCTGTTAAGCTTCTTTTCTTGGTTGATGGTTTCTATAATCATCATATGCTGTATAATGTTTTTAGCCAACAAGGTAATCTAACGTTGAATGACCATCGTCATGTAGCCATGACGAGTCAACATTGTTTTTCACAGTTGGGAAGACTTTGATAAAATATTGTTATGATAATGTTGAATAAATGACATCAACACAGTGTTGCAAATGCAACCTCAAACCAAAGGAACTTCAACCATCATTTGTAGCACAACATCTGTTCGACCACATCTGCAGCCGCTTAAATTTCGAACGGGGTTCAGATTTCCAGTTGGCCTTTGCCAATCAGCACTTACTGTAGTCAGTCGTAATATTACCTCTCTGTTTCATTTTCATTGAGAAATATTACAGTTAAACTCGTCATCGCTCCCAAATTACTGTACTGTAATATGGTGTTTGCTCAACATCCAAACTGCATCACAGATCTCAGATGTTAAACGGGTTGTAATCCTTTGGGCTCTTTTGGGATTTAATGTTTTGGGAAGTTGCAGTTCTTAAGTGATTCTGTGGCGCTCAAGATTACAACATCGTGTTGGGGTTGTTTGGTCCGTCTTATCCCAGCGTCATGTAGTCAGTGTTGGTCTGACATCACTTCTTCAAACTTTTAAAAACAACCTGGTACCAATGGTGTCAAAACCCTGCCAAATTGATGTACCCACAACATTTTCACAAATTTGACAATCGACTATGTTTATGCGGTAATACTCGGACAAGGTCCATTGTTGATGTTTAGATGAGCCGTTCACTTAACCAAGCATCTATATTTAATAAAAAAAAGAATGTAGCAGTAGGTAGCATGGGTCGCCAAAATGTTGGACTCCTGATTGAAAGGGGCCAGGTTCACACCCCAGCACCACCGCAATGTCACTGTTGGACCCTTGAGCAAAGCCCTTAACACTTAACTGCTCATATGTGTAATGAGATAAATCTAAGTTGCTCTGGATAAGGCTGTCTGCCAAATGCCATAAATGTAATTTTTCAACCTACACTAGAGTAATAAGGATAGATGGCTTTCTTGTTGCTCTCCTATGAGTTTTTCTGCAGGGTCTTCCAATTAGAGTATTTCAGACATAACAAATCTGTTTCTGCAAAGAACGTTGACATCGGCCATCTTTGCTCACAAACGCCACCAATGAGCTTGTTACCTTATGGCTGTAAATAGCAACGGCCAAAGTACTATTTTAGGATGTACAGTTTTACTTCCGCAGTGACAGCAAAACCTGTAAAAACAGGTGAAGAAATATAGAATAAACAAATTGGAAAGAACATAGCAGGGAGTTTTGGTTGTCAAAAGGTCGTCTTATGGCTATTGTGTCGCCACTGGTATTAAGTTGTTTTTGAAAGTTTGAATTGCTTTAATAAAATGATGTCGGACTAAAGTTAATAAAGTGATGTTGAGATAACATTGAACGAATGACAACACCACGTTGTAAATACAACGTCAAAACTCAATGCAAGTCTGACATTTATTTTCACCTCTCAACTGAAATACACCACTTATCCATGACCACTAGGGGGCATGCTGCTGAGGCTAGTGCTGTAAATGCTTTGTTAAACAACAAGGGCCACAGAATACCTCAAGAAATACAGAGCAACCGCGTCTTACCAAAACATTATGTCGGAAAACAGACAAAAGGATAAAAACCCACTTAACTTCTGAGGTCTGTGAAACCGGACATGGTGCAGTTTGGATGCTGTGTGAACACTAGTACACAGTAATTTGGAAGCAGTGATATTTCCGAATTTTTTGAAATTGGTCAAATAAATAGTTGAGACAACTAATACTCAAGTAAAACTTTATCCTGTATAAGGGACCATAGGCAGCCTTGAGCCTATCCCAAGAGGTGGGTACACCCTGGATGGGGTGTCCATTACAAGACGCACACATACACATACACACACTCACATGCTCATTCACACACTGCGGGCAGTTTGGAAACACCAGCTACCTTAATCTGCATGTCTTTGGATTGTTGGAGGAAACCAGAGGACCCACGAAGCACGGGGAGACCATGCAAACTCCGTGCACACACACCCTCAAACCCGGGACTCAAACCCGAGGGACTCAAAGGCGGACTCAAACCCGGACACCGGAGTCACCGCCACCGTGCCACCATCTATTACAATTATATTACATCTATTACAATTACAAAGTCTATATCACTTCTATTAATTAATTCAATTCTATCAATTCTATTAATTAATTAATTAATTAATTAATTCAATCAACCTTCTAAGCTCTGTATTGTGGTTCGATTTGTGGATGGATCCAGAACCAGATCTCCAGTTCATTACAGGACATTAATTATAATTATTTTTTCAGCGAGAACGAAAGGAAAGGTGTACGAGACTGTGCAGAGACCAGTGATGCTTTACGGTGACACTGAAGAAAAGACAGGAGGCAGAGTTGGAGGGAGCAGAGATGAAGATGTCGAGGTTCTCTTTGGGAGTGACACGGATGGATAGGATCAAGAACGTGTCCATCAGAGGGACATATCCCATGTGAGATGTTTTGGAGATAAAGTCAGAGAGCCCAGATCGAGGTGGTTTGGACATGTTCAGAGGAGAGATCGGGAATACGCATTTAGAAGGATGCTGAGGTCGGAACTGCCAGGCAGGAGGTCTAGAGGAAGACCAAGGAGGAGATTTATGGATGCAGCGAGAGAGGACATGAAGTTAGTTGATGTGAGAGAAGAGGACGCAGAGGACAGGGTTAGTTGGAGGCAGATGATTCGCTGTGGTGACCCCTGAACGGGAACAGCCAAAAGACATAAAAGAAGAAGATAACTCTTTTTTTTATTTTTTTTTATTTATCATACAATAATGGAGAAATTATTAGGACCTTTTATTAAAAATTGAGGCTTTTTTTTATTTATATTTTTTATTAGACTCCCAAAAAGCCACCCAATATTTATGTGCGCACTATAATACAGCTCTAAATCCACTTTGTAGTTTTTATTTGGATAATAGAACATTTAAAGAGGCTCTTCTCATGTTGTAAAAACAGGGTTGCGGTTTTGCAAGCATGGCATGTCAAAAGTAGGACTCACATTTCTTTGATGAATAAAACTAACACGGTTTGCAAGTCGCTCCGGATTAAGGTGTCTGTCAGATGAATAATTCATCGCCGTTCTTGAGGATTTATAGAAATAAAATGTATCTGGCATGCATTTTGATCCAAACAGCTGTTAAGATAAGACAAATGCATCATCTAGGCCCATAGGATCATTAATATGGAGCAGCAGGGTGCTACTGGGGAATATCGGACAGTCGCTTGTAGTTGTATTCATTTATTATTTTGGAGCGGCCATCTGGTGGGTAGGAGCGTTGAACTCGTTGAATCGACATGACCTTGCCGGGATAAGCATTTACAAACACACAAACAGTATGTTGTGGTCTTATTTCATTGTGCAGGAGAATAGTCCACAGAATTCTGTCAGAAATTTAATGCTTTTTTTTTTTTTTTTTTTTTTACAAGGCTTTTTTTTTTTTTTTTTTATAGGAAAAATGCAATGCTGTGATATGTAATTGCAATGTACTGTATTTCAAATAAATGAATTCAAATGGGGCGTCTGTCAGTCCTGTAACATGTTTTCTGCACTATGGTGGTCACCTGTTTCGTGTTGGTTCCTATTTAGTTAGTTTGTTTATATCCTGGTTTTGTAATGAGTATTTTAATGCCCTGTGTATTTATTTATTTATTTATTTTTTGGCCCTTTGTTTATGGACACAAATATACAATTTCTTCATTATATTAAGGCCACAAATCTACAGGCTATGAATTTCATGGCCACATATTATTATTATTATTATTATTATTATTATTATTATTATTATGTTTTCATACAGTGTCATGAAAAAGTATTTGAACAAATTTTCACTTTACACAAAATACAACAACTGCAATCAAGCTTTTGCAATAAATGCCAATGAGTGTTTTATATCGCTGGAACAATTTTGGCCCATTCTTCTTTGCAGAATAGCTTTAATTCCGCCACATTGAAAGCTTTAATCTGTTTAATGTTAGTCATGCCACAACATCTCAATCGAATTTAAGTCTGGACCTTGACTCTGCCTCCCTAAACCCTTTAGTTCATCAGAGGTGTGTGTTTCGGCTGTATAACCCCAATGCGTTGAGCCTGAGGTCACAAACTGATGTTCGTACATTCTCCTTCAGGATTTTCAGTTAGAGCGCAAAAGTCATCCAGGTCCTGAAACTGCAAAGCAGCTCTAGACCATCAGACTACCACCACCATGTTTGGCTGTTGGTATGATGGTCTTTTTTTAAAGAAATGCTGTGTTAGTTTTACACCAGATGTAACGGGACACACACCTTCCAAATTTTTGGAAGTTTTGCCTCCTTTTGCCTTATCAGTCCCAGAATTCTTGGAGATAATCAAGATTTTTTTTTTTTGGCTAAGATGAGCCTTTGTTTTCTGTTTGGTCAAGAGTCTCTTTCGCCTTGGAACTCTCCCATGGATGTCATTCTTGCTCACCGTCTCTTTCTTACAGTTGAATCATGTATACTGATCTTAACTGAGGCCAGTGTAGCCTGCAGTTCTTTAGCTGTAGGTTCTTTTATGAGCTCCTGGATGAGTCGTCGTTGTGCTCTTGGAGTAATTTTGGTAGACGAGCCGCTCCTTGAAAGGTTCATCAGCGTTCCAAGTTTCCTCCATTTGTGGATAATGGCTCTCACCATGTTTCATTGGAGTACTAAAGCCTTAGAAATGGCTTGGTAACCTCTTCCAGACTGATACATGTACAGCTACTTTGTTTTGTTCTTAAATTTCTTTGGATCATGTTGCCTTTTTTCTTTTTTAGCGTGCTTCAGTTTGATTCATTCTATTTAAGTGATTTCTTGATTAAACAGGTCTGGCAGTAATCAAGCCTGGGTGGGGCAAGTAACATTTTACTCAGCTTTCCAAAAATATCATTTAATTCATGATTTCACAACGGGGCAATTACTTTTTTAAAATTATTATTATTATTATTATTATTATTTTTACATAGGGTCAGGTATGTTTGGACAGCTTTTTTTCCTTGATCATTTAATAACTGCATTTTGTATTTACTCAGGTTAGCTCAATTCATAGTTTAGGATTAGTCAGTCATGGCAAACATGACACAGGTATATTTTTTACAAAATGTGTGAAATCCAACAACATAGCTTTTAATAAAAACTTGTGCATGCACTTACTGTATGAGGTCTGATCGATGGCAGCACATGAATTTCAAATCGGCAATGCGTTACATGCATATATAGGAAACAAAATATATATAGATAGAGTTTGTTCATTACGCTAAATTACTTATATGCTTTTTGTGTAAAAAAATAAATAAATAAAAAAATCTGTTTTCACGACCGTCACTACAGTACGTGAAGCTGCAGTCAGGATTTCTAAAAGGAACCCCAGGTTTTGCTGCAATTTGCTTCTTCCTACCATTCTGTGCATTTCTTATTATGACCACTAGAGGTGCTATTGTGCTCAAGTGAATCCACTTGAACATTTATTAACAGCTATGAATGTTCTTCTAGCCAACATTTCTACATCTTGGACAAAAAAAAAAAAAGATACATAAAGTTACTCAAATCTGTTCGGCATAAGTGGAAAGTTTTTTGACCACACCATTCCTCCATAATTTTCTGCCCTTTTGTGTGAACTTCTATGTTCTTTTCAAAAAAAAAAAAATTGACAAAACCCATCAATGTAAAAGCGTCGGCATTTTTGGATGTGACACCCAAGATAAAAAAAAAAAAAAAAAAAAAGCTTCAAAAGCATGCAAATTCAAAAATCCCTTTTAGAAGCGACACCGCTCAAATCTCCGAGATTTTACGCAGGAAGCTCGGGCAGATGCGTGTCGCAGTTTTCCGAAAAAGTGACACTCACTTCACTTCACACTGCGAATCCTGTCCTCTATGACAGATGGCGGTTTTTATAGGATCATAAAAAGCAGCCTGTGCAAGCGGATTTTTATTGAGGAGTAGCCGCCTTTTATGCACGCACGCTGTGATTTTCTGAATTGAGGCTATTTCTGTTGTTTTTTTCGTGCATATGGCACGCTTTTTTGCAAGCAACAATTTTGCTTTTTCCTTTTGAGGGGCCAGCTCAGAGCTCAGTTTAATTAACAGCTCACACACACACACACACACACACACACACACACACACACAAAAAAAACAGTCAATTTGAAGCTCTTGAGCCGGGTAAGGAGACCAGATTAGGTTTCACAAAGCTCTAGCAAGTCATTTAGAGATTTTACCTGGGCTTTGGAACATTATCTGACAATCATGATAATTAATAGTCATTAGTCCTTGAAATTGTCACTGTGTACCACACGTAGAAATGACGGTTGTATATTTTTGACTTTCTGTCCCTTTTTAAAATTTTTTTTTTACAATATACGTCCTATTTAAATAGAGAGAGAGTGAGAGAGAGAGAGAGATTGGGGGGGGGGGGTAATAATAGTCCTTTCCATTATAGGTCTAAACAGGGTTGCAGAGATGCTGTATTATATTCAGGCTGCTGTAAGTGTTCTTTTCCCAAAGGAAGCGTCGCCTTTGATATGACCGATCGAATCCACAGCTAACACCAAGCCCCTGACAGATGAAGTGTGTGAGGGCTGAATGAAGGGCACAAGGGCCTAGTTGGAACGCTAGTATGACTGATGGACATGTCAATCACGGAGACATCATTTTTCAGTGGGAAAAAAGTAGGTCGAGGGCGGAAGCTGTGTGGCGCTTTTCATTGTGCGAGAATGTTTGTATTTCTCACGTCTAAAGTGATATTAGGTGCACAAAGAAGTTAGACCGCATGTCCAGCGTGCATCCTCACGTGTGTGCAGCGAGCATCCCGGGACGCCCCGAAGCTGGTACTGCTGGTACAATGTTTGTTAGACTTACGAACAAATATGTTCGTATGTAGGGGACTTACTCAGTTACACAACAGCTTGGCTGAATTCTTAAATTCGGATCGGTCAGAAAGTCTTGGCCTACTTTTTTTTATATAAATAAACTTCAAATACATTTCATTTCTTTAGTAACTTTCACAGGGTCTTGTACAGCAGACGTCGGAGAGGGAAGGACTCTGCGGTGTCGCGCTTTCATACAGTTAAATGTAAAGCTGTTATTTTAAGTCTTCAGGACAGAAGGAAATTCAGCCCATGGTTTCTCGGTAACACGGCGAGCTGTATTCAAGAAAGAACAGTGAAGAAAGAACTTTCTTATGGCTCCTACAGTACGAAAGTAACAACAGGAACCGACTTGTTTTTATGGATCCTGAGAAGGTAGCAATCTGTTGATGTTTATTTCAAGAAAAATAAGCTCTAAAACACTCAAGAACAAACTTTTACTCAAGAATAATCAACCCCAACATTACATTTCCTGTAAAAACATATAATGTTGTGGTCGGTATTCTCACCAATAAAAATCTTGACCAAATGTAACCCTGTAACGAGGTTTGCTGTAACGAGAGATGCTCGATAACTAGAGGTTTTCTTTCAAAAATGTATTTGTTCATAAAAAAATTATTTACATCGTTTTTCAATTTATTATTATCGTTCTATTTGAATACTGCATGTTTACTTTGACTTACATAATGTGTGTTTTATATGTTGTACATTTCAGTCACTGATTGTACGTTGCTCAAAAATAATAAATACATTTAACAACAATGTATATTTACATTTATACACACACACACACACACACACACACACACACACACACACACACACACACACACACACACACACACACACACACACACACACACACACACAACATTGCCATCTTCCAAATGGTTGAGTTGTCTCTTCATGGTAATAGTATTAATATATTTACAAATCCTTCCACACACAAATCTGCTTCTACCATTGATTGTGTTATAATGCAACAAGACAAATGATTTTGGGCATCAGATCCGTTTGATTTCTTGTGGTCAGCTACAAAGCAATTGAAAAGGAATACTGTTTAAAAAAGACACAGCTACATCTATGAGACTTATTATTTTTCATAGCATACCTCAACCGAATAGTAGAGATGCCTCAATCAACACATACTGTGTAGTGACTCCAAATGTTCTCTATCAAAAAGTTAAAAGAAAAAGTTATAGGGTTAAAAAAGTAAAAAATAAATAAAATAGTGAATTAGTTTGGTTGTTTTCACTCGTTTTATAAAACAACTTCCAGGAATTAATGGAAGTATGAAAGGCAGACGAAAGCTTAATGTGGGGGATATTATTATTATTATTATTATTATTATTATTATTATTATTATTATTAATAGTCATTATTATTATTATTATTATTATTATTATACAAATCATTACTTATATTTTTTATTATAAAACTATAATAATAATAATAATAATGTATTGTTAATATTATGATTATTATTATTATAAAACTATAATAATAATAATTTATTGTTATTATTATTTTTATTATTATTATTATACAAATCATTCCTTATTTTTATTATTATTATAAAACTATAATAATAATAATTTATTCTTATTCTTATTATTATTATTATTATTATTATAAACTATAATAATAATAATTTATTGTTGTTATTATTATTATTATTATTATTATTATTATTAATTATATAATCAAAGCGACACATTTTGGGTCACTGAAATGTCTAGCACCTGCTGATTTCTTTTCAGTTGCTCTCTTCATGTTGTCCTCCCTCACTGTGCTATTTTGAAAAAAATCATCAATATTATTATTATTTGTAGCACTTGTAGTAGTAATAGTAGTAGTATTAAATATTATAGTCGTAGTAAATGTTATAACAATATACCTGACACTAAGGGAAATCTTTACTCTACCCGGTACTTATTAATGCACTTAAATCATTAATAATTATTTAAACCCAAAATCTAACCCCAAATGTTCTGAATTTTGAACCAGTAAAACTCTTTAGATATAAAATGGCTGTTAGATTCTTAGCCCTAGAATTTTGCTACTGATCGTGTAATTACTTGGATTCAGACCTTTTTTTTTTTTTTTTTTTTACTGAATCTTAAACCTGGATTCATTTCCTCCATTCGCATTTACACCCCAACCCGATATTACCTCAGCACTCTGCCAGGCCACATCTCATTTTAATCGTGTGATGAGTGAGGTAATAACTCAACGTTACGATTAGCATTAGGCCAATGAGAGCAGTGATATACTGTACAGTACATGAGCAGATGGCAGTAAACCGTGAATGGGCCTTGACATGACTCATGCCTGGAGGGTGTTTTTTTTTTTGGTGTTTTTTTTGCATGTCCTTTTCATGCTACATGTTAATCCTGGAGAAAAAAAGAAAGACTTAGACCTGCAAAGACAAGAGGTGAGTGAGGGGAAAGTAATTTGGTGAGAGGAAATGAAATGATTTTCGACTTTGAGGAAGCTCATCGCTGGTTGTTTAATGTTTTATTGAGATGAAAAAGTACCGTGAAACAATTGGTTTGTGAATAGAGAGATTCCTCAGGCTGTGGAAAAAATTAAATTGAAAATGAAATTGATTTAAGATTTAATTAAAATGAATGAATCTCACATTTTGGTGAGCAATGCGCACACACATACTGTATTAGGAGAAGAAATTATTTGGAGACCAAAAAGAAAAAGCGATTATTTATGAAAGTGCTAATGAGAATGATTTTCCTCTTCGTTTGAGTGGAAATATTGTTTGCATCATGTATATATTATCTACTCACAGTTTTGCCAACCTGTTTATTAATCAACAATTTATACCAGTTGGATGCAAATAGAATCGTTTGGTGTTGTATTGTTTATTTTAAAGCTTTTGTTTTCCCTGTATGTTTAATGATATTATTTGAATTATACTCCATTATACTCCAGCAATGTCTACCTTTTTAAATTGAAACTGAAAATCTTAATTTGATCATTTTAATTATTTCACATAATTACATAAAAAAAAATTACATTATATGCTAATTTGTTGGCTGCTTTTATAAAGGGTGCCAATACTTCAGGAATGCGGTTTCTGAGTGGTTAATCAATCAGATCAATTTGATTTTACATGTTTTTATCAGATAGACCTTAATTTTTGCCACTTATTTAAGTAAATCTGTTGACTATTATGTAAGAAAAAAAAACTTGATAAACAACTTTTGGTGTTAGATTTATTTTATGAATTTGACAATTAAAAATAGCTGTGTAACAAACCTGATTAGATCCTGCATGTCCTGGCTTAAAAAATTGAAAATAGATAAATAAATAAATAAACAAAAAAAGGTGAATTAAAGGGATGTGCTGGATCAAGTCCTATTTTAAAAGCTGGTGAGTATTAAGGGTAACAAAAATAATAATTTCTTTTTCGCTTATTTTTGTCTTGAGTTTAAAACTTTACACACTAAAAAAATGCTGGGTTGTTTTTACTACCCAAACGCTGGGTTGCCTCTGTTGGGTCATTTTTCTGGGTTATTTACAGGGAGTTGGGTACTTTTTTTTTTCTAAACCAGCGTGCTGGGTTGGAGTTGGGTTAGCTATAGTGGCTGCTAACATGCCAGACAAGACCGCCCCTCCCCCGAAGTTCACCGGTGTATTCAGTGGCTGTGTCAGCTTCGTGTCTTTTTTTCTTCCACCTCAAGCATTTAAGAGGAAATGTAAACGTTCAATATAAGGTCTGTATACACACTTTCACTCACCTATGACTGAATTTGTTCACTGTATGGAACATTAATTACTGTTACTGTGTTACACTCAAACGTTCAGCCTGGTCTGTGCTATAGCATGCTAGTTTATCTGGGAATGGCTGCTAGCTAGCCAAACCAAAGAACCTGTGTATGAAAGAAACTGTCTGAGCTTTTTAGCTTTCTTTGTAGAATGCTTTAATGTCATTTCCATATAAAATAGCATCAGTCAATGTCCAAATCCTTAGAATGGCAAGCTGCAAAAATAACTTAGATTTTCAAATAACCTGCAGTACTCTGACAAGGAAAAGTGAATACGTATGCTTAGACCCTGACGTGGTGCAAAGCACTTTTCCACATCAAGGCCATTTTTTAAAAAATGTGACCGTTGCCGTGGATTTTGGCGTATCTTCATCTTCACAACTGAGTAAACAAAATAGATGTTTCACAAACTTTGTTTCTTAAGGCTACAATAACTTATTCTGCATGTTTCTTAATACTGTGTAAGTCATAAAATCCTGTCTGGCCTTTACCTACCAGCTTTCTTTACCTGCTCTGAACTCATTTTCTATCATTGCTTCGTTGTCCTCCTCATCTTCATGGCTGAGTAAATGAACCAGATATTTCACAAAATATATACCTTAAATCATCCATCCCAAATTTATGTTTTTTTGATATTGTTTAAAGTGGTCATGACAAGATGAATTAAATTTTACTAGATTTTTTTGATCAGAAAAAAATTCATCAGAAAACACATTAAAATGGTAAATGTATATCATGACCCCTTTAAGTCATAGTATCCTGTGTGGTACTGTAGCTCCACCTGTTCTCTTCACCTACTCTTGACTTATTTGCTATCTCTCATGTACAAAGCATTAAAGTGATTGTATTTGCTTAACAGTGATGTAATTTCAGTTGATATTTTATTTATTTGTTTATTTATTTAAGTTTATTATTTATTTTTACTCGTTTAAAATGTTAAACAAAAATAGTCTCTCAACAAATATAATAAAAAAATATATATTTTAAAAGCTTTATTAAAGACATTTTTCAAATATTTTTTTTCCCTTCAATGGCGCGCCACCCCCCCCCCCCCCCCCTCCGTGTGGCGCCCCCACGCACTGCATATACTGCATACCCCATTTTTGCGCCCCTGGGTGTATGAAGATGGTGAAGTGATGAATGAAAGCTAAACTGTTAACTGTAGTGCCAGAATGATGCTAGCATTTAGCTAGGTTGCTAGCGTTAGCAACCACATTAACATCAGAACTTTATTCATCTCAGTGCTTGAGACAATAAAATAGCTGAGGTGTTACAAAACACTAATCTTCTTACAAATATGCATAGTAGTCAACCCTCTCGAATTTTCCATGCACTTTTACTTTCTTTAATTTCTTTCTCTCTAAGGTTGGAACTTCGTATCTCCAGCAGGCTGAAGTGTCGAGGCCGAACCCGTACATCCTGATGTTGGGAGATAATGACCAGGCATTAGTGATTCTGAGTAATGTATCGTAATGATGTCATTGTTGAACTTGTTTTGTATTATTATTTGTATAAAATTTATATTTTTTCTATGATTTGTACATGTGATTGGGTGTTTATTGCATATATGTATGGTTTGCAAATTTATTATTATTATTTTTTTATAATTATTTTATTTTTATTTATTTTTTAAATTTTCTTTAAAATTTTCTTTTTATTTTAATTAATTAATTAATTAATTTATTAATTTATTATTATTATTTTTTGTAATAGACCAGTGATTCAAAGTAATTTAAAAACCAAACTGGGTTGTTTTTAACCCAGTGTTTTTTAGGGTGTACAGTGGCGAAAAAAAATCATTTTATGATCCATATATTTTCAGTTTTCTTGTGTGTAATGTGTTAATGATGAACCCACACTTACTCTTAAGGGAAAGCAGGTGCGCTACATCAAATCTCATCAGTTTTATGATCTTTAATATCGACGCAACATTAGGATTTAGGTCACTGCTACCCTGGATAACAGCTCGGTGCGATTAAAAGCTTAACTGAGTGAAGCACAGCCTCTTGTACTCACAAAGACGTCGCCAAGTGTCGACACATCAGCGTGCCATTACGCGGAAATATCATGCACTACGACGTCGTCATGCCTCAGAGACCACGTTTCCGGAGGTTTCTGCCATCCAGCCAGCGTGGCGTGGGAGCTTTCCTCCGAGGAGATCCACAAATCTGATCTCTTTACAGCCGAACTACGAATGCTGATCTCAAATCAGCCTTGAGAGATGATTCGTCACGAAGGAATTGAGTTCATTACAAGACGCAGCGTTACATAATCGGATGCTAAAAATGTAGTCATGGTAGATCAACCTTGTAATGAGAACATACACGAGGGTAGAGGACAGGAGGGGAAAATAAACAGCCCCGGGGCAAAACTGATGAGATCATTTAGACTGGCACCAAAAACACAAAGCTTTTCTTTCTTTTTTTTCCCATTTTTTTTTTTTTCAGTGTTTCCATTGAATCAGAATGAATCCACATTTATCCGTATATAACTACATTGCATGTTACTGAAATTCACAGCTATAAATATTACATATTGCTTGTTCTGCTTTTAGGCGTACAGTGTGTGATGTCTGTTCTCTTAAAAAAAAAAAAAAAAAATCATGAAGCCATGCTCGAGGCTCTTTTTCTGCACATTCTGTACAGTTTAAGGTTTTCTAAAAAAGGTTTCTGCTTTTTATTTCAAGAAAGTTAACAACAGGACCCAAATGTGTCAGGAAACAATTTAGTCGAATATTACACAAAAACATGCGAATATGAGGCTTTTATGTCTCATATGGACAAATTAGTTAAAAAAAATAAAATAAAAAAAAACTCCCAAAACAGCTATTTACACAGAAAGCTCATTATGCCATGGACTTCAGCGCAGTTATTATAATATCACTTCTTATTTAGGCAGCAAATAAGACATGCAAAGTTCATGCAACGGTTTTATACAATCATAGTGTCAGGTTCAAAATATTGGCCCTGACACCTCCGCTAAAATTACGCCCTTTATATATTTAACATGACAATGAAATGCAATCTCATTTATTTATTTATTTATATCTCTATCTATCTATCTATCTATCTATCTATCTATCTATCTATCTATTTATTTATTGTATTTATTTATTTATTTATTTGTGTATTTATTTATGTTTTTATTTATTTATTTATGTGTGTTATTTATGTGCATTTATTTATTTATTTATCTATCTATCTATCTATCTATCTATGTGTATTTTTATTTATGTGTATTTATTTATGTTTTTATTTATTTATTTATGTTTTTTTATTTATTTATTTATGTATTTATTTATTTATTTATGTGTATTTATTTATGTTTTATTTATTTATTTATTTATTTATGTGTATTTATTTATTTATTTGTATTTATTTATTTATTTATTTATTATATTTGTGTGTATTTATTTATTTATTTATTTATGTATTGTGTGTATTTATTTATTTGTGTTATTTTATTATTTATTTATGTGTATTTATTTATTTGTATTTATTTATGCATGCTGATATGCAGATTTGGGTGGATAGATTGAGATCGACTGTGTGAAATCTTTAGAGAAAGGTTTCAAAGAAACTGGCATGCGATCATACAGTGTGTCTGGGATTAATTCCCGCGGGAGAGCAGCTCATTCGCAGGTTCTAAACTGATATCCGAGACTCTCGGTTGCCGTCATAAACAGATGATAATGAAGCATTTCCCAGAGTGCTTTGTGAGACACGGAAATCTTTATGTGTGTGTGTGTGTGTGTGTGTGTGTGTGTGTGTGTGTGTGTGTGTGTGTGTGTGTGTGTGTGATGGCATCATAAATCAGGGTTACGGTTTCTCACATCATTGCTGTGACTGAGGATGAACAATTCACGAATAAAATGTTTTCCATAAGCACTTGACTGATATCCATTCTGATCTTTATTAGCTTAACACTCATAATGCACAAAGATGGCTTGAATATGTCTGTGAAACCAGGAACATTGACCATAAACAGTCAGACCCTGGTCATTCAGGACATTCAGGTGAGCCTAGACCTGAACAACTGAAGAAACCCCAGATCATATCACTGCTTCCAGGGGCGGGTCACCATGCGCACAGCTGTTTAATCCCAATCCTTTGAGCTCTTACTTTCACTTTTAAACCTAGCTCTGGTTTCTATTGGCCAACATCTCCAATCGTCTAATGAGATGTCATCAAATAGAACCCCAACCGAAGGTTCCCCACAGAGAAATATATTCATGGTGATAGATGAACTTAAGTTAGAACAACAGCTTTAGTCTCCTCAATAGTTCAAAGTCATTCAATACTGAGAAATGTTCATAAAGCTAGATCTTGTAGCAATCCTATTACCTATACCCTATACCCCACTTTCCCACCACCACGTCCTTCTTACCACAGTGTTGCAAGTAAGACAAAAAAAAAAAAAAAAGACATCGTCATGCAATATAGTCTTGGCCAAAAGGTTTCTGTTTTTTTTTGTTTTTTTTTTGGCAAAACTTTTCATCAAGGAATTAACCCGGAGATTCATGATCCACCAGGTGGACCCTGGAGCGAGAGAAACAGAAGATTCTTTTCAAGTAGCTCAGCAGGACGTGAAACGTGCAATTTCGTTCGGCCCCAGAGCAGTCCCTGAATTGCCCAAATGAAAGGAAAATACTTTCAAAAGGAAAGACTTGCCTCAGCACGTAAGATAGGAAGAGGGCGGAAAGCTGTGTTGTATTGATCATCTCGAATGTGCCATCAGCATTCATCTGTAAAAAAAAGAAAAGAAAGAAAGGGCTATGTAGCGTGCTGCCCTGATAGCTTTGTCTGTGTGAATAATAAAAAAAAAAAAAAAACACTAGAAAAAAGTAAAAGTAAGCAAATTCTTAATTGGCTGCATTTAGGAGGAGGAAATTTCATTTCATGCAATGCTAGCCAGAGTGATTCGTATGCATATTCAAAAGCCGGTTTGTAATAATTAAACGATGAATAATAAATCTTCATTTAAAAAAAATTAACCATTATTTTCTAGTTCCGCAAGTTTGTATTCAACCTCCCCCAGATTTGCATTTAAAGCTCCAAAAGGTACCCAGGAGACGGCGCTTCAGGAAGGACAGGACACCAGCTTGAGTTTCCCAGGCCCAGCCATTTCTCCAGCAGCTTCGCTTTGTCAGGCCATGATTGTTTCTGCATCTAATAACAGCCTGGGCTTAGAGATAAAGCTCTGCCAAATCTCCCAGAGTGCTGAGATAATAGGCCACGGTTGCTCTATGCTAAGGTTGTGTGTGTATGCCAGGGCTGTTGTGAGGTGAAATCCCAGGACTCCCAGAGAGCCACTGTTCAGTCCTTGATCTCAACCACCCAGTTCTACATCACTTGTCAAATGAATAGAAGTAATTGCGCTTGAAGTAAATGTTCGTGCCGCGATTTAGGAAGTGCTCCTAATTGCCCGTCAGGTGTATTTGCCAAGAAGGAGACTTGTTTATAGTGGCGGCGATTTGTTAAATTGTTGAAACGTTTGAAAATGATCTGTACTTGAAGAATTAGCTGCTTAAGTCCAAAAGCCATGTCAGGTTTTTTTTTTCTCTCTCTCTTTTTTTCCGCACAATTATAGAGTAGACCTGCTTCAAAAGATTTCCTGTGCTTCTCATTCAGACTGCATTTACATAGAGATTTCCCAAATTTTCTGAAAAAAAGTTTTGTTTGTTTGTTTAAAATAAATAAAATAAATAAATAAAGTGCATTTAGAAAATGCTGACTTGAGATAGCATTTTTTTTTTGTCTTTTAAAGAGAAAGTGGAGAAACACTCTATAGCACAAGTGATCATAGGAACTTATTTGATGTGTTGATGTTCCACAACATTAGATGTAACCACAAGTGAATAAAATATAAAATCTTATTTTTATTTTTATTTTTTTTAAATCATTAAAGTGGACCTTTATTATGTCAACACTCTGTAAAAAGCAAAAAAAATAATAAAATAATTTAATAAATATTCCTCATTCTCCTAGAACTTTTTTTTTTTTTTTTTTTTTACAGTTTGAGTAGTGGAATACTGTATATCTCCGTGCCATCAGGGAAGAAAAACTCCATAGTGAAGTCTTTATGCTCCTGCAAATTTTCATGATGAGTCTCTCTAACAAGTGTTTTTTTTTTATTTTTTTTTATGGCGCACATCTGTTTAGTCCCAATCCTGTGAGTTCTCATTACAGTGTATGCGAATGCGAATGCGAATGCGACTACTCTTTGTGTGCGAATGCTGTTACTTTCACTATTAAACATACTGGAGCTCTGGTTTGAACTGTTGATTTTTTAACCACATGATCTAAGCTCATGATTTTTTCCCCCGACTGCATTTCTACCACAAAGTTGACGGTTCAGCGCGATCTGATAATGTGCTGGAGGGTTTTTAATCCAGTTCCAGTAATTTCACATCTCATACATTGTTTAAATCTCTTTGCTTGATGCAGCTCAATAATTTGACGCTTCTGAAATGCCATTTCTTCTTCTTCTTCTTCTTCTTCTTCTTTTTTATTTTATTTTTGGTCAGGCAGTGTACTTATATAGCTATTGCTTTTCAATTATTCATTCTTTTTGCCTTTCTAAAGCAAACACAGTATTACTGTTGGTAGTGGAAGCTTTAATTTCCTGCCAGAAAGATCATCTATTTAAAGATAATCTTTTCAATAAATGTAATTATTTTGCCAGATTTCTGGATTTCATAAAAAAAATAAAATAATAATAATAATAAATTTAAAAAAAAAGAAGAAGAAAAAAGAAGAAAAAAAGAATAAAGAAAAAAAGAATAAAGAAATAAAAAAATAAAAAGAATAAAGAATAATAAAAAAGAATAAAATAAAAAAGAATAAAGAATAAAAAGAAAAAAAAAGAATAAAGAATAATAATGCAAAAGAAAAAAGAATAAAGAATAATAATAAAAAGAATAAAGAATAATAATAAAAGAAAATAAAAAAAGAATAAAGAAAAAAAAAAGAATAAAATAAAAAAAAAAAAAGAATAAAAAAGAAAAAGAATAAAGAATAATAATAAAAAGAATAAAGAATAATAATAAAAAAGAATAAAGAATAATAAATAAAAAAAGAATAAAGAATAATAAATAAATAATAAAAAAGAATAAAGAATAATAAATAATAAAAAAGAAAACAATAATAAAAAAAGAATAAAGAATTTAAGAAAAATATTTAAAAAAGAATAAAGAATAAATAAAAACGTGGAAACATCACAATATCACTATGCAATTAATAGCATGTTGCATAAAAATAATAATAATAATAAAAAAACACACACACACAAAGAAAGCAGATTAGCTGCTAAATTCTACTAAAGCTTTTCTTGATTGACTTGGCAAAAACAGAGGATCCGTTTGCAGTGGAGAGGATTGATTTTTATCTCTGTCTTAATATAGCTTAAAAAAAAAACTTACTTTCTAACTTTTTTGTCATCTCGACCTTGCCTATTAATGCTGACGGCTTCAAAGGTGTAAGACATCGAACCCGCTTTGATGACGGCTCGTGATTATTCGTACAGCCTTTGGAATGATTTTTCTTCATCTTTTGGAGCGGATGACAAGGAAGACAGTGCTGATGTCGACACGCAGACTTCTCATTAGCTTAAGTGAAGAACTTTGTACATGGAGGCTTTTAAGATGATCACAGCTCCACCTGAGCGACAGAGTCAGACTCGAAGAGAATATTTCAATTAAGCGAATCGCATCCTAATGCCGTTATTACTTCTCTACGATAACGGGTGAACCACAGTCACGCCACTTTATTTATTTATTTATTTATTTATGTATTTATTTATTTTATCTAATGCTTGGATGATGTCATTAGAAATATAATGTTTTGCAAAGAATTCAATTTCCTCTTCTTTTTTTTCTTTTTTTTTTAAAGAAAAATTAAATTCTAGAAAGGAGTAATAAATGTTCTGTTTAATTAATGGAGACATGAGGATGAAGTAGTGTACCTGCGCGCAGCTTCTGTTTAGATGGTCTGGGGATTTACTGGCACGTGAAGGATTTCTGATTCGTAACTTCTGCAGTCAAGCCTTAACGCAAGAGACAGAAAGTAGATATGCTTCCCAGAAATAAATTGTTCTCAGAACAGCATGCACATAGGGCGAATAATTCCACTGACTGCGGCTCAATAAGAGCTTCCTGATGAGAGGAGATCAGGTAGCTTCAAAATAAATTGGATCGAGAAAGGAGACTCTTGTGATTTAAAAAATAATGGGTTGGACTTCCTGCTTCTAGGGATTCATCGATTTCTTTTCAGACTAAGTGATCATCAATACCACTACAGATATCCAAATAAGTAAGCTAATTAATATTAGGCAAAAAGGCTTGATCCACCGCGCATGAATTCCTATTTTGCTTCCAAAAAGCCAAACTAGTCTTGTATTTTTCAATGTAGTATTGAGGTCTCATTTTCACTTCAGGTCAGTTCAAGATGGGTTTTATGCATTCAAGCATAAAACCCATCTAACATACAGTAAGGCAGGAGGCACGGTGGGTTAACGGTCAGCACTGCACCTCCAAGGTCCTGGGTTTGAGTCCCGCCTCGAGCTCTGTGTGCATGGAGCTTGCATGTTCTCCCCGTGCTTGTGGGTTTCCTCTGGGTACTCTGGTTTCCTTCCACAGTCCAAAGACTTGCAGATTAGATTAACTGGCGTTCCCAAATTGTTAACTGCCCTGTGATGGATTGGACTCCTGAAATAAGCTCCGAACAGAATAAGCGGTATAGGCGATGAATGAGTGAATAACTTACGGCATAAACAAGGGAGAGATTAGATTCGAGTGGTTGCAAGAAACAAGAGGGGAAATGAGGTTGCTGCTGAGGTTGTTCCAAAAATAACCAATTTGTACTTAATAATTTGATTTAATGTAATATAAAAAATAAGGGGTGGGGGGGGGGGGGGTCAAGTCTTTTGCACCGTACTGTACATATAGGAAACGAATGCTAACCTGTCGTTTTATTAGCCTCTGATATTCTGCTCAGAAGCGTCTTATACAGTATGTTTGGTCTACTTTCTACTAGCATGAATGGCAAGCAGCTAACCATCACTAAACAGCTCTTGAAATCTTTAGAGGTTTGTTTAGTCCTGAAGGGTGGTCCTAACTTGGTCAGCGGACGTCAACAGATGAACGTTGTGGTGTAACTCAGACTCGCAGGAAATGGAAACTCGTGTTTTCTGTCAGGCTGCAGGTTGAAATGTTATCTGCCACGTAGCAGGTGTCATGACTTCAGGTCTTTGCAGTATGGTTGCATCATGCACAAAAAAAAAATAAAAAAAAGATAAAAAAAGAAATACGCAGTGAAATGAATATATCATATTATATGACAATGTGGTGTCTAAAAAGAGTACTCTGAAAAACTTTTTCCCTTATCAGATAAATTGACAGGAAATTGTTGGTGAACGATGATGAAAATCCTAACGCAGAACTCGTGGTGCTTTCAGCACCGGCTTACTGCCTCGTTGGCAACTTATTTGATTTAAACGTTTTGTTTTGATGCATGTGCAAAGTCAGATTAAACCAACGTAACAGCAAGTGGCTAAATGACCTAAATTACACAAACTCAGGCGTTCTTGTAGGGTACGAACGTTTTTGTTCCAAGGTTTTCATGACTTCTGGGAAACTGAAGGCTAAACGAGTGACTCAAGCAAACATGTCATGTTGACCTGGACCCTAACATAAACAGCAGGCTAACTTAATACAAAAGCTAGGCTAAGACAAGTGCTAAAAAATATCCGCTTGCGTCATACATACCTGTAGCCAGCCATGACAGTGCCATAGATATAACTATTTCAGATGTCCAGGTTATGATGTATCGTCGTACTACTGTATTACAACCCTTGGGTATATGTTCAATATTTCAGGATTTAATTTCTACGTAGCCATTTTTGACCTCTGTCAGTTAGCCACAATGGCTCCTGAGAGCTCTGCCGGCGATTACACTAACCTCTGCATAGCACTTTGAGCAGCTTATCATTAAAAATGCATTAGTCAGGAGAAACACTGCTGAACCTTCCATCAAATGAGACCTTGGGGAAACCCAAGATACATCGCGGACTATTACAAAAGTGATAAATAAATAAAGGCAGTGCCCTGTCAGAGGGACAATACTTGAGCATGGGGAAATAATGGGTCTTGTCCAATAGTGAAGCGTAGTGTGCTGGTATGAAACACTGAGACTCTGTTTTGAATATTTATTCAGGGATATATTAAGTAATACTGACGGGACATTAGTACCACTGACATATCTACAGGAAGTTGAACTCACAGTGTCAAGCTAAAGCTGTCGGAAATGTAGAAACGGGTGTAATGATGTACAATCCTGTAGTGTATTAGTGTACAAGTAGTTATGCAGAGCAATCGGAATCAAGAATCCCGCTAATATTTCGCATCGCTTTCACCTTATTGATCTGATGGAAAATGTACACACTGGAATTTATCTGGGTTTCTGGAAAGGCCCCGAAAGCAAAAGTTCTCAAGAGCAGCAGAAGAAGGACCCGTTCTGTACCGTACGTGCCTGAGTGTGTGAAACATCTGCGACTTTGAACCTGGGGTGATGTTCGGCATACAGCACAGAGACAGCTGCTCTCAGTCGTAAGAGATGAGTGAGCAGGACCAAACTGGATCTTAATGCAATATACAGGACAGCAAAGACTGCTAGGAAGTTAATCAATTATAAATAAATAAATCAATCAATCAATTATAAAAATAAATAAAAAAATAAAAAAATTAAAAAATCAACGTTTTTAAATTGCCAATTAATTACAGTGTTTCAGCATCATCGATTTATATATTATGTGTTCAGGTTTTTCCGCTTACGTGCCCATCAGTTATGAAGCCTGCACACTGATTTATGTTGGTCAAAAAGAGGATCTGCAGGAGCAGGTGGGACTGTGCAAAGTTACTGCAGGAGTGGGCGGGATTTCTGAGAATATCTTTAGGAGCAAAAATGATTGGTCAAAAATTCAGGAATTCTCAGAAATCCTACGCAAAATGATGGATTTGCCGAGACCTCATTGGGACCATGGGGGACTGTTTGAAGTGGACGAGATTGGTTACAAATGTTTCAGGAGTCGACAGGGTTGGTCAGGTTTCCTCTGGGAGTCAACCGGATTGCTAAGAAGTCCTTCAGGTGAAAGCAGCATTGGTCAGTATTCCTTAGGTTGTACACAGGATTGGCCATCATTCCTATTGGAGCAGGTCGAACTGTTCTGAGGGAGCAGACAGGATTCGCTCAGAAGTCCTTCAAGAATATATGGGATTGTTGGGGATTCCTGTGAAAGTGGGTAGGACTGGTCACAGGTCCTTTGGGAATCTTTGGGAATCGCCAAGATGGGTCAGAATTACTTATATTAAACTACATGGAGTTGGTCAACAAATTTTTGGTGGTGGGTTGGATTGTTCAGAGTTCCTTCAAGACTGAGCTGGGAAAAAATTGATTAGACTTCCTTTAAAAGTGCACAGAATTGGCTACCATCAGGAGGGGATAATATTCCTTTAGGACTGGACAAGGTTGGTCATAATGCCTTTAGAAGTGGGAAGGATTGGGCATTAGGAGCAGGCTAGATTGGTCAGAATTCCTTTAGAATTATTCATGTAACGATTGTAAAATTATAGGATTAGTCGTTTTTCCTTTGAGATCGGACAAGACTACTTCCTTTAGAAGAGGGTAGTGGACAGGTTTGGACATGATTCCTTCATGAGTGGGCAGGATTGTTTCAAATCTCTTTAATGGTGGGTTAGGATTTGGTTATAATTCCTTTAGGAGTGAGCCAGATTGGGTAGAATTCCTTTAGGAGTGCACACAATGTGTCCGAATGGGCAGAATTGGTCAAAATATCTTCAAGATGGAGCAGCATTTATCATAATTTCATTGAGATCAGGTGAGATTGGTCAGAAACTATTGGGAAAAGTTGTTCAAAGGTTTTTATTTTATTTATTTATTTATTTATTTATTTAGGAACTGGCAAAACTGTTCCTTGGGTTGATGCGATGTGCCAGGATTACTTTGGGAGCAGATGGAATTAGTTAAATTTCCTGTAAGATGTAGAGAGACACCTCTATTACTGTCCCCAGTCAGTGAAAGGTTTATTAGTGAAGAACTTTGAAGGCTTGTTTGAGGAATGGGATTTGACAAAATTATGTTTCATAATGAAGGTCTAATGGAGTAATACGGAATCATTTTCCTGTCAAAAGTAATTATACAGTAATGCCCTGACTTCTATACTGCTACCCTGCCAAGACGTAATGGGTTATACAAGAGAAATCATCAACTATAGTGAGACTCCAAAGTTCAAAGGAACGGAAACGTCCACCAATTCCATTATTTTTCTAGGTATAAAATGTATTTATAATGTAAAGTATAATGCGAGGCTTCATCTTGAACAGAGAGAAGCACGCAGTCCAAGACCTAAAATCAATCAGCAGGTCAATTATCCTATCCAGACTGTCCTCATTTAGTTAATAGACCTCGAAGATGAGCTCTCAAGATATAATATGTCCAATCTCGTTTGTCTGATCAGTCAGAGAGGATTAAGCATGTTGGCTGTCAAAAATTTTTTTTTTTAAAAATCCAATATTCATGTTCATTTAAGACTGTCTTTATATGTGGATGGCATCAATCAATCAATCAATCAATCAATCAATCAATCAATCAGTCAAATAGGTTAAAATGTTGGTAAAATCCCTGCAGTATCTTTCTATACATTTTTGTTTTTTGCCATTATTATTACTTGTTTTAACTTGACTTGACCACTTTAGAATCGTGACATTTCCAGAGTTTGGCTGATGAGCCGAACACAGCTGATCAGCATCACTGTTGATAATTGCATGACGTTATCCACGGCGTAAAAGCAGATGGTGCAACATATGGTACCAGAAACATGTCCATAATACATGGAAATGCAAGATTCTTACCTTAAACTGCCATATTTTTCATGAACCAAACAAAAACTGATCAGGAAAACGTGAGTTTTGGTAATCTGGTGGATGAGAATCAATTTGTTTAATAAACAACCACATTGTAAATTAGAAATTTGGTACGTTTTTTTTTTTTTTTTTTTGGGTGGAACTGAACTGAATCCATACAAATTACTTTAGAAGTACATTATAAAAAAGCGAGACGTTAGGTGTGAGAGGAAGTCATGCAGAAGACTAGGCAGCATACAGTACATCCCCTAGGAGCACAAGTAGGATAAGTACGAATAACACGGTTAAACCTATCCTTGGTTCCCATTAGGTCCAATAAGATTCACATAGTTCTGAATGACATTATGAATAAATCCTTTCCTCCTGTATCACTTTCCAGAGTAATAAAGCACACACATACAGCAGGAAACATTGCACATGTCTATGCAGTGAAAGGCATGTCTGCAATGGCTAAGTTTTTGATTAAGGGTGTCATGCAGTCTCCCTTAACTTGACAAGATTTAATAGTAGAGCTGGAATAGGATTCATCCTCAGCCAAGCAAGTTTCCTGCATACGATAAATCTACAGCTTCAGTCTTATACCAAGAAGTAAGATTGTAGTGTTTTCTGTAGTGTTACTCACCCCGTCTTTGCATCTTCAAGTTCGTCCTTTAAGATCGAGAGAGAGTGTGTCGAAGCACAGCGGACAGATCTAGTAGCTCAAACACCGTTTTTAAACCTAAGCATAAGATTATAGCATTAGCAAATTTAGCATACGGAATTCAATTTGTTCAACAAACATTGTCTGCGTATTAGGATATTAATACAATCGGCTATACACAGTATAAAACTGAAATGTTTTATGATCTTATTCTTTAGAATCGCGCCGGTGGCCGAATGATTTACGATTAAAGCGCTAGCAATGTCGCTCCATTCCCTCAATCGTTTTCACTTTTGTCTCTGTCGTTATGGCTTGCCGTTTCTTCTTCATTACCGCTGCTTTTACACTTGTTTCTGGATATCCAGGAATGCGCACTGCGCGCATGTGACAACGTACAGTACGCCCGACATGGGATGTAACTTCCGCAATTGAACATTCGCAAACGCATGTTCATATCTTGGAATGTTCATATGTAGGGGATTTACTGTAGATGAAACTAAATCCTCACCTCCAAAGCAGTCTGGCTGCTTTAAAATGGCTGCTACTAGTGTTTTTACTGCAGCTCTGTTAGCATTAAAAAAAATTGCAATTAGCATGAATTAGCATGACTGTGCTAGTTATAGGGAGAAGTATACTTGCTTAATGTGTAAACGCACGCATTACGGCTGCCTCGCCTATCCTGCGTTCGTTTGCTGCGTAGCTTGAGCACTAGCGGCAGCAATAGAGTCAGCTAGCATGTCAAAAATGACGGAAAGTTTTAAGCATGTGTTGTGTGACCTATCTCAAATGTCGACACTGTATATAAGCTTCTCGAGTATACGCGTGTACAAAACTGTCTATACAAAATATACAAAATTGATCAGGCGGCACAATGGCGTAGCGGTTAGCACTTTGGCCTTTTCAGTCCAAAGACATGCAGATTAGGGTAATTGTCATTCGCAAAGTGTGTGTGTGTGTGTGTGTGTGTGTGTGTGTGTGTGTGTGTGCGTGTGTGTGCGTGTGTGTGTGTAACCTGCCACCATGTGCCCTTTGTGCCTTCAGGCCATGTCCACACATAGCTAGGTATTTTTAAAAACAGAGATTTTTATCTGCGGTTTTGGCCTTTCATCCACATGCAAGCAGCACAGTTTTGTCATTGAAAACAGATCTTTTGGAAAACGCCTTTTAAAGTGAAGATTTTCCAAAACTCCACCACATTATCAGCGGTGTTGTGTGGACAGGGGAAACAGTGTTTTTAGCTTGTTGTGTGCTGATGATGTCGTTGTCAGTGTGCTAGCCTCCTTGATTTGACCCCAGCTTTGTTTAGGAGGATATTGGAATTACGTGTTAACATTGACCGTGTTAACATTGCTTACTGGACTTTTTTACGTGTGTGTACATACACGCGCAGTTACTCGCACATTACGTTAACGAACAGAGGTTATGGGAATGTACTGCGAAGCTCACTCCCAAAGACACGGACCACGCAGACGGGTTTTGGACAAAACTCGTCTGACTTATACTGTACATGGCGGAAGCGGTTATGTCATTTTGTCTAGGCTTCTGATTGGCCCCCTGTTTATTAGGGATGCACCCAACAGTGCAAAACAGGGCGTTTTGCATTTTCATGCGGACGAGGATATTTTCAAAAACGTAGGTCGTGTGGAGGGCGGCACAGTGGTGTAGTGGGTAGCATTGTCACCATACATCTTCAGGGTCCGGGTTCGATTCCTGGTCAGATTCAGCTCCTGTCTCCGTGTGTATGGAGTTTGAATGCTTGGTGGGTTTCCTCCCACAGTCCAAAGACCTGCGGATTACGCTAATTGGCATTCCCAAATTGAGTGTTTGTGCAGAAAAATTTCTGTTTTTTTAAAAAAAATACCTGGTTACGTGTGGAAATGCAATTATAACATTGCTGGTTGACTACATGAACGCACGGTTTAACAGTGATTATTTTTCTGCTCGTATAGCTTCTTTACACGGTTGCTTTAATTCTGGTACTTTATCCTTGTATTTCTTGTATGAAGCAAAAAAAAAAAAAAGAGGCAAGACACTAAACATGGACGATTGAGATCGTTAGATCATTATGGAGCGAAAGTAAAAATGTAATTTTGTAGCAAATTTTGAAATTACACACAAAATGCTAGGCAAAGACTCGATGCAAATGAAGCTAACATCATGGTACGGCTGCTCGCTAAAGGCACACAAACAGCTCGGATGACTGCCAAAGCAGAAAGTTCAACTCAGCACATGAATATTAATGGCATTCCTGCTTAACACATGCATAACCATCCGTGTGATCTGTACAGACAGAACCATGCAGATACGCGGACAGAGCGGAGACGCTACCATCTAGCCGTCTGTCCTGTTTGCCATCTCAACATTGTATGCACTGGATCAGCTTTATGCAGCGAAGATAACCTGAATGTCAGCCTCATTTTCTCACATATTCCCCTCATGATGAACTGAGGGAAGCTTTTTAGCCTACAATTACACTGAATGATTTACAGATAATGCACCACATGAGAAAACACTGCAGTTCTGCAGGCAAAGAGAATTTAACAGTAATTACAGAAAAAAGCTCTCTGGGGACTCGCAGTGAATCACAAGGACCCAGTGAGTGAAAATTATTACCTCAGTGTGTGTGTGTGTAGGTTTCATATTAGCATGAACACAAACAATATATGTATATTTATACTGTATACTGTAGATTTATATATTTATCTCTGTTTCATATTTTTCACAAAATGTAATAAAACTGGCTGTTACTTTCTATTGGTTCGAAAATTGGCTACATGCTGGACGTCCATACTTATATATACTGCTAGCTGATAAATGATGCTAGATTAGCATATAAAGGTTCACCGGAACAAATGGGATCCTAATGTATCAGTTAGTTTATTATTCATTTTTCAGGCTAGAACGAGTAGACAGCCACTTTATAACCGAAAAAAAAAAAAAAAAAATTCTTGTTTTGTAAATGTTAACTTGTTGGAATTTCTAATACTATAAAATCAAATGCCAAGGCTTTTGGTTAGTATGTTGTCGTACCTGGAATGGATAACGTGCTGATTCGTTTTGGTGCTACAGTATTTTACCATTTAACTTTTTAAAATGTTTACTAACAACAATCGGTTCTTTTTTTTTTTTTTTTTCACATTTCAGAAATATGATCAAATTATCAATGTTCCAAATTTAGAATGAACAAACGAATTAATATTTTTAATTACTGTGGGTCTTATACTAAACTAGATATATCCTCGTTAGTAGCTTGTAACAATTAATTGTAAAATAATATAAAATTGTAAAATATAATATTGTAAAAATATTTTGGCTTTGTGTAATAAATAAATAATAATTGCAAGTATTTTCTTACAAACACTCGTCGTCTGTGCAGCTTTACCCTTGACAGGGTGCCAATCCATCAAAGGACACACACACACACACACACACACACACACACACACACACACACACACACACTATGGGCAATTTGGGAGCGAACCTGGACCATGGGGGTGCAAGGCGACAGAGCTAACCACTACGCCACTGTGCCGCCTCTTTTCAAATAACTGTAATCATTTTAAATCATTTTCATAATTTGAAATTTTCATTCCATAATTTAAAACATTGGAAAAATATATTTTTAAAAAAGGTGATTATTTTCATACTTAACATTTGTACCAAATTTAGAGTGTCATTAAAAAAAAAAAGTGTTCATTCATTGCAAAAACTGACAGCAAGTAAAGTATTCCTGATTCTTTCCAAACCTATGTATAATTATTTAAAATAAATTCACAATATTAAGCTTATTTTTTAGTTAAATGTCATTAAAAATGCAAGCAGAAACGTCTTGTCCTATTGGAACATCATTTTACTCCTTTCAGGAAATAAATTCCTAAAAACTATCGGAAATATGCTAAGATTTTTATATATATTTTTTTGCAGTGTTCTATCTCTAAGCACTAAAGAAGCCCAAATTATTTTAAAATCCAGTTTATACATGAATATAAAAGATGTCTGTTTTACGGCTATGTCAGTGTTTCTGCTACAAGATCAATCACTGTAATATCTTAGCTTTGCTACAGTATAGTAACAGTTCATTTACAGTTCATACTGGATATAATCGTTGTGATGGCATTTGTTTTGTAAGTAAATGCAACATGTTTTGGAAGGAGTCTCCAGTGCCAGCATTGGTATAAAGTTAGATTTTACACCATAGTCTTCTCAAGTCTTCACGGCAGTGTGTCTGTAACATTATAACTGGAGTATTATTATTATTGTTATTGTTATTATTATTATTATTATTATTATTATTATTATTATTGTTTTTACTGACCATTTGTCATCATGCAAGTAAAACGAACAAACCTACCTATAGTTTTTTTACTTTATTGAACAAGTATAGGCTGCAAATGTATAAATTATAACATTAAATGATAAAAAGATGGCATACATTGTTTTAAGAACCTAACAGCATATTTCATATATTAAATGTTGTTAATAACTGCCTGTGCTTAACTGTATCTCATTGGTGTGCATGAGAAAATTGGATAGCTGCAGGGCACGAATAGCACCAATGCTGGGGGGGGGGGGAATAAATAAATAAATAAATAAAAAAAAACAATCCCTTTTTAACCTTAAAGGCATGTGACGCAACACTTAGTGCCATTTAACCCAGAGTGTCTTAACAAAGTAGATAAAAGATGCGTAACATTGTTATTAACTTGTCATGATGGAAACGTAATTCATCTTTTCAACGCTACGGAATGAAGGAAGATTGAATATGGATTTTTTTGCATTCACACTCTGAAACCTGAGTGTTCTGACTCACTTTAGTGATTTGATTCCGTCTGCACTTCTTGCCTATGTGAGTTAGAATTTTTTTTTTTTTTTTTTTTTCTAATAAATGAGCCCCATAACATTATCTATGCAGATGATATTTTAGACAAAAAGAGTTTTATTTTATTTTTTTTTCAGTTTTCCTCATAATTGTAACTCGGGGTCATGACCAAAACGTGTCAGTTTGGTATAGATAAAGGATAAAGCTTCTACTATAATTATATTGCATGCTTTATAGTAGTCATTCGTCTTACCATTGGCTGGAGCTAGGCTGCTTAAACAGTTATGGCTCTGGTGTATCGACGCAAGCCCCAACGCCGGCAGTGCCAAACTGCCTGAATGTCTTTGCTTTACAAATGCTGTATCATTGCTGAACCTGTGCTCTGACCCCGGCTTCTTAACAAGCCAGGACATGTGAAGAATTATTTATTTATTTATTTATTTTTTTGCTGAGGTTTAAAGTATAAATGTAATAAACTAAGTCTTCTTCACATTTTTGGTCTTGAGCAGTTCACTTAGATTTATTACCATTTTGTCTTTGGCCGTGAGCGCAGGACTTGCTTGGGCTCGTTTCTTTTTCAGTGCGCAGAATTTGACTAGAAGTTCCATCATGTAGAAAGCTGTCTAATGATTGTCGCAATGCACAAAGGAAGCCAAGTAGTTGAAGTATAAACCTGACCTCAAAAAATGGATTCGGTTATAAATTTAGGAATTCAATCTGGGCCCGTACTCACAAAGCTTCTTACTCCTAAAAGTTGTTCCTCGCGATGAAATTAAATCTAAGTAAAGAAAAATCTTAGAATTAGGGCATTTTCTTAGAATTTCCCCTTAGATTTAGGATTAAATCTTAGTAAAGATAAAAATGATTCACAAAACATCTCAGCCCTAAAAACAGCTCCTAAGGTAAGAATTGTTAAGAGTAGAGAGGAGGACTTTTAAGATGCTTAAGAGTTTCTCTAGAAGAGGACAAAATGGCGGAAGGAAGAGATATTCTCCAAACACTGAACTGAACGGAAAGCTGAAAGTAAACGCTGCTCTTCTGTCCAGTTTGGTTTTCTTGTTGTTTTACTCCCTTCCATCTCTCTTGGATTGGTGACTACAAACCATCCAAAAGTGCA